>JAUPFT010000019.1:37598916-38818916 GCA_036936625.1 Parnassius smintheus behrii | reverse complement strand
GATTTTAGTATGGTGTAGTGTGGTTAACTTTTTTAATTAGATTTTTCGAAGTGTTCCTATTTATTGCCAAAGCTTGTTTACTCTTTGTTTCCTTTATATATATATATATATATATATATATATATATATATATATCATCATCATCATCATCATTACAGCCTTTCACAAGTCCACTGCTGAACATAGGCCTCCCCCAAGTAATGCCACAAAGCACGGCACGGTTTAATAGTATAGGATATATATATATATATATATATATATATATATATATATATATATATATATATATATATATATATATATATATATCCTATACTATTAAACGAGCAATTCTTGTATATATGTATATATATATATAATCGGGATCTCGGAAACGGCTCCAACGATTTTCATAAAATTTAGTGTCCAGGGAGTTTCGGGGATAATAAATCGATCTAGCTAAGATTTATTTTTAGAAAATGTCTTTTTGTCCGTGTTTTTAGGCAATTAAAAACTGCTACAATATAGTTAGAATAAGAAGGTAAATTTTGACAGTTTGGTAATGATTATAAATAGCTTATTGGTATAATGGGCGGTCACAAAATCGTAAAACCCCGGTTCGAGCCCAGACCGACCGACCGACTTTTTTATTTTTTTTTTTTCAAGTTTCTTTCTTTTTTGAGAAAATATATTTTTTTCGAGCCCTTTTTTTAGTATTTTTTAAAAACACGAAAATTTAAATAAAAATAATTGCACTCATGATTTTTTATTCAAATAACCAGTTCAGTTTTTTCTGTTATGTCGCTAAGATCAAAAAATATTATTTATAATTCATCAGTATGTAATTTGTATCTAAATATAATTTCCAAAACACACGAATTAAAAAAATCGAGCGAAAAATACCGAGCAAAGCTCGGTCAACCGGGTACTATATATATATATATATATATATATATATATATATATATATATATATATATATATATATATATATATATATATATATATATATATATATATATATATATATATGTGTATGTTATATTATATATATGTTATAGTTTACGTGTTTGTGTTTTTGTCTCTGTCTTTCTTCTGGTTTTGGTTTTATAGGACGGCAAAGCCATATTGTGTGTGACCATATTACCCTCACGTATATGCATTTTTCAGTAGAGATTTATATTTATAAACTAAAAAAAAAGATGTAAAACATATTTTTTTTTTCATTTGCTTTATTTTTCGATCAAGCACGGCAATTAATAAGTTAAATTAAAAACTTTGCTAAACACAACCTGTATTAACTGGCAGAACAACGTCTGCGGGGTTCAATTTATTTAAACATACTTAAAAATTACTGAAGTCGGTTTTACAATTTTTTTTTTAATTTTACCTTTTGTTCATTTCAGTGTTTTTGCCTGTTCCTTGGAGTAGTAATTAGTGTAAAACTGTACCTGGTGCCTCACCATCGAAAGAAAGATTTGTATACTGAGCTCGTCATTATGTCATTGTTTGATACGGTCTTTATAATTGACTTTGTATTCACAATCGTGTTTACTGTCGCGGTTCATAAGGTAACTATGAACTTAAATGCTTTTCTTTAATGTACAATTCACCTTCACTAGATGGTAGAACTCCTTTTTCGGTCTAGGAGTCCGTATGGTAGGATATTTTTTTAGAATAAAGCTACGGACGAACTCTCAGTCTCCCTGATGGTAAATTAATGTTGTGCCGTACATTTAGAATAAAACTACTTTTACGGATTTTATCGCGTTTATTTGTACTTATTTTTAATGCTCATGTTTCTACATCAGCACTCATGGTTACAGAATGACAGACGAAACGTCGGCAATTTAAAGTAAGTACAATTAAACGCGATAAATTCCGTAAAAGTAGTATTATTCAATGTGTTCGCGTATATATAAGAAATCATCGTCTATATTTATCATCAAGTGAGAAATAAAATGCATATGCGTTGTTAACCCCTGAGGACTGATATGGAATGCTTTGTCTCACTACACGAAACAGAGCAGCATTCATTGATATTCTGTGAGTGCGTGGTCCTTCAACGGTCAAGCCCAAATATTCGTACCACAATCACGATATATCTGCAGGGTAGCTTTACCACGTATTCACGGTAATACCATCTTGCCTATTCTGTTGCCAAGCAGTGGTTCATTCCCTGCTGTGTGTCAGTCTGAAGGGTACAGAGAGCCAATACTACTGTCAGTTACTCCATCTCAGTCATCAGAGGCGACAATGTACTCTTGTATTCTTTCTTTGAAGTTGCTTGCAGTTATTGCAGTTACACACACACACACACACACGCACGCATGCACGCGCGCGCGCGTACACGGATACACAGATCAGAGAGAGAGAGAGACGTATCGTTTTTAATTTTTAATTCTAAAATAGTATGTTTTGTAGCTCAAACTTATTGATTGTCGGTCGATTAATATAAGTAAAAAAATGTATAAAGTAGATCCGTTATTGGCTTTTAGTTTATTTCTTAAGTTTTTATATACGTTGTAATTAGAGCTGTGGATCTTGTAATAAATAAATAAATAAATCAGGTGGAGGCTCGTTTGTTACTTCAATATTATAAGAATGTAATAAAATTACTTTTGGTAGCGCTTCGGAACAACAAATCTAAACTATTGTTAAGAAAGATAGAGGAATTTTATTAAGAACCCTCTTTACCATGTTTTTTATAGGATAGAGTGACAAACGATCACACAGTTCACCTGATGGTAAGTGGTTGCTGTGGCCCATAGACACCTACATCTACCCTCGATTACGAATCTAAATGCAGATGCGTTGTTACCCGTGAGGACTAAGATGGAATGCCTCTTTTCCAGTAAAAAGTGTCTCCGGATGTCTACATTCACCATACGAAACACAGCAGCATTAAGCCACTATTTCACGATGGTATTCTGTGAGAGTGTGGTCCTTCCCCGGTCGAGCCGACCCGTTCGTGCTACAACTATCCTATTAATATAACTGCAGCATGGCTCTACCACGTATAAAATCTTTCATTCATCTACCTATCATCAATTTTGAGGAAAACAAAAACATAATTTATTGGTGGTGCAGACGAAAATGGTAAAACGCAGAGCGCACTGATTTAACAAGAGCCTTCACTCTTGCTTTTGACTATTACATGAATGACAAGATGGAAAAACTTATTCCACTCCTCTTCTGTACGTATGACGAACGATGAAATAAAATTTACGAAAAATATCTTACTTTATGAGAATATAATAAATAGATACACTGTTGGCCAAACACTCAAACGCTACTCAATTTTAAGACGTTGTTAAATCTCGTGGTATCACAGTCACTTTGACTTAAAGTGGTAGAGACAGTTTGAGTATTTGAGTGTTAAACAACTGGTGGTATAGTGTAATGGGTAGATTCGACTAGCTCTGTGCTGGTTTTTACCCTCTTCCTTTGTTTATTGACTCGTACGGTTGGACTTATGCCAGTGTCAAAAAATAATATCTACCTGTTTAAAACTTCTTTAAGGAATGTTGGTACATTTTGGAGTTTTGTAAGCTTTTGACAACTGGTTAAGCCATCAAACAGTCCATAACGATAGTACGCTAATTCTTACAACAACTAAGCTGACTAGATATATTTTTTTAAGATAAGGTTAACAAACGAGCACACATTCCACCTGATAGTAAGTGTTTGCTGTGGCCCATAATCTACATCTTTGTTCGATTACGAATCATATATAAGCGTATGTAAGCTGTATCATATTTAAGCTGGTAAATCTCTGAGGGCGTGAACCTTCCGCGGCCGAGCTGACCCATTCGTCCTACAACTATACTACTAATAAAGTTGCTGCATAGCTCTACCACGTAAAAATCTTTAAGTTTATATCACCATCGAAGCATTTGATCTATCATAATTTCTTCAATAATTCACATAAGTTACTCTATTTTGCACCACTTGTTCGTATAAAAATCCACCTCGAATCAGGAGCAGCAATCCACCAGTGATTAAGTTCCAGCCAAAACTCCATTTTCATCTTCAAATCTGTAAATAAATCTACCACTCCTTTCCTAAATTACTCTAAGTATAATAATTTCTTATATTTACGCGAACACTACACATTGATTAAAACTACTAAACGTCGGGAATTAAAAATAAAAATAGTTAAAATTGAAATTAAGCGCGATAAAATCCGTAAAAGTAGTTTCGAAGTATATTGATCGACTACGTTTCCTACCAGTGAATGAGCATCTACAAACTATTTAAAATTGACTTTCAGGATATAAACATTGTTAAAAAATAAATAAAACTGAAACAAATAATAATATTCACTGAACGTTTTAGCTTGCGACGATTTTTTTAACTTAAAAGTAGATGTTTTTAACCCAAAACGGTTTTATTTTTCTACTGAATTAAAAGTGAAAAATGAGCAAACATTGCGTCTATTTGTAAGTAGATGCTGTGAGCCATAGACACCTACATGTATCATCGATTAAGAATCAAAGCCTACCACAAGGAATATAGGCCTCCCCCATATATTGCCTCATAGCCGGGGTATTTTCCAGTATTTTTATGATTTTCATTTGGTATCAGGACAATACTGCTGGACAACTTCTATTTAATTTTTCTCTATCATCTTTTACCACACCCACGGAATTAATAAGGGGTAGTGGATTCACTTACAATGTAGAATGCAATGTATATAGTATTCTACAACGTAAGCATATTCTACAACGTATATATACAATATGTAACGTAATTAACGCACACCCTCAGACACCCTAATTAGTATCGTATCTTATAATCATAATACATACACTGAATTTTTATTTAAACATTTTTATGCACTGATTATTTATCAAATTAATTATACTGATTCCGGAAGAATGTTGTGGTCACAGTACAAATCCACGAATGCAAAAACTTTAACGTGCTTGAAATAAAGTTCGTTTTTCTTTATTTTTATTGTATGACAGAATTAGTAATAATACAAATAAAACTGCACTCTTAATAGTCTTATTGCCTTAAGTTACGGTCCATTTCAGTTTGTTTTGACTGTACAGATTTAGGGTGACTGTAATTTACGTAGTTTTAATTATTTTTGGGATAAAAAATTACCTATATTAAAAATGAAGGAATCGTTTCAGTAAACGATTCTGAACAAACTGCTTTCTCGAAGTGCGTTAATTATGTTACGTGTTATATATATATATATATATATATATATATATATATATATATATATATATATATATATATATATATATATATATGTGTGTGTGTGTGTGTGTGCGTACTTGGCAATGAGTTGCGGCACTAAGAGCGGCGAGTTCGAATCCCGCATGGAACTAGTAACAGTATTTGTATAGCCTACAACTACTTGTTCCGGGACTTGATGTTTATTATCGTGAAATTAATGTATATAAACTGCCTCCACGATACAGGAGAAAATCATAAAATATTTGTAGCAAAAAAGTGACATTTGTCAAGCGAGAGTAGCCTAGCAGGTTGGAAACCGCGAACTCAAAAGGTCGTGGGTTTGAATCCGCCATCAGACTACTGTCGTGAACCATTCCTAACACAAGCATTTTAAGTTTACCAGGAGTAGTTAAATAAAATATTATTAATGTTAAAAATAACGTTGATAGTAATTCTTTTTAAAATTAAAATTTAAATATTATTTTAATTCGTCTTTTTTAACTTCCACAACTTTTTTTACTTTCAGAAAAACCTTCAACTTTTGAGAATTTACTACAAGTATGGGCTTGTCAGTTTCGTGATAATATTTCTTCTATGCCTTGTCCTAACTGGAATTGACATCTTCAATTATTTCTATATCATAGCCCTACAAGATATTATAGACATTGTAACATTCGGTGCAGCTGTTATTAGTAAGTATTTGGAATATTTATGATTTTATATTAGTAAGTTATGTCTTTTACATTAGCATGGAATACGAGCTAAAAGTTCGCTTTTTGGCATCTGACTATGGCAGGATGGACACCGCCAACCAACTTTAAAAAAAGGTTTCCGTTCGCACCAGTTCAACCAATTCTTTAAATCGGTGAACTAGTGAGACCAACTTTATTGGTTTAACTGAATATAAGCCCTCTTAAGAGTTGAACTGCCGCAAAAATAGTTAAATTCACACTCGATCACCTCACTTAATTTTTTTATAAAGAATATAAACAATGCTATAAACATTACTAATGTTCCCCTTAACCACTCGTGGTAAGCCTAAATTGCTTGTGTTGCGAGTGGTTCACGCCAATAGTCGAATTGTGGATTCGAACCCACGACCTATTTGAGTTCGCGGTCCACGCCCCGCCATTAGGCTACTGTCGCTTCTAAATTATTAATAACTTATAACTTAGGCTAACTTAGAATTATTCATGCTTTTTGTGCAAAGTTTGGAAAATATACATAATACACAAACGTTTGAATTTTAATATAAAATGTTACTTATTTTGTAATAATATAAAAAGCCATTGACCCTGTGCCTAAAACCTCTCCCGTCGTGTCAGGCGACCGTCTCATCGGATGGAAAGAGAGTGAGGGACTAAGGGAGTAGAGAGTGTACCTGAGCTATCGCATACTCGTGCACTTTCATCCCGCCCTGTGCAGATGGCTGGTCTCCGTCGACCACCGTGAGCAAAATTCGGTCTGGAGGAAATTATTATCATTTATATTAGTACCCAAATAGACAGGACTAAATTTAATTATAATTAAATGAATAATGAATACTTTTATTTGAGCAGTTCGTGTGATTTCAAATTCCTTTTGTGTCTTTTTAAATAATAAAATAATAAATATAAAAATGACAATCTTTCTATAGTAAAAATACATTATTATTATTCATAATATAATATAAAAAAATCTTTCAATGATGATTCGAATCTTGAAATGATAAAATTGAAAACGAATTTTCGCTTTTATGTTGTGATAATGAAGTTAAATAATTTTCCGGCCACAAGATATCGCTAGTTGGAGCCGAAGGTGAGGTTTTTGTTACATATAGTCATATTAAGTGAAAAGTTACGGGTCAAATAAATTTCTTTCGGTTTCTCGAGTATACTTTCCTATGTACACATTTTTTTTTAACTTAGCACATTTGTAACTCTATTCTTAATTATTTTACTTTTAGCAGTATTACGGATATACGGTTATACTTTTTAGTCTAATTTATATAAAATATACCCAACGAATACTTCAGAACCTTTCGCCTACATTAAATCTGTTAAATATTTGTTATTCTAAAGTGGCAGTGCTCTGGTGGCAGAGAAAGATGTAGATGTCCTTATTGTAAGTGTATTATAATCCTAAATCGCCACAAGCCTGTCCTCTAACTTGTTAGTTAAGTTAATGTGTATAAAATCAACCATTAAATTATCTTACAGTATTTAATTTATATCTTCTGTCAATGATCCGAAGTGAGATTCTGAAGCTAGAAAATAACACTCAACTTGCATTTGTGAACAATGTAACCGATCCTCAATGTTATATGGAAAATGGAGTAAATGTTTGAAACCAAAATAAATATTTTAGAAACAGCTATTTTTTTAATTAAAATCTTTTGAGGTTCCCTGTTTTTCTTTTTCATTTTTAATTTAAAAGAATATTAGTAAAGTTATTAACATCACTAATATTTCCGAGTGGCCAAGTAAGCTAATTTTTTTTGTCACAGAGCCATAGAGAGGTACAATAGTGGATTCAGTACCGTGAATTTCCGAGTTTGCAGTTAACACCCTACGGTGTTGTGACTAGGCAATAGAGACGCACAAGTTATGTGTAAAGCAAATCCTTTGCTTTACACATAACTTCAAGCTATGGTACACCATGAAGCTATGGTGCATTCAGGGTTTGGTACAAACCATGATTCGCTTCTAAATATTGAATAATTTTACATTACTGTCCGATTATAATCTCGATATCTTTAAGGTCAGAGCGAATAAGATTTTGTTACGGAAAGACAGTGCGATTTACCATTTCGAGTTGCATGCACTTACCACTTGGTGGTATATTAGATTTGTTTTTATAGAATAAGGGTGACATACAAGCGCATAGTCCCGCCTGATGGTAAGCCGATGCTGTGGCTCATAGACATCTACATTTATCAACAATTAAGAATCAAAATGCAGATGTGTTGTCATCCCAAAGGACTAAAACGTAACGTCTCGTTTCCAGTATAAAAGGGTCTCCGGTTCCTATACTCACCATACGGAACACAATGGCATTGTGCTGCTATTTTGTGCTAGTATTCTGTGAGAGCATTCGTGCTTCAACCATAATATAATAATATATAAACAACACAACCCACAACGCTACAACAAGCAACAGCACAACACTAAAACACATGGCAATATATTCGGAAAGTGAACTACACATTTTTTTATATAGGATAGGGTGACAGACGAGCACACAGTCCACCTGATGGTAAATGGTTGCTGTGGCACATAGACATCTACATCTATCCTCGATTACGAATCAAAATGCAGATGCGTTGTCACCCGTGAGGACTAAGATGGAATGCCTCGTTTCCAGTAAAAAGGGTCTCCGGTTCTCTACACTCACCATACGAAATACAGCAGCATTAAGTTACTATTTTACGCTGGTATTCTGTGAGAGCGTGGTCCTTCCCCGGTCGAGCCGACCCATTCGTGCTACAACTATACTACTAATATAACTGCAGCATGGCTCTACCAAAAATGTACACATGTTTATATTCATTTATCATTTTCTTCTTTCTTTGTTTATGATAGGAGCAACAGAGAATTCATCACCTATTCTTTCTGTGGATGTCGAACGAGGCGACTGTATAAATGCCAAAGGCCAAAATCTCCCGATATAGGGCGGTGTAACCATTGACGTTTGACGACGGACAGTAGACATGTTGTGTCAATCATGCATGATTCGTTCGTTTGAGCTGGTACAGTTAAAAGTATTGATAGTTCCTTCATTTGATTTTGAATGTACTTCACAGTACAATCACAAACAATTGACGGTAACTTTTTAACCCGCAATTTGTTTGAATTGCGAATAAGCCGCAAACCGACCGAATCCCGAATGATCTGAATAAACAGGCGAATCGAATTAACAATGCAGACCGCAGAGTATCAGGAGTATTTGTTACTTAAGGGTTTTTTTATTATAATATTGTAACCTAAATTAAAAATTATTTTACACTTTATTATATTTATTTGATACATCTATGAGTTAAAAATATTATTTCGTAGAGTTTACTAAAAATAATACTTCAAAAGATTTCATGAAAAATGGTATTTATTTAATATGAGAATTTTCAACCACCTTATATAAGTATACGATAGGTAAAAGTTTAATTTTGTAACAAATAAATGTTACAATCCCTATTTTAGGCATGTAAAGTAAGATGAAATTGTGTATTGTTAGGTTAGGTTTTGTGTTTATGCCATCTATTGTCGATTGTACTTACCATATTTAAAGTCAATGAGTTTTAGTTCGATAAAATGACTATTAGCTATAGCATTTTTTTTATAGAATAGGGTGACAAACGAGCACACAGTCCACCTGATGGTAAGTAGTTGCTGCGGCCCATAGACATCTACATCTATCTTCCATTACAAATCAAAATGCAGATGCGTTGTCACCCGTGAGGTCTGAGATGGAATGCCTCCTTTCCAGTAAAAAGGGTCTCCGGTTCTCTACACTCACCATACGAAATACAGCAGCATTAAGCTACTATTTCACGCTGGTATTCTGTGAGAGCGTGGTCCTTCCCCGGTCGAGCCGACCCATTCGTACTACAACTATACTACTAATATAACTGCAGCATGGCTCTACCACGTAACATGCATGGTAGATGTACAAAGCATGTAGTAGATGGCGCTAAAACAAATCTCAAATAGTAAATATTCGGTTTCCAGTGGATCTCACAGACTCACTGAGTACTGGAGCCTGAATTGATCCATTTGAATGATCGATCCGAATGTACCAGTACGCGTGACGAAATGTACTAGAATGATTCGGTTGCTAGAAATGAATGATTGACACAACATGTCTAAAGGACAGCAGCGACAAAAATGCGAGATATCTAGTTGGGGTTGCCACTTATACTATTATATAATATAGTATCGTAGTATATTTTGGTCAAATGTACTCTTAGACCATTTGTACTATACATTAAAGAAAACAAATATAGTACGTAAAATATTATCATCTTATCCCTATTCAACTGGTGGCGCTTTTTTATATTAACCGTGACTGGAAATCTGGAATAATTAAGTTTTACGGAAAGAATTTGTTCCGTCATGAATATAAAATTGAAAGAAGAAAGATCCAAGTTTAACAACACATTTTTACGGACTGATGATGATAATTTGTCTTTTCTTAAGTACATTGTATTTTACTTTTGTTATTTATCCATTTTATGGGGAAGAAAGGCTATCGAGTGGCAACCTTGCACGGGTAAGTGAAGTGTAGGCCAACCTAGATAAAGTGATGACCTGGTGAGATATGCAGGAAGACAAAGGATGCAGGTGGCTCAGAATCAAACTTTGTGGCATTCCCTGGAGGAGGCCTTTGTTCGCCTCTGAATTTTGGTTTCTAATCCTAATCAATGAAAAAAATAGGTTTCTATGGGCCACAACGGCTACTTACTATCAGGTAGATTTTTACTCTTTTGACACCCCGATTCTGTTCAAAATTATTTAAATTGATGTTAGGTCAAACACCTGAACAAAAGTAGATACATTAAAATTCAACTACCTTATTGCTACTTTTTTTTCTTAGGCGCTTATTTTTTAATATTTGATTATTGTTAAAAATTATATATATAGTATAGGTAGTTGCAGGCTGTGACGAATATCATCTTAGTGTTAAAGGTAATAGTGCTTTTATACACTTATTTGCTGCAGGAGTCACTCTCTAGGGACTGTCAAGTCAGGTAATCTATGGGAGAGGATATTTCAGGAGCAAATAATGATTCATGAGGGAGAGATTTTTTAAAGTGTTGGAGCCACACTGCAACTATATTATGGTTGGAGTACGACGCGCTTTCACAGAATACCAACGCAAAAAGCATCTTAATGCAGCTGTTACGTATGGTGAGTGTTGAGAAGAGGAAATTATTTTTTCTGGAAAAGAGGCATTTCATATTAGTCCTCATAGGTGATAACGCATCTGCATTTAGATTCTTAATCAAGGATAAATGAAGATGTCGATGGGCCACAGCATGAACTTACCATTAGGTGGACTGTGTGCTTGTGTGTCACAGTTATTCTATAAATAAAATGACCATCCTTAGAAGAGATTCCCGATGGACTGTCATAAATGAAGCAATGAATTTTACCAAGTGGCGCAAATCGTTAGCGTTATCTCTCGCCTCCATGTGTCGAAAGAGCCAACCAGTGTTATATTATTTTACGTAGTTATGTTATCTAACTAGATAACGTAACTACTTAGTCAGCAAATACTTCCTACGTATTAACACAGTGTTCAAACAAGCATCTCGCAAGGTACACACACAAGCGCAGGGTTTATCAACAGTAGCACACAGAGAAATCAAACGTCTATTACGTTATTATTAAGACTATTACTTAGAAATGTCGACGCAGGCATCCTTTTGTTTTCGACGACGATGATATCTACCCTTTGACGCAATCACAAGCCCCCTGCTGAACATAGGCCTTCCTCCAGGAATGTCACAAAACACAGTTCTGAGTCACCTCCATCTACTTACTTCCTACATCCCTTATCAGGTTGTCACTACTCTAGTTAGGGACCGACTTACTCTCCGCTTACCGGTACGTGGCTGCCACCCAAGAACTTTACTTCTCCATCAGTAATTAATTCTTCGAGATACACGACTGGCTCATTGGCACTTCAGCTTACTGATCCGTTATCTAAGAAGATTTTATTGCGAATATCCTCTATAAGAAGTATATCAAGCAGAGAAACTCCAAGCACAGCCCTCTAAAGCAGCCTTTGAGCTTCTACATACGGCCAGCAGTAAAATACCACATCCCAAATTCATATTTCATGGCTAGCAACGCACTGGTTCTGGTTGTACACTCTTCTTTACAAGTTTTGAGGTATACGAGAGGTAACTAGATGTGACCTAGCCTCCCGAAGGCTGGTCAACCAATTTAGATAATATAAGTTCCACTTCTTATTAATAATGTTTTTAGATATACAATTTTTTATAGAAATAAGTGACAAACCAGCACATAGTCCACCTGACGGTAAGTGGATGCTGTGGCCCTTAAACATCTACATCTATCCTCAATTAGAAAACAAAATGCATATGCGTTGTCACTCCTGAGGACTAAGATTGAATGTCTCGTTTCCAGTCTCCGGTCCCCTAGACTCACTATACGATACAGCAGCATTTAACTGCTACTTTACGCTGACATTCTGTGAGTGTGAGTTCCTTCCCCGGTCGTACCGACCAATTCGTGCTACAACCATACAAATATAGCTGAAGCATGGCTCTACCAAATCATTTTATTTTGTCGTTATGACATTTTTGTTTATTTGCTAGTGAAACCAATCTAGGTCCCGTCCGCAAAACAGTGCAGGTTATCAAGGAGTCGCATAATAATTTTAAGACGCATCTAGATCTGGCCCGAACTCTGCGTAACAATGTGCATCGCTTTCGCATAATAGAGTAAAAGCAGTCTACACGTGTCCCGGCAAACATCTTTGATGCGCTACATAATTGGGGCAACCTCATCAGCAATCTAAATGTATTACTATAGTGTACAGTTACACTATGTAGCTGTAGCTATACAGTTTCTGAATGTAACCGACCCACAGACTGCTCGTGAAGAAGGTGGTGGAGTATCCTTTAAAAGAGTTACTTTGACTGGCATGGATCGAGCAAAGACGATTACGTTCACGCTAATAGGCGCCTTGCATTCTCTACACATACACATTGTGTATGACTAAATATACTAAGTAAACGGTGAAAGTAAAAAAACACGGCGAGGAATTACTGGCCTGTTTAGTATGTTTTACTTCTATAGGTTTCAGTGTTTTAACTTACACCGTTTCTGAGTACGGGCTCCATACTGGATGACCTTTTTCCGTCTGAAAAAATATGGTTTAACATGTAAACGGAGTAGAAGACTATGGCAATAATATTATACAAAAAAATTTGAATTAAATAAATAAATTAATCAAAATTTAAGTTTTTATTTTTTGTAAAATATCTGTACCACATTCCGTATTTACGCACAATTTAAATTAAATGCGGCACAGATACTAAAATTAATTATTTTAGCAATTTCTATATACTGATGACCTTTTTTACCGTCTGGAAATAATAGAGTGCAAGATGTGAACAGAGTACAAGCCTGTGTTACAGATATTTTATAAAAAATAAAAACAAAAATTTTGAGATATGTTGCAATGTACTAAGACTACAGCACGAATAGGGCGGCTCAAGAAGGATCTCTTTCGCATAGGAATCATCTATCAATCCAATACAGCCTATAAAAGTCCACTGCTGAACATAGGCCTCCCCATAGGTTGCCTTATGGGGGAGTTTAGCCATAGTTGCCACACTTGGTTACCCGTTTTTTTAATAGAATAAGGGTGAACAAACGAGCACACAGTCCACCTGATGGTAATTCGATGCTGTGGCCCATAGATATTTTCATTTATCCTCGATTAAGAATCAGAACGCAGATGCGTTGTCACCCCTGAGGACTAAGATGGAATGCCTCATTTTCAGTAAAGAAGGGCCTCCGGATCTCTACACTTACCATACGAAACACAGCAGTATTAAGCTGCTATTTTACGTTGGTATTTTGTGAGAGTGTGGTCCTTCTCCGGTGCCGACCCATTCGTGCTACAACTATAATGGCTGCAGCGTGGCCCTACCACGTACAAAATATTTAGGGTTATAAATGGATTATAAATGGTGTGTGACGAATGAAGAAGCGAAGATCGTTTTTACTGGATACGATGCGTTACACCTGAGTCCTCGTGGATGACAACGCATCTGCATTTTGACTCTTAACCGAGGATAGATGTAGATGTCTATGGGCAACAGAATTCACTTACCATCGATGCAACGATGAAACAAGTACTCCAATGATGGCATACACCTGAAGTAGCACTAACTTTAAACCAACAAGTAACCGTGTTTGTCTTTGCGTCTAGATACCACTATATATTTGTATATACATATTTGTTCTAACTTAGAATATTTGCCATAGTTGCGTTACTTGGCAGGCAAGTCGGCTACCACTGATTTTTATTTCTTTATTTTTCATTAAAGTTCTCGTGACTTATGATTCATCTCTGACTTATTTCCCTTCCTCCCCTGTTTCTTATGATACCATGACATGATATAGGGTAGAAGATTTTTTCCCCGCCTCGACATAGTGAATATGATATGATACGGAGATATTTGCACTTACCGTAAAATGCAGACTTATTATAGGTACCGCCACTACTCTGTGAATATAATATGATATTTGATATTTACAATACAGTATATTATATTGCAAATATGCCTGAGGTAACCTATGAGGAGTTTAATGGTAATACAGTTAACATTCTCAATCAATTACGTGACATATCGCGTTCAACAATTACGTTTTCAGCTTTATTATCACTTGCAGTAACGTAATATTTTAAGAAATTATTTATCTGTTCTTATTATATTTTTTATGTATTTTTATACGTGGGAGAGACACGTTGCAGCTATATTATGGTTGTAGCATTAATTGATCTGCTCGACCGGGGAAGGACCACGCTCTCACGGAATACCAGTGTAAAATAGCAGTTTAATACAGCTGTGTTTTGAATGGTGAGTGTGAAGATCCGGAGACCCTTTTTTTAGTCGAAACAAGGCATTCCATCTTTGTCCTCAGGGGTGACAACGCATCTGCATTTTGATTCTTAATCGAGCATTAATGTAGATGTCTATGGGCCACAGCATCCACTTACCATCAGGTGGAATGTGTGCTCGTTTGTCACCCTTATTCTATAAAAAAAAATTCAATCTTATAACATAACGTATCTATTTGTAACCAAAGTTATTACTAAAGGATGCATGCAATGTATTCCCGAAATTAGATTCCGATGGTGTCGTTAGGTAGTGTATAGCATGACAACCAGACTATTACTGTGGTTGTTTCATCTAGTATAAACAAGATGGATGGTGGGGGAGGTCAATGTTCGACGGTGGACTTTTGATAACCTGTAACGGTAACAGTATGCAATAAAATAGCAGATCGATAGATAGATAGACTCACAAGAAAGTCTCGCTTAGTCATACGTGTGACCATCGTATAATATAATGATATAGTATGTGAGGGTAATATGATCATCCGGTTGATATGCTCACTTTTTTGTAACTCAAAAACTATAGCCTTTGTGATACAATAGCTCTTCATCGGTCAATCAATAAATAATATTATGTGGTCAAAAGGTCGCTGCTTAATCGACGTCATTTTGACATTTGACATTATAATAAATATTTTAATCGGTTTTAGTATGGTGTAGTGTAGGGAGTGTTTTTTAAGTAGATTTTTCGAAGTGTGCCTAATGATTGCCAAGGCTTGTTTGCTATTTTTTTCTTAATATATTAGTTACAGTATAGGAATTTGTGTTTTTGTCTCTGTCATTCTCCTAGTTTTGGTTACAGGGCGGCAAAGCTTAAGGTGACCGTGTTACCCTCACGTACCTACATTTAATAATTGTCTTTGCTAATAAATGAATTAAAAAATTGAAGCGATCGTGTATAACGAGGATTTTTACAGCAGTGAAATGCTGTAATGTAATTTGACGGCTCCGTGGCGCAGCAGCAATGAGTTACGGCGCTGTGGGCCACGGGTTCGAATCCCGCAAGGAACATGTATTTGTATGGCCTACGAATAACTGTTGCAGTTCTGGATGTTTGTCCCTATAAATTTTATGTATGTTAACTGCCTACGACCGTGTAGTGGCGGTGTAAGAATATTCATTACCCCAAATCATCCCGTGGGTGTCGCAAGAGGCGACAGAGGGAAATTGAGACGGGAGATGGGCAGAAGCATCTTCCTAAAGACAGCTCAGAATAATAATAAACTGCGGATGAAAATCAGCTCGCCAAGCGTGGCAACTGTGGCAAAATCCCTCCTATGAGGCAATCTATGGGGGAGGCCTATGTTCAGCAGTGGACTTTTATAGGCTGTGAAGATGACGATAATGATGAACTGTCTACGAAACGGGAGAAAATCCTAGTATGGGGATAGCTTTTTTTAAATAAAAAAATAAATGATGATTGTCACAAGCAAGTTGGTTGTTTCATTATCGGTGATGAAAGTGCATATATTATTGTTGATTCCATTCATTTAGCAGCAGTTTCGTGTAGCAGTTTCGTGGTCACTTGGAAGAGAAGGCCAAATTGGCATCTAACAAGCTTGGCGTGTTCAGCAGAGCGGGACAGTATTTCATGCCGGCACACCACCCGCAACTTTACAAGGCGCAGGTTCGGCCTCACATGGAATACTGTTCTCATCTCTGGGCCGGGACTCCCCAGTGGCAGCTCCTTCTCGACTTGACCACATCCAGCGCAGAGCGTCTCGAATCGTCGGGGGCCGAGTCCTCTCTGATCGGCTCGATTCACTGATACTGCGAAGAGATGTTGCATCCCTTTGCATCTTCTATCCCATATACCACGGAGAGTTCTCTGAGAATTTGTTCGGATTAATCCCTAGTGCCATGTTTCACGAACGCACGTCGCGACAAAATGGGGTACCATCACATCTCCTTCGGGAGATGTCTCTCAATAACCATACAACCTGTGCAATCGTGTAAGATAATATTTAAATGTTATTTCTTTTTTTTACTTTAATAACATAGTCTATTTAATCGATTTTCTAAACAGATTTCGTTTATTCAATATTAATCAACATATAAAAATCGGATTAGTTGAAAGTCCGAAAAGGGAGGATTTTACCGTAGTTATTACATACATATGTATTGCTTGTGCTATATTATTACTTTATTGCCGCTTGTTGCGGTAGGTAGGTATAGTACGTTTCTAGGGCAGGCGGAAAAAAGTGCATTGACCTCAAGTATTATGTTAGCATCGAAACAAAACGACAGCTATTGCTTCCATACATTTCTTTATATATTACGTATTGTTATGCGCTAAGCGTGTCTCATGGTACGGGGTAGGGTCACAGGTAGTTGAAGGAAGCGGCCATTCAGAGATAATAAACCTGTGTCTCAAGCCGTGCGTGATGAATTTTTATTAAGTTTTTTTTTTGTTAATTGTATTATTACGTTTTGTATTAAAGAATTTGTTACTGTTTTGTGACGTTTTGTATATTATCACTATTATGAAATCAGATCCATCGACATTAAAATCTCATAAAAGACTTTACGTCACCACGAAAGAAGCGGAAATTGTCGCATATTTCGGAAACCGAAAAAATAATAATTGTAAACGTTAAATAAATATATAAAAGAAACGTGGTCTAGTAACGTATATCCATCCAAAACGGTTATGAAAAAGAAGACCGCCGATATTTAAGGTTATAATCAAAGTGTCGGTATCTACATCATCATAAGATGATTCTGAAATATATACAAATGAATAGTCTGTCAAGTGTCTCTGACAATTTTTAACGAGAAGTTTTATGTATGTTTCAAGGTTGGCTGCTGAAGAATGCTTAGCATTAAAAGTTCGTCTTTTTACCTACCTACCTACTTATTAAAGTACTTACCTACTATTAACGTAATAATGAAAATTGTAATAAGTCATGATTTATAAATAATAAACTTAAATTAATGTTAATTTGATTTTTAATTCATTTAAAGTAAAAAAGTAAAGTTACAGCCTATATACGTCCCACTGCTGGGCACAGGCCTCCGCTCATTTCTGAGAGGGTTTTAGGGCAAGGAAATGTCCGCCGCGCTGCCTCAATGCGTGTTGGCGAACTTCACATGTCTTCGAAATATATTTTTTTATTTATTTCTCTGACATGCAGGTTTCCTCACGATGTTTTCCTTCACCGCCGAGCACGTGGTAAATCAGCACTTAAAATTGCAATTAACAATTTCATTGGTGCCGGCGGGGATCGAACCCGGTTTGCTCGCGTACTGTGAAATTTACAGCGAGCGCTAACCATCTGAGCTAACACGGCTCTTAATTCATTTAGATACAGCATAATCTTCTTTTTTTATTATATAATAATAGACATAGGGCCTGTAAAGAACTTCTCACTCGGCACCCTTGCCTTTCACTCTGATGATGTATGTAATGATAAAAGGATTAAAAAATGAACCTTAACAAAAAAGATTTCCTACCCCGATGATATCGTCAAAGGTCAATGTCCTTTTTTCCGCCTGCCCTAGAAACGTACTATAGTCAGTTTTGGTACGAATTAACAAATTCAAATTTTCGATACTACCATTTTAATGGTTGGAGTTGGGATTCACTTTGTAACGTTTATCATAATCACCATTACAGCCTTTCACAAGTCCACTGCTAAACATAGGCCTCCCCCAAGGTATTCCACAAAGCCGTGTTTCAGGACCGTTCCTGAGCCACCTGCATCCATCGACTTCCTGCATGTCTTACCAGGTCGTCACCCCATCCAGTGGGGTGTCGCACTACACTAGACTACTCTACGCCTATCGGTACGAGGCTGCCACTCGAGAACCCTTTTTCCCCATCGGTTGTCGGTCTTCGAGCGATATGGCCGCCCCATTGCCACTTCAGCTTATTAATCCGTTGGGCTATGTCGGACACTCTGGTTCTACAGCGGATATCCTCATTTGTACGTTTATCATGCAGAGAAACCCTGAGCATAGCCCTCTCTATAGCTCGCTGTGCGACCTTGAGCGTCCTCATACGGCCAGCAGTGAAGAACCACGTCTCAGATCCAGAAATCATCACTGGCAACACGCACTGGTTGTACAATTTAGTTTTAAGATTTTGAGGTATACCTGACGAGAAGACGTGTCGTAATTTACCGAACGCTGCCCAGGCTAGTTGAACTATTTGTAACGTTTGTATTGAATACTACTTGTATCCTGTTTAAGTTATGGTATTCCATGGGGAGGCCTACGCTCCGTAATATATCTACTTGTAAGCTGTTACAAGAATGATAATAACAATGTTTATAATATTTAGGTAAATGGTTTATCGGACACGGCTCTGATGAATTGAAATGAAATTTTGTAGTTAGATAATGTTTTACTTTTAAGTTTTTAAAGAAAGCTTAGAAAAAAAATCATATCACCGAAAAAAGTATCTGGGAAAATTATTTTTAAGCTCATAGCTGCGGTTTAAATATTTTAGATTCTCATATGTAACTTCTTAAGTTTTATAAACACGTGCACTGAAAGGGAGGGAATCGGAAGCAAAACATCGCAAAACCAGTAAATACGATTATCCGTATCTTCCCACGACTCTCGCTTCTACGAGCGCGTTTTCTTTTATCAATAGCCTTAGCGTAAAGTCAAATGAAGATCTTACTAGAGCTGCTTTATGTGTCAATGCATGATATAGGTGTGACAGATATATAGTTAAAGGTTACGAAAAAAGTATAATCCAATTCAAAATATGTATACAGCCTAGTAAAGTCCCCTGCTAAACATAGGCCTCCCCCATAGATTGCCTCATATGGGTGATACTTGCCATAGTTACCACGCTTTGCAAGCGTGTTGGCAACCGCAGTTTTTTATTTTTAGAGGTTATTAGTAAGACGCTGCTGCCTGCCATCTCCTGATTTGTGATTTTCCTTTGTCGCCGTGGACATACTTACACGCCCACTACACGGTAACAAGTCTTTTTTAATTATTTTATCCTTTTGAGTAGACTATAGAATACTACTTTTACTACTTACTTGACGATCACTAGTTCATTTAGTCCATTTTGATTCTTAATCGAAGATAAATTTAGATGTCTATGAGTCACAGCACCCGGTGTACTGTGTGTACGTTTGTCCCCCCATTCTATAAAAAATGTAACGTATGTAACAGTCGTATACGTAAACCATTTCTACTACAAATTCTAGTCAGGCATAACAGTTATATAATCTTTTGAATTACATATAACCCGAAAGTATAAAATCAATTAGTATTCCATATTTTTGGATTAAATGTTTTATCTAAAACTGTATATATCAATTTTTAATTGATTCAAAAAAGGAGAAGATTTATTCGACTGTATTTTAAATAAATTTTAATAACAATTATTGAAACTAAAGATACTCTTTCATAAGGGCCCCATATAGATTTCAGTAATATCCGATGACTATACAATTCAGTTTATTCAAAAAATATTCCTGTATGATAAAACTGCTTTTAATTATTTATTGGAATAATTATAAATTAAATACACACAATTTTAATTACAAATCTCTTGTAAATTGTAGCATTGGATCAGCTCTACAAATATCTCACGGTTAAAGCCTCAGTGAGACAAGACGCGGCAAACGTCAGTGACCACAGTAAACCGTCGCGAGTTGGTCGTGTTTAGTATCAAAATGTCGGCCACAGTTGAAACGAGTTTGAAGTAAGTTTTGATAGCGAAAGTTGTTTTCTTTTCGACGATTAGCCTAAGTTTTAACGCTGTAAATTGATGTTATGGTGTTTATGAGTTAAAAGTGTTTTGATCTTTTTGAAAGTTTTTATTTTAATATCATTTTATTTATTTAAAGATAAAAAATCAATTTTATCTAAAATACAAGTCTTATAAAATGATTTATATATAAGTTCACTGGATGGTAGAGCCCTTTTCCAACCTAGGAGGTGC
This sequence comes from Parnassius smintheus behrii, assembly GCA_036936625.1. Lineage (NCBI taxonomy): Eukaryota > Metazoa > Arthropoda > Insecta > Lepidoptera > Papilionidae > Parnassius > Parnassius smintheus. Next base: position 38,798,203 of record JAUPFT010000019.1, on the reverse strand, counting down.
GTGTTGGTACAACCATATTATCAATTTCCCGCCGCTACTCGTAAGTTAAGACCAGCTGCACAAATATATAAGTACAGACATCTTCCAATTATATTTCAATATTAAGCTATCTATAAAGGCTAATTTATTCTTGTATAGTTTTAAAAGTTATTTGTTCAAGTATGATGTTAAAATGAACCATTAATCTGTCTTTTTATTACATCATTTTTCTTTTATGGTGTTGAAAATATTCGTAATTTTCGTATATGTACCTATTTAAAATGTTGGAGAAGATTGAAATGAATAAACTTTCTCTAAGAAACTATAATCATAATGGTATATCCTCTATTGATTTAGAGTCTATAGAAACATTATCTCAATTACCGTACGTGATTTATTCATTTTTGTCATTTGTTTTTCTTTTTAATTTGTATTAACAAGTTTTGTTTTAGAGATTTAGATCAAATTTAAAGTAAACTCCCATAATTATACATCCCAGGACTGGGCACAGACTTCCTCTCATATCTATAGGTTTATGGAACAATTAGTTTTTCGCGCTGCTCCAGTGCGTATTGATGGACTTCACATGTTATCTATTTGACAAATGCAGTATTCTGAATCACCCTGTGTTTGAAAATAAATAAATGTCTATTAAGCGCAGGGCATACCCTATACTTACACTGACGCACACACACAAGATGTGTGCGTGAGTGCGTGGCCAACAAGTTTAGTATGGTTCCTACGTCACCTTAAATGTATGCAGCGCTCAATCTTACTTTCTTTGTTGGTTTGCAACTCACACATTAGAGTTTTATCACTCTTCTCATTTCTATTCTAGGAATCCGGTTTTCGTTTGCTTGTTCTGGTTGACGTTCACTTTTTTTTTGATAACTTTGTGATTTACTGATTCATTTCGGCTATTTAATTTTAGCAAGCAAAGTTAAATCCAACGTCTGACTATACAATATTAAATCAGCTAAATTTATGCTTGTTTGAAGTTCTCATAAACGTCAAAATCTACACCGGCTCGGAAAAACAGGAAATTCATAATAAAGTACCGGCAAGAAACTCTGTGGTCATTGAATATGTTATAAATTCCTTGTTACAATTTCGTTTACGATAACTAATGTGTATAAACACTGTTTAATTTCAACGTCAACAATATATCATTAGCCAGCGGACTTGCAATAAAAAATTACTATGTCAAGTTAATAAAGCCTATAAAATAATGGTTTATGATGTCCAAGTCCAAAGATTGCCACAAACCATGGTCTTGAGCTATCTGCATCCAACGACTTCATGTAATTCTTACCAGGTCGTCACATCATCTATTGTAGGGCTACCAATACTTTCAGGGCACTTTATGATAAGTGATAAATAACGACAAATATTTAATCAGTTAGAGATTTTATTAAAAATAATATTTTTGTCCTTCTGAATCTTTAAAGTATTTTAACACAGCATCAACAAAAGATTGACAAGGGACACTTTCTCCACAAGGCAACAATACTTACCTAATTTTAATTGCGAATGAGTTGTACGTGCTAAGGAGATAATTTATACTTCCATACCGCTTGTCACGACTTCTTATATTGTTTGAAGTTAGTTATGTGTTCATAACGTGTACTGAGTCTTTTAATGTTTATAAATGTCTCATTTTCTGAAATAATACCTTCGCAACTTCTAATATTTTATTTTTACACAAACGTTTGAGAAATTTTGTCTGTATCAGTGCTTTATAAACATAAATTAAACATGTACAAAAATATTTCTAGTCTTTTAGAGTTGTATATTGCGAACATATGATCTATTGCTATAAATGTAGTGGCTACTTAACATAATTCATTACTTTTCTATAAATGTACTGGCTACTCAACATAATTCATTACTTTTCTATAAATGTAGTGGCTACTCAACATAATTCATTACTTTTCTATAAATGTAGTAGCTACTCAACATGATTCATTACTTTGCTGTAAATGTAGTGGCTACTTAACATAATTCATTACTTTTCTATAAATGTAGTGGCTACTTAACATAATTCATTACTTTTCTATAAATGTAGTGGCTACTCAACATAATTCATTACTTTTCTATAAATGTAGTAGCTACTCAACAGGATTCATTACTTTGCTATAAATGTAGTGGCTACTTAACAGAATTCATTACTCCATAATATTATCCCGTGGGCGTGGGATGGGGCGACAGAGAGGAACGAAACAGAAGATGGTTATCATCTTCCTGATAACAACTTAAATTTTAAAAAAAGTCATGAAGTTGCTGACATGCCTGCCAAGCTTTCCAACATTGGCAAATACAAGGCAATCAAAAGGGAAGCCTATGCTCAACAGTAGAGAAGCTATAAAGATGTTGATGACAAATATATTTATTCGCTTATCCTAGAGTGCTTAGCGCTGTGTTACCGGTCCATATTATTGACTATCCTGTAACTAAGTCCCAATGCCCATCCTTACAGCCCATAAAAGTCCACTGCTGAACATCGGTTTATCCACAGAAACAGAAACTTTTTTATTCAATATAGATTATAAATATACATATTGAAAGTAACTTTTTTTTAATTTACCAATGGTTTAGAAAAAAATAATAGGCCATATAGCTCGAAGAACCGAAAACCGATGGGAAAAAAAGGTTCTCGGGTGGCAGCCTCGTACCGGCAGACGTAGTGTAAGGCGACCCCCCACTAAATGGAGTGACGACCTGGTAAGACATGCAGGAAGTCGATGGATGCATGTGGCTCAGGACCGTGCTTTGTGGCATTACTTGGTGAGACCTATGTTCAGCAGTGGACTTGTACCCACTGAAAACCTCTGTCCTGGGAATAACCAGTAAGAAATGCAGCGAAACTAGTTTTGTTTAAATAAGAGCTTACAATCATGTATGTTACAATTGACAACACAAAACAAATTAAAAATAGCTTGGTAGCGATCACCCTTCCCAGGGGTTATTATCATCCATAAATTCCTTAATATTATAATAACCTTTTTATACAAACTTAGTTTTAATAAAGTTTTTGAACTTTGTGCATGTCAAATTTTAAATGCACAAGATTACCTCATAGGAGGGATTTTGCCATAATTACCACGCTTGGAAGGTAGGTTATCAACCGCAATTCCTTATAATTTTAAGTTGTTATCGGGAATATGATGCTGTTCTCTTGCGACTCCCACGGGACGATACGGGATAGTGGATATTCTTACACCGCCACTACATGGTGATAAGCGAATCATCATTATAGCGAAGTAGGGATCATAAAAAAATTGTTACTTATATTTGGTGATTATTATTTTGAAATACTGCCAGTGTTTTAGCAGGATTCAAGATAGAGGTTAATAACGTTTTCAATTTAAAATAAAAACAACTTTAAGTGGCCAACTGTGCAAAGTATAATATACCGCTGTATGTATTAAAACCAATAAAGAAGTACTACGTCATTCTCATCATTCTGTATTTAATAAAACGCAATGAGATAGAAGGAATTCTATGTCAGAGACACGAGGATAAATACAATATGTACATTCAAAATGCAAATTAATAATGACTTATGACGAAATGCGTGAACTACAACTGCAGTGTATTTATGTCAATGTAAAATTCTGTTTATATAAAATTTCATTTGTGATCCGATAGCTTAGAAGCACGTACGCCAGCAAATCGGGATCGAACTCAGCCGGAACCAAATTACTTATTGATGGCAGTTTTCAATACCGATTTACGACCACGACCTATAATTTACATAGCAGATTATATAAATTACATAGAATACATATATAAATATATAATATATAAATTACACAGATTACATAGAACATAGCAGATAGATATAAATTACATAGAAAAATTGTGGCAATGCAGTGGTCTACTATGCTCCAAAAACCTTCACATAAATAGGAGAAGACCTGTACCTAGTGGCGGTGTGACGAATGCCTCGTCGTCATCGATACAACATCCAACAATTTTGCTTGAGTGACTTAATCCCACCCTGTCCAACCCCATATTGCAACCAACTAACATTATTAAATTGATTGTTGTAGCAGTGCTGAAAAATATTTAGTCTCTACAACTTTACCCAATAGGAGCAGATGAGTTTACGCATTTGATTAAAAAAATTAAATAGCTTAATGTTTACCTACGCTACGTTTATGAGCTGTGGTAGCTCAGAGGCTAAGCGCTTGTTGTAAATTTCACAGTACGCGAGCAACCCGGGGTAGATCCCCGCCGGCACCAATGAAATTGTTAATTGCAATTTCAAGTACTTATTTACCACGTGCTCGACAGTATAGGAAAACATCATGAGGAAACCTGCATGTCTGAAATATGGGAATAAAAAATTTCGAAGACATGTTAAGTTCGCCAACACGCATTGTAGCAGCGCGGTGGACACTTCCTTGCCCGAAAACTCTCATAGAAATGGGAGGTATATAAATAAAAGAAGCTACAACTTTAGCTTTTAACCTAATGTTTACACATCAATAATAAATTATGTGAGGCTAATATGGTCACCTTAAACTTTGCGGTCCTATAAAACCAAAACTAGGAAGAGGATGGAGACAAAAACACAAAGTCGTATACTAGTATAAGTAATTTATTGAGAAAAAAACAGCAATCAAGTTTTAACGATTAGGTACACTTCGAATAGTCAACATTTTAAAAATAGCTAACGATCGTATTAACTAATGTCTACGGTCAAAATGGCGTCTATAAAGCAGCACCCTTTTGTACTTTAATTGTTCGATCAATATAAGTTATAAGAAAGCTACCATATTAACCGGATGACCATAGATCATGTACGCTATAAAGAGTACACATGTATTATAAAAGAAACAATTATCATTACTCTATAAACGATGAGGTCAAGGATCTCAAAAAAATACTATACTTCTTATCTTATTATAATATACATGTTTGTATGCTCCTTGTATTTAAAACCTTACGGCCCTGAATATCATTCAAAATGTCAGAAGTTGAATCCTTCAAATTTTTTGCTACAAATATCGAAACGGTCACGATCGATTTATGTTAGAAAAAACATTTGAAACGTATGTACTTGTAATAATTATGAATTATGATACATCTGAAGGTAAATGCTCGCCACATTACAGTAAAGATATTAGATGGTAGGGTCTCCTATCAGCCAAGGCGAAAACATTCAACAACTTTAAAAATTTATTGTCGATTGTCAAATACGTCAAGCAATAGAGATTTGTAAGATGAGGTGGTAGGGTAGGGTCTTTTTTTGACTAGGCGTCAGCATACAACAATTTTATTAATTCTTGGTCAATACTCACAACACATCAAACAATAGAGTCGTGAATAAATAAAGTGGTAGAGTAATCTTTCCAAAAAGGCGTCGACAAACAAAAACTTTACTAATCCATGATCGATTTTGACAACACATCAAGCAATAGAGTCGTAAATAAAAGAGGTGGTAGAGTCCTCTTTCTACCAATCCATGATCGATCCTCACAACACATCAAGCAATAGAAAGTCGTAAGGAGATAAGATGGTAGAGTTCCTTTTTGCTGAGGCGTCAACATACAATATATACAAAAATCAGTACATGATCGATTATCACAACGCATCAAGCAATAGAGTCGTAAAATGATTAGAGGGTAGAATCTCTTTTCTACCAAGCCGTTAATACAACAACTTTACGACTGAGAGCTAAGTAAGTGGTAGAGTCCCTTTTTATCAAGTCATCAAAATATCCATCATCGTTAGAATGCCCTAATCAGTAGAACAGGATGGAACGCTGTCACCTGAAGCCACAATAAAGCCGCATAAAGACTGCCCCTTTGTTGCACTAAATTTTCGAACGTATCTTAAAAAAAATCGGTACATAAAGGTGTTATTGAGGCGATTATCTCTATTTTCAGAATTATTAATTCCACAATTTCCATTATAGGGTAAAAGTATTCGATAAGGGCTATATTTCAGATTTTTAGAGATTTTTATTAGCATTCTTTAAAAAAAAATTGGGTCCAAGTGTTAATGGGCACGGGCCGCAAATTATAGGGTTGCATTTTAAGAGTTTTTTTTTATATAATAAATGTGACAAACGAGCAAACAGTACACCTGACGCTAAGTGGATGTGTTGTGACCCAAATACATTTACGTCTATCCTAAATTAAGAATCGAAATTAGCATGCGTTGTCACAGTTACATGCCTCATCCAGTAAAAGGGCCTCCTGTTCTCTTCAATCATATAGATGCACAATGACTCTAATTGTGGACACCACGTGTTGGATCCTTTTTGGTTAACAATGTATATTAATAGATTGTGACGCATTTCATCTCATTGAAGTTGTTGACTTTGTTGATAATTGGCTGCTGGTGTATATAGGCCGCTGTAGCTATTTACCATCTATTTTGTTACTGTATCAATTTAAATAATATGGCAGTTTAAAAAACTAGGTGATGATCTCAGTGAGAAGGTCATAGATATGAAATTATTATATTGTCATTGGTATTTAATACGTCTGCAAATGTTCAGATGTGATATAGTTGAAAACTAAAATTCATATATTATGTATGTGTTGGCAGCCATAGTTATTATGACCATAGTATCCCGTATAATAGTAGGCATACTGTCTACACTAACTGTAATGTTCAGGTGGTCGGAAAGGGTTTTTAAATGACAACCAGCAACGTGACGATATATCGAAGTATTTTTATTTATTACAGCAGACTATACGACTACTCAGACTTGATGTGACCGACTGACTTAACAGACTATCGTAACGGACTGTCGTACTGGAGTAACTGTCGTGTCGAACTGACTTACTGAACTAACTATTACATTGGGGTGGAGGATCTTATAAATTAGAACAATGTAAACAATACTATGAGAAAAATAAACAAACAACTCTGGACTCTGTACTCGTTAACAATCATTGGTAATTACTAAGTTGTTTACTAAACTTTATCTTAAATTTCGCATTTAAGTATAGTTTGATTACAAAATAGAGTAAATATTACAACCCTCCCCCTTTAAGAAAAATAAACACGGTTTATTTTAAAATTAAAATCGAACAAATAAAATAGTTATAACACTTCAATGTTAACACATAACATAATATACCAAATACTGTTACAATAATAAAATCAAATTATCCAACTTGTACATTTTCTTAACAATAAAATCAAAACTTTTATCAAAAATCAAAAGAATAATATAATGAAAATGTCAAAGTATAAAAATCTTAAATTACTTATACATATACAAAATTAATTTACTTTTAATTGTACAATTCTTGCACTACGTCTTAAAGGTATGTCTGAAGCGCTTGATGTAGAAGACACTTTCTAATTCAATACCTTTATTATCATTATTTACTTTTAAAGTTATACAATTCGTAATTCTTGCGCAACAAGACCTAGTATCTTCTAATGCTAATAATCTACTATTTCTATTACAAAAGGAATGTCTTCTCCATAAATATTTCGCTAAACGATATATTATATAAATCAAAACCACTTTTAAAATAGAGCAAAATATGTAAGCGATATAAAAATTGTTAATAACCTTATCAAAAATCGTTTCATTTTCCATTTGATCAACAATATCATTAATTTTATCTATTTTGTGACTTGCCAAATTCAAACTTTCTAAATCTAATTTCTCGTGAATTTTCAATGGTATAAAATTCATTTTAGTTACTTATATTTCTATTTTTCAACTTTTTACAACAATCATCTGATATAGTATCTATTTGTGGTAAAATTGAATTAAAATTGGTTTCTAAACCTAATGTTTGTAGCATTATATTGCTTGTAAATAATTTACAATTGTCCGAAATTTTTATGATTCCACTATTTATTAATTCTATATCAATAGGTACTTTATTTTTACAATTTAATGTGCCTATTACTTTTTCAGGTGTTACAAATAACCAATGATTTTTGTTATGTTATAGGCTCTATTATTGTGTTATATACTATTTACTTTATATTATCAGTCCTCTATACTTCTATATTGTTATTCTTATATTACTTATTTACTTTAAAACTAAATTACATTGTTTACGTAGAAACCAAACTAATTAGATTGTAATATTTAAATACTAATGTTTACTATTCCAAAGTTTACCATTCTTAATTGTATCTTAGAATAAGTTAACGATAAACACAAACTAGCATAATGTTATTCCCTTATCTTTACCCCTCTACCTCCTAGCTTCCCACGATCCTACACTATATAAACCAAGTCCTTCGATCCTACAACACAATTCTATTTCCAAACTCTCCGACTCAACTTCTATATTTTAAGTTAGTTTGTATTATAGTTAAATATTAAATAAATTTATTTTTAAAAGAGTTTTTGTCTCTGCCACATAACAAATTTGGCGCAGTCGGTAGGATCTCGCGTGATTCATTCGCTTAAATCGCGTAAAGACGAAGTGAACGTACCAAATTCGACGGGACAGCATCGCCGAACAAGAAGACAACGTACGGTAGCTGAAGGCTTTTGAAGAACTTCGCCGAACCATGCAGCTCCACATTTTATTGTTATTGTGGTAAGTGGCTAAACTTGTTTGTTTAAATTCCTATTTTCCATTTTTACCAAAATATTTTTCCTACATCTACCACCTCATTTCACATTATTTTTTATATATAATCATACTATTCAGTTATATACTATTATATTATACTATTCTATTATATCAATTATTCATATTATTGTATTGTATTACCTGTGTAAAACAAAGAACACTAAGATGGCTTTAGACATTACCACATTACTTAAATTAATTCCCTCATTCGACACGGACAATAACGACCAAGTGTATAGATTCGTTAGGTCATGCAATTCAGCCTTTGACCTAAGTTCAGCGGACCAGAAGTCAGTACTTTTAGTATACGCGTAAAACAATATTACTGGTTCGGGTGCGGCAGACGTTCACAGTAAAGAACATGCCTCATGGACCGACTTAAGAACATTCCTTATCGAAAAATTCTCTAACGTTAAAACCATAGCACACCTTAATCTCGAACTGCAATCTATGTTTCAAAAACCTACAGAAACACTAACTGAATATTTTCACAGAGTCGACCTTTGTCGCTCTAAAATAATAGAGAAGTTAAACGCCGAAATATGCAACAAGACATTACTAGGTCGCTTAGCCACAACGGAAGAAACGGCTCTTAACGTTTTTGTCAATGGTATTAGCTCCGATATTGGATCAATGCTAAGAACAAAAGAATTCCCTACCCTTTGCGAAGCAGGCCGATTCGCACAACAAGAGGACAAAATTCGTGCGATGAACAAGGCTAGGCAATCTCTATTTAGGCTAAACACAACGCGGCCGCCACCTTTTACAAAACCACCATATATTACCCATAATTATTATAAAAATAGTAATACTACTCTGTGTAAAAAGTATCGGGAATATGTCAATAAAAAGACCCGCGTAAAAGAAGTCGTTCTAATTTTTTTTACTGCATGTTGGTAGCACTGTACTGATTTAGCGCGCAAAGTTTGAGCGGGATCTGTCATTTAATTTGTTTTATACTACACTTTTTGTTGGTCATAGTTTTGAGTTCTCGGCGATTTTTACAATGGAAAATATTGTTGAACAAAGAGTGTGCCTTAAATTTTGTGTTTCGAATGATATTTCATGTGGTGAATCACTAAAAATGTTGCGAAATACCTACGGCGAATCGTGTATATCGAAAACAAGGGCTTATGAATGGTATAAGGCTTTTAAAGAAGGCCGAGAAGTAGTAGTAGACTTGCCTCGTTCTGGTAGACCTTCAACCGCTACGACCAAAGAAAACATCGACAAAATCAAGAAGATAGTGCTTGAAAATCGACGTATGAGTCTGAGAGAGTTCGCTAGTGAGGTGAACATATCTTTTAAGTCCGTCCACAACATTCTCATTGACATTTTAGGCATGAAACGCGTCGCCGCTCGACTTCGTTCCAAAAGAGCTCAATTTTGTTCAAAGAGCGCAGCGAAAGCATGTCGCTGAAGACATGGTTTCCCGAGCTTCTACGGATCCGACCTTTATGAAACGTATAATAACTGGCGACGAGACGTGGGTTTATGAGTACGACATGCAAACAAGCCAACAGTCTTCAGAATGGCGTCTCGAAAACGAGCCGAAACCCAAAAAACCGCGGCAAAGTCGCTCCAAAATCAAGGTGATGCTGACAGTTTTTTTTGACTACCGTGGTGTGGCTCACTCCGAATTCCTTCCAAAGGGAGAAACAGTGAATAAAGAATATTATTTAGGCGTCATGAAGCGTTTGCGTGAGAGTATCCACCGAAAACGTCCAGATTTGTGGCAACAAAACTCATGGATGCTGCACCATGATAATGCACCATCACACACAGCCATTATAGTGAAAGAGTTTTTAGCGAAAAAGTCAACAAAAGTTCTCGACCAAGCACCGTATTTACCTGATATGGCTCCGTCTGACTTTTTTTATTTCCCAAGTTAACATTACCACTTCGAGGAAAACGTTTTGAGTCGATAGAAGCCATAACAAAAAATTCGCTTAATGAGCTAAAGGCCATACCGCAAATAGCCTATGAAAAATGTATGGAAGACTGAGTGAAGCATTGGACATGTTGTATTGCAAGCGATGGGGCCTACTTTGAAGGCGATAAAATAAATTTAGATGAATAATTTGTATTTTTTGTTTTATTGACAAATTCCCGATACTTAGTACACAGAAGGTACAACTAAGCCTATAAATCGAACTCATTTACCTTTTACACAAACCACGTACAATAATGCCAACACATCGCAACAAATTACGAAATTATGCAGTTATTGTAAAAATATTGGGCATAATATTACAGAATGCCGTAAAAGAACTTATAATAATAATATAAGAAACAATCAAGCCCAACGCGCACTTCCTGCGCCTCCTATCCCAGTTAATCATTTAAACTGCCAAGCGACCAACGAGACGAGCAACTCGTTGGAAATCGCTTCAGTATCCTGCTCACCGATCCCGACTCAAGACATCGAGAACCTGCAAATATGAACTTTAGCAAATCCAACCCTACTTCTCGAAGGCGTCCTCGACCGCCGAACCATCGAGATCACACAACGCAAACAAACAGCGTACCTTCTAAATCACCGCTTAAGTGTCAGACAGAGTTGAAAAATGTGTCTACACAAACTAGCGACTTAAGTACTACATCACATACACATCACTCAATATTCAAAAATTCCAGTTCTCAAACGGAAACCTACGAACAGGATAACGAGCCCCAAACCCTTGGTTTTCCAAAACATGCTATTCCTTCTACATCCACTTACTCTATTACTACTATCTCTACTACATCTACTATCTCTACTACACCTACTGACTATCTCGAGACTACTAAACCTACTACGTCCACTGATTCCATAAAGACAACTACACCTCCTATATCTACAAATTCCACTGTTTCCAATAAACCACGTTCGAAATCAAAACCTACAACTAAAAAGCTTAAATTAAAACATCCCAAATTTAAATGTAATACAAAATCTTTTGCCATATCTGCCTTAAACGATATACCACCCGATAAACTCTTACACTGTACTTTTCACATAGAAAGCAAACCAGTGACATTTCTCATAGACACCGGAGCAGGGATCTCGGTAATAAAAAGGGATAAAATAGGCTCGTCACCTTTAAATAAATTAAACATCGTGTCAATCGTAGGTGTTTCCGGTAGCCAAAATTCAATTACAACCTCAGGCACCACCGAAATATCTCTAGATTATTTACCTAAATATCGTTTTTTCATGTTGCTTCCCTTAACATTAAAGCAGACGGTATCCTAAGCAACGATTTCATGATAAAGAATAATTGCAGCATTCATATTCATTCTAAAACAATGAGAATACATGACAGATCATACAACCTACATTATTTGAACGAAAATCCTCAAAATATAATCGACCCTAATAACCAATTCCTTTCTAGCCGTTCCGAGAGTGTAATTATGTGTAGAACAAAAAATATAAATTCCGGGACAGCAATAGTCGAAAAACAAACAATAGATAACGGTATTGTTATTCCCAACGCATTAGTTGAAGTCAAAAACAACTCATTTATTATCACTTGTGTAAATACAAACAAATCCGACAAAGTAATTAGCATTCCAAACATCGAAGTTCAACCTTATCAACCAAATCAACAAACAAACAACATTAATAAACACTCAATTAATAATCTTAATCACACATCCGACACCGATAGACAAAAGCAAGTACTCACCCTCATTAGACGCGAACATTTAAACAAAGAAGAATCGAACTCATTGGATAAAATTGTCTCCAAATACCCCGACATATTTTTCATCGAAGGCGACTCCCTTACATTTAGCAATCATACAAAACATCAAATACCTACCACTACTGACATTCCAATTCACACGAAAACCTATCGCTTTCCTCATGTACACGAACAAGAAGTAAAATCACAAGTCCAAAAGATGTTAGACCAAGACATTATCAGACCTAGCTCATCTCCTTGGAGTAGCCCCATCTGGGTTGTTCCTAAGAAACTAGACGCATCTGGGAAACAGAAAGGGCGACTAGTTATTGATTACCCCAAGTTAAATGAAGTCACAGTAGGAGACAGTTATCCTCTTCCTAATATCACAGACATTCTGGACAAATTAGGTCATTCTCAATATTTTACCACATTAGATCTTGCCTCAGGTTTTCATCAGCTAGAAGTTGATCAAAAAGATATTCCTAAGACAGCTTTTAGTACACCATATGGCCATTACGAATATAAAAGAATGCCATTTGGTTTAAAAAACGCGCCAGCGACATTTCAGCGTGTAATGGACTCCGTTTTGTATGGCTTACAAGGTGAAAGATGTTTCGTTTACCTCGACGACATAGTTGCAGCCTTCAAGAACATGAACATAAACTTGAAGAAGTTTTCTCTAGACTTAGAAAATATCAACTAAAGATTCAATGAGACAAATGCGAATTTCTTAGACGCGAAGTTGCTTATCTTGGCCATATCATTTCGATCGAAGGCGTTAAGCCAAACCCCGATAAAATTTGGGCAGTTCAAGAATTCCCTATTCCTAAATCATGTAAAGATATAAAGGCATTTCTAGGCCTTACCGGATACTATCGTCGGTTTATTCCGAACTTCAGCAAACTCACTAAACCTTTAACTAGCCTTCTTAAAAAAGACTCTACCTTCATATGGGGTGAAACCCAAAAACAATCCTTCAATGAATGCAAACATCTTCTTAGTAACCCTCCCATCCTACAATATCCAAATTTCACAAAGGAATTCGTACTGACAACCGACGCTTCCATAAACGTCCTAGGTGCTGTGCTATCGCAAGGTGAAATAGGCAAGGACTTGCCTATAGCATATGCATCTCTGACACTAAATAAAGCAGAATCAAACTATTCCACTATCGAAAGAGAGTTATTAGCCAGAGTTAGTAGAAAATTTAAAATTGTAAATGACCACAAACCGCCAACATGGCTTTTCTCGATAAAGGACCCTGGTAGTCGGTTAGTTCGATGGCGACTTAAACTCGAAGAATATGAATATGAAATAGTATATAAGGCAGGTAAGAACAACACTAATGCAGATGCTCTCTCACACCCGCCGATTCTCCACACGAACATAAATCATCCCACAAAAAGCGACAAAAACACACATCTCGACCCAAACACTTCGGAAGACTATTTACAATTAAACTTTCAACACTACTCAGAAATCGACTCTCACACTTTTAATACTCCAAATCTCCATATTTCCCCAGACTGCCTCTTAAACGAACGTCACAAAAACATTCTTATCCCAATCTCGTGTCAACTTTCCGATAAAAATACCCTTTTCAAACAAGCAATTTCCACTTGCTCTCAAGTGGACCCATTTTTAAGTAAACCCAAAACACTTTACGAAACTGATTTATTAGTTTCAGATAAGAAACAAAATATTATATTTGGCTGTTCGAGACCCACTCACTTCGATTCTTGGGATTCGGAGAGCTATTTTAAAGTATTACTCGCTTGTCTACACAACCATAAATTAAAATCACTTTACGTTCCGGACTTAAAAAAAACGACCCCACTTGTAAACTTAAAGGAAACGAACAATTACACATAACAGCTTACTTAGCCGACCTTTACGAATGCAAGATCACCATATGTGAAAATAAAGTTGAAACTCCAGCTCCAGAAGAGATAGAATCAATCCTTAAAACCTTCCATGATGATCCCTTATCAGGACATCGTGGCATTATCGAAACGACACACAAAATACGATCTGAATATTTCTGGAAAGGAATGACCGATACTATTAGAAATTATATAGATAATTGCCAAATATGTCAACGAAACAAAATTCAACGTAAGACATATAAAGCTCCCATGGTTATTACTTCTTCTTTCACTGAACCTTTTGAACGCGTGACTATTGACTTAGTCTCCTACTCAGACATAACTAACGACTTTAATAAATACATACTCACACTACAAGATGACTTGACCCGTTTTGTTCAAGCATACCCTAAGATAAACAAGCAACAACAGTAGCCAAATCCCTTCTAATTTTCTGTCAACATTACGGCGTACCTAAACGTTTCCATTCCGATCAAGGTACAGAATTTCTAAATAGCGTGATCAAACAATTGATGAAATTATTAGGATCCAATCACACAGTTAGCACCGCATATCACCCTCAGACTAACGGTTCTTTAGAACGATTCCACGCTACATTACGCGACCACATCCGAATGTACCACAAACGTAACCAATCTATTTGGGATCAAATCGTACCATTTGCCGTTATGTGCCATAACACCTCAATAAATCAATCCACAAAATTCACACCACACGAATTACTCTTTGGCTACAAACCGCGTTCACTTTATTCTCTAAAAGCTAATGATGACTATACAACTCATGACTACCTAAGAGATTTAAACGAAAGACTCAAGGTATCCCGTGACATAGCTCGCCAAAACGTTGAATCAATGAAAGAAAAGGCAAAAGAGCGATACGACAGTAATATTAAAAATATAGCCAAATTTAACGTAGGTGATAAAGTTATGCTCAAAGTTCCAAGTCCAAACAACTTAAATAGCCTTTGGGACGGCCCTCATGTTATTGTTAGAATAGGTTTTAATGAAAATTATGTTAAACAAAAATCTGGAAAAAACCAATTAGTATTAGCAATTTAACTTTATTTCTATTACAGGGTGGCTCAAATAATGGCACACCCTTATATACCTTTAACAATAAGACTCTTGGTTTAATTGAAAATCTTTTATATTTTATAAACAACACATACATTTATTTTACAATTTGTTTTATTATAAAATTATTACTTTTATCCTTTTATACAAAGTTTACGTATCTTCAAATAATTATTATACTACTATGCTTAAAATAAATTGAAACAATTAT
This sequence comes from Parnassius smintheus behrii, assembly GCA_036936625.1. Taxonomy (NCBI): domain Eukaryota; kingdom Metazoa; phylum Arthropoda; class Insecta; order Lepidoptera; family Papilionidae; genus Parnassius; species Parnassius smintheus. Next base: position 38,782,810 of record JAUPFT010000019.1, on the reverse strand, counting down.
TTAGGTTTATTTTTAATTACCAGGTATTCCACAACTATTGTTAATAGGGATACCCACATAAATTTATTTACTCTTTTCTATTTCTAAAATTATTTTGAAATACTAATATCTGAAAATTCGTGGAAACTTATCATATATCGTAACTTTGAACCTTTATTCTTAGCTCGCAACTCTATCAAAAGACTCGTAAATAACTACCAATCTCTTATCGCTACACATTCAAATTTACGCACCGTTATCACTACTACTTCATTTATAAAAATAAACGTAGACAGAATAGACTCTATACTCGATGAACTTAATTCTTACACTGATAACAAGCAATCCAAACGTGAAATGCTAGACGGCTTGGGTTCAATTTTGAAATGGCTCATTGGTGTTCCAGACGCAAAAGATGCTAAACATTATAACGAATGCATTGAACAGCTAGAGAAACAACAAATATCTACTAATGATATTCTAAAACAGCAATTACAAATTATTTCTTCAACAATCACAAATTTTAATGAAACAGTACATAAAATCTCTTATGATGAATATGTTATTAATGAAGATATTAACGAAATAAATTCATATTTCGCCTCCACAAACAAACTTATATATAGAAATATCGACGGTTTCAATTCAAATTCTTGAAGCCATAGTTTCTTTAGAACGAGATATTGACAATGTCACCACAAGTATACTTTTTATTAAATCGAATGCAATACACCCGTCAATAATATCAACCATGCGCCTAAACAAAGAATTACTGTCTTCTAATCCCGCTAGGCTCAATAAAAACTTAGTTGTCCCAATAACATTACCTAATATACACAAAATTCTCGAATCTGCCTCTATTACTTCATATATTTATATGAATAAAATTATATATATCTTAGAATTCCCTTTAGTTAAAAACGAAAAATTTATATTATACCATTTATATTCTATCCCTATCCTACATCCTGACTCCTCCTTATATTCCACTATCCTTCCCGAACAAACATACCTTGCCATGAGTACCACTAGACAGCAATACGTCGTTATGAGCTCACTGGACAAATGCAAAGACTTTGCAACGGAATCCAAAGTCTGCAGAGATCTTCTCATCTACAACATCAACACCAGACCTATATGCGAAGTTGTCATCCTAACAACAACAAGTCGACAAGTTCCTGAAGTTTGTGATATCACTACGTTTTCAGCACATATCAATACTTTTCAAGCTCTTAGAAACAACAACTGGATCTACATACTCCAACGCAAGACTCCGTATGCTTTAGAGTGCGAAAGCAAAACAACTCACGGCGAAATCTCTGGAGCAGGTATCATCACTCTAGAACAAGGATGTAAAATGTACACCGCGTTTGTTACACTCCTAGCTGAGGACACTAAAACGACCAACATCAGTCATTCTTTTACTTCTGTGGATATTGAACACATTTGCCTCCCAGAAGAAATTAAACTACAACAACCAGAACTTGCACCAATCCAGCTCAACAACATCCAACTCGACTCTCTTAACTCGGTTAGAGACTAAATAAAAATACATTCAAAATTACTTAAAGAAAATAAATCTACATTCTCAGAAAAACATGCAGCAAAATTCTCCATATTTGGTTTGATTACTGGCATCATTATGCTAACATATTTTTGTTACAAATGTTACAAGTGCTTGCCATGGAATAACATGCCCATAAATCCACATGGCAACTGTATACAAATTTTAATAACTGCTTTGACCGTTCTCATCGCCAACAACACGTCGAATCCCATGTCATCGATAAACACCACTGCTACAACATCCTGCATATCAGAAGACGAAGACGAAGCTGCTGACTACATTCAAAAATCGAGCGAAACCGCTCAATCTTTGTTCTAAGGGGAGGGGGGGGGGTGTTATGTTATAGGCTCTATTATTGTGTTATATACTATTTATTTTATATTATAAGTCCTCTATACTTCTATATTGTTATTCTTATATTATTTACTTTAAAACTAAATTACATTGTTTACGTAGAAACCAAACTAATTAGATTGTAATATTTAAATACTAATGTTTACTATTCTAAAGTTTACTATTCTTAATTGTATCTTAGAATAAGTTAACGATAAACACAAACAAGCATAATGTTATTCCCTTATCTTTACCCCTCTACCTCCTAGCTTCCCACGATCCTACACTATGTAAACCAAGTCCTTCGATCCCACAACACAATTCTATTTCCAAACTCTCCGACTCAACTTCTATATTTTAAGTTAGTTTGTATTATAGTTAAATATATTAAATAAATTTATTTTTAAAAGAGTTTTTGTCTCTGCCACATAACATTTTTCTGATTTAGCTTAAACCATTGTTCTGTTTGTATATAGCCAACTCTAGTATCACATTCACTAGGTAATTTTGTGCTACCGTACATCAATTCGGTTTCACACGTTTTACTTGTATGTACAGAATATAAGGCAGTTTCTAATTTACATATGTATCTCCCATTATTTTGTAGAATTTTACAAAGATTGAAATTTTCTAAACTAGTATAATGAATTTTATTACTCGAAATTAAAAAGGATTTGAAATTAGGTAAAACGAATATAAATGTATTATCACTACTTTTAATTGAAACTGGCAAAACATGATATAAATCGTAACTAACTTGAGTGATCAAAGGAGTTTTAATTACAAAAACAAGTTTTTCGTTTGTTACATATGATACAATATTTGCTAATGATAATATTTCTGGAATATCTTTTTCAACTAGCTCTAGAGGATATTTCGTTTGTAGACGTAAATATGATAAAGTTTTCTTTAATTCTATACCATATTGTTCTCGGGTTATGATTACTGGATGTATGGCATTATTCTTCGCGAATAATATTGCTTTAATAATTGTTGAAATTTCATTATTAACTTCGGTAGTTATCAAGGTCAATAATGACATGTATTCGTCAATATCTTGTTTAATTTTAATACTAAATATTTTATCGCCTATTTCTTTGGTATAATTTGATAATAAATTCAAAATTTTATTAAATATCTTTTCGTTAATATTTAAATCAGTAACCGTACTATTGAAATTAGAAATTGTCGATTTAACTATATTAGATTGAGTTTTTAATAAGTTCAAAAGTTCGTGTTCATTTTTATTAAGATATTCAATTGCTTCATTGTAACGTTTTGCATCTTCGGCATCTAAAGTTCCAAACAATATTTTGAAAATGTTGCCAACACCATCTAAATATGATTGCTTAGTTCTATAGTTGTGGAAACCCGTTAGCTCTTTAAGAATATTTTCTTGAACTGTTTTAGATGGTTGAATTATTTTATCTTTAAACAACTTTCCGATTTGTTCATTCACTTCCTCTTTAAGAGCTTCAGGATATCTATACGACTTTGTATTAATGGGAACATTATTATTCGTAGGTATCTCATGCATAACCGTATTTGTAGACGCCAACTTATCTCCTTCTAAATGAAATATATGATTATACGCTTGGCATAATTCTATTAACGACTCTTTTTCTTCTTTATTCAAATGATCAGTACGTAAGGTTTGTTTTAGCTTATCTAAACGATTTTCTTTATACGCTTCTTTATTATTAATGTTATTGACGTTAATTATCTCATTCGTCCCTTGTCTCTCATTAACTTTTTTTACTGTAATTAACTTATTCATTTCTTGGTGATCGTTAGCTAACGGTTCTAACTTCACAAACAACTTATTTATTTTCACTTCCTTATCTGTCGTATTCAAACACACTGTTAACGCTTTGTTTTCGTGGACTTTTACTATACTCGGACATAAATAAACACCGTCTAATATCTTAATTGGTTCCGATATTATCCCTTCCTTCAAATTAGGGTTCTCTACATAAATAGAAACTACTTTTTCACATCTTGGTTTTATGACCAAGAAATCACTTTCATAATTTGTTTCTCTCTTTCCTAAGTTTTGTGGATGAACCTCACAAACTCTTTCAAACGTATTATTTTCATAACTCTTTTCATTTTCTAATACTTGTGGATAAACTTCACAATCACTTTCAAATATATTACTTCCTAAATCTTCATAACACATTTTTTTTACATCGCACATATTATCTTGTATGCATTTTTCATTCACATATTCATTCGAACCTTCACTTACAAAACTTATTTCCTCGTGCTCAATATCCAGCTCTATACTACAAATTCTGATTTTATTCTCTTTATAACTAATTATAGAGTCCGTTTTTGACAAAAAAACGCTACCTATGACTCCATCGCATTGAATAGGAAAGTTATCTCGTACCACGTGAAGTGTATGATAAACTCTTTTGTCTCCTATATAAAATGTAAACTGGACATATCCGATTGTATTGGTCGGACTAGCGTCTTTGTCTATTCCTTTTAATTTTCTTATCTTCATATAACAATATTTTTCCTTCTAACGACGTTATTTTTATCAACGTAACTTCTGCCCCTGTATCAATAAGGAACTTATTTTTACTTCCTAATATATTTGAGGAATTTAATTTTATATATGACGAAATACGCGTATCAATAAATCTTATTCGACCTGAATCTAATTTGTGATCTTGCGGTTGACCGCAGGCCTTGGACCATTTGAGTTTAAATGTTAATTTTCATTATTATTCCTTTGTTTATTATAACGATTACTATAATTTCCATTATTGTTCGTACGATTAAAACGATTATTCTAAGAGGTATGGCTATTATTACGGTTAATTGGATTATTCCAACAGTTTTTAGATATACCTATGACCTTTTTTCTTACAATAAAAGCAATTAGGTATATGATTATTTGTTTCATTAGTATACATCTGCCTAATCATAGGTTGGTTTCGACATTAGTGAGCTAAATGATTTGATTTATGACAATTTGTACATTTGCTAATTCCCGTATTATAACTGTGTCTAGCACTCATTTCCTGCCTGGATTTTATTTCTTGTTCTTCGGAAATCGCTATAGAAATGGCGTCTTCAGTCAAAAGTTGAAGGTTTCTGAGACTTTAATACAATGTGAAGTTGTGGTAGAAGACCATTTATGAAAATATTTAATGCTTGTTTTTGCAATAACTCTACATTAGCTTCGCGAGCTTCTTTTGTCAACTTGAGGTCTAACGATTTAATTAATTTTATATAGCAATTTTCAACCCTACTAGAATATTTAGAAATACATTCATTTTGACCTTGTGTGCACGAATTAAGTTCTTATTGCCACTGTGCAAATGTCCTTTTTTCGGAATAATTTTCTAATAAGTGTTCTTTTAAATTTTCCAATGACGAAAATGACCCATTCAATAACGTTGACCTAATATTGCCTTCAATTTCCGATAATACTACTGATACATATGCAATTTTATAAACTGGATTTAATAAAGCGAACGCATTATTGTTTACAAATATTAAATACCTTAAAAGCTGAAAACAAAATTTAAAATAATGACGCTAGTATTCGAGGAAAGCTTCCGCACTCCGTGATGACCGTCGGCAAAAAGGGGCGAGTGACTTTTTTTTTTTGCGCCCGTAGCAAATATGGGCAACCCTCCGGAAAGCGGGGGAGGGAGGTTGGGAATGCTCATAGCATACCACGCAGCCGGCTGCGTGGTTATGTGGCGACTTTTACCCACTAATCGTTATCGATGAACACATGTAAGTTTGCCTTATTGCCATCGTATTTATTTATCATCCTTTCTCCAAGACTGATATCTATAAACCCAACAGAAACTTTATCCTCTGAGGTGTACATTATAAATTTTAATTTACTTGAATTATAAAAGCAAAGAAATAATTCGATTTAATTATATGGATTTGCACAAACCTTTAAATTTCACTATTCATTTCCTATAAATTCTATATTACTCTCGATAGAATCCTATTATTCCTAATGAAACACAAATACATAAAAATACAAAAAATACACAATATATCAACAATTATACGACTCACTTGGATGACGTAGTTATATATTGCGGAGTCCGGTTTGCTTCGCTGTGTCACGTCGTAGCTATGCACGCTGCCGAAGATCAACTGGCCTGTCGCTGTGGTACTGGTCTGTTCCAGTGGAGAACCACGTTGGCCCAATGACTCGACGTGCTCGTGACTGTTTCGTGTGTCTTCCTTTGACTTCGCCGCTGTCGAGGACTGCCTACTGGATGCTTCGACGCGTGTTGTCTTCAACCCTCTTCCAGAGAGTTCTCCAATACGTTTAGTGACGTTGATAATTGGAGACTCGCCCGTCCAAATACTCGCCAGGACTAAAGGACTATAATATTTCAATAGCCTTTTACGTGTATCGGACTATGATATTTCAATAGCCCTTTTACGTAGATCCCACTTCTGACACCAGCAATGTAATGTTCGGGTGGTCGGAAGGGGTTTTTAAATGACAACCAGCAGCGTGACGATATATCGAAGTATTTTTATTTATTACAGCAGACATACGACTACTCAGACTTGATGTGACCGACTGACTTAACAGACTATCGTAACGGACTGTCGTACTGGAGTAACTGTCGTGTCGAACTGACTTACTGAACTAACTATTACGTTGGGGTGGAGGACGTTATAAATTAGAACAATGTAAACAATACTATGAGAAAAATAAACAAACAACTCTGGACTCTGTACTCGTTAACAATCATTGGTAATTACTAAGTGGTTTACTAAACTTTATCTTAAATTTCACATTTAAGTATAGTTTGATTACAAAATAGAGTAAATATTACATAACAACGGCACTGTTAAACAAAGTCCAGGTTACGGCCAGGCCCTTTAACAAGATGGCCTAAACTGGTTTCAGTGACATTGTACATTACAATATTAGCCTGGAACCTGGATTAATGTTCCGCCTTTTTATTAGGCCATTTGTTGAATTTAGTTACTAACATGGCACTTCGATCCACTATAAAGTCATGACATGTTACAGTGAAAACACGAATCCTCGAATAATAATTAAAATAACTATGACTTTTATTAACTTTGTAAAAATACGAAAGCACATATCTAGTAATATAAGAGACAGTTAGGTAGAAGTGTATTAAATACCTTCCTATATTTGAATGGTCAAAGTTACATCCCAGTCACACCTCAGCCTACAAACTAGCTTTTTCTGATATACAAATTCTTTATACTGCTAGGAAATTCTAATTGTAGCGAAGGCATCCGGGCAAAAACCCATTAAAATTGACATGGTGGTAAGTCAGGCTGATAATTGGACGCTGCCGGACTAGACTTTTAATTAATGGGCGAATAAAACAATCGGCCGCTGACATATACATGCCGGTAATATAAACATGTTTAAACACGTATTTTTATAGAATAAGAGTGGCAAATGAGCACACAGTCCACCTAATGGTAAGTAGATGCTGTGGCCAGCAGTGAGCTATTTGACGCTGGTATTCTGTGAGAGCGTCGTCCTACCCCGGTCGAGCCGACCCATTTTTGCTACAACCATAATATCGTTTCAGCATGGCTGTACCACAACAGAATTTAGATACCACTACAACAGCTGTGTATTACAAACAAGCGTTTAGCAAATGTTTTGCTTGGATACGTAACAGGGTCAAGAGTGGGGCAAAAACAAAACGGTGAACAGTATTATGGCAAATAAATGTAAGAAACAACTGGGTTACTGTGTTGAAGTCGCAAGGCGTAATACTTGCTGTCGCGTACATGCATTTTAACGCCTTTTATTCGCAATTGGTTTATAGTCCGATGAGACGGCAAACCAACATGACTAGAAAGGTTTTTAGTATATCAATTCCGGTGAGATACTGAACGCGTGTTGCGCGTTTGTGTGTTTTCTGAGTAATGGGGCTAAAACAACGCCAACATGTGACTCTGGGCTGCTGCTGAGAATTCCTTGGCAGAAAAACTCAATAACTAATTTTAGCGTAACCCAGGATCGGAACCCGGGATCAACAGTTGCGTATACATACGCTGTCTTTTTCATAGGCACGCTTCGTAACCTAAACGGCTTGATGAATTTTAACATATTATGACGGTCGTTAGCGAAGCTGAGATGTTGTGGTCTATTGTCACTAAATCAAAAAATCGCGGTCCAATCACTTCCACCAGCGTTATATTGCACCTATATAATACAATTAGTACACCGATAGTAAGAGAAGATATCAATTATTACTTCTGACATAGTTATAGCATAATTAATTTCGATTATTACCTATTAAAAACATCAATTAATACTTCTGACATAGGTAGTTGTAAGATTATTAATTTCGATTATTATAAAAGTAAATTGAAAATAATTTCACTTGGACTTCAGTTAGTCGTTATGGATGTGAACAAGATATCTTTCGAAAAACTGAACTTATCACTTTGATTTTTTTATTAACTTTAGATTTTAATCCTTATTAAGCCTTTTGAATTTCACTATTGTAAACCGTCCCGTTCGAGGAGTGTTCCAAGTTTTTAAGCATTTTTTAACTTTCAAACTATGATTTATTAACAATCACAAATTATATTAAACGTTGAATTTAGCTAATTTTAAATTTGTACATATTTAGTTCATGTCCAAGTCATCAAAATCAGATATTATACGTAGTTTTATTGTTTCCTATTAGATTACGTCACTGAAAAATTTCCAATTTCTCGTAAAGAGGAAATTGTCATTAGATCTATTGCCAATGCGGTCGTTTCGAATCATTAACACTAATTGCAGAATACCTGAATGATTAACTGTTTATAAAGACGTTTGAGATCATATCCATGTGGATTTTGTAAGTTTGATTGCAACCTTAAATGCTAGTTTACGTAATAATTATGCATAAAACCAAATTTGTACAACTTTAACCAAAAAACCAAAAAATTTTGTAACTACAAAAATATATTGATTTAATATTATTTTTTCCCTTCAAACCAGGTAAGACATACCATTTCATTTCATTAAGCGGATATGGGCGAAATAATTTTTACCAATTTTAATGTAGGTAATGGATTACCGCAAAGTAACGCCTGATTATGTTAATATATTATTTTTAATCTTACATTAATATAGGTTTTAAAGACGTTCAAAATTAATTAGTTACAATTTGTATAACAAAATAAAATGATGTGTCTTACCTAGGTTGAAGAGCATCTCACGCCCCCCCCCCCCTTAATAGAGTACACTATGCCCGTCGCCACTAATCACAACACCACTACTCCTAACACCGCTACACTGGAAAAAACACACCATCGACGATAATACGACGCGTGTTTCGCTCATAAACGTGGCATCGTCAGGTGAAACGGACTCTGCGATGGCTGACCGCTAATTAGGTTGGTGGTTAAGACACATCATTTATACTGGAAACGAGGCATTTTATCTTAGTCCTCAAGGGTGATAACGCATCTGTATATTGATCCTTAATCAAGGATGAATGAAGACGTCTATGGGTCACAGTATCCACTTACCATCAGGTGGACTATTTGATCGTTAGTCATCATTTGTTATTTAAACAAAATATTTTTTTTAATCAGATATTAGCCAATTTAATTTTAACATATTTTATATTGACTTAGCGGTCAGCCACTGCAGAGTCTATTTAACCTTTACTTTATCCGCGAATATGAGCTAATTATTTTTTTACATATTTTGTACAATAGATTTCCGCAAAGTAATGCCTGATTCTATCTGTTATCTTAATATATACATTCAATTATTCATTAAAACAAATTTGAGCTCGCGTTTTGTCCGTCTGCCATTGATATAAGTAAAGTTCTTCCTCAAGCGTTGTGCATTTATTTTATGAAAATTAATTTAAGAAAATTATAAAAAACTACTATTATTGTATGTTCACAATCGTAACAAGATTACCTCAAAATAAAGTAATTAAAACGTCCAAATAAGCCATTAAGTTGATCTCTCATTAGTCACATTTTTTCTCTCTTTGCCTCGTTTCCTGTAAAAAGGGGTCTTCTGTTCTCTATATTCACTATACGAAACACAGCAGCATTAAGCTGCTATTTTAAGCCGGTATTCCGTGAGAGCGTGGTCCTTCCCCAGTTGAGCTGACCCATTTGTGCTACAATTATAATAATATAGCTGCAGCGTGGCTCTACCAGCTTAAAACATGACACATTGCTATAATTATACTGTTACGCGCTCCAGTCGACGACACACTAGCACCATCTAGTGTCAGGAACGAGAGCGAGGGGAGCTTTGCAGAAAATGACATCACAAATCTTTCAACCGACAGCGCCATCCGAAGAACTAAGTTTCTAGAAAATCTACACTCGAACACTCGTCGCTTTGCGCGCATTTACTTGAATATTCCGGATGCTTCATTGCTAATTTGTATATATAGGTGCTGCAAGATGCGATCGAGGCAGTATTGGATTTGGCGAGACAAGCGAAGCTTCGGAGCGGAATAAAGTGAATTAGTGTGTTTAATTATTAGTGTTTTAAGTTTTAATTTGTGTAAAGTAAATTAAAGCGTTGATTTAGGTAATTCTATCGGCAATTTTATTGTCACGAACCTCAAGCTCGTAACAATACAGTAACAAACTAACAATAGATTTTATTATATGCCAAAGTAGATATAAATTACAAATACACATGTGACCAAAGAAAAATGGTTACTTTTTGAATATGAAATTTTATGGTTTAAGAAACTTTGCACTCATTGTGATTTAATGAGATTTTAATGTCCGTTTATTCAAATAATTGACAAACCTAAAATATAACATTGTTGCATATAGCCTCCTCCATACTTAACTATCATCGAGATGGTTATCATACTCGGAGAATCTCTGCGTGTTAAAATCTGCAACTAGGATATTCTAATCAGAGCACGGGTAACTGGTACTGGTACTGGCACTGTAATGGAGCCCAACAGTTCTGTGGGCTAAAGTATCATATAGCTCTAAGAACTGACAACCGAATGGGTAGAAAATTACTCGAATTGCAGCTCTATACTGAAAAGCTTAGTGAATGATGGCCCACCACTACTGGAGTCATGATCTGACGAAAGATGCAGGTAGTCGATGGGCCCAGGTGGTTCAGAACTGTATGTAAAATGTTTTTAAACGTGGTAGAGCCAAGCTGTAGTTTAATTTGTAGTATAGTTGTGGCACAAATGGGTCGACTCGCCCGGGGAAGGACCACGCTCTCACAGAATACCAGCGTCAAATAGCAGCTTAATGCTGCTGTGTTTCGTTTGGTGAGTGTAGAGAACCGGAAACCCTTTTTACTGGAAACGAGACATTGCATCTTGGTCCTCGCGGGTGACAACGCATCTGCATTTTGATTTGTAATCGAGGATAGATGTAGATGTCTATGGACCACAGCAACTACTTACCATCATGTCGACTGTGTGCTTATTTGTCAACCTATCCAATAAAAAAACATATCTATGTAGAAGACCTATTCTCAGTAGTAAATTTGTAATGGACTTTAATGACGGCGAAAATGTTGATAATAAACATAACCTATGCCTTGAGGAAGAACATATGGTATTTTAAAATAACAGTAAATAACAGTCCAAAAGACTTAATTGTCTGTGAAATTACAATGCAATTTATTGTATATAGGTACTTTAGCATTATTGTAATTGCTAATCATCCGACTGTGACCTGTGACGTTACGATAATATGCTTACAAGAGAATTGATAAATGATAATGAATAACTTCATTTATTTACATTCATTTACTCGAAATTGGGTTAACATTTTATCATCATCAGTTTGGAATATGTCCATCCATTCATTACAGCTAAAGAAATGGAATAAACAGCAGCGATTCCTTTTAGTTGCAGCTAAAAGTTTTTTGTACGTTCATGGACTTTGAAAAGACTTATGACAGAGTGGACAGGGATGTGTTATGGCAAACGCTGAACTCATTTAGTTTGAGCGCTGGGTTGATACAGGCATTAAAGTCTCTGTATATGGACTCGAGTCCTTGTGTTAGGATCAACTGGACCGACTCGGACTGGTTTGGCATCCATAAAGGTGTCAGACAGGGCTATGTAGCTTCCCGTGGTTGTTCAAGTAGCGAAAGTTGGGTATGGCAGAAGAAATACGAGAGTAGAATAAATGCAGTAGAAATGTGGTCGCTAAGGAGTATATTAGGGCTGAGTGACAGGGTGAGAAACTGTGTGATATGTATGCGTAGGTATGTGGATGGAGGAGGCGAGAGAGGTATGTCACGATCGTGCTAAATGGAAGTCTGTAGTCTTTGTGTAGTCCTACCCCTCTGACGTGAGTGTTTATGGTATTTTTTTCATTACAGCTTATATAAAGCATCCCTGTTGAGCATATGCCTCCATAGGTATTTTGCAATTTTTTCATTCTTAGTTCATATGATTAAGGTCATAAATTTTAATTATTATGATAACACATACATTTTAATTAATGAATACTAATTAATTGAATATTTAAGATCACAGTGCTCTACCTATGTTAATAATATATATATATATATATATATATATATATATATATATATATATATATATATATATATATATATATATATATATATGTGTGTGTGTGTGTAAAAATAATGTGTAAGAGGGAGGCCTATGTTCAGCAAAGCACTTGTGACGGGCTGTAATGATGATGATGGTGATAGTGGTCGCCCTACACTTTAGACTACGTAGTACGATGTTGCTACTTGAGAACCTTACTTCCACATCGATTATCGGCTCTTTGAGCAATATAGTTGACTCAATGGTCACTTTACCGCACTGAGCCGTTGGGCTATGTCATTTAATGTAGTACGAATGTTTAATGTGTAACTACGAATATCCTCATTACGAAGTCTATCGCGCAAAGAAACTCTGATCATAATCCTCTCCATAGCTTGCTGAGTGCCTTTAGCTTCCCATATGGCTAGCAGTGAAGGACCACCTCTCAGGTCCATCTCCGCATTGGTTAAAAAATCTTGTTTTCAAGTTACGCTTACGTGAAAAGAATGTGTCGTATCCTTCGACGAATCCAAATCAGCCGGCATTTGGAAATTTACGAAATAATTGTGCTTGTTAGTATTATTTTCATGTTGCTTAGTTTACATTATGTGTATGAGTGGTTTTATATATTTAAAGGAACATAGAGTAGGAAGTACATTAGAGTCGTTGGTTGTAAATTTAAATTATCATTGCAGCTGATTAAAAAACCACTGCTGAACAGAAACCACCCCCCATACATTGCCTCATAGGAGCGAATTTTACCAAAGTAATTTTTTAGCTCTTGATTTATTTTCTACCGTCGCCTCTTATGACATCGCAATTTATTTTATTCTCATCGTGATTTTAATACATTTCATACATCATCATTTTGAATTAGATACGCTTAGTATATACGTAATTATTTTTCTTTTTTATTTGCAATTTTACGAAACACTTTTTTAGTTTGGCGTCATCTACCGCGGAAGCAGGAAAAATTCATACGTGGTAGAGCCATGCTGCAGTTATATTAGTAGTATAGTTGTAGTACGAATGGGTCGGCTCGACCGGGGAAGGACCACGCTCTCACAGAATACCAGCGTGAAATAGTAGCTTAATGCTGCTGTATTTCGTATGGTGAGTGTAGAGAACCGGAGACCCTTTTTAGTGGAAACGAGGCATTCCATCTTAGTCCTCACGGGTGACAACGCATTTGCATTTTGATTCGTAATCGAGGATAGATGTAGATGTCTATGGGCCACAGCAACCACTTACCATCAGGTGGACTGTGTGCTCGTCTGTCACCCTATCCTATAAAAAAATTCTTAAGAAAATTTTTTCATAAAATTTTTGTAAAGACTAATTTCATTTTTTTTATAAGTATAGGTAGTAGGGGTCGTCCTAGAATCAGGTTATCTGTACGAGATTGCCAGTCGAACCCTTGTTCTGTTTTTTTTTTATTAAATGGCATTTTTACTTCAATAGATTGGGAAGCATAGTCATAAACTATATAAATGATTACCTTCAGCTTGTTAATATAATTATTTTAATACGATTGCGTTTTGATCAAATAACCTTTCGACTACTTGCACAACTTAATAAATTAAGAAATATGAAGAAAATTTGCCAACATATGCTCCAAATGTAAACCTTATCTGTGCGCGGTGCACCCTTTTGATTACGAAAACACGTGAGATTGAGTTTATTAAGCGGAAGACGTAGTTTACGTGGTAGAGCCATGCTGCGTAAGTGGATGCTGTAGCTCATAGACACCTACAATTATCCTCGATTAAGAATCAAAACGCAGATGCGTTGTCACCCCTGAGGTCTAAGAAGCAATACCTCATAATGATTTCTTATATTTACGCGAACACTACACATGATTAAAACTACTTTTACGGATTTTATCGCGTTTATTTTTACTTTTAATTACTTTTATTTTTAATTCCCGACGTTTCGGGCGCTTTCCAGCACCCATGGTCACGGGGTACTGAGATGACTGACGTCCCGATGTCATTGTTAAACCCGGAGTACCTTCAGCTTTTTTAATTATTGTTTATGATCCGTACGACCAATTAAAAGTAAAAATAAACGCGATAAAATCCGTAAAAGTAGTTTCAATCAAGCAATACCTCGTTTCCAGTAAAAGAGGGTCTTCGGATCTCTGCACTCGCCATAAAAAACACAGCAATATTAATCTGCTAATATTGCTAATCTCCCTGGTCGAGCCGACCCATTCGTGCTACAACCATAATATAGCTGAAGCGTGGCTCTACCACGTATGAAGTTCGCTTAGTTTTACAGTCCCTGCCTTTACGACAGTTGCTCTTAAATCTTTTTTTGAACTGGAGTGTCAAATGAACTTACAGTTTACCTGGTGGTAAGCCCCTATTGCAATTCAAGAACACCTGCAGCTAACTTCAAACAAAAATATTCTCAGATGTAACAACGCATCTGTTGAGGACTTGGAGGGGTTGGAATGACTCACAGTCTTTAATTACGCTGTCTCGCTTTATCTACCCTATTTGGATGTAGAAATATATACTCTATTTGGATACAGAAATAGGTACCCTATTTGGATGCAGAAATGGGTACCCTATGAAGATGCAGAAATAGGTACCTAAGAGTACGTCTGGGTAAGAAGAACCCAGACGTACTAGGCAGTTAAGAAGTTTACTCTTTGGAATGTATTACATTGTATTTTTTTATAGAATAAGATTGACAAACGAGCACACAGTCCACCTGATGGTAAGTGAATACTGTGGGCCATAGACATCTACATTCATCCTCGATTACGAATCATAATGCAGATGCGTTGTCACCCATGAGGGCTAAGATGAAATGCCTCTTTTCCAGTAAAAAGGGTCTCCAGTTCTCTACACTCACCATACGAAAGACAGCAGTATTAAGCTGCTATTTGACGCTGGTATTCTGTGAGAGCGTGATCCTTCCCCGGTCGAGCCGACCCATTCGTGCTACACCTATACTACTAATGTAGCTGCAGCATGTCTCTACCACGTATAATTACATTGTATGCTGAATAGATTATTTTCTTATAACATTTTAATCATACTTAAATGTTATTACTATTGTCCTTTAAAATATACAGTCATATTTATAGGAATTTCTGTTACTACTCAGCTCGAAACAATCGCTGTCCATTTAAACATTTATATGTTCCTTTATTACCCGTAACGTGATTTACATATAAATGAAATGTATTCAGTTCCGAATAACGGCACCATGTAGAACGAGTTTGTGTTTTAATAATATGCATAAGCGAATGTTCACCCTATTCGCATTTTTCACATTTTTATTATGAATTAGCAACTCACCCCGGCTTTGGCTGAGTATTCATTAATGTAACGTCATTAAGATTTGAGGTAATCAACTTATTTTAACGATTTCTCGATTTTACAAATTCATCTTTGTCTTTAAATTAATATTATCTGTATTATAGACTTCTTGAGTTTCACAGTACATGACCTGCCTTTGTTCAATTCACCCGGCACTAATGAAGTTGTTCATTTCAATTTTAAATGCTGATTTACCGTGTGCTCGGGGGATTTAAATTTCCATATGGTTTAAAATATTTCGAGGAAATTGAAGTCACGCTAACATTCAAATATATGTTTAGGTACATTGTTGATGTAGCACGAATGGGTCGTCTCTACCGGCGAAGGACCATACTCTCACAGACATCATAATACTGCGAAGTTTCTTTTGAAAGTGTAATAAACCGGGATACCTCTTTAATGTAAACGAGGCTTCTTAGTCCTCAGGGATGACAGCACATTTACATTTTGATCCTTAACTTAGGTGTAGATGTCTGTGGGCTATAGCATTCATTCACTTACTATCAGGTGGACTGTGTGCTCATTTGATACATTTATTCTATAAAAAATACACTAGAACAGCGGGGCGCACAAATTGTTCCATAATCCTCGCTGAAGTGAGAGGGGGCCTGTCCGCAACAGTTGGACGTATATAGGCAATAACATTATTTTGATATTTATAGAATTTAAGTTTATGCTCTATGAAATATTTCAACAATTTTTTTGTATTATTTGAAATCTGAAATTAAACGTATCATTACGTTTAATTTGAAATCTAAAATTATTCTTCTCATAAGAAGACTTAATCATCACGCTTCTGATCCAGATCTATGTCACCTTCAACGTTGTCTCGTTGCGTATCAGTTTCTCTTTTTATCTTTATAAAAATGTTACCTCCACACTATACGTCTATAGGATTTGGACTCAGCTCATTGCAACTCAAAGCAACTGCGCATCAGAGCCGCCAAAAAAGAACAAAAATCCAGATGTTCATCTACCAGAGGCCATGAAATCTTTTTGGTGTTTCTTTTAGTCACCGCTTACAAAAGCAATGGGACAAAATGTAGTGATGATTTTTTTACGCTTACGGAAAATTACTTGTTTTGAGAGATATATTTGTTGCTATTCATTAATAAGTTGCGACGTTTATATAATGATTTATTCAATGCGACGTTTATGATCAAAGTGTAGCTTTGTTTGACTCTTGCGATGTTGCTCGAAATGAGCCGGGTGGAATTGTAATTGAAAATGAAAATAATAAGGCGGTATTAAACAAACAATATGTTTAATAGAAGCATAGTTTATGATTAACATATAATTAAGGTTATTTTCTCGCCACACATTTTCGCACTAACGAGGTACCTATACGAAGTAGACATGACAATAGAAGCATATATATATTTTTATGTGTAGCGTTAAATTTATAACATGTTTTGCCTTTAATCGCACACCATATAAAAACTGGTTACAAGACTTCAAGGCCAACAGGATGTATCCACCACATCTGTCGGGGATCATGTTATATAATCTGTAAAACAGAACAATGCAGTCGTTTCGGTACAAACCCAGCTCAAAGGCTATGACCTTGCCTTGGGTAAGGATGTATATAATTTAAAATGGAAACGAAAAAATACTCGCCATGTATCTTTTTTTATCTTATTTGCCTTCGATGAAGTCAAATATTTATTTAATCACCTTATAAAATATAAGGATAATAACTCATCAAAATCATCAACAGCGTCATTTTACCTGCGTTATGTACCTACGAGTATCTACAACGAGTTAATTTTTTTGTAATTTATTTTATGTACACACATTAAAATACAGAAGCAGTCTTATATTAATTTCGTACAAAGGTTCTACTTATTCCAATTTCAAAACAAATTCCAAACAAAGGAAATTATATTGAAATTGCAAACTTAGTGCATACATTAGTACTACTAAAAAATAAATAATATACACAATGTTACGTAAATTATATAAAATAAAACAATAAATAAAAATAAAATAAATCAATAAACGAGTTAATTTGGCGATCAATTTCTAAAACTGTAAGCTATTTTTGTATTGTATGTAAAATGGTTCTATTTATCCAAAGATCAGTAGTTAAGGTTTTTTTAAAGAATTTCCATAAATCGTACTGTAATACTATCTGTTCCCCGTGACTTCGCCCGCGCCTTATTCTTCCTTACCTTGCGCCTTATTCCTACCAAGACAGTTACATGGGCTTTAGTGAAAGAAAGGGATTAGCCAGAACAGACTATCTGACAGACATATTTTAAAAATTGTGCTTTTGTTATAAGTACCGTATATAGTTTCAAAGGCATTTAGTTAAAAGCTGTTATTTTGACATAAGATACAGAAACTTCAATTTTATTTATTTGTATGGATATACTCTCGTCAACAGCCTGTGAATAGTTCATGGTTCAGCTTGAGTCCCTACTACAGAAATAGATGAATATTAAAACAGAAGCAGATCAACTGCAGTAGCAGATGCTTAGCACCCTTTACACATTTTTATAATACATATCGGAGTAAGAATTTTTTAAAATCGCTTGCAGGCCACATAATGGGTGATTCATTCATTGATGAATGAACGAATGGATCCACTAATGATCAAAATGGAACCTGTTGTACCTAGGACAGTTTTTTGGATGCCTATTTTCATTGTGATTTGACGTTTTGTATACAAGTCCTATCTGCATATTTTGAAAGGTATCTGAATATTTGCCACCAAAGTATTAGGAATGTATATTTCAAACTTACATGTGTCTTTGGAAAATAAAAATATGGTAAATAAGGCCAAGGTACAACACACCCTACGTACCTGAGCCAGTACTATGGTGTACCTAGGACACAACGAGAATTTGGGGGTAATTTAAGAAAAATATTAAGTTTTCTTAAGAAACATCGTTTTATTCGATCTAGTAAAATATTTAACATAAAATAACTAGCAAATTCTGAACAAAGTCAAAATAATTTTCGCAGTTTTTTTTTTCTAATTAACAACATTGTTGAACAAAAAAATAACAAACTTTTAAACACTGTCTTATCACATGGCAAACTTTAAAATTATTCGGTACATAAACCTAGGTACATTTAAACACATAACATAACATATTATATAGTAAATCAACAAATGTAACGTAACATATTACGAAGTAAATCAACGATTATAACCTACCTTACCAATAATTTTTTCTTAAGTATTTCGCTCTTATCTTTTTAATCAGTCATTAGGACTAGCTTTTATAAAACCACTAGTATTATCTAGGTATACTATTGAGCCTTAAGCATTCAGTAGAAATCCTAGTATTTCTGTATCTCTGGAACATAATAAATTTCTCTGTTTTTGTTAACTTTAGGGGGGTTTTAATTTTTTCTATTATTAAATTTTTTATGGGGTACAAATTCAAATCTTCTTTTTCAAGCCATTTCCAGCTTTTAAGTGATTTTTGCATTGATTTCAGTAAAACACCCTCTTCAGACATTGATTCTACCTTCGTATACAAATGTAACATAGTCTCCAATATTGTAATTTTCTTTATTAACATTAACTTGTACAGTCTGTAGATTGTCGGGGACATCCTCAGATGTGCCACTCAGTGAATAGTCGATAGAATCTTCACTAGTTTATTTTTCTGATAGAATTCTTCTTTCGATCCTATTTGCACTGCTTAATCTGTTTTTATTCACCAACTTATTTTTTGCCAAAGATTTATGGACTCTGCTTGATTAGATTTAGTTGAAACATGTTTGTTAGCCCTTATATATTCAATATTTTGCTCTTCTGTTATATCAATAAAAATTCTAGATCTTCCTTTTTGTCTTCCCTTTCGTGTTTCTTTATGAGTCTTTATAAAGCAGGCCATATCGAAGTTGGTGATTTTCCGTGTATAATTTCGAAATCTGAAGTAGATGTCTGACTAAAAGGCACCTGATCAAATTTTGTGGCTGATTTTACGACAAGTGGACGATCAGAATAGGATGTGAGCATAAAATAGCATCTGTGTAGATGTTTTCATTTAAAGGATGAAAACCAGTTGAACTAAAACCTTTACAAATATTGTTTGGTGTGAAGGCAAGAGGAAAAGCTTTTCCTACCAAGTCA
The DNA here is from genome assembly GCA_036936625.1 of Parnassius smintheus behrii. Classification (NCBI taxonomy): domain Eukaryota; kingdom Metazoa; phylum Arthropoda; class Insecta; order Lepidoptera; family Papilionidae; genus Parnassius; species Parnassius smintheus. The sequence continues at coordinate 38,762,998 of JAUPFT010000019.1, read as the reverse complement.
GCAATATCATAAATATTTAATGATTTTCCTACATGACCTGGAGGCACTAGTAACTCGTTATCCGTTGTATGAAAATAGGTCTTGAAAGGCCCAAAAACTGAATTGTCTAATGGTTGCATCTGGTTACTAGTTAGTTTTGCTATTTGTATTTCCGGTACTGAGATATGACTTTCATGATTGTCAATTAAGAGAATGACAGGTTGTTCTTTGGTAGGTTTTTTATAGAATAGAGTAACAAACTAGCACACAGTCCACCCGATGGTAAGTGGTTGCTGCGGCCCATAGAGATCTACATCTAATGCAGATATGTTGTCACCCGTGAGGACTAAGATGGAATGCCTCGTTTCCAGTAAAAAGGATTTCCGGTTCTCTACACTCACCATACGAAACACAGCAGCATTAAGCTAATATTTTACACAGGTATTCTGTGAGAGCGTGGTCCTGCTCCGGTCGAGCCGAGCCGTTCGTGCTAATATAACTGCAGCATGGCTCTACCATGTATAAATATATAATAGGTTTTGCATATTTGATAAAATGTTGCTGGAATTTAACAAACATTGACTCGTTTGACCAACCGGATGGATTCGCACCTACAATGCTGCCGAGGAGCTCCAATTATCATAAATCTTTGAAGTTAACACGAGGGAATATCAACATTGGTGGAACAAAACCACCACCTGCATTAATAGCTGCTATTATAGTTACCGTCGTGCCTCTTTCAGCGCTAGTCATAGACCAAATCTGCCTCGCGCCTAGAGGGGCCAATACTTTTGGAGGAACATGGACAGTGGACAATCCGGTTTCATCTAAATTCCAGATGTTACTAGCTTTTATGTCAAAGATACATAGAAAAAAGACTTTCTTAAAATTAATGTTAAGCTCACAGTATGTTTGTTAAGCGCCGAAGATCTAAAACTAGTGGTTTCAGGTTTTTCAATTCGTTTTTGTATCGCATCCTAAAAATCTCAGCCAATAATCTCGTCAGTTTATTTGTATCTTAGCTCTTAGGCTACTTTTTTCCGTTCGCTTTTGCAAATTGGTATGTAAGTATTTTCACGTCTTTTAGAGTCAATGCAAATTGCAAGAGTGCTGCATCTTTAATATAGTCAACCGGACTATGTTCTTCAATACGATCAAAAACTTGATTAACTGCAATGTTTTCGTGTAACTTACTTACATCTTTACCTATTTCCATACAGTTCTTTAGATGAAGACGCAAAGTTGTTCTTGGTATTCCCAAATGTTTGGAAGCAGCGAAGGTTGAGAATTTTTCTCCTTAATCATTTTAACGGCATTTGTCAGATTATCGACATTAACTGGCGTTCTTTTCTTTTTTTCTTTGCTTCTAGGCATGATTCCTGAAGTAATGAATGTATTTGAATAGGAGAATATATTACGTGAATATGAGATCATTTAAAAAAAATATTCTCCTGTCCAAAGTACAACTGATCGACAGAGACCGAGGTACAACACTACTACAACTTTTTTATAGAATAGGGTGACAAACGAGCACACAGTCCACCTGATGATAAGTGATTGCTGCGGCCCCGTTTCTAGAAAAAAGGGTTTCCAGTACTCTACACTCTCCATACGAAACACAGCAGCATTAAGCTGCTATTTTGCGCTGGTATTCTGTGAGAGCATGATCCTTCCCCGGTCGAGCCGACCCTTTCGTGCTACAACTATACTACTAATATAACTACAGCGTGGCTCTACCACAACTACAACAAAACTGTGGATTTCAACTATTTTGATGTTACTTATCCCGTACCTAAGCTTATGATTGTTGTAACACTTATTAGACAAAAGAATCAACAGCATAATAGTTAAATGACTATTATAATACCTTTAAAACTATCAGACTGCAAAGTAAATTAGAAATACTTACATTTTTTGCTAAAAAAAGTTTTAACGTCGATAACAAGAAACACCTGCTTAATGGCGGTAAGTGACTAAATTCACATTGAATAGGTGGTAGTGGCCATGGAGGTTAGAGAGATGGCGTACCGAATACCATAGACAATATAATGTAGCATCGCGGCTATATTTGAAACGAGCCCTAATAGCCTAGGTACACATAGTGCAAAGTTTCAACAGGTTCCCCTACTCATAAACACCTACATCTATCCTTAATAAAAAATCATAATGTAGCTACGTTGTATTCCCCATTGTTAAACCAGATTATAATGTATCGTTACCGGGAAAAAGAGTTTCCATTTGATAAACAGCAGAATCACTGTGAGGCAGCTACTACTTTACTGACTCGTCAGACAGAAAGAAGATCTAGAATAGAGTCAGGTATAGATATAGATAGATAGATTCAGAATAGAATCTACCAACAGGTTACAAGCAACCTGTACGTAGATTCTATTCATTCTGCTTGTTTTAAAAGGAAAACGAATAAATTACAGGTGTTCAGTTCAGTGGAAAACCGGTTTAAAATCCAATTTTGGCAGAATCAAACATAAGTTAAATTTAAATTACGTTAATTATCTTTCAATGCGCATTAAACATACAAAAACATAGGTTTTGTAATGATTGGTGTAGTCAAAACAAGCGTTTATGTTATTTGACTGTATTATTTATTATCATAACGTAGAGGCAAAGAACTTGAATCACGCACCGTATATGAGATTAATATTTTTAAATGAAGGAGTCAATAAGGCTATGATTTCTTATATTTACGAAAATACTACACACTGAATAAAATTATTTTTACGGATTTTATTGCATTTACTATATGTTATATTTACCTCTCGAAGTTATAGGGAGACAAAGATGTTCAAATTTGATTGTGAATATGCTCTCTTTTACTTCATCTATCCATTCATTACACAGTCTATAAAAATAAATTGATAAACATAGGCCACCATCGTAGACTGTTACCATCATCGATCACTAATTTTTATTAGTGATCGATGGTTACCATAGTCAATACGCTTGGTAAGCGTGTTGGGTACCGCAGTTTTTTATTATATCCTTATTAAATCTTTATCATCGACAACTTCAACATTATAAAATGTCAGTAGACCTAACTTTTAGGTTATTTAATATCACATTGCAAGTTGAAGGATAAAAGAGCTAATAGTATACTCTAATCAATCGGATTAATTCCAGCCACCAATGATAGAACAGCCATCAATGATAGAACACAAATCCTCGCATAAGAAAATCGATTCCCATTAAGGTACGTGAGGCTATTGAAATTAAAAAATTGGTTGCCTGTAAAGTCGGTATACGGGCGAAAGTTTTACGTGACAACGACTTTGAGTGGTAAAATAATTTTAATGTGAATATTCATTCGTATAGTAGGAAGAAGGATGAAATAACACTTTTTATGTCTGTCTCTCTCGCTCTTAGGCGGGCTAACCATGCCCGAGTGGAAGGGACGCGTGCCTCTCACTCGCTCTCATTGTGAGCGCATAACGTGAGCGGAGCGTAACGCAGTTTCTTGAAGTGTCACCCGGCAAACCAATTTATAAGACGTTGTCACGTCAAAAAAACATCCTAATTTCAATAAAAAGGGAGGCTGGATACAACCACCTGCTTGGGACCCTGTAATTAATAAAATTAAAACTAAACCCAAGTATAATACCAATGCAATACTTCAAGACACAGGATGTTCATTCTGCGTAGGTCGGACCATAGATAAATTAAAAAACTGAAGGTACTCCGGGTTAACTCGTTCATAAGCATTTCGCAAATTTACGTCTTAACGTTGAAACTTTCATTGCTACCATATGAATATAATTCATCAAAACTACTTTATGGAGTGAATCTCATTTAATTTAAATCAACTTAAATATATACAATTTGTAATATTAATAAATATTACGATAACGCTTTTAAAACAAACGTCCTGTATAAAGGATCCATGAGCAGAGCGTCCTGCAATAGTGGGTCACGCACTTAACAAAGAATAAGTGTAGTTTTTTTACCTCACCCTCACACTTGTTATTGTCGGCGACACCGGTACACGGTTTCTATAAACTATGTTTGTATCTTTATGTTATATCTAATTAATAAATGTAATGTGTGAAATAAATAAATCAATTAATAAAATAATCACTAGAATTAAATGAGAATGGTGCAGGTGAGGTGTTATTATGTTCTAACGTTTCCTCAACGAATTCTATGCTGGAAACCTTTACCATAAATAGATAGGAAACACCAAGAGTACGCATCTCCATTACACGTCTTCGTAATATTTCCATTTATAAAGACAATATTATTGTTTCAATCGTAATTGTCACCGATATAAAACCGCAACTGAACGTTAATCAGAAGAAACGTTGGAAAACAATTCAACGGTTTAATAAAAACAGTTAGTGTTGTACCACTTACGTATTCTATGCGACAAATGTCTCACCGGCCACTTTCTCATGACCCCCATTTTATGCCCTACTCAATAAATGGGCCAATCTCTAGACGCTACTGTAGTTCGTAAAAGGCAACGATTAAATGGTCCTTTAAAAGATTGACACGATAACATAATTAACTTCTTATAAAGATATTCATAAATAGCTGTTAGTTATCCAAGAAAAAAGTTTGTTTTATAGAATAAGGGTGATAAGCGAGCGTACAGTCCACGTGGTTATAAGCAGATACTGTGGCCCATAGACAACTTCTACATCTATCTTCGATTAAGAATCAAAATGCCGATGCTTTGTTACCTCGATGATTCAGACGCAAAGCTTCGTGTTTCGTTAACAGGGTCTCCGGTTCTCTACACTCACAATACGAAGTACAGCAATATTGAGTTGCTATTTTACGCTGGTATTCTGTAAGAACGTAGTCCCTAAGAATAGAATAGAGTGATTTTTATTCAATATAGATTATTACATAATGCATATTGAAATTATTTTTATTAATAATGAGAAATCATTATGATATTAAAAGTTTATAAGGGATTAGAATAGTGGTGACGGCAACGGGTATGAATTTAGCTGACTCGTGTAATACCAATACCATAGCAGTTTATACTAAATCTATATTATGTAATATGATCATTTACGGCGAGAACCTCCAAGACCTATGCTCAGGTTTTGCTAGTCGTTTCTTATAATAAAATAAAAAGCCATAATTATCTAACTTATTGACATGAGATGTAACTTTGACGAAATCTTATATAAAAACGACAGGTGTAATTACCAGGGTGCGAATGTGAAGAATTTAAATGTACTGTAGTTTCAATAAAATAGCAAGATTTTCCTTTACCGTCAGCAAACAAACACTTTTAAGTAAAATAATTTATTTAGAAAATTACATTTGAGACACGTATTACTCGTAAGTTTTCATTATTGTATAATTTTTTGTTTTGATTTATTAAATCATTTCATTATTTTAAGCCAATCAAGAGTCCATTGCTGAATATAGGCATCTGCCATAGATTACCTCATAGGGCGAATTTACCATAGTTATCATGCTAGTTGCCACGCTTAACCTACTTCTGTCACCTACGGGATGATATGGTTATATGATGATGAATTTGATATTTATCAAATATTTAGAACGAAACAATAACCATGAAACAATGATTTCTTATATTTACGCGAACACTACACATTGATTAAAACTACTTTACGGATTTTATCGCGTTTAATTTATTTTATTTTTAATTCCCGACGTTTCGGGTGCTTTTCAGCACCCATGGTCACGGGGGACTAAGGTGACTGACGTTCTGATGTCAGTCTTAATGGATGAATTTATTTAAGACCAGGTCCATAGCTTACTTAATTCAATTAATAACGAACAACGCTTAGAGTTTCTCTCTCTCTCTCTTTCTCTTTCTCTCTCTCTCTTATTTTTATTATTTGTTTATTTTATTTTTCTTTTGAAAAAACGTTACCCATACAGTAGGATTTTCTCCTGTATCGTGGGGGCAGTTTACGAACATAAATTGCACAAGGACAAATATCCAGACCCGGAACAATTATTTGTAGGCCATACAAATACTTGTTCCGTGCGGGATTCGAACCAGCGACCCCCAACGCAGCCACTCATTGCTAAGCCACTACGCCACAGAGTCGTCTCTCTTTCTCTTCTCAGAAAATGAAAATAGAAATAGACAGGTATGGAGATAAATAATACTTAAGTAAGCGATAATCAACTCAGATAGAAAGATCGCTAATAAATAAGTGGTCAGTGTAGGACAAAATACCAGCTCGGTATCAGCTTCAGTATTTCGCAAGATGGATGCGGAGAATCGAAGATCCTTTTTAATGGTAACGAGACATTCCATTTTAATTAACCCCCGACGCAAACAGAGGGGTTTTATATGTTACACACGTTAAACATTGATTTAGGAACTGCGATGCCACAAACAGACACACAGATACACACGTTAATCTGTGTGTCTGTCCGTGGCATCGCAGCTGAGTTTTTTTGCTTAAAAGGTAACTTGATCGTAATTGTTCTTAATAAAATACTATAATACACAATAGAATGGCTAATAAACTTATTTTGTACGAGCATAGGCGTCGCCGGGCAGACAGCAATTACGTCGTATTAACAGTTAATTACTACTAAAAACCTGATTCGCTGTGTTGACAGACGGATTTTAATACATATTTATTTTTAAATAGCGTGCAATTTGGCATTTTTTAAATAATTTACATGCGAAATTTTGAAATGATTGTAACGTCAAAACACATCTCGTGTTGACATTTATACGTGTGAATTGACGTGTTAGTGGCATTTTGTGGCTACACGTACTCCGCCCACTCCCCCGTTCTATTATGTAGATATGTATTAATAGTATTCTATGATGTTCTTGCTGTGATTGAAGAAAATCTTTTGAGCCGTTTGAATATCTACAGCTCTTTTTCGGTTTTTTTAACCCCAATGCAACAGTGGAGTGTAATATGCGCCATGCTCACTTTGGATCGCGCAATACCAACCTTCCGTCCGCCAAACCGTGATCTAATTCGATCAGAATTATGTAAACATGTCTACCTATGAAAAAACTATTTTTTCGTTTTAAACAAAACCAAAGACACTATGCAATAGATATTAGTATCAAAGACAAAGATATGCTCTTTTATTTTAAACCATAACCTGGCAATGTTTCCTAGAAAAAAAAAAAGAAATCACTCTGAACTTCCGGCGTTCCACGTGTCACTTTGATGAAGGTGCTCCGTCTTTTTTATAGAATTTTATATTTGTGTCTGGACTAAAAACGAAAGTATTATACTTTTTACATTTCTTGTAATATAGTAAACACGTAGATATATAATTTGTGGTATAAAAAGTGAAAAGTAAATTGCCAAAAGTACTTCAAACTTCGGAAGGCCTAGTTTGGAGGTTGGTTCATAAATGTGTTATTTATCAAATTCTCATTTATTTTTAGTGTAAAATGTAAGTAAAAATAGTTTTCTTACGTATTTCAAATAACTTGACGTTGTATTTATTTCAAATTCACACGAAGATATTTTTGAAATATTGTTCGAAATGTCATACAGATAAAATAAAATTATTTTTTTTTAATTTTTTAATATTTTAATATTTTGGTATGAGTAACGAATGGAAACACATAAAACATAAAAATATACATATTTCCAAACAATTTGATATAAATTTCTCCAAAAACAAAAGTGTAGAATTCAAATTAGTAGTAATTTTGTCACTAAAATTGAAGTATATACTACTACTATGCCATACAGGGTAATTTACGTATTTTATTACAATTTCTAGCAACCAAAAATAATTTTATTCGATAGTTTATACATTCAACAAGAATTCCTGTAAGTTTTATCCATAAATATTGTCTCAAAGTGAAAATATAGCAAAATTTGCAATATAGCAAAAAAATTTCTAGCTTACAAATTTTCCCGCCAAAAAGGTCCCGAGTGAACGGGAGTATAACATGTCGCGCGCTGTCAGAGCGAAGAGGTTAATGAAATCCGGTTCATAAATAGACCATATTTTGGATTAAAACACGGAAACGTTTCTGCTTTGGCACGGTCACAGTACCTCGGCCAAGCCGTGGTACGTGTGTACACTGATATATTTACTGCCTTCTCTATATATTTCATTTTATACATACCGCTATATATCGTGGTAGAGCCACGCTGTACCTATATTATGGTTGTATCACGAATTGGTCGGCTCGACCGGGAACGACTACCCTCTCACAGAATACCAGCGTAAAATAGCAGCTTAATGCTACTGTGTTTCGTGTGGTGAGTGTAAAGATTCAAAGACCCTTTTTTACTGGAAACGAGGCATTCCATCGTAGTCCTCAGGGGTGACAACGCATCTACATTTTGATTCGTAATCGAGGATAAATGTAGATGTCTATGGGCCACAGCAAACACTTACCATCAGGTGGACTGTGTGCTCGTTTGTCATCCCATCCTATAAAAGAAATATCATCATTACCTTTATAGTCTTTCAAAAGTCCACAAGCACAGGATGAATAATTTGACATAGTTACCAGGCTAGGTAAGCTGGTTGGCAGACGCATTTTTTTTATTAGTACCTACGTTGTCGAGTGTAGCTCGGCGTTAGGAAAAAGTATGATTTTCACGGATATAACACTTACCTAGATAAACTTGGAAAGTAAAACATTTCTTCCATATCGTTAAAGCCGTTTCCGAGAAACTAATCACATTATATATTTTATTATAACCATTCAGAAAAAGTAAGTGAGTGATTCACCAGATGGTAAGTGTCGATCGTCACCCATGAACATTGTTTTTAATTAATTTGAACTCTAAAACAATGATACAAGTAGACTAAAATACAACTGTTTTGTATGCATAAACAGAAGCTATTTAGCTTATTATGGAAAAATGAATGACCGAATGACCTTTAAACGGTATTTTATATACAAAATACGATACTCGTACAAGCTGACTTTATACATACTTCTTGCATATTTATAATTTAACTTCATTCGAATTTCGGCATTGATATGCTTTAATCGATTTACTGTTTCTAAAAATGCAATAACATATTTTTTGCATTCGATTTTAATTACTTAAATTTCATATTTATGCTGCTATGTATGTATTTGGTCAATTTCTGATTTCCTTAGCAAAACATGCAAGATTGCGCTTTACACAATAAAACTCAGACTAGAGTAACTACATCTATTTGGGAAAATTGTGGATATTGTTTTAAATTCTAATAATAAAGTCCATAGCACTAGCGGAGTTTCCTAGGACAAGCAATTTATTTAGCTTAAAAGGAATCTCCAAACAGCAAAATTGTATTTTTAGCTTAAGTTGGATGAAATGAAAAATTTTGAATTTTTGATTGAGTAGTATAATCATTGATTTATATACAGTATAATGCTTTAAACGTTACAGTGCGAATACTAAAGTCCTACATTCAAACTCGCTATGCGACATTATATCGTAACCCAACCCTAGCACAAGCATTGGCTTAAGCGGGCTACATACGAGACGATGTCGGTGGCGATCTAGGGTGGAAAGAAATCGGGGCTTTTATCGAGGCAGTCCCTACACACGGGCCTGCCTAGCAGTACGCGTTTGGACTTGGAGCGGAACGCATATGCGGTAGAGTTCTTCAAAATGCCTCCGACTCTCTTAAAACACCAACGTTTTGGTTTGGAATTAGCCCTCTCGGTTGATTTATTCGAAAATAGAAAAAGAGGAGTTGCTGGGTAAAAAATGGCTCCAAAAGAGAAAAAATTAAGCCACATAAACCTACTAAATGGTCTGTAATCCAAAGACATGATTAATTTTCTCCGGATGGATGAAGATAGTTTTTACTGTTTTTACAACCTTCTAGAATTTTTTTTTATATTCATGATTTTGCAACTTATATAAAAACATCAATTTCTCCTACCTATGCTATTTAGTTATTTCTTCTCTTTGTTCATTTCTGCATTGTTCAAAATCGGGTTATATACTACACACAACAAACAAAGAAATAACAAAATCGGGTTATGTACTACACACAACAAACAAAGAAATAAAATACTTTTGTATAATAATATATATACTTTTTTTAATGTAATCTTTATTTATGGATTAAAACTATCAAAAAATAAAATAGCTTATATCTTTTTTTTAAACATTAAGAAACCTTTAATTTTGGACATACTCCCTTCTATATAGCTTGTTTGTTGATGTGGAGATGGTGAAGGAGTAGGAGTTAGTTGTTGTTTTTGTTGTTTAGGACGAAGGCACGTAAGAGATCTGAGTGCGGTCTTGTGTTGATAGCGTTGGAATAGGAGTTAGTTGTTGACGAGAGGATGAAGGCACGTAAGAGATCTGAGTGCGGTCTTGTGTTGATAGCGTTGGAATAGGAGTTAGTTGTTGATGAGAGGATGAAGGCACGTAAGAGATCTGAGTGCGGTCTTGTGTTGATAGTGTTGGAATAGGAGTTAGTTGTTGATGAGAGGATGAAGGCACGTAAGAGATCTGAGTGCGGTCTTGTGTTGATAGCGTTGGAATAGGAGTTAGTTGTTGATGAGAGGATGAAGGCACGTAAGAGATCTGAGTGCGGTCTTGTGTTGATAGTGTTGGAATAGGAGTTAGTTGTTGATGAGAGGATGAAGGCACGTAAGAGATCTGAGTGCGGTCTTGTGTTGATAGCGTTGGAATAGGAGTTAGTTGTTGACGAGAGGATGAAGGCACGTAAGAGATCTGAGTGCGGTCTTGTGTTGATAGCGTTGGAATAGGAGTTAGTTGTTGATGAGAGGATGAAGGCACGTAAGAGATCTGAGTGCGGTCTTGTGTTGATAGTGTTGGAATAGGAGTTAGTTGTTGATGAGAGGATGAAGGCACGTAAGAGATCTGAGTGCGGTCTTGTGTTGATAGCGTTGGAATAGGAGTTAGTTGTTGATGAGAGGATGAAGGCACGTAAGAGATCTGAGTGCGGTCTTGTGTTGATAGTGTTGGAATAGGAGTTAGTTGTTGATGAGAGGATGAAGGCACGTAAGAGATCTGAGTGCGGTCTTGTGTTGATAGCGTTGGAATAGGAGTTAGTTGTTGATGAGAGGATGAAGGCACGTAAGAGATCTGAGTGCGGTCTTGTGTTGATAGTGTTGGAATAGGAGTTAGTTGTTGATGAGAGGATGAAGACACGTAAGAGATCTGAGTGCGGTCTTGTGTTGATAGTGTTGGAATAGGAGTTAGTTGTTGATGAGAGGATGAAGGCACGTAAGAGATCTGAGTGCGGTCTTGTGTTGATAGCGTTGGAATAGGAGTTAGTTGTTGATGAGAGGATGAAGGCACGTAAGAGATCTGAGTGCGGTCTTGTGTTGATAGTGTTGGAATAGGAGTTAGTTGTTGATGAGAGGATGAAGGCACGTAAGAGATCTGAGTGCGGTCTTGTGTTGATAGTGTTGGAATAGGAGTTAGTTGTTGATGAGAGGATGAAGGCACGTAAGAGATCTGAGTGCGGTCTTGTGTTGATAGCGTTGGAATAGGAGTTAGTTGTTGATGAGAGGATGAAGGCACGTAAGAGATCTGAGTGCGGTCTTGTGTTGATAGTGTTGGAATAGGAGTTAGTTGTTGATGAGAGGATGAAGGCACGTAAGAGATCTGAGTGCGGTCTTGTGTTGATAGCGTTGGAATAGGAGTTAGTTGTTGATGAGAGGATGAAGGCACGTAAGAGATCTGAGTGCGGTCTTGTGTTGATAGCGTTGGAATAGGAGTTAGTTGTTGATGAGAGGATGAAGGCACGTAAGAGATCTGAGTGCGGTCTTGTGTTGATAGTGTTGGAATAGGAGTTAGTTGTTGATGAGAGGATGAAGGCACGTAAGAGATCTGAGTGCGGTCTTGTGTTGATAGCGTTGGAATAGGAGTTAGTTGTTGATGAGAGGATGAAGGCACGTAAGAGATCTGAGTGCGGTCTTGTGTTGATAGTGTTGGAATAGGAGTTAGTTGTTGATGAGAGGATGAAGGCACGTAAGAGATCTGAGTGCGGTCTTGTGTTGATAGCGTTGGAATAGGAGTTAGTTGTTGATGAGAGGATGAAGGCACGTAAGAGATCTGAGTGCGGTCTTGTGTTGATAGCGTTGAAATAGGAGTTAGTTGTTGATGAGAGGACGAAGGCACGTAAGAGATCTGTGTGCGGTCTTGTGTTGATAGCGTGGGAATAGGAGTTAGTTGTTGAGGAGAGGCTTCATCCTCTCCTTACTTACTTCATACACCCTACTTTATGAACGGCAATAAAACAAAAAAAGTAAAAAAGGTCATTCAGTATCACTGTTTCGTTAACGTCCTTCCGCGAGGGCTGCCGGCAGCGACTGCCAAAAGAAATCGGGCCGATGCGCCTACACACACGCGGTGCGAAGGGGGCGGGGCCCCGATCTAGGAAGCATTGGCTGCATTTTTGCTCCTGCCAGCCGATTAAGGAGGCGTATTCGGCCACGACTTAGGATGGCCCTACATACGACACGATTTACAGGCAATCTAGGAGGCATCCCCACTACTCCACCCTAGATCGCCACCGATATCATGTCGTATGTAGCCCGCTTTTGTTGCATAATTAATAATGTTGGTAATGTTAACAGACTAGAAATTTCAAAGAAAAGTATTCATTAAAACTTCAGCATGAGTATGAATTGAAATGATTAATTTTCAAACAAAATTTTAAATATTTTGATTATCTTACTTAAAAAAATGATTAAATTTAATTTTAGAAAAGATATATCCTTAAGTTGGGAAGATTTACTTCAATCATATCCGCTCAATGATTTAAAATAATGTGTCTTACCTAGTTTGAAGATCATCTCCCGCCCTTTCTCAATCGCGTGCATTATCCCCGTCTCCACTAATACCAGCACCACTATTTCCAACACCAATTCGCTAGGGAAGACACACCACCAACCATAATACAATATCTATGTATGAATGTATTATCGTCGGTGGTGTGTCAGTGTAGTGGTGTTGGGAATAATAGTGAAGGGGGGCAATTGAGGGAGAATTGGACGTACTCTTCAAATTATGTAAGACACAGCATTTCATTTCATTCAGCGGATATGGGCGAAGTAATCTTAACAACTTTAATATAGTGCATTACCGCAAAGTAACACCTGATTCTATTATTTAAGTTATATACACTTATTTTCATACTAATATTATTTTTATAACAAACACATAACTTATATAACAAAAATGCTGGCAAGTTTCTTTCTTACCGTTTTAGTGGACACATTTCTGCGCAACGTCTTTCGTGAAACAGATTCTAGTTTAAGCCTGATACTAGCCACCACTTACCGGTACGATTCTGCCAATCGTGAACCTTTCTTCTCCAACGGTTATCGGTTTTACAAGCTATATGGCCGGCCCATTGCCATTTCAGCTTACTAATCCGTTGGGCTATGTCGGTCACTTTGGTTCTACTGCGGATATCTTCATTCCTAAGTTTATGACGCAGAGAAACCCCTAGCTCAGCACGCTATGAATAGGGCTCTTTTCATAGCTCGCTGAGCGACTTAGAGTTTACTCATTTGGCCAACAGTGAAGAACCACGTCTCAGATCCATAGGTTGTCACTGGCAACAAACTCTGGTTGTACAAACTAGTTAGGAGATTTTGACGTATGCCTGACATGAAGATGTAGCCGAGTTGAATTCGTCGATTGACCTCTCGTCAAAGTCGGACTTACCTAGTTGAACTATTTGTCCCAGGTAAGCATACTCGTCAACAACATCGAGCTTAGTGCTCCCAACAAACACCGGCATATGTGTGACATGGACATTATACCTACATGAATTTTGTTTTGTTCATGTTTATCTCAAGACTAAGTCAAGAAAAAGTGGCAAATTGTACTCTTCGGACTTCTGTACAATTTGCTGAAGCAATGAAGTGGACGACATGAATGACAGTTTCTACAAGCTTGTCATTCATATCGTCCACTTCATTGCAGTCTTCTAGGTACTGAAAATGATTTTGTTACTTGAGCTGAAAGTTTTCGGGGCTTTTAATTAAAGCACGAGGGAGATGGAGCGTTGACTTCATTAGACGTGACCTCTCCAACTTCACGTTTAGGTTCAGTGTGCCTCTCATCATTCGGTGATTGCTGCCAGTTTTCACCCTTACGATCACTGAAAAATTACTGAACATGACTTCATTACAACATGGTCGTCGTAATGAAGTCAATCACATTTTTTGTAGAACCGTCGGAGCTCGATCAGATCTACTTTCTGTGGGCCCGCTTTTAAAGAAAGGGATCGTCATAAAAATATCTTTGTCACGATAAATTCGGTCAGGTTCTGGCCCCTTGGGTTTCATTGTTAAAATTTTGAAGGAAATAACATTTGTTTTATTAGCATCATCATCATTATCATTACTGTCTATCAAAGTCTATTGCTGAAAATCTATGTGTATTGTAATAAAACGCCCAAATGTTGGATTGTGCATGCGATTTTATCGGAAGTGTACAAGTCTTAAATGCTTATAAATAATATGTGTGTTCAAATTACAAACTGTCTGAACAAATGCATACACTATGTTGACCCTACTTCTAACCATACGATTTTGATCCTTATACTACACTCTTATAGCTTGGAATCGCATATACACGATTATTAAATAGATGTATTGGTTGTAATGTGCCGCCTTGCATAAAGTTTTCACGTGATCGTGAGATACACGCGATTTATTGTACCATGTTACAATAGAGCTGTTTTATACAGGTACATGAACAGAAGTTATTTAGCATCATATGAAAACATGAATGATAGAAAATTTCGTTTATACATATAATTTAATCAATCATAGCAACACATATTCTCCTGACAGTAAAAATTTTAATTAATGAAATTAAATTATAATATTTACAATTAATAGTAATTATACACAATATATAATAAAAGAAACTATAATATAGAAAAACTAATACTAAAAATTTAAATAGGTAGTCAAAAAGGCCTGCTCCCCGTGGTATAGTGCCAAGAACGCTGGCTGCGTTTCCTCGCTGAATAGCTATACTTAGCTTTTGAGCGAGAAAAGAACCAGCCATCTTATCGTCAGCAGCGACGACCAGCCATGGATACAGTTCCTTTAGGAACTTCACTGCACGTGGACCCCTCAGACCGATAGTCTCTACAGCAAATGGCACAAATATGTAGTAATTTCTCAAAGACTCATATTTGCTCCATTTACTAAATTCGGCTGCCTCTGACGCCGCCCCGGCTCTAAAAGAGGTACCCTTGAGATGAGAGGCTGCCAAAGTGTCAACGCAAGTAGCATCATTTTTTGACACATTCTGGTTTTCCACAATAGAGTGTAGAGCCTCATTTACTTTGACGTGTGCTAGTGAAAGTTAGGTGTGGCAGAAGAAGCACGAGAGTAGAATAAATTCATTATTCAGTCATTATCCTATACTATTAAACGAGCAATTCGTGTATATATATATATATATATATATATATATATATATATATATATATATATATATATATATATATATATATAATCGGGATCTCGGAAACGGCTCCAACGATTTTCATAAAATTTAGTGTCCAGGGAGTTTCGGGGATAATAAATCGATCTAGCTAGGATTTATTTTTATAAAATGTCTTTTTGTCCGTGTTTTTAGGCAATGAAAAACTGCTACAATATCGTTAGAATAAGGAGGTAAATTTTGACGGATTGTTAATGATTAAGCATAATTGGTATAATGGGCGGTCACAGAATCGTAAAACCCAGGTTCGAGCCCAGACCGACCGACCGACTTTTTTAATTTTTTTTTCAAGTTCCTTTCTTTTTTGAGAAAATCTTTTTTTTCGAGCCTTTTTTTTAGTATTTTTTTAAAAACACGAAAATTTAAATTAAACTAATTGCACTCATGATTTTTTATTCAAATAACCAGTTCAGTTTTTTCTATTATGTCACTAAGATCAAAAAATATTATGCGTATTTCATCAGTATGTAATTTGTATCTAAATATAATTTCCAAAACACACGAATTAAAAAAATAACCGAGCGAAAAATACCGAGCAAAGCTCGGTCAACCGGGTACTGGTCATTAAGCGGTATGTTAGGGCAGAAACTGAGTGACATTGGGAGAAATTGTGTGATAAAAGAAAAGTGTGGTTTTCAAGATTATGTTATGACCAGGATTAAGAAAGGAATGCTTCGGTGGTTTGGTCATGTGGAAAGAATGAATGAGAAAAGTGTGAGAAAGCAAATTTTTGTTGCCAAAGTGAACGGAATAGTCGGAAAGGGACGCCCTAGGCGAAAGTTTATCGACCAAAATGACTATATATTGAGAATGGGCCAAATTAAGAGTACCCTTAACCGACGAACATGTATGTGAAGGTAATATGGATGTGGAAGAGGCGAGAGAGTCATGTCAGGATCGTGCCAAATGAAACTTTGTAGTCTCTGCCTACTTCTTTGACAGGTATGAGTGTTTATGTTATGATAAGTATATAATATGCGTTAGAATTTATATAAAGCATAATCTAACGCTTGCATTATGTTAATTTCAAGATACAATAGCCTAATTGTAAAATGGATACAAACTGCAAGACTCTAAGCTCGTGTGTTCGAATCCACCATTCTACTATCTCTACATTCTACTATCGTGAAACACTCCTAGTTCAAACAAGAAAAAAGAAATTTCACACATTATACAAATGGTACAGTCAAACTTACGTAATCTTTTATGATCGCTAATTAATCTGGCGTAACTTTTATAGCTGTGCCGCAAATAGCATTGCAAAGCGTCGTGGGAGAATTGACGGCTAAATTAAAACCGCCATGCGTTGTTGATCGTTACATAATAGTTATTGCTTTACGTCCATATGGTTTAAATGACAAATGTCACTGATCTTCACTGCATACGTATGGTCGAATATTTAGTGTCAGCTGTCAACGTTGGAGGGTATATTGCACAACCAGTACGTGCTGCCAGCGATAATTTACGGATCTGAGACGTGGTCCTTCACTGCTGACCGTATGAGGACGCTCAAGGTCGCTCAGCGAGCTATGGAGAGGGCTATGCACAGGGTTTCTCCGCGTGATAAACTCAGAAATGAGGATATCCGCAGTCGAACCAGAGTAACCGACATAGCCCAACGGATTAGTAAGCTGAAGTGGCAATGGGCGGGCCATATAGCTCGAAGAACCGATAACCCATATGGGAAAAGGTTCTCAAGTGGCAGCCTCGTACCGGTAGGCGTGGTGTAGGGCGACCCCCCATTAGATGGAGTGACGATCTGGTAAGACATGCAGGAAGACGATGGATGCAGGTGGCTCAGGACCGTGCTTTGTGGCATTCCTTGGTGAGACCTATGTTCAGCAGTGGACTTGTGTAAGGCTGTAATGATGATTACGTTGGAAGCTAGTGCTAGTTTACATGTGGTAGAGGTATGCCGCAGCTATACATTTGTAGCACGAATTAGTCAGCTCGAGCGAGGAAGGACCACGCTCTGAATACCACAGAATACCAGCGTGATATAGCGGCTTAATGCTGCTGTGTTTCTTATGATGGGTGTAGAGATCCGGAGACTCTGTTTACTGGAGACGAGGCATTCCATCCTAATTCTCAGAGGTGACCGTGCATCTATATTTTGATTCTTAATTGAGAATATCGTAGATGTATATGGGCCTCAGTATCCACTTACCATCAGGTGAACTTTGTGCTCGTACGTCATCTTTATTCTATAAAAAAGGCTGGCGCGGCGTGCAGCTAGTTAAAAGACTGGCTGCTTTTAGGAGCGTATGCGAAACAATCGTTGGACGCAGTCTCGGCTTGTTCGATCCAAATACTTCGTGCAAATGAAGATAATGACAGTGGAATAGCCTACCCTCGCGCTCTAACGACAACGTGTATCCGTCTTATCATTTTTTTAACATTAATTAAGTTCTCTATCATAATGCTATATTAAAAAGTTCATCACGTCGCGCTTCGCCTGATGTGAACTGAGCCTAATATGCCTTGAGGAGGCCGACGTGCAGCAGTAGACTGCACAGGCTAAAAAGACTAGTGTGAAATATTACTTTAGTGGTCGTTGTCGGGTCAACGATTGAAATTCTAGCAAATAGCGTTTTTTATTTCTGTGTATGTATTCTTCCTACGAGGTAGTCATGAACAAACACAACGACCTTGTTTACGGGGAAATGCCTATCACAAATGAGCAAGGATCAGTTATGTGGGACTAAAACCCTTCGTTAAGATGACAAACGAGCACACAGTCCACCTAATGGTTAGTGGATGCTATGGCCCATAGACATCTACATTTACTATCAGTCCTAAAGACTGAGATGGAATGCCTCGTTTGCAGTGAAAAGGGTCGGTTCTCTACACTCACCGTAGGAAACACAGCAGCATTAAGCTGCTATTTTACGCTGGTATTCTGTAAGAGTGTGGTCCTTCCCCGGTCGAGCCGACCCATTCCTGTTGCAACCACAATATGCAGCATGGCTCCGTTGCGTTGCTAAGCAACTCCTTCTGTTCATTGAAGACATAGGGCTTAGCAGTGAACTATAGTCATAGCAGCGATCACAATAGATCTTTTAGGTCGCAGTGATACTGGTCTCTTTCTAGACATGCATAGCTGCTCGCACATAATAAAGAAAGAATATACACCGCCACTACACTGTACGGTTAAAATATTATAATATACAACTTTGCTCACATAATGTTACTGCCATTAAAAAACTTGAATATTATCTGTTAAAAACTCTTAACAAAAATGCGGTAATTAGAAGTTGAATGATTAGAAAAAACCCATAGACGTGTTCACTTATCTTTATTTCGTTGTAGTTGAAGCAATTCACGACATCAAATACAACTTTTTTCTTCTTTTTTTCCCTATTAGCTGTCTTGATTGCGGCGGAACATTATAACCTGCAAGAGAATATAATATGATATAAAATTTAAAAAAAAACTTCAACAACACGCATTATCATATTTATAAAATACTTCGTTGTTGCCATGAAATCATTGTATTTCCATTGGTTCTCGTCTGCTGTTCAGATTATTCAGTAGTCTGAAAATGCGTGAAGACAGATTTGCAGTATTCCATTACATTTAAACATACACCTACCCACCTAGCAAAGTAATAAAACAATACAATACTGCTATGTTTTTACGAGTATATGGTGTGTGAGAACCGGACCCTTTTTGATAAAAGTGAGACATTTTATTGCTTAGGGATGAGAACGCATCTGCATTCTGATTCTATTAGGATAGATGTAGCGGTTTATGGGCCACAGCATCCACTTATCATCAGGTGGACTGCGTGCGCCCTCATTCTATATATAAAATACATGCAAGCCAAGCTAATATAAGCCCGAATAATAAAAATAGAAAAGAAACATATTATCTCGCTACATCTTCAACAAATATGTACAGGCGTATCAGGCATTATTAAGTGTATGTTATTACTGTAATTGAACTACAATTAATAATATAACATATAAAAGGTTTAAAAATTTTACGAGCGTTTAATTAAATTAATTTAAATAGTATAATTTAAAAAGTTTTAATTATATTTGTGTTGCTTTAGAATCTTTATTAAACATAAAAATAATATGCTATTAATAATCTTAGTTTTGTTTACGGTTGACTCTACTAGTTTATCAGTATTCACTACTTTCCTCATTAACATAATGCAGATTGCGTTATTACATCATTCAGTATGGAGAAAACCTTAGTAATAACTTTATAATTTAAAATGGACTAGCCAAATACCTCGAAGGGCTTAAAACTGACGGTTGTTCCATTCCAGGTTCCTAAGTTACCCCTTCTTACTGACAAACGCAGCTGGTATTGGGCGACGCCAGACATGTAATATCTATATGGTAGAGCAACGCTGCATCTACATTATGGTTGTAAGACGAATGGGTTGGCTCGACCGGAGTAGAAACACGCTCTCACAAAATACTAGCGTAAAATAGAAGTTTAATGCTGTTATATTTCGAATGGTGATTGTAGAGAACCGGAGACCCTTTTTACTGGAAACGAGGCATTCCATCTTAGTCCTCACGGGTGACAACGCATCTAAATTTTGATTTGTAATCAAGGGTAGATGTAGATGTCTATGGGCCGCAGCAACTACTTACTACCAGATGGACTGTGTGCCCGTCTGTCACCCCAATGCTATAAAAATGTTACCACTTCGTACTGACAAGCGTGGATAGTTTTTGTGACCTCAGACACGCAATATCTACGTGGTAGAGCCACGCTGCGTCTACATTATTGTTGTAGCTAGAATGGATATACTCGACCGTGGTAGGACCCCGATTACAGAAAACAACAGCATAAAATAGCAGCTTAATGCGGCTGTGTTTCATATGGTGAGTGTAGAGAACCGGAGACCCTTTTTACTGGAAACGTGGCTTTTCATCTTAGTCTTAAAGAGCGATAAGTCACAGCATCCACTTATCATCAGGTGGACTATGTGCTCGTTTGTCATACTTATTTTATTTAAAAAATGAACAGCACCACGTTTTCTGTCAATCTATTAACTCCCGCCTATGTTCAGCCAATAACTTGATAATGATTGAATTGATTAACATAATAATGATGATGATAATAGATAACTGTATAGTACGAAAAATATAAAATAATGGTAACATGCTCATTATTGCTCAATATTACTGGATTTTATATACAAAACTATATATACAGGGTTATTTTTCAAGGCGTAGCCAAATTAAAGTAAAGTTCAAATATATAAATAACGATATATCAATGTTGCAGTTTTCTTTTAAATACTAGTAAATAAAGCTTCTACTTTTATATAAAATTATCCCAAATTCAATATGATTAATGGGGAACAACGTTTTTGCCTACCGATCGACACTATATATATATATATATATATATATATATATATATATATATATATATATATATATATATATATATATAATTACGTAGATAATAAATAATTATAACGGGAAATTCCGACACATCTTCTCGTCAGGTATACCTCAAAACCTGAGAACTAAGGTTGTACAACCAGTGCGTGTTGCCAGTGATGACCGAGACGTGGTCCTTCACTGCTAGCCATATGATTACGCTCAAAGTAGCACAGAGAGCTATGGAGAGGGCTATGCTTGGAGTTTCTCTGCGTGATAAACTTAGAAGTGAGGATATCCGCAGTAGAACCAGAGTGACCGACGTAGCCCAACGGATTAGTAAGCTGAAGTGGTAATGGGCTGGCCATATAGCTCAAAGAACCTTATTATGATGACGATGATATATATATATATATATATATATATATATATATATATATATATATATATATATATATATATATTTATATATATAATACATAAAAAGACTATAACATAGAAACACACACAATAAAATAAAATGTAATAGCTGAAAACACTTTCTGTAAAAAATGTCTGACATTGATTTCTTTTAATAAAAATTCAAACCTTCAATTTTCAAAAGTATGTTCATATTGTTTATTATATCATAATTTTTTATCAAGAATGATGTTCTACCAACTGGTTTTGACAGTGACGACAGATTTTAACAACGTTGTAAGTTATCAAATATCAATAGCTTGTTAAACATAATTCGTAGGTGTAAATTGCGCTACTAAAATATACTTATGTATCGGTAAAAATACAAATCACTGATGAACAGAATGAAATCCTAAAATAACAAAATATGTGATATATTATATTACACAAATCTTTTGACTATAATGCAATCATTTAAATCATAATAAAGCTTTGAAAAATATTTCAAAAAATGTATGATGATGAATACTATTACTATAATGTAATTCATTATTATAATGTACCTAATTCATCTTTTTTCATTACCTAAGTCTTCTTTTTTAGCAGTAAAATTCAACCGTCAAAGTTCGCTTATCCAATTGGAGTAAACTTTGACCATCAAATTATTTAATCATTTGTTTATATTATTAATAGTAATTTATTATTGCCAAGATACCTCAATTTGTTATTCTGACCAATATCAAAACATGTTGAAGATTTACATCACGTTTTATTTATGTCTTCATTGGATCAATAATACATTTAAAAATGTTAGCAGTACTTAATGTAAAAAATACCGAAATGTAACTTCGGGTATAGCACAATTTTAGTATATTCTTGCTTAGGAGATTCAAAACTATTTAAATAATGTTTTGCTAACTAAATTATTATTATTATCTATCATTTTAAATTTTATTAATAATTTTATATTTTAAAGTTTATTGAGTTATCTATTTTAAACATCGAATGAAACTAGTTCGGTTAAAACACGGCATTTTATTTATCATAGGCTGTAAACTCAAATTATTACTAATACTAATGACTTTAAGAACTAACAATTTGAACTTATAGTAAATATAAGAGTGTGAGAATTTCTACTAACTCATATCGTCCCGTGGGTGTCGTAAGAGCCTACAGATAACGACAGGAAGCAAACCTTGAGATACGAGGCAGCATCTTCCCGATAACACCTCAAAATAATGAATGTAGGTACCGCCCACTTACCAAACGTGGTAGTTTTTTTTAAAGCAATGGATGACAAAGGAGCATACAGTCCACCTAAGTGTAAGTGGATGCTGTGGCCCATAAAAATGCAAATGGGTTGTCACCCCTATGAACAAAGATGGAATGCCCCGATTTCAGTAAATGGGGTCTCCGGTTTTCTACACTCACCATACAAAACACAGCAGCATTGTGCTGCTGTTATACGCTGTTATTGTTCGTTTTGTTTCTGAGAGCATGGTCCTTCCCCGGTCGAGCCCACCTATTGGTGCTACAACTATAATATAGCTGCAGCGCTGCTCTACCACGTTAAATTATGGCAACTATGTTACTTGGCATTTGTCATACGAGTAATAAAATCCATAATGTGTAATAGAAGGCATATGTTCAGCGGTGGACTGTTGATATGGTGTATCGGTAAGGATATCGTTATAAAATATTTTAACATCCCGGAAAAAAATATTTTGCATAAATGAATAGAGGACTCAAATGAAAGGATTGAAGAAGCGTGACCTAGGATGAAAAAGCAGAAGTCTAAATCTATAAAATCCTTTTATGAGTATTCTGTATGGTACCTACAACATGTAATTGCTAAATATTGGTATAAAGCTATAAAGTTAACACCGATTGCAAGGAAAAAATAGTTTAAACTTTTTTGATTTTAGAAAACCTACAATTAATCCATTGGGTACAAGTTTTCGTTGTTTTCCGAGAGAAGACGTCAATTTATATCACAATATACAATTTTAGTATTTTTTGTATTAAGAATACGAATAGCCTATCAAAATTCTCTGCTGAACATACATAAGCCCCCCCCCCCCACTATAAGTTGTCTTATAGGGGATCTATTTACGATAGCTGCCAAGATAGCAGACGGGTTAGCAGCCGCATTTTATTTTAATTTTATAGTAGTTATTACGAAGACATGGATGGATTGGTCATGTAGAAAGAATGAATGAGGAAAGTGTGACAAAGCAAATTTATGTTGCAGAACTGAATTGCAGAGTCGGAAAGGAACGTTCTAGGCGAAAGTTTATCGACCAAATTGGCGATATATTGAAAATGGGCCAAATTAGAAGTACCCTTAACCGACAAGCATGTATGCTTAGGTATATGAATGTGGAGGAGGCGAGAGAGGTCTGTCAAGATCGTGCCAAATGGAAGTATGTAGTATCTGCCTACCCCTCTGGGTGACAGGCGTGAGTGTTTATGTATGTATATATTGATACGAAGACACTGCTGCCATTCTCCATTTTTGTTTCCCTCTGTCGCCCCTTACGACACTCACGGTACGATATACTTGAATTGAAAGGCAGTTTGAATACAAATACAGTTTGAAAATCGGCACAAAGAAGCCGGCGAAATGAAATCAACATGTTAATTAGGGAAATCAAATTTACTGTGGAAACAAATCCGATTTGCACATTAAACAGAGAGGCAATAAAGTTGATTAGATATACTTACGTGAAGCATATGGAAAATTTTATGGATCGTAATACACCAAATGCGTTTGTTATTCTTACATCATATTAATTCTGTAAATAAAGAAAATTAGTTTTACTCTAAACGGAACACAGGCTGCTTTTTATTTCATATTATATTGTTCATCATAACAGTTACTGGTAATTTATGTTAGCCGTGCAATAGCGGTGTAAGAATATTCACTATGCCATATCGTCCAAAAGTTGTCGTAACTGGCAGAAAATGGGCAGTCCTCTTAATAACAATCAGAAAGTAAAAACTGCGGTTGCCAAGAGTGGCAACTGTCGCACGTGTATATCCCCCTTATGAAGCGATTTATGTGGAGGCCAATATTTATCAGTGGATTTTGATAAGCTGATACGATGACCTGTATCTATAATTTCTTACTTTGATTTTCTATTAGGTGTAGTACGTGAGGATAATATGGTCATCCGGCTGATATGGTCACTTTCTTATTACTCAAAAACTACAGCCTTGTTTGCATAGACGACTGTGATATTTTTTTGTGATTAGCTCTTATCAGACAATCAAATAATAAAGGGTCAAAAGGGCGCTGCTTCATCGATGCCATTTTGACAGTCGACATTGTAGTAAATATTTTGGTCGATTTTAGTATTGTGTAGTCTTTTTTAAGTTGATTTTTCGAAGTGTTCCTATTTATTGTCAGAACTTGTCTGCTATTTTTTTTCTTAATATATTAGTTATAGTATAACAAGATGTGTTTGTATGTGATAATAACAAATTTGTAGCCTTTTTGCTTGAAGTTACGTACAGTTGTCTATAAGCTGCTATTTCCACTTACGATCAAGTTGACTGTACATTTTTATGGAATAAGTGACAACGAGAACACAGTTCAGCTGATGGTAACTGGAATCTGTGGCCTTCACTTATATACATCTATCTTCGAATAAGAATCAAATATGCGTTGTCGCCCTTGAGGACTATGATGGAATTTGTTTTCAACAAAAAGGCCCTCCGGTTCTCTACATTCTCTATATGAAACAAAGCTGTACTAGGCTGCTATTTTACGCTGATATACTGTGGGAACGTGGTTCTTCCCCCGCAGCTAACCAATAAAAATATAGCTATAGCACGGCTGGCAACCCGTCTCGTGAAAGTTGAATAATGAGAATTCTAAGAAAATAATGTTGCAACCGACGGCGAAATAACTATGTAAAATGATTATTTCAACTTATGGGGTCTTTTACTTTTTTGAATATTACCCTCGCAATAGGATTTGCTCCAGTATCGCGGATGCATTTTTCGTACATAAATTGCTAAGTGAAAAATTTAGACTCAGATCATTCGTAGGCCATACAAACACTTTTCCGTACGTGATTCAAACCCGCAGCCCTAGCGTAGCAACACAATACTAAGCCACCACGCTATGGTGCCGTCAAATGGGAGAGGATGGTATTTTATGGGTTAACGAAAATTAAGAAGCAGAAGAGGCGCATGACGCAGTGGCTTAGCAATGAGTTACGGCACTCAGGGCCGTGGATTCAAATCCCGCACGGAAACAGTACGTTTAAAAAAAAGTGTGTATATATATATATATATATATATATATATATATATATATATATATATATATATATAAATACACTAAACAATGCCTCAGTGGTTTGTTCCTTAACGTATTTCACATTTTTTTTCTTTTAGAAATATCTGTTTGGTTTATTCAAGGCTTAATTTAAAATACTAGCAATTTGCCCCGACTTCGCACGGGTGATTTCTGGATCTCGACAACAGTACCACCTAGCGGGTTAGCCACCAAATTAGTTTTTAAGCCATCCAGGGAATCCATCCAGTAAAAATCATCAAAATTGTTGGAGCCGTTTTTGTGTTTCAGGGAGACTCACAGACAGCAAATGATTTTTATATATAAGATAACTACTATTACAAAAATAAAAATTAAACCTTACATTTTCCTAACAAAGTAACTTCTCCACCATGTAATTTATCAAACACGAGTATATCGCCGCCCTTCTAACGTAGCGCCGCCCTAGTGGCAAAAAAGTTTTGGATGTCCTTATTGTAAGGAAAGCTTATTGTTCTTCTATTATATTAGTAGATAGTATATAATATGTATTAAATCATTAGATAGTCAAGTCATACTTGCATCGTCGGCGGCCGCGTTGCAATTGATGGTTATATTAATGAACAGGTAATTAAAAAAAGGGAATGAAAGTGAACGCAAGTAAGACGAAAGTGATGGTTTTTGAAAGAGAAGAAAGCAAAACGGTATGTAAAATAAGAATAGAAGGAGAGTTAATTGAGCAAGTGGATGAGTTCGTATATTTGGGATGTGTATTCAGCAGGGATGGGAGATATGATATGGATATTGAACGACGAGTGCATGCAGGAAATAAAGTAGGTAAATGGGGCTCTACACTCTATTGTGAAAAGACAGAATGTGTCAAAAATTCACAATGCTGTATTAGTCCCTACTTTAATATATGGTAGTGAAAGTTGGGTGTGTCAGAAGAAGCACGAGAATAGAATAAATGCAGTAGAAATGCGGTCGCTAAGGAGTATGTTATGGCTGAATCTGAGTGAAAGGGTGAGAAACTGTGTGATAAAAGAAGAGTGTGGTTTGCAAGATGATGCAGTGATCAAGATTAAGATAGGAATGCTTCCGTGGTTTGGTCATGTAGAAAGAATGAATGCGGAAAGACTGACAAAGCAAATATATGTTGCAGAAGTGAATGGAAGAGTCGGAAAGGGACGTCCTAGGCGGAAGTTTGTCGACCAAATTGGCGATATACTAAAAATGGGCCAAATTAAGAGTACCCTTAACCGACGAGCATGTATGCGTAGGTATATGGATGTGGAAGAGGCGAGAGAGGTATGTCAGGATCGTGCTAAATGGAAGTCTGTAGTCTCTGCCTACCCCTCTGGGTGACAGGCGTGAGTGTTTTATGTTTTTTTTTATGTAGATAGTAGGATTTCCCTTCTATCATTATCTGTATTGGTCAATTCATCACCCTCTCACCTACTTGGATTGTTACCCGGTTATTACATGTTTTGTAAGAATAATATGGACTGTTCACATAGAATAACAATGAAAATGACTGTGAGGAAACTCAAGTCATTTCTTTAATCGCGAGGATTCGTAACGATATAATGCCATCTCATTTAGTCTTCTATAACTAAGAATTAAGAAGGCCGAGCAGTTACGCCGTGATTCCCAACGCAGTCCACCGTGAGATATGTACGTGCCTAGGTATTTATTGTTAAATTGTATTGCGACAACTTGTAGTCCAAGTTATAAGTGAATGACATTATTTAGCCAGTACGTGTGATATCTACATAACCTAACAAAACATTAATCAGTTGCAAGAATAATTTGATAGTATATTTTACGAGAAGTGAAGGCTATTTTCTTATCTACATAATTAAGAATATTATTAAAGTGTATAAAATTAAAAATATTAAATTTCTCGAAAACAACTATTTTCGAGAAAATAGATAATAACAGATAAAAAATAGTATGTCATTGAAAAAATTGTGTCTTTTTCGGTAAAATACTATGGGAAAATTAACCTTTTTTTTCTTTATTTGGACGACCAACAGTTGACACACAACACTTATGCCCCATTCACACTCAGCCTTGTCGGACAGCGAAGTTAGCAGCAAAGTGGGCAGGGCAGTATTTACATACAATTTCCTACTCGTGCTGTCACTGCACATGCGTTGCCACTGCCCCGCGCTCCCTCGATTTTTCCTCGTCGGTTTTTTGCGTGGAAGTCAAAGGACGGACAGCGTGAGCGGGAGTGAGTGTTTACATTCTCGCTCACTTGCCGCCGAAGTTCGACCGAGAAAGAATGAGCTACGTTTAAAAACGACAATTCTTTTTTTTTTTATAGAAGAGGGGGCAAACGAGCATGCGGCTCACCTGATGTTAAGTGACTACCGCCGCCCATGATCAACCGCAACCAGGAGAATTGCGGGTGCGTTTCCGGCCCTTTAGAAAGGAGTAAGCTCTTTTCTTGAAGGTCCCCAGGTCGTATCGGTCCGGAAAAATCGCCGGTGGTAAACTATTCCACAGAGAGGTTGTACGTGGAAGAAAACTCCTTGTGAAACGTATAGTGGTGGACCGCCAAGCATCCAGATGGTGTGAATGGTATCGAGACGTTTGCCGTGTCGTGCGTTCACGAAATTTGGCGGCTGGGATTAATCCGAATAATTCCTCAGAGCACTCCCCGTGATAGATGCGATAAAATACGCAAAGAGATGCAACATCTCTTCGCAGCGCCAGTGAATCGAGCCGATCGGAAAGCACTCGGTCGTCGACGATTCGAGCCGCTCTGCGCCGGATGCGGTCAAGTGGAAGGAGCTGGTACTGGGGAGCCCCAGCCCAGAGATGGGAACAGTATTCCATGTGCGGCCGAACCTGCGCCTTGTAAAGTTGCAGGCGGTGTGCCGGCATGAAATACTGTCCCGCTCTGCTGAGCACGCCAAGCTTTTTAGAGGCCAATTTGGCCTTCCCTTCCAAGTGACCACGAAACTGCACGTCACTCGATATGTCGACGCCGAGGATTCCGATACTGGCTGAGGCAACAAGGGGAGTGCCTTGAAACTGAGGGGATACGACAAAGGGGTTCTTTTTAGCGGTTAAAGCGCAAACTTGTGTCTTCTGGGGGTTAAACTGGACTAGATTTAGTCGTCCCCAATCCGAGACTCTGTTCAGCAAAAACTCGACTTCAGACACAAGTTTGTCCCGACACTCGGAGACGTTTTCCCGAGAAATATCGTTCGTTCGTAATTCGTTTATTAATCCGTCCTGTGTTTTAATGATATTTAGTAATGATAAAACAATAAAAATTTTGTGAAATTGAGCGGGTAATATGGGATCCTCACGATAAAAACCATAAATTGCACGTAGT
Organism: Parnassius smintheus behrii; assembly: GCA_036936625.1. Lineage (NCBI taxonomy): Eukaryota > Metazoa > Arthropoda > Insecta > Lepidoptera > Papilionidae > Parnassius > Parnassius smintheus. The sequence goes on along the minus strand of JAUPFT010000019.1, from coordinate 38,734,231 downwards.
AGCTACTTATACTGAGCAGACGTAATGCTGTCACATCAACAAACTCGACTACAGTAATTGTTGTGAATTGATTAAGAAGTATGAAGGCTGAGTGTAAACCCAATCGCGTCGTTATCGCCGCAGAAGTATCTAGGGTTATATTTCCGGCACTGGCTGAGTGTAAATGGGGCATAAAAAATATAACTCAACACTGTGACGGCTACATGCTACGTTTTCATCCTCTTACAGGTACATAAATAGCGAAGTGATTTAAAAAAAAGAAAGAGATAATAATATGCTAAGAGATATAATGAAAACTAAAATTTTCTTTAATTTTGTATGATATTTGTTTGCCTGTCGAAAAGGCGTGCTGAGGAAAAGGTGTAATAAAGTTTAGAGTTTGTTTTAAAATGGAAAGTCCTAAGATTTTGTCTTCCTTTTTTAGGTACTAACTTTTAGCTACACTGTGGGATATTATCTTTGCGTAATATTCCTATTTCCTAAGACTAAAAATAGAAAGGGAGAGAAAAGGGTCTTTGCTTGCTCTACTCTACATGACTTTGGACAATTTACTTTATATATGGTTGAAGTAACAAAGGAACTTATAGTTCACCTCTGCAGCCCATGAACTCTTGCAACCAACTTCAACCAACGGCTACGGATACGTTGTCACTTTTAGTAACTAACTGCTGTGTACATTGTACAGGCCATATCTACAAAACATTATAGCCTGTACAGTGTACACAGCAGTCAGTTGTCCTGTTATTTACATATTCCTGTTATTTCCTAGAAAAAAACTAAATTTAACTGTCCAGGACAACAACCGTAAAAGGTTGTGCACCGTAAAGTTATGAATCACAAAAAATTCATAACCTTAGGCCTGGTTAAATTCAGTCATAACGCGATCTCGCTATGAGTTTCTAACTTACGTGTATGAACTGTATGGTGGATAGCGGTTATGCAGTAAACAGTGCGATTATCTCTGTCGCAGATCTTTCAAAATACATATTAGACGATTACTTCCATTGTTGTCCGTCATTTTGCTGCTAATTTGATGTTTTATGTATTGTAACAGTCCCTAACATTTTCTTTCATGCAGTGTCTGCTATTGTAATATAAATATATAAAAAATAGGCATCTATTCCATTCTTACCATAGTTAAATAACACATTACATATTCAATACGAACATTTTAGTGATATAGTAACACGTACGTATTATACGAAATATTAGTATTTGTAACTTCATTTGTAATTTATTCGTATAATTTTAGTTTCTATTCTTGATTTATTTTCGCGATTTCCTCAATAATTTCATTGACAAGTAGGGCTTTTAGCGTAAAAGTCGTCTCCATTTTATCACAGATTTTATATAAATATTAAAGATTTTATAGATTTTATATATTACATGCTATACTCATACATATAATCTAATATATAATAATATTTTTCTGTTTGTTCGTATTTTATGCGCTGCGATACCGTTCGTCAGATTGCGGTAAAAATTTGTCAACATATTGCTTGCACTTCCACGAAGGTTATAGGTATAGCCGGACCCGGAAGGTGGCGCTTTTGTAGTATCCAGATATCCCCCGTGCGAAGCCGGGGCAGATCGCTAGTATATAGATAATTTTTTTATAATGATTACATTTATATAATTTATAAGCAAAACAAATAGTACTAACATTAAGTTGAATGTATAAATCACTACATTTAAATGTTTGCTCTTTGTTTAATGTTTCGGTACATTGTTATCTCACCCTTATCATTAACAGGAACTTCAATTTAAATGTTAATTTTTTAATAACATGTTAGTCATTATTCAAAACTATTTACATCAAAAAGGATATCAGTTGGAGCGAAGTATGTTGTTAGAAAAAAAATATGTTTATTAGAATTAAGCGGAATGTTTACATTGGGATAGGCTGATAAGATAATAATAATATAATTACTGAGAAAATTACATTATGTTATCAGCAATAATACTGCAATAAGAAGCAAAACTGTCAATTATAAAGAATTGTGGTATTTCTTTATAATTGACGGTTTTGCTTCTTAGTTAGTTAGTTTGTATGTCGAAATTTATACGTGGTAGAGCCATACTGCAGTTATATAACTAGTATAGTTGTAGCACGAATGGGTCGGCTCGACCGGGGAAGCACCATGCTCTGACAGAATACCAGCGTCAAATAGTAGCTTAATGCTGCTGTGTTTCGTATGTTGAGTGTAGAGAACCGGGACCTCTTTTATTGGAAACGAGGCATCCCATCTGAGTTCTCACGGGTGACAACGCATTTGCATTTTGATTCGTAATCGAGGATAGATGTAGATGTCTATGGGACATAGCAACCACTTACTATCAGGTTAATTGTGTGCTCGTTTATCACCCTATCCTATAAAATAATGTGGGTAGTAGTTTAAAAGAGAATGAGTTAATTTAGTTAAAGCGTAGACAGAGTTTGTGGCATTACTTGGGGGAGGCCTATGTTCAGCAGTGGACTTGTGAAAGGCTGTAATGATGATGATGATGATGATGATGATGATGTAGACAGAGAAACCTATAGACAAATTGACGCCTTCTTTCGCATTCGCACACGAAAAAGATAGATTTATGCATACGTCTTGCATGGAAATGAGATAGAGCGGTGTGATTGTTTGTCCTTTTCTCTGTGCTGGTTTTTTTGTTTAGCAAACTGTAGAGTTTGCTAAACAACTTTGACAGCGTAGCGATTTAAGGAGTTTACAATTTGGTTTAAGTGAGAAAAAAGTGTTTTGAGAGCTTAAGATTGGTGAATCTTGTTCAGTTCAGTTCTTAGAACAATTAAAATTTTTATCTAAATGTGTTTAAAGTCATAAAGATTATTCTATAACCTAAAAATTCGTTATCGTTCTTTCTCACTCGAGGCCACGCCGATCATTAGTCTATAGGTTTCTCTGTCTACGAGTTAAAGCGTGTACAGATTCCGTGTAGTGTCGATGTAAGAATGTCAACTACCCCATATTGTCTCGTGCTTGTTGTAAGAAGCGACAGAGGAAAACTGAAACCAGAGAGCTGCAGCATCTTCCTAATAATAACTCAAAATTTAAAAAATCTGCGATTGACAATCAGCCTGCCAAACAAGGCAAATATGCGATGATGCGATCTATGGGGGATCTATTCAGCAGTGGAGTTTGGATAGGCGGTAAGACAGCTTACCTCTCTTCTCTTCTCTATTACTGTAGAATAGATGATCGAAAATAATAATAAATAATAAAAATAAATCATTTTTATTTCATTTCCAATTACACATGTTTACATACGGGCACAAATATGATTACAATTAAATAAAGTAACAATAAGTCTAGCATAATAGCATAGCAAGATGATGTTGTGACAAGGATTAAGAAAGGAATGCTTCGGTGGTTTGGTCATGTGGAAAGAATGAATGAGGAAAGAGTGACAAAGGAAATTTATGTTGCAGAAGTGAATGGCAGAATCGGAAAGGGACGCCCCAGGCGAAAATATATCGACCAAATTAGCGATTTATTGAAAACGGGCCAAATTAGGAGTACCCTTAACCGATGAGCATGTATGCGTAGGTATATGGATGTGAAGGAGGCGAGAGAGGTGTGTCAGGATCGTGCCAAATGGAAGTCTGTAGTCTCTGCCTACCCCTCTGGGTGACGGGCGTGAGTGTTATGTATGTATGTTATGTAAGTCTAGCATAAATAACATGCTATAATGAAATTGAATCTATGTGCTAATCTATGCTTAATAATGTTGTTAAAAAATTAATAACAATGTTAAAAATTTAATGTTTATAATATTAGCTTCCTACCCGAAACTAGGTTGAGTACCTGTGTTTCGGACCAACTTACACTATTGGTTAAATAATATAGGACACAACAGAAGCAGAAACTTTTTTATTCAATGTAAATCATATCAATGCTTATTGAAAGTCACTTTTTAGGGTTCCGTAGTCAACTAGGAACCCTTATAGTTTCGCCATGTCTGTCTGTCCGTCTGTCCGTCCTCGCTTAATCTCTGTGACCGTTAGCACTAAGAAAGCTGAAATTTGGTACCAATATGTGTATCAATCACGCCGACAAAGTGGTATAATAAAAATTGGAAAAAAATGTTTTATTAGGGTAGCCCCCTATATGTAAAGTGGGAAGTGATTTTTTTTAATTTCAACCCTAACGTGTGATATATTGTTGGAAAGGTATTTAAAAATGAATAGGGGTTTACTAAAATCATTTTTTGATAATGTCAATAATTTCGGAAATAATCGCTCCAAAAGTAAAAAACAATGTGTCCCCTTTAACTTAACTTTTGAACCATAAGTTTAGAAAATATGAAAAAAACCTTTAATTTAACTTTTGAACCATAAGTTTAGAAAATATGAAAAAAACCTGAAAAGTAGAACTTTATAAGGACTTTCTAGGAAAATCATTTTGAACTTGGATGGAAACAACAGTACCCACCCACTACTGGGAGCAGTTGCAGGAGCGCGAACATAATGGATACCCACGTTTAAACTCATAAGTGGGAACACTTATTGTGACGGACGGGAAACTACGGAACCCTACACTGAGCGTGGCCCGACACGCTCTTGGCCGGTTTTTGATGAACCAGCAAGAAACCCAGCGGGACCATTTTTTTTTTCAATAATAGTTTATCATCATGTTTACATTTCACAAGATAAATTAGAAATAGCTTGGTAGTAATCACCACTCCCAGGGGTTATTATCATCCATATAAGATAATTTAAATAATTAAACTATATTATATAATATATAAAGTATCTTAATATATATGAAATAACTTAATATATATAAAATAACTTGTTAGAAATTCTAAAACAATTAATACAATCCATTTTAGAATTTCTGATAACTGTGTTTTCATAATTTAATTTATTCCGAAATTTCCTTAGAAGTGTATTACATTTCTTATAACTCACATATATTTCTTTATATAACGTATATTTCTTTAGTTTTGTTGAGCTTGTTGTGTAGAAATGGTCTTAAAAATATGTTAAAATCAATTCGCAAATGCGTGTTTGGTTTGAGGGTTGACACAAGCTAAGTCCATTCATCCTCTGTCTATGTATTTTAAGTTAAATGTAAGTTCGATATGTTGTATTGCCCAAAGCCCGAAGACAAACGTCGAAATACTAATTCGGTCATCCTGTCTGTTCGGCCATACACCTACCAGGAGTACAGGATCACAGAACAAGATTTCACGCAAACTTTTAATTTTAGTTTTTATTTTATTTAACTTAGGAAATCGAGAGCGGAGTTCATAACAATATTAACTTTGGCTGATTTCTTTTATCACACCAGAAGTTTTCTTCCTCGCACAATTTCTGTATAGTAATTGCTACTTTTCCAGACTGTTACGACTCAAGGACCTAAAATAAAAAAAGACAATTATTTTTTTAAGGTCATGTAACGCAGCCTTTAGTATTGCAGTTGTTTATGAACAGCGGTAGGGAATTACCACCTGATGAGCTGCATGCTCGCTTGTATCCTCTTCTATAAAAAAATATAACGACAAAGTCTTCTCTACCAATAAAGGGGCCTATATTTTGCTTTGAATAAAAGGAGGAGGAATTACTTGTTGGTTCAGGCTCTGATAAGCATATCAATATCACAGGAACAGCACATCCTCTGTCATTGTCCTGAATGCGGGTAGATGATAAGCTACTTTAATGTTATTCGACGCCTAGTTACAATTAAAGAGAAGTTGTTATCTCCAAACTACATATATATATATATATATATATATATATATATATATATATATATATATATATATATATACTTGCGGACCCGGCGTACTTTTTCTTTTCCGGTAGATGGCGCGGTAAATTTCACTCTGAATTTCCTCTGTACTTCATACATACATATATGATATTTATTAACAACTTGACCATATTATCACCATACACCTATTGGGTCCAGGTTTTGACTTTCGGATTGCGAATTTAGGTGGTTTACGTAGGTAAATAAACTGCATTGCATGCATCACACTTGTATCCTGCACGAGTAGGTTGTGCCAAAATAGTGCTTTAATTTTTGCTCGTACCCTTGTAAAAAGTAAAGTGATATCCTTTAATTGGGTGACCAACGAGCACTCAGTCCACCTGATGGTAAGTGGATGCTGTGATCCCTACACATTCACATTTATCCTCAATGATGGATCAAAATGCAAATGCGTTGTCACCCCTGACGACTAGAATGGAATGCATCGATTCCAGTAAAAGGAGGTTCCGGTTCTCTACACCCACCATACGAAACATAGCAGCATGACGCTGCTCTTGCCCGGCGTGGTCCTGCCCGGGTCAAGCCGACCCATTCGTGCTACAACTATAATATAGCTGCACCTGTCAAATGGGATAGCGCGGCGGACATTCCTTGCCCTAAAATCCTCTTATAAATGAGAGGAAGCCTGTGCCCAGTAGTGGGACGTATATATGCTGTAAAATAATTAATACTTCCACTTGAAGGTACCTAAACATATATTTTTATCGCTCATAGCAATAAAACAGTTCGTGTATATCAAGCGTTCGTGACACGGATCATTACAAACATTTATTATAAACAAAACACGCCAAGTAAGTTCGTACTGGTGACAAACAGGTCGATTATCTATACCAATAAACAACGTTATAAACATCTCATTACTATGTAATAATGTTCATAAATAAATAGCCGACGAGCAATCTGTTTTTGATTCCCGCCGGCATTTAAGTGTTTTACTAGCCCTACCAGCACATAGTCCATCTGATAGTTAGTGGATGCTGTGGCCTAAGTATACACCTACATTTACCCTCGATTATAAATAGAAATGTACATGTGTCGTCACCCTTGAAGAATAGGGGGACTTTAGAGTGTCTCGTCATAAGTAAAAAGGGTAACCAGTTCTCTTCACTCATACAAAAAAAAATGAGCAAGATGTTGATATTTTACGATGATATTACGTGAAAGTGTAATCCTTCTACGGTCTAATCGACTCAGGTAAACTGCAGACTCATCTGTAACGCGTTAAACCTAACTCTATTTTTTATTTTCAGACAAAAAATATGCAACTCCGTGGAGATACCCATATTAACAAGATGCTGCTTCTGCTTCCCGCTCAGAAAGGGGCTTATCGTCTTTGCTTATGCCAACCTGGTAAGTTGAAATTTTTAAAAAGTTTACAAATTATTAGACCAACCAAGCCACTCCAGATCGACCAAGAAAGAAGGACGGGTACACTTTAAGTGACACAAAAACCAAGAAAAATCACATGCTCAATGCTATGCGTGTCTAATTATTTGCAACTAACAAACATGGTTTTAGGTGTTCAAGTGTGCTTCTAGAACCAGAAAGATCCAGAATTGAACTATTGCGGGCTTTTTTTAATAGAATAAGAGTGACAATTTAGCACATAATCTATCTGATGTTGAGTGGATTCTGTGGCCTATAGACATCTCCATTTATCCTCGATCAAGAATCAAAATGCAGATGCGTTGTAACACCTAAGGACATGTGGAGCTCCCAGTTAAAAAAGGTCTCCGGTTTTCTACTCTCACTATACGAAATAAGCTGTTAGGCTGTTATTTTATGCTGGTGTTTTGTAAAAACGTGGTCCTTTCCTGATCGAACCGACCAATTTGAACTACAACCATAGTATTGCAGCAGCTGCTGCATTGATCGACGTCGATCAATGGCATCGATCGACGGTCGATTGGTGTAGTAATACTCTAAAATAGACAAGTAGTTCAGTAGTTTCAGCTTGACGATTAAAAACCGTTTTTACCTTTACAGTCATTGAGTTATACAAAACTTTACAGTGGCTATAATCGTACATATCACGATACTTTAAGCATATGAGTTTCACGACTGCAGATAAATAATATATATTAATATATACCTACAACATATACCTTATACCTGTAAACATTATATTGCAACATAAAACCACGTGTTTACTACTAAGCATCTGTATGCCGCCAAATAGTATTTGCACTGTTGCTTTGTTCCAGTGCTGATTTTTCTGTTAGTCTGTCTGTGAGATATTATATCGTACAGAGATGGCTAACCATTTGTAGGTCTTAATGTTTGAAGTTAGTTGCAGATGCTACAGTTGCCACTTATAATTCTTAATAGAATAAAAGTGACAAACTCATAAAAATGCTTTGTCCAATAGACATCTTCTTTTATCCTCGATAAAGAATCAAAATGCAGATGCGTTGTCACATCTGAAGACAGCTGAAGTTCCTAGTTAATAACTCTTCGGTTTTCTACTCTCACCATACGAAATACTGCAGTATTAAGCTGTTATTTTATACGGGTGTTATATGATAGCGTAGTCCTTTCCCGGTCAAACCTACCAATTTGTGCTACCACCATAATATTGCTTCAGCATATCTTTACGACATGGGTAAAGGAAAGAAATTTTAAAGAAAGAAAGGGGAAAGATAAATCATAATACTGAATGCGTGTTTTTGAATCATCATCTTTTTAAATTCATATCAATTAGATTTCGAATAAAACTAGTTTTGCAAATTTTATTAAGTTTTATCGCCACCGAGGACTAATCAAGACAATATCACCAAAATCCTGGGTACACGCTAACTTAAATTTGAATTTTTTTTATGATGTTAAATGTTTGAACTCAGTATAATATAATGGACAAATGCAAAAAACATCCCTAAGCAATATACCTCACACAAATTGCTTTGTAAGTCGCATTACAATGAATAAATTATCAACGTGTAATTTGAAACAGAGGAAATATTTAATTACGCGTCCGTTGAAGACAGCAACAGCTAGTCTTCAATTACTGCAACTGCGATATAGTTGTTGTTATCGCTACTAATTATAATCTATACATATAAATACAATTTAAGTGTCTCAATTTAATATTGAAATAACTCAGGGAGTTATTGGTATGTTACTGAAACATAAACAACGTGTTTTAAACATTATCTTGTTTTGAAAAAAACTTATTTAAAAATTGATAATATAAAATGATATTTGACTATCCTAAACCTTACTTAAGAGGATTGTGAAGCTGTAAATTTTCATACAAAAGGCAAGGAAATCTTGTAGATGTAATGAAAAACTAGGCCTGATTTTGTTTTAGGGACATATTACGTACGATATAAGTAATTAGCATCTAAATATCTATATTTTTGACTTATAAACTTCCTCGAGCGTTTTATTTTTTTAATTAAACTAAACTGAATTACTAAAAAGAGGAACGTACAGATCTAAATTAAGGTATACTGAATCTAATTATACCAAAATTGTCTTATTTCGTTAAGGTTCAGTGGGGTGAAAACGTTATCGCTCGAAACAATATTTTAAAAATAAAATTAAGGCCAATCCAATATAATCCAATATTTGCCACTCTTTCTATCGCACGACGCCAATACGGAGCGAGCGATGTAAAACAGATAGCAGTTTTGCAAATACCCACTCGCGCCGCGTGTCGGCACATATTAAGGCGGTACCCTGACCAAAACCTGGCAAAAGTGCGTTTTTCAGACTATTATCTCATTAGTTATGAGAAATAAGCTACATCTAAAAGCACATTATTAATGTTCGATATCCTATCATCACATTCCACGTTCTAATTTGTTTTTATGTGTTATGAATACATTTAAATTCTACTTTTAAAAAATGACTAAAATTATTGATTACATGCATCTGCTGCTAAAGGAAATGCTCTAATCATTTGAGAATTACAATAATGGATAGATAATTTAAAAATCTATATTCTACACGTTTTATTTCATTTCTTAAGTTCGCTTATCTCTTTTAATTGAAATAATTCCAAATATTCGGGTGTATTTTTCCGTGATATATTGTAGCGAGAGCGCGTGGATTGTATGGGACCGTACGCTCAAGGTCTCTCGCTAGGGGAACCGTCTTAATAGGTCTAATCTAGGCGAAGTCGGAGCGGTTCGCTGGGTAAACAATATAGTATACATAAAATGTTGATGGACGAATTGATTATCTTTACGGAAAAGAGGACGAGAGCTGTCCTATGGCCCTAGTCCTATAGTCGTATAGTTCGTGACACTTAGGCTGATAAGAAAAAGCAAATTATGTTATCATTTTATCAGTCTTCAGCGACCATTGATAAGTGCTTGCCTTAATATTTTTAAAGACCAATAAAAAAGGGTTGATATTAAATTATTAAGTGCATTCTTAAGTGTGGGATAAACACGTGCTCAGCGTCAAATGAACAGAATGTGAGGAAACCTGTATATTTTAAAAATTTTACTACAAGAAAATCACACTAGGATTTCTTCCATTTATTGAGATAAGTAACATACATAAATTGCACAAAGACAAAGATTCTATCGAAGTGGGCGGCATTTCACCCCAGTTCCAAAGAAGGCACTCTGATCTCTCTTAAGTCGTGTCGGATATCGCCTATATTAGACCTATTTTAACATTGAAGTGTAGTACTTTTTTATATAAAATTGAAATGACAAATGTCGTCTTCATAAGTGTGCACTACGTATATAATCCTCTTGTACACTTATAGCAACAAATGTTGTGATCATATACCATTCTATGGCTAGTATCCGTTGATGGAGAAAAAATACAGAGTACAAATACGAAATCGGTTTATACCGTTTCATTACCCTATCATTTCTTAAAATTGCGATTAATAATTTCAGTCGTGCCACCGGAAATCGCACTCGGATTTCTCGAATGCTATGAAATTTGAGACAAGCGTTGAAGACTTTAAAGACTATAAATAAAATTAAATAATTGAAAATTAAATGGAAACGTGGTAGCTCAGATAGCTCTCGCTCTAAACGTAAATTTCACAGTACATGACCAAATCGGGTACGATAACTGCCGGCACCAATGAAATTGTTAATTGCAATTTTAAGTGCTGATTTACCACGTGCTCGGCTATGAAGGAAAACATCTTGAGGACAACCTGCATGTCTGAGGAATAAGAGAAAAAATATATTTTGAAGACATGTGAAGTTCGCCGACACGTATTGGGGCAGCGCGGCGGACAATTCCTTGCCCTAAAACCTTCTCAGAAATGAGGGGAGGCCTGTGCCCAGCAGAAGGACGTATATAGGCTGTAACTTTACTTTTTATTACTATATCTACGTGCCTACATTTTTATTGATAAACAGAAAAAACGCGTACGATAGTGACGATTAAGTCAAATCCTCCCTAGAAACGGATAGGCCAGTGTCTAGCTATAGACTTTAACGCGTCGACAGTACTGAAGAAGAAGAATGACTTTTTAGTTTCAATTTATAATAACAATAATAATTGATAATAGTAATTTCCTTAAGACTGAATTTCAGTCACTGTAGCAGTCTCAACGGAAACCAGGTATCTGAACGGAGATCAGCGTAGGATAAGGTTAAAGTTCCCGAGTGTATGCGCAAGCACATGTGCACTCTGTTCCCTCACTATCAAAGTCCGATGGGACGAACAAATTTGCAATAAGTAATGCTTCGATTTTGATTTTTCATTTATTAAGAATTTCAAATAACCCTAATTTTAGAAATCATGTCACTGAGCCCCCTTACGCACTAGCGGTTGGCTGCCTAGGCGGTTCGTTAGAGCGGCCAGCCGCCTGACGCGGATGTAATAGCGGTTGACCGATGTGGCGGCTAGCCGCGGTGAAATCGCGACGAAACCGCGATAAGTGGTTATATCGCTCAAATCGCTATTACTAAAAAACTTTTAAATCTCTATTCTTATATGGTGCTACTTTAAAACTACAAATACCTTCTCCTTTCTGTATCCAAGTTCCTGGCTGTACAACTCAAACTCGAAACGCGTACGATCACAAGCGGTCGCATATTAAACTGGAAAAGCCCCGCGGTTAACCGCTAGTGCATAGGTGCGCTTAAGTCATTTTAAATCTACTACCGAAAAGAAGAAGTTACTAAATAAAAGTTTATTGTTAAACAAGACATCACACTTTCAAAACTTTTGATATTTACCTAACAATAAAAAGCAACACTTTCTAATTTACAGCACTACTATGCAACTAATTCAAAGAATTGAATGAGACGAATGACTAACCAATTAACAACTTTGATCCACACTAAAAAAGTACAAATTGCATAATAGAACACGATTACAACTTTTACTTTTTTTGTAATAAGGGTGACAAACCAGCACACAGTTCACCGAATGGCACGGGCGTCAGCGTCTGCGCTATAGGGGCGTTTTCAAAACACGTTTGACAATCTCTATTATCATGCATGCCAAAAGGTATTTTAGACCAAGTCCGGTCTAGCGAGACATATCAGAGCAAATGCTAGGTATATCCTATTATATTTCCTCGATTAAGAATCAGAATGCAGATTCGTTGCCATTTCTGAGGTCTAAAATGAAATACCTCGTCTCCAACGCTCGTGATCTGTGATATATATATATATATATATATATATATATATATATATATATATATATATATATATATATATATATATATATATATATATATATATATATATATATATATATTATATCGGAAGCTGTGGCCCGTAAGAATCAAAATATAAATGCGTTGTCAACCCCAAGGAATAAAAAATGCGTCGTTTCCAGCAATAAGAGTCACCGGTTCTAAACTCTCACAGTAAAATACTCTGCAGACGTTCGTGCTCCAACCATAATATAGCTTCCACGTGACTCTACGACACTAATTATTTTACTTATTATCAGACAAGTCTATTTGCTTGCTTGTTTGTTTGCTCATACTAATCTGGAGGAGCAGGCTGGCAAACGTGACGTTTTAGTAATTTTGCTTCTGATCACCAGTTTGTGGGATTTGCGTACGCATTTTACTATGTACACCGCTTCTAGCGGGACGTCGGATCCTCATCTGACAAATAATCGGTTGCACAAAATGCAGATTACAGCAGAAACTTAGGTTCAGTACGTTTCAATTCATGCATTTATTTACCAAGAAGTGACCATAAGATTAGCATAAATAGCAGCGTAATGGTACTGTATTTCATATCGTAACTGATACGGATTGAATTATCCTCTTAGGTTCAATGGTGATGCATCTGCATTCGAAGACTAAACAAGGATAGATTAGGCGTCTATGGGATACAGCATCCACTTATAATCACTGGGTGGGTTGTGTGCTCGTTTGCCGTTTGTAAAAGTCTTGTTATTGGACGACGAAGGATATTGTATGGTACATTTAAGGAGAAATATTGTAGTAGTTAGTTCACAGGAGACAGTACTTCCGTTTACTATTTTATATAATACCAGCAGGTTGCGACATTTATAAAAAAACACATCTTTAAAAAATTAAGAGAAACGTCGGGAATTAAAAATAATTAAAATTAGAATTAAACGCGATAAAATCCATAAAAGTAGTTTTAATCAACATTTTTAAAAAATTACAATTCAGGTCAACACGCGACCTGATCATGTCCAGCGGTGGACTAGTTAGTTGGGATTGATATATGTATAGAGAAAATAAATATATCGTTCTTTCATTTCAGATTTTAACCATCGTGGTGACTGCACTGCTCTCCATGTATATTTCTTACATCCGAAATATGGAGATCACGGACGTGTCAGAGTTTCCCCGCCTTATAGCGGATACTACGGCGCTGGTGCTGGAAGTCGCCATGTCTATTACTTTCATAGTCGCATTGCATAAGGTTAGTACAAAAGTTTGTATTATTTGTTTTAATTTATGTATCATCAATGATCATCATTCAACAACATTATTAGAGACTATCAAAAGGCCTCTGCCGAACGTAGGCCTCGATTGAACTCAGAGGGGGGAGGAGATATTTGCTATCATTGCCACGCTGGGCAGGTATGTTGACGAACACAGATCCTATATTACAGTACTAAGTTGTAATCAGGAAGACGCTACTGACTATTGCCTTATTTGTCACCCATTGTCGCCTCTTAAAACACCCATGAGACGATATGTGGTGGTGAATATTCTTACACCACCATTACACTGTAATCATAAAATGGGGAAATTCATCATATATTAATCAAACTTTTAAAGTACAAAAGAAACGTGTTCGAGTAATAACTGACGCAAAATTTTTCAAGTTCTATGCTATTGTTTAGAAAACTCTTGGTGACATTTTGGATTTATATTCTTAAGGTGTCAAAGTTCATTCGTAAATATCCCCGGGAAAACTAAAAAGTATCACAGTGTATAATATATAAAGTTTTTGTATATAAAATTATTACGTATGGTAGTGAAAGTTGGGTGTGGCAGAAGAAGCACGAGTGTAGAATTAATGCAGTAGAAATGCGGTCGCTAAGGAGTATGTTAGGGCCGAATCTGAGTGACAGGGTGAGAAACTGTGTGATAAAGGAAGAGTGTGGTTCGCAGTAGATGTGGTGACCGGGATTAAGAAAGGAATGCTTCGGTAGTTTGGTCATGTAGAAAGAATGAATGAGGAAAGACTGACAAAGCAAATATATGTTGCAGAAGTGAATGAAAGAGTCGGAAAGGGACGTCCTAGGCGAAAGTTTGTCGACCAAATCGGCAATATATTAAAAATGAGCCAAATTAAGAGTACCCTCAACCGACTAGCATGTATGCGTGGGTATATGGATGTGGAAGAGGCGAGAGAGGTATGTCAGGATCGTGATAAATGGAAGTCTGTAGTCTCTGCCTACCCTTCTGGGTGAGTGTTTATATATATATATATATATATATATATATATATATATATATATATATATATATATATATATATATATATATATATATATATATATATAAATATATATGTATATATATATATGTGGTTATTTATATGTAAAATATTACGTTACATAAAGTTAAAAGAAAGACAATAAGACTGATAATCATACAAGCACGTAGAATAAATTATCATAGTTGTAATATAACGATTTACACAAACATCCCAAGAAAGGAAATGTATGAAATTGAATGCTTGATATCGTTCGTAACAGTATCGTTCGTTTATATATGTAGTTAATAAAATGAGAAAATCATAAAATATATTTTTTTAAACTGAAAAAGTAAAAGCTAACGCTTTTACCATAGTAAAAACAAAATGTTTTTAAATTTTTTTTTTGTATTTTGTCTATGGCATCAGCTAATCATATTGAAAAAATTGAGGCGAATCTGTGGAGACTAATACTGAATAAAAGAAATCTATTTAGAAAGTCGATGCTAATTGCCAGCGACACTTTTCGTACCTAACAAAATTGAATGAATTGAATGACAGTAGATAAAGATTTGATGTAATGACATGTTAACGTTACCGACACAGCCTATACAAGTGCACTGTTAATTATAGGTCTCCAGCAAAGATTGCCTCATAGAGAAAATAATTGCCATAGTTGCCATGCTTGACAAGTGGATTGGCAAATGCAGTTTATTTCGCGCGCGCGCACACACACACACACACACACACACACACACACACACACACACACACACACACACACATACACACACGGCTGGACGTCCAGCCGGAAATAGTCGGAATAGCTTCCTAGGACACCAAAACTTAAAGATCAGATGAGAACTCAAATTCTCATAATCGGACTGAAAATATAACTGCCTACTTTTTAAAATATGAAGTTTCAAAGCGGGAAGTAAAAAAAAAACGTTACCCCCATTAGGATCTTATCCTGTAAGGTGGAGGTAGTTTACATACGTAAATTGCAAAACACAAACGTAATGTATGTTCCGTGCGGTATTCCAACCCTCAGCCTTCTCTGCCATCTCTGCACAGGGAGGACAAACACTGGCCCGTGCCGCAAAGAACAAAGCTGATCTGCTGGGCTCTCTCTTTGCATCCAACTTGAATCTTGTTGGCAGGGGGAACACACCGCCGACCATCCCGCGGCGTGAGTGCTCCATGCAGGATGCTCTGTTTACCCAATGCTCGGTGCGAAGAGCACTATTCTTCCTGGACGTCAATAAGTCAAGTGGGCCTGATGGTGTCAATTAATTTCGTGCGCGTCCGCTCCTCGTTGCGTCCAGCGTCGTCCAACTTACGTGTCGCGACTTGTAAAGGCCTTTCGCTATCATCTCCTTGTAATGGAAACAATTATTAACTGCCAGCTCATGGGGTACCTTCAGGATCACCAGCTGATTAGTGGCCACCAGTACGGTCGCTGGTAATCTTCTGGGTTATCTAACTCATAGATGGGTGGAGGCAGTAAAGTCCGAGGGGGAGGCATTGGTCGTTAGTTTGGACATAGCGAAAGCCTTCGATCGGGTTTGGTACAAAGTGCTTCTTGTGAAGCTTCCTTCCTATGGACTTTCCGAGAAATTGTGCAATTTGGTCACTAGTTTTCTTGCAGACCGAAGCATCAAGGACGTAGTAGACGGTGAATGCTCCGATTACAAGCCTATTAACGCTGGTGTTCCACAAGGCTGCGTGCTATTACCAACGCTGTTTCTTCTGCATATCAATGATACGTAGGAAACCGATAACATTCACTGCTATGCGTACATTGGCGTGCTCAGCAAAGCGGGACAGTATTTCATGCTGGCACGCCACCTGCATTTTACAAGACGCAGGTTCAGCCTCACATCAATAACTAATAACTATACTGTTCCTATCTCTGGGCTGGGGCTCCCCAGTGTCAGCTTCTTCTATTTGGTGGCATCCAGCGCGGAGCCGTTCCAATCGTCGACGACCGAGTTCTTTCCGATCGGCTGGACTCACTGACAATGCGAGGAGATGTTGCATCTCTTTGCGTATTTTATCGCATTTACCACGGGGAGTGCTCTGAGGAATTGTTTGGACTAATTCCAACCTCACAATTTTACCATCGCACATCACGACAAAATCGCGATACCATCCGTACCATCAGGATGACTGACGGTCCACCATTGTGTGATTTAAAAGAAGTTTACTGCCTCGCACAACTTCCTTGTGGAGTCAACTACCACCAGAGATTTTTCCGGACCGATACGACGTAGGGACTTTAAAAAAATACATACTCCTTTAAAAAAAAGCCGGTAACGCATCTGCAATTCCCCTGGTGTTGCAGTTGTTCGTGGGCGGTGGTAGTCACTTACCATCAGGTAAGCCGCATGCTCCTTTGCCCCCTCTTCTATTAAAAGGGTCTGCTGCAACTCAGTGCTACTTCGCCACGAAGCCGTGGAGGTATAATATACATATAATTATTGTGATGAATTATTAATGAGTTGTTTTACGTCATAACATTATATGAAAGTAAATACATACACTGAATAAGTACATTGTGCTAATACTGATTAATACCATAATATTTTCATGCCGCCAACTGGTTGAAAGCAAATAAAAATATTTTATTCTATTCTGGTAAACGTAAATGTAATTTCAATGACATTGTTATTATTGGATTTTATAATATTATAGTCAGTTTATATTTTTATTTCCAATGGCATCGAGGCAAATAAAATTGCGTTATATTATTTATAGTTATACCCTGATGGTAAATGTGTAGCCACTGACCATCAGGTGACTTCCAGCTCGTTTCTCGGGTTGTTGTTATAAAATAGAGTCAGTAAGAAAATCCACTATACCTTATCTTCCCGTGCATGTGTTAAGAAGCGACAGAGGGATACTAAAACAGGAGAAGGGCAGCAGCATTTTCCTGATCGTAGCTGGACAAACAACTGCGGTTGCCAACCCTGGCAAATATCCCCCTTATAAGGGCATTTTATGGAGGAGCGGGACAAAAATAACATACACCATGTTCAGCAGTAGACTTTAATCCGTTGTAACAATACAACCCCTCAATCCTCAGCTAAAACGTTGACAACGCTAGCACGTTTTGCTTGTTCATAGAAAAGTAGTCTTTAAATATAAGCATTTATAGGTTATATTGCTGTGGGTGGGTGCGATCGGATCCGACCGCTTGGGATACTCAATACTCAATAACTTTATTGTATTCCAGTGGTTACAAAAGGTGTTACATAGTTTTATGGTATCTCTATAGACCCTAATGGGCACAGCAATATTATGACTTGACGATTGATTTGACGGAACATCGCCTTGGTCGGATCCGACCGTGTGCCCATTGAAGGGCATTGCTTTTACAGGTAGAGGTTCCTTACCATTACACCCTGTCGAAAGTCCATGGCTTGCTTTTTATTATAAGTCGTCATTAGGAAGACGTTTTCTCCCAACTCTTGGTCCATTTCTCTCTATCTCCTCTTACGACACCCCCCCCCCATTATATGGGGTAGTGGATATTCTTACACCGCCACTACACGGTTACATCAGCTATTTGTTAAATATATTAGCTTATTACTTATTAAATCTTTATAAAGTTTTCATTGTCTTTCCAAGCCTACTATTTTATGGGAATAACGTAAGTAAAATATGTATATTTAAATAAATATTTATTTTTGGATTGCAATATTTACGATGAGTATAATTTTCGTTTCTTTCTTTGAACGATGTCATAATAAGAGCTCTCGTCTCCATATATGTTCCCTTGGTTTCAGAGCCTTGTAGAATATTTAGGGACGATGGCAGGAGACGTGACGGTATGACTTTGGTCCTTTGGGAGAGAGGTATAGCCACGGAAATCGTAATTATTACTATTTCTGTGGGTATAGCCCAAATGTCGGATGCTACTTGCGTAAACATTTTGACAGCCTTTTATGAAGGCAGCTGAACTAGTATAATAAATATGAGTCTCTGAGAGATGACTGCATTTGTGAATTTTGATGTAGAGATTATCGGTTAAGTGCGGTGACGTTCCTGAAGGAACTGTATCCGCGACTGGTCTTCGCTGTTAGTGATAAGAGGGTGGATTCTTTTTTTTTCCGGTTTTCTCTTCCATTCAGCGAGGGAACCCAGCCAGCATTCTTGACACGATATCACAAGGAGGACTGTGTGATAATTTAAGTTTTTAGTTTTTGTTTACTTTTTTAAATAATTTTTCATATTGTATATATTTCAATGCTATGTAAATTCTGAAGTTGGACCTGAAACATAATATTACGTAGAAGAATTGAACTTCGACTTCAGAATGTGAAATAATTTAATTTTTTGTTATTTGTCTGAAGTTGGCTTTTAATTTTTATTAAGTTAATAAAACACCTTTGATTCGATAGTAATACTAGTAGTGGAGTCGTCTAGATATTTCCGTTAAAAACTTTAATTCCTATTTTGCCAGCTGCGGCAGAGGCATGCTGCAGCTATTGTAGATGTAGCAAAAATGGGTCGGTTCGACTGGGGAGGACCGCGCTCTCACAGGATATCAGTGAAAATAGTAGCTTAATGTTGTAGAGAACTGTAGACCCTTTTTTACTGGAAACGAAACATTTCATCTTAGTCCTCGGGAGTGACAAAGAATCTGCATTTTGATTTTTTATTGAAGATAAATGTAGATGTCTATGGGCCACAACATCCACTTACCATCAGGTGGACTATGAGGTCGTTTGTCACTTTTAAGCCTTTCGAAAGAAATCTTACCTATTTATTAAAAAAGAATCATCATACTCGGTTCACAATCATGTATAATTACATACAAAAAAAAAACCATACAATCGAATAAAATATAGGTTAAAATTACACTCAATTTATTTTTACCCATTTTTACTCTAGTCCGTTTTTCGTGTTAATTTATCAATAATAAAAAAAATAACTAATATTTTATATTAATTTCGTTCAAAAACTTTGTCACATTATTTAGTATTAAACTTCCATTGACATTTATTTTCAGAAACACGTATTGCTGATGAAAATATACCTGTACTTCGAGATTGTATTCTCCATCATCGGATTTGTGTACAGCCTTGCCTTCTTGACCAGCGAGACTGCCAGTGAGCTGTTCCTGATACTCTTCCAACTAAGTAAGCATTTTTAGACCTATATGCTTTTTAATCCTCGTTTTTAATATCGATAACTTTTTATCGTAAGTTCATTGCTTGAGTGATTCCATCGCCTCATCTTATATTATAAAAGTTGACTCTGATTTTATGTATTGTATACATACACAAATGACGGTCCTAAGCGTGACTACTGTCCATGAGATTCCGGTTCAAATCCCGGGTCGGCCATAATCGGTAAATGAGTTTTTCTGTCTAAGAAATTCTCATTAGCAGCTCTGAGTCAGGAAGTAGTCGGTGTTTCATCCCTGCGTCCTGGAAGAATGATGGTCCTGCGCTTGATGTCTCCCGTCAATCATTTCAGATTGCCGACCCATCAGACTCTGTCGGGAATCTGACGTTGGCAGTTTTAGATTCAGGGAATAAATAGTACAGCGGTGTTTACACACATACTCAAGCACTATAATTCTGTCCAGCGCAGATGGCAAGTCTTCGTTTTGACTAGCCGCCGTGACCGAAATTTAGACCTATTTTAACATTGAAGTGTATTTCTTAGTAGGGTTTCTTCTCTGCCGGGGAGTGCATCTAAATTAGTACCTGCTATATTCCGGTTTGAGCGAGACAATAATAATCGATTGTGAGGAACTTTAATCTCAATGTTAGGGACGGCAACGCGTTTGTGGTCTGTTTTATTTGAAGTTGGTTGATCGTGTCCATGGTGGTTTTTATAGAATAAGGGTGACAAACGAGCACACTGTCTACCTGATAAGTGGATGCTGTGGCCCATAGAAATCTATATTTATCTTCAATTAAGAATCAAAATGCAGATGCGTTGCCAGCCCTGAGGACTAAAACGGAATGCCTCGTTTCCAGTAAAAAGGTTCTCCGGTTCTCTACACTCACCATACGAAACACGGCAGCATTGAGCTGCTACTTTACGCTGGTATTCTGTGAGAGCGTGGTCCTCGAGCCAACCATAATAACCCCGGTCGAACCGACCCATCCGTGCTGTAACTACAATACAGCTGCAGCATAGCTCTACCACGTAAAGTAGGAAGGATGTAAGGTGGACTGTTTTACAATTGTAATTTTGTTTTGTAAAACACTTCCTTCACTGTGTTGTCGCCAGACTTACTAATATCGTACTCAATTATATGTATGCTGTGTGCCAATTTTTCTATCTAGTCGTAGCTCGTGTCTTTTCAAGAAGTAATAACTATATAATATAATTTAAATAAATAACACTAAAAGAAAAATAATAATATAAAAAAAATATTATTTCAATTTTTTTTATTTTGAATTTTACGTGGTAGAGCCATGCTGCAGCTATATTACTGGTATAGTTCTAGCACGAATGGGTCGGCTCAACCGGTGTAGGACCACGCTTGCACAGAATACCGCCGTCAAATAGCAGCTTAACGCTGCTGTGTTTCGTTTGGTGATTGGACAAAACCGGAGACTCTTTTTACTGGAACCGAGGCATTCTATCTTGGTTCTCACGGGTGACAACGTATCTGCATTTTGATTCGTTATCGAGGATAGATGTAGATGACTATGTGCCACAGCAACCACTTACCATTAGGTGGACTGTGTGCTCGTTTGCCATCCTTATACTATAAAAATACTAATAACTAATATGGCAATCATTTAATTAAAGATATTTGATAAAATATTATAATTTTCTTTTAATTTCAGTGTTACAAATTTACCTGGTGATACTCATTTGGAGTTCAATCGTGAAAATGGAAAGAGACGGCACGGTCAAGTACACACGAGAAAGGGATCCCGTCTAAACAACACATTTGTAGACTTATACTAAGTACTAACTAAAATATAAGCACTGGAAAGTTATAACGTTTGTCATGTACAGATGAAATGCCTACAACGATATTATTTAGAAATATTTAAATTTACGCGTCATTGGGTAAAATTGTACTTTAAAATAATATAAAAAATAAAACAAAGGCATGTGTTAGACAACACACAGTAATTTGTAGAACTTAATACCCATTTAAGGATAGAAATATTATTGAATGAACAGAATAGTCTAGAATCTAGATTGTACGTAGCACATATACATAAATCAACAGTCTTTATTTATTTATTTCATGAAAAGGTACAGCATATTCGCACAATCTTTGATTATAATAATATTTAATAACAAGTGGTCTAAATCCAATGCCTCTTCCTTAATTATTACCACGTTAATTACACACTCAACTAACACAGTCTTTACCAAGAACTCGTCAGAAACAAGCAATCATCACTGTCATCACTTTCATTACAATCCTTCACAAGTTTAATTCTGGACACAGGCCTATTATCATAGGCAACGTATATACTCAGCACGCTTGGTGGTCTAGTGACAGCTAGTTAAACTGATTAGCTCTACTATTGAACTTGTGAGGTTTTTCCCCCAGTAGTTCTGTATATAAAGACTTTGAAGAGTTTAAATTTTCATTATCTATCATCAACACTACAGCCCTTTACAAGTCTACTGCTGGCTGCTGTGCATCTTCCTCAAGGAATGCCACAAAGCACGGTATTAGCAACCTGCATCAATCGACTTTTTGCATGTTTCACCCGATCGTCACTCCGTCTAACGGCACCCCCGATACGAAGCTGCCATTCAAGAATCTTTTTTCTCTATCGGTTGTCGGTTCACCGAGCTATATGGCCTTTCAATTGCCACTTCAGCTTACTAATCCGTTAGGCTATAACGTACACTCTGGTTCTACTGCCGATATCCTCATTTCTAAGTTCATAACGCAGAGAAACCCCGAGCATAGCCCTCTCCATAGCTCGCTCTGATTTTTTGATTGACCTAGAGCATCCTCATACGGCCAGCAGTGAAGGACGACGTCTCAGATTCATATGTCATCACTGGCAGTGAAGTGTTGCCAGTGAAGAATTTAAATACTGAGATAAAAATAGTTGAAATGCACACAACCTGATTAAATTTATTTATAACGTGAAATTTTATTATATTCGTATTTTAATAAGGTATAATTTATCGGAAGTTATGGATTAAAACTATAAGATAAAAATTATTCGAACCATACTATAAAATAAAAAAAACCTTAACTTGACCTAATAAAATCATGAGTAGTTCTTAGTACTTACTGTTTAGTGTCGATGTAAGAATATCCAACACCCCATATCATCACTTAGATGTTGTAAAATGATACAGAGGAAGTAACAAACCAAGAAACTGGCAACTGAGTCTTCATAATGACAACTAGAAAGTAAAAACTGCGGTTGTCAACCCTCCTAAGCGTGGCAACGGTAGTCAAATATCCTCACTAAGAATCTATAGTGGAGGCCTATGTTTAGCAGTGGACTTCGATACTGTGCTGATGGCACAGTGACTAAGCAGTAAGTGACTGCCCTGGGGGCCGTGGGTTCGAATCCCGCACGGAACAAGTATTTGTATGGCCTACAAATAATTGTTCCAGGTATGGATGTTTGCCCTTGTGAAATTTATGTTTGTAAACTTCCTTCATGATAAAGGAGAAAATCCTAGTGTGGGATTATAAAAAGAAAGTTAACTCAGATAAACTTAGATTATAAGTTATGGAACCTTTTCATTGGAAACAAAGGCATTCTATTTTTGCCCTCAGGAGCGACTACGATGTCTATGGGTCACTGCATCCACTTACCACCCACCAGGTGGATTCGGTGCTCGTTTGTCGCACGTTTACTAAGAAAAAATATGAATGACGCTACTACGTTTGATTGAATTGAAAAATTGAATAAAATATATTAAATATATTTTATGGCACCTACAATTATTTCAGTTGTATATTTTCATTCATAGCAATTATAAAGAGTTACCCGTTAAAATTTATTAGTTATATTATAAACGATTATTATTAAAATACATTTTACTTTAAACAAATAACCTTAAGGGACTGTAAATATTGTGTTATCTGTAATTTTAAAGTTTATAAATATTTTAAGTCTGTTATACCAAATAAAAATTCTCTATTTCTTACTATAATTAAACAAAATGTGTTATTGTCATTATTCACATTTAGAATTACCTGACAACAAAAAAATATGTACTTTGCTAATTACGGTAAGCGATCAAAGAGTTTAGATCTTCGGAGTAAACTGTCTGCCTTGAACATAAACTGGTTATTTTATTTTAAACTGTGAAATGCTATATGTAAAAATACAATTTAATGTATAATGTAAACGACATTTATATATATATATATATATATATATATATATATATATATATATATATATATATATATATATATATATAACTAAAATGATGTATTTTAGTTATTTTCAAATAGTCCCTTGATAAGTCCTCAAGCAGTGTATCCTGTATATTAAATAGCCCCTAGATGAGTCTTCAATTAGAGTATCCTGTCTGTCAGCTACGGTATACCCTAACTCCAACATCATCATCATCATCATGATTACAGCCCTTTACAAGTCCACTGCTGAACATAGGCCTCCCCCAAGGTATACCACAAAGCACGGTCCTGAGCCACCTGCATCCATTGACTTCCTGCATGTCTTACCAGGTCGTCACTCCATCTAGTGGGGGTCGCCCTACACTTCGTCTACCGGTACGAGGCTGCCACTCGAGAACCTTTTCTCCTCAACGGTTGTCGGTTCTTCGAACTATATGGCCGGCCCATTGCCACTTCAGCTTACTAATCCGTTAGGCTACGTCGGTCACTCTGGTTCTACTGCGGATATCCTCATTTCTAAGTTTATCACGCAGAGAAACTCCGAACATAGCCCTCTCCATAGCTCGCTGAGCGACTTTGAGCGTCCTCATACGGCCAGCAGTGAAGGACCACGTCTCAGTTCCATATGTCATCACTGGCAACACGCACTGGTTGTACAACTTAGTTTTCAGGTTTTGAGGTATACCTGACGAAAAGATGCGTTGTAATTTCCCGAACGCTGCCCAGCCGAGTTGAATCCGTCGATTGACCTCTCGGTCGAAGTTGGACTTACCTAGCCGGACTATTTGTCCCAGGTAAACATACTCGTCAACAACTTCGAGCTTAGTGCTTCCAACAACTACCGGCATAGGTGTGACATGGACATTAAACATGATCTTTGTTTTGTCCATGTTCACCTTAAGACCTATCCGTTGGGAGGCACTATTGAGGTCATTGAGCATAGTGCTTAAGTCCTCCAGCGATTCTGCCATAAGGACTATATCGTCGGCAAATCGAAGGTGAGTGATGTACTCGCCATTGATGTTAATACCGTATCCTTTCCAGTCCAGTAGCTTGAAAACGTCTTCCAATGCAGCGGTAAAGAGTTTCGGGGAAATAACGTCACACCTCTCTGCAGTTGGATAGGTTTCGTACTCTGGTTATGTACTCGGATAGCCATCGTAGCCCTACTGTACAAACACTTCAGCACTTCGATATACCGACAGTCAACTTGGCACCGCTGAAGAGACTGTAGCACCGCCCAAATTTCGACGGAATCAAAGGCTTTCTCATAGTCCACATACGCCAGACAAAGTGGCAGATTGTACTCTTCGGACTTCTGTTCAATCTGCCGAAGGGTATGTATGTGGTCTATGGTACTAAAGCCTTTTCGGAAACCGGCTTGTTCGGGAGGTTGGAAGTCGTCGAGTCTGCGTGCGAGACGATTCGTAATGACTCTCGAAAACAGCACGTAGACGCGGCTCGGAAGGGATATCGGTCTATAGTTCTTCAAGAGGGCGTTGTCACCTTTCTTGAAGAACAAGACCACCGCACTTCTGCTCCACGCCTCTGGAGTAGTGCCACCATGGAGGACGGAATTAAGGAGCCTCTGAAGGACTTCAAGTACCGGTTTTCCACCCGCTTTCAGAAGCTCCGCTGTAATTCCACCCTCGCCCGGGGACTTGCCGTTTTTAAGGTGCTGGAGAGCCATTCTAATCTCGCTCAGAGTGACGTCCGGGATATCATCGGAATAGTGTCGGATAAGACCCGCTCTTGGATCGTTACTCACACTTGCATGTGGCTCCAACGATGATGTGTACAGCTGCCCATAGAACCTCTCAATCTCACTCAGAATCTCAGGTGTCCCGGAAACGATGCTGCCACACTCACCACCCACCCCCCTCGTGACCATTTTATTCAAAACTAAATTTGGCTAAGGGTTGATCACGCTGTGTCAAATATCCGTTGGAGTAAACTTATTAAAACGTTACCTCCACACTAGGATTTTCTCCTGTACCGTGGGGGGTAGTTTATATACATAAATTTCACGAGGGCAAACATCAAAACCCAGAACAATTAGGCCTACAAATAGGCCATATAAAACCTTGTTCCGTGTGGGATTCAATTATAATCGTCATCATCATTACAGCTCTTCTCAAGTCCACTGCTGAATTTAGGCGTTAATTTTTATTACTGTTTTACCAAGTCGTCATTCCATCTAGCCCGTCGTCCAACACCTCGCTACCATCTTATTAAATTAAAAGCCTGATTAAGGTAATTATATTAAAATAAACATTGAAAACGTTTTTAGTTTTGCGATTTATTAATATCAATATTAATAATACATATTAAATAAATATTCATCGCCTTTACGCAACTTAAATAAATGGACGTCACTAGAGGAACTCATAAGAGTTATGTAATTTACGCAGAACTGTACCAAGTTTCGGGGTTAATTAACTTTCTAAGTTTTTCCGTCTCATCGCTCCCTTCTTCCAGCTGTTTGTAAAAACTGGCCACCAACATAAGCATGTAGAAACGGATTGCTGCAAAAAAAAGACAAATATTAAAAAAAAGAAAATTATAATGCATCACCTTATTTTCATCTCGTAGGCTTTTTTTATAGAATAAGTGTGACAAACGAGTACGCAGTCCACCCAATGCTAAGTGGATGCCGTGGCCCATAGACATCTACATTTATCCTCAAATAAGAATGAACACGCAGATGCGTTGTTACTCCAGAGGACTAAGATGGAATGCCTAATAGGTCTCTGGATCTCTACACTACACCATACGAAACACAGCAGTCTTACGCTGGTACTTTGTGAGAGCGTAGTCCTTCCCTGGTCTAGCCGACCCATTCGTGTAAAACCATAATATAGCTGCAGCGGGGGTCTACCACGTACAAATTAGGTTAGATATAACCTCCGTTAGATAAGGGCATTCTATCAGACTTTGGAGAACTATGTTAAAGGTACGTAATACTATTAAAAAATTAGATAATACTGCTATAGATAAACCTGCCGAATATAGTGATTACTTCCTACAATCAAAGCCCAGGTTCAATGGTTGCTCTTAATTAGTTGAAAATAATTTCAAAGAAGACAGCTAATAATTAATGTCCTATAATATATTTAATGTTTTCGCGATACTTTCCCCTTAAAATTATTAAATGTGCATCTTAGGTGATTTTCGAATGCAAGAAAGCTATTAAAATATTAGGTAATCACGATGTTACCATTTGGGAAATGGTTCAATATGGGTAATAATTGGCAAAATATTATGTATTTGTGCTCTACAACTTTTTACAGGATTTTGGGGATTGTATATTTAAATCTATGTTTTTAAGTAGTATCAATGTCACGAACTAACGATACTTAATATATAAATTAAAATTCCGATGTGCGTGTGCTAGTAAGCCTTTCTATCTTAAACGGTTTGGACAATTTTAATGAAATTTTTATGGATTACTGGATTCACCTGGATGATTCTTGGCTACAGTTGATAGGTGGCGCTGTTGTCGAAATCCAGATCGCCCGTGCGAAGTTGTGGCGTATCTCTAGTTATTAAATAAATAAACTAACAGCGTAACTAACTGTGCTTTTCTCATTTTTAAAAGGGCTATGGAGGAAAATCACCACCTCTCGTGGTCCTTCCAACCTTCTGATTATACGGGCCGCATCTTCCGAGTACGTTATACTTGCTATGAGCTTTTACCACGTGATCTTTCTTTACTAATTACATAGTTCTGTGTTCCAATCCCTTTTTGTATTAAATTCTCCCTAAAAGTCAACACTTACGTAATATATGACTTTTGCTTCCACTCTCTACAGCGTGGACACGATATTTTGAGGTTTTTGAATCTAGCCAGGGAGGCAACAAGATCACCGTAATTAACAGGTCCTTCCTTTCTTTCTATCTTATCGAGCATAATATCCTTTCTTAGGTCATCAAACTAAGAACAACAAAATCATCACACAATGTCTCATCATCTTTACCACACAAGCAGATAATCTCCTCGCAAAACTTCACTTCATACACGGCTTTCTAAAGCATACATGAACCAGCAGCAACTGCAAGGTTTCACAGTCAAGCTTGACCCAGCTTAGCCAAGGTAAGCGATTTTTAGTACGTTACTAGGGGTTTACTTACTGAGACACAAAAATTCTACCACATAGATAATCAACGAGCTCTCTCCAGAATGGTTGATAATGTTCGTTGTGCTGCAAAATACGAATATGAGCAGTAAAGCTGTCACTTGAATCGAAGTCCAAACTAACCAGGGTTTCATCAAATCCGGTTTTTCCTAAAATAAAAACTCAATTATAATAACATGATCAATTTTCGATACTTAACATTTTTCGATTGACTATACAAGGAAGGGCTAAGCTGCAGATGTATTTCGGCAGTACAAATAAGTTGGCTCGACCGGGGAAGGCTCACGCTCACGCAGAATAATAGCGTAAAATAGCAGCACACTTATGCGGCTATGTTTCATAGGACAAGTGATTGGGACCAGATTTTTTTTCACTGGAATGGAGTCACAACATAGATGTGACATCGCATCGGAGTTGTAGGTGTATTTGAGTAACGTGAGCGTGAATATGAGTAGATATACTATGGAGAGGTGGACTGTGTGGTTAACTCACGCTATCCAAGTTTTCGAATGTCTCTGTATATAATTAACCTCAGGCTCCGTACTACCACACAGAGCTTTGACTGTTCCTCGGACTAAACACCTTGCCTTTCGTGAGATCTTCCCTTTTCATTATATGGCCTAACGATTTCGGTTGGGTGTACCGCCATCAGCAATTTGTCAATGAACCGCATGCAGGTAAGAAATTTGAAGAAAAAGTTCTTAAATTTTTCAAATGTATCCTAATATTATCGGTTCGTAAGCATCCTAGTGGCTAGGACCCATTAGGATTTCATGAAATAAGCTAGCACAAATCTCCTTACCCTCAACACGCCGACCAACATCACAGCAGTTATGAACAGCGTGATTGCGTGAACTGCCGTGACGGTAATCACAACACCGTATGATACCATAGCGTCGGTGTCTTCTGGTGTTAGTTTTGATGGAAGAACATTTAAGACTGCTAAGCATTGTGCCAGAGCCAGTACTGAGTACACCTGAAAATAAAAATAGTACTGCTATTTTTCTGTTATTTTTTTTTTGCTGGTTTTCCCAAGATCTCTTATAACTAGTTCCTAGTACCGGTTGATAATAAGAGGAAGAAATAAAGCATAAAAGGGGTAAGTGAATTTTTTTTTCTTTTTTAGTGTGTATTGCCAGTAATGAATTAGGCTAGTACCGAGACTTAGATCTTTCTCTGCTTAGTCCCCAAAAAATAACTAAAATTAATGTCTGATGTGGCGTAGCCACATAAAAGCCACATGAGGTTGGTGGCGCTAGTTGTCACGGCGAACATCGAGCTCCGTATTAAATTTATTTAAATTAAAAACTAGTGCTCTATACACAGTAAATCAGTGCGTTCCATATAAAAATAGATACGATCGAGCTGTGGAAATATTATCCCAGTGAAAACTAGTGTAAATCGTGTGAAAATCAATCGGTATTGATAAGGTAGATAACACCGTAATAAAAGTACGAAGTGACCAAGTGCAGGTGAATTAATAAGTGTCCTCTCCATAGTCTTTCTACAAACTATAACGTAAGTGAAAAACTAATCCATAAAATATTGAATTTGCTATTTTTACACAACTGGTAAAACGTTATCTGTTCAAATTTGTAAACACAAGTCAGCTGACCAATCAGCTGATTCTATTCTATCTTCTCAAAGTGAACTAAACGGCATTGTAAATCGCCATCTACCGGAAAAGCAACGAATTAAAACTAATCTCACGATTAATAGACCATCGATGATAAATCGCATGCTTTGTTAGATAAGTAAAATAATAGTACAGCTGCAACACAATAGATGGCAATAAGTCAAAAACAAAAATTATTTTAATTGGTTTTACACGAGAAAGGAAAGACTTCAAAATGTCGAAAAATTGTTTTAAATGCAGAGAAGAAATAACAAAAAGGGACTTTATTGAATGCTCCAACTGTAAGAAACTCTTTCACTTAGACTGCACAAGCATAGGAGAAAAGTTTTTCTTCTTATTAGATGTCGAAAAAAGAAAAAAATGCCTATGCGATTTATGTAAATATCATATACTACCAAATTTAGTCCAACAAAATATAAATATACCCACAGCTAACTCTTTCGATGCACTAGACGTGGATGACGAGTACACAGAATTTGTCACCTTTCGTCGGAAAAATAAAAAACTATCAGAATCACTTCCAGATTTATCAGACTCATTAATGTCAACGACTAATACACACTCTCATTCATTAAATTTACAAAAAACCTCTCGCAGTCTGCCAGACGACGACTTAAGAGATTGCTTAATCATACAAGAGTTAAAAGAAGAAATTTCAAAGTTACGTACAGAACTAATTATAGCGAACAATGAGGTGGACAATTTAAACATAACGAGTAGAAAACTTACCAAAAAAATTTTAGAACAAGAAAAAATTATAAAACTCTACAAAAGTGTTAGTACCGACGACGTGAAATTGAGAAAAACAGCCAATAATTCCTATAACTCAACACCTTTAAGTAAACCCAAAAAACAAAACAGGAAAAGTTTAAAGTCAAATACACGCCATAGTTTCGAATATGTTGAACGAATAAAGCTTAAAGAAACACTGCCTGCTACTCAACCTGAAAAATATGTAAATGATTATGTTGAACCCCTAACCTCAAAAATTAAGACTAGTGAAGAAACTTGCGAATATCCACCGAAAAGGAAACTATGCATCATTAGTAGCATTCGTAGCAATAAAATGGCGACTACAATGAGAAACCACTTCGAAACGCAAAACATCTGCCACTACCGCATAACGGGAGGTGGTATTAACCAACTGTTAAGTGGTCTACAGACAAAACTTATGAATTACACCTTTAATGATTTTTGTATTTTAATTGTAGGTGAAACTGATTTTGATGTTTCCAAAAATTATAATGATTTAGTTATGAATATAAGGAAGACTCTTTTGACCGTTCAGCACACAAACATCTTGATATGTCTGCCTACTTTTAAATTTTGTTACCACTCTAATATTTATAATAGACGAATTGAAACCTTTAATAACCTTTTATACTCTGATAATATTAATTTTGAATATTGTTACATTTTAGACTCCAACAAAAATTTAAACTCATATGTTCTCGGGATATAATGGAAAATTAAATAAACGCGGATTAAAGACAATTTTGCATGACATAAACGAATTTACAAGAACATTTGATGATATAACATTGAGTGAAAATCGACGAATAGAAGATATCTCTGATATAAAAGTAATAACGTTTCAAGAAAATAAAATTATTACAGAGAAGTCTTCCTTTCGCCCCAAAATGCTACAAAATTATGTGTCAAAACATTCAATGTCTTTCTAACAAAATTGATGACTTAAACTTATTGTTAATGGAAGTTAAAATAGATATATTAATTGTAAGTGAACATTGGTTATTACCTATTAACTATCATTTTTACACATTAGAGGGCTACGAACTACGTGCGAAGTATTTGCGGCAAAAACATATACACGGTGGGGTTGGTATCTTTGTTAGAGAAAACATGAAAACTAAAGAACGTTTAGACATTCAATTATTCACAGTAGAACTTATCGTGGAATTGTGTGCGTTGGAGATTACTGAATCTAACTTATTGATTGTGGCCATCTATCGCTGTGAGAGAGAGATAGAAACATTTTTCGTTCAAATGGAAGCTTTACTAAACTACTTATCGAAACATGCTCATAATAAAAAAATTATCATAGCGGGCGATATAAATATAGACATCACAAGGGATACAAAAATATCTCGTAGACTTATCAATCTTTTAAAATCATTCGGGTTGCGCTGTCTTATAGAAACTCCTACACGTGAGACCCAAAACAGTAAATCATGCATTGACCAAATTATAATTTCTAAAAATACATACATGACGGCTTTTGTACAAAATTATGACTTATCAGACCATCACACATTAATTGGACAAATACCAGTGAAAGAGAACATAAACAGAAATAATATTACTTATAAAATAAACAAACGACTTTTTAATGAGAATAATATGAAAAAATTCAGAATTAAACTGAATGAAATTAATTGGTTTAATATAATAACCCCAACGAGTGATATAAATACAAACTATAATAAATTTCAGAACCAAATCAAGTCTATTTTAGATGAACGTATTCCACGAAAATTGTATAAATTACAAAATAAAGAAAAGACAAGATGGGCAACAAAAGGCATTAAAAAATGTTGCTACAACAAACGTGTTTTACGTTATCTTACTAACTACTATAATAATGAAGCCTTAAAATCTTATACAAAAATCTACAGCAAAATACTAAAAAGAATAATAGTCACAGAAAAAAGAAAATCTTACATAAATAGAGTGCAAACGTCACGTAATAAATATAAAACTATGTGGGCTATGATAAATGAAAAAACTAAAAAAGTTAAAAGTGTAAAATATGAAAACATTTGTTTACGTAATGACGTTTTAAATATAACATCTCCAAGTAAAGTTGCAAACTTATTCAATAATTATTATATAACTATAGGTTCAAATAACTGCTCCTCTCTAAATAAGCGGCCATCTCGAGTATCCTTGCCAAATTCACTATATCTTAGTAGTGTTACAGAAGCTGATGTAAAAAAAGCGATAATGGGACTAAAAAGAAACAATTCTTGCGGATATGATGAAATCCCAGCTACTCTACTCATATATTGTGTAGATGAGTTTGTAAAGCCCTTAACTTTTCTTATATATCAATCGTATAAGGATGGCGTTTTTCCGGAAAATCTAAAATTAGCCGTGATAAAACCTATTTTTAAAAAAGGCGATAAAACTGCTGTATCCAATTATCGCCCCATTGCATTACTGTCTGTAATTTCAAAAATTTTTGAGAAAATAATTTGTAGTAAAATATATAATTTTTTTGAAAAATACAGCATTTTTAGTAAATATCAGCATGGTTTCCGAAAAAATCATTCTACTACGTCCGCTGTATTTGACTGCATGTTAGAAATTCAGAATGCTCTAAATGAAGGAAGATGTGCTATAGCTATTTTTATGGACATGTCCAAAGCATACGATCGCGTTTTGCATGGACCCTTGCTGGAAAAGCTATATTCGCTAGGTATACGAGGGAAACCGCACGAATGGCTCTCTTCTTATCTTGCGAATAGAAAACAGTACGTGCAGGTATCAAATTTAAATGAATATCGAAAACTGATATATGACGTAAATTCGTCCACTGCAACAGTAACAGGTGCTATACCGCAGGGTAGTGTCCTAGGATGCTTGTTGTTTTCTATTTATATCAACGATCTTCCTTCAGTAGTACCACATAGAGTCGTTTTGTTTGCAGATGACGCGACAGTTATAATTACTTGTAAACAAAAAAATCTAAGTAGTTTGCAGGAAAAAATAACACAATGCCTTAGAAAAATTGTAAATGAATTAGAGGTTTTAGGCTTATTACTAAATTTTGAAAAGACCAAAATAATGCAGTTTCGTCCATATCAGAGATCAGAAGTCCCGCTCGCTATATCTTACCAAGGTATAAATATTGAGGAAGTTCGCACATTTTCATTCCTCGGGATAATAATAGACTCAACTTTTTCATGGAAAACTCATGTAGAAAGTGTTGTGAGTAAGTTGAGCAGTTTTTGCTATGCCCTGCGTGAGCTACGTAAGGATACCAATGAGCAGTGCGCACTTACTGCGTACCACAGCCACGCAGCTGGATTAGATACGGCATCATATTCTGGGGAAACTCTACCGAGGTACACGCGGTATCCATGCTCCAAAAACGCTGCCTTAGAATCATCACATTCGCAGCTCCAAGAGATTCATGTCGAAGGTTGTTCCCCAGATATAACTTACTAACTGTAACGAGCATTTATATTTATGAATTATGCCGATTTGTTAGGAAAAATCCTCAGTATTTCCAGCGATTTGAAGATAGACCCAGTCGCTACGGCACACGCCGAGGTTATAATCTGGTTGCTCCTTCCACACATCTCACATTATATAAAAATGGTCCATACTACATGGCTATAAGGGTTTACAATCATTTACCTAATACAATAAAAGCCCTCCAGTGTCGTAAATTTGAAATAGTACTCAAGAAAATGCTTATTGTAAAAACATATTACAGTTTGAATGAATATTTTAATGATAAATTATAAATCAATTTTTATTATTTGACAATTTTCTTTATTTCTATTTACATATTTGACATTGTTAGTATTTTTCATCAAAATTTTTAAACTTTATTTACATAATATAAATGACGAATGATCAGTTGACAATATTTAATGATATTTAATTTTTAAAAACAAATATGTAAATATTATTTAGTCTGACTTTTTATAGTATAATTTATTTATTGTGTACTATAAATACTACTATAAATACTGTAATTTGAGTGAAATGTAAATGAATTCTATATTAATTAAAATTTAAACTCTGTTTTAATATGCTGCGCCCGTACAGGGTGTCACATGTTCTGTAAATATATTGTTCCAACTTTATACTTTGTGACATGCAATAAAGAATTATGAATTATGAATTATAAATGTATGTCAAAAATTAAAAAGATAGTTCTGACTGACAACTGTCATAAGCGATATTCACTTCGTTTCCTTAAATATAAAATGTAGTTGATAAATGAGTAAAAAAAAACCTAAATTCTTACAAAAATTCTGCTTAAAGATTTGAGTGTGGTTTATAAACTGTATTGTGATAGTAAATGTACTGTTAGTGTGAACTTTAAATGCGTTTGTATTCTGTCCGCATTCTGTGTATTCTTTCTCTTGTTACTCTCAATTTATGAACATTTATTATTATAATAAATAAACTCTAATTTGTGTATATTGTGAATTGTGCAGCTGTATATAAGGGAATAAACATTATAACAGTGAACAGTGAGTATAATTTTATCCACCAACTTCACTACAAAGATTCCTGGGAATGTTAAATTTCTATCGCAGATTTGTCCCAGGAGCAGCAGAAACTCAAGCTCCATTAAATTCACTCCTAACAGGTGCGGTGAAGGGCTCACATCCAGTTAATATTACAGGTGACGCACTAATAGCATTTGAAAAATGCAAAGAAGAATTATGCAATGCAACCCTTTTGGCCTACCCTGATCTAAATTCTAAACTAGGAGTAGTGACAGACGCTTCGGACATAGCTATCGGAGGAGTTCTGCAGCAATTTAAAAATGGTGAATGGCAGCCTCTGTCCTTCTTTTCTCGCAAATTGAGTCCTTCACAGAGAAAATATTCTCCGTACGACCAAAAATTATTAGCGATCTATGAAAATATAAAATATTTTCGACATATGCTCGAGGCCAGACATTTCACCATATTTACTGATCACAAGCCAATATGCTACGCATTTCAACGTCGAAAAGAAAATTGTTCACCACGGCAATTTCGCTATTTAGATTACATATCCCAATTCACCACGGACATACAACATATTTCTGGAAAAGAAAATGTCGTTGCTGACACTCTTTCACGAATAGAGGAATTATCTAAGCCTGTCAACTTAAGCACACTCGCAAAAGCGCAGTTAGAAGATTCTGAGCTAGAAAATTTAATAAATGGTGAAACATCGCTTCAACTAATTAAGGTTAAAATACCGGGTACACTAGAAGAACTATACTGCGACAGTAAATTGCAGGTAGCACGCCCTTATGTGCCCAAAAAACTTCGACGGCAAATTTATGCAACACTGCATTCACTGAGTCACCCAGGCGCTAATGCTACCGCAAAATTAGTAGCACAGCGTTACGTTTGGCCCGGTATGAACAAAGACTGCCGAGCATGGGCTAAAGCATGCCACGCCTGTCAGACTTCAAAAATTACCCGACACGTGTCATCTCCACTACATACATTCGAACTACCTCGTGCCCGGTTCCAACATATTCACATAGACATAATTGGACCTCTTCCACCATCAGAAGGTTTTGGGTACTGTCTGACAGCGGTAGATAGATTCACACGTTGGCCAGACGCAGTCCCTTTAATAGACATTACTGCGGAATCCGTTGCAAAAGCCCTGCTACTAGATTGGATTTCGCGATTTGGATGCCCTGTGGTATTTCCACAGGAATATATAACTGATCGAGGAAGGCAGTTCGAATCATCGCTGTTCAAATATCTTTCAGACTTAATAGGTTTCCAACATAAGAAAACAACTGCTTATCACCCTGTATGTAACGGAATGGTTGAAAGAATGCACAGGCAGTTAATATCAGCCATAGCTTGTCACAGTAACCAAAACTGGACTGAATATTTGCCTCTAGTACTATTGGGTATGAGAAGTGCTTTGAAGGAAGATCTACAAGCATAGCCGGCATACTTAGTTTATGGTGAACCGTTAAGACTACCGGGAGAATTCTTCTATCCTTCCTCAACAACAACCACCGATGTGACGGATTTCACTGCGCGCCTACGTGCTAATATGGAAAATATACGTCCATTGCCAGCGTCACGGCACTGTAAATACAAGACATTTGTTTTCAGAGACTTGCCAACAGCTACACACGTGTATCTGAGAGATCAAACAAAATCGCGAGCATTTCAACCATCTTATTCAGGGCCATACAAAGTCATAGAAAGAAATGATGAAATTTATAAACTTCTAATAAGAGGAAATGAAGTCACAGTTTCCATAAATAGGTTAAAACCAGCCTACACAATCCAGGAAAACACTGCACTCCCAGATAATGCCATAATGCAGACGCATAAAAGTAACGAAGACTCCCAAATTACTATCGCCCGTCATGAGGCGGTCTCAGGGGGGAGTGATATGGCGTAGCTACATAAATATATGTCAAAAATTAAAAAGATAGTTCTGACTGACAACTGTGATAAGCGATATTCACTTTGTTTCCTTAAATATAAAATGTAGTTGCTAAATGAGTAAATTAGATTAAGTAAAAAAAAACCTAAATTCTTACAAAAATTTTGTTAGCCTTCTGCTTAAAGATTTGAGTGTTGTTTATAAACTGTATTGTGATAATAAATGTACTGTTAGTGTGAACTTTAAATGCGTTTGTATTCTGGCCGCATTCTGTGTATTCTTTCTCTTGTTACTCTCAATTTATGAACATTTATTATTATAATAAATAAACTCAAATTTGTGTATATTGTGAATTGTGCAGCTGTATACAAGGGAATAAACATTATAACAGTGAACAGTGAGTATAATTTTATCCACCAACTTCACTACACCTGTAACTCTTAAAATCAGTTGTAGCACAGAAGCTAAGCGCTTGCCTTATATTTCATAATACTCGTTGAGTTCGAGCCTCGTCTGCATCAATGAAATAACATAAACATAAACACCCACGCCTGTCACCCAAGGGATAGGCAGAGACTACGGACTTCCATTTAGCACGATCCTCTTCCACATCCATATACCTACGCATACATGCTCGTCGGTTAAGGGTACTCTTAATTTGGCTCATTTTTAGTATATCGCCAACTTGGTCGACAAACTTCCGCCTAGGACGTCCCTTTGCGACTCTTTCATTCACTTCTGCAACATATATTTGCTTTTTCAGTCTTTCCGCATTAATTTTTTCTACATGACCAAACCACCGAAGCAATCCTTTCTTAATCCTGGTCACTGCATCATCTTGCAAACCACACTCTTCTTTTATCACACAGTTTCTCACCCTGTCACTCAGATTCAGCCCTAACATACTCCTTAGCGACAGCATTTCTACTGCATTTATTCTACTCTCGTGCTTCTTCTGCCACACCCAACTTTCACTACCATATGTTAAAGTAGGGACTAATACAGCATTGTGAATTGCCGTACGTGCCTTTTTTGACACATTCAGACTTTTCACAATAGAGTGTAGAGCCCCATTTACTTTATTTCCTGCATGCACTCGTCGTTCAATATCCTTATCGTATCTCCCATCCCTGCTGAATACACATCCCAAATATACGAACTCATCCACTTGCTCAATTAACTCTCCTTCTATTCTTATTTCACATACCGTTTTGCTTTCTTCTCTTTCAAAAACCATCACTTTCATCTACTTGCGTTCACTTTCATTCCCCTTTCTTTTAATGACCTGTTCATTAATGTAACCATCATTTGCAACTCGGCCGCCGACGACGTAAGTATGACTTGATCGGCGTACAAAAGGCATTTGATGGTTAACTCACCCATTCTTAACCCGCATTCTTCAACTTTCAAATTTTCCAAACAACTGTCCATAAATAGGTTGAATAGCCACGGGGAAGCTACGTAGCCCTGTCTGACACCTTTATGGATACCAAACCAGTCCGAGTAGATCCCGTTGATTCTAACACAAGCACTCAAGTCCCTATACAGAGACTTAAATTTTAATACAATGAAATTATCCCACCTTAATATATTCCGGAAAAATATAAATGTCTTATTGTATAATATTTTATAATTTGTGTAATAAGAGAAGAGTGTGGTTTGCAAGATGATGTGGTGACCAGGATTAAGAAAGGAATGCTTCGGTGGTTTGGTCATGTGGAAAGAATGAATGAGGAAGGAGTGACAAAGAAAATTTATGGTGCAGAAGTGAATGGCAGAGTCCGAAAGGGACATCCTAGGCGAAAATTTATCGACCAAATTGGCGATTTATTGAAAACGGGCCAAATTAGGAGTACCCTTAACCGACGAGCATGTATGCGTAGGTGTATGGATGTGAAGGAGGCAAGAGAGGTGTGTCAGGATCGTGCCAAATGGAAGTCTGTAGTCTCTGCCTACCCCTCTGGATGACAGGCGTGAGTGTTTATGTATGTAGGTTTGTATTTTATGCGCTACCATACCGTTCATCAGACTGAGGTAAAACTTTGTCAACGTATTTTTAGCACTTCCGTGAAGGTGAAAGGCCAACCGGTAGGTGGCGATGTTGTAGAATCCAGACATCACTCGTGCGAAGCCGGGGCAGATCGCTGGTATATAAAATTATACTTCCACGAATAAATTCAAGACTAATAAGGGACATATTACTTTAACATTGAAAGCATAACAAATCACGCCTCCTCAGCCCGAAAACTGAACTAATAGGCAAGCGCAAAACCAAACATTTCGCTCTTTGGACCCTATTCAAGTTTGATCAAATATTTTTCTGTTTAATACTTACAATGATTAATAAAGCTGTTAAAATAGATCCAATTTTAAGTGAAAAGCAACCGAAATTTGTCTGTCTTGGAATGTTTTCCATGGAGAACGGGAATCCTGAAATTAAGAGGTATTACAATAAATGTTATCGTATGTGTACTATTTTTATGTGGTAAAGCCACGCTGCAGCCATCATTATGCTTGCAGCACGAATGGGCCGGATCGACCGGGGTAGGATCACGCTCTCAATACCAGCGTAAAATAATAATAATAATAAATAACGTTTATTAGCAACCAAATATGTCTAAATACAATGTGATTGTGTCTGTGCGCGTTTTAATGATTGTATTTTATTTAGATACTGTAAGAATATTTTCAGTTTGGACATAATCAAGATTTTGCAGCCATTTCAGTAGATATTTTTTAAATCTATTGGTGCTTAGAGTTATAAGGCTAATATTCTCGGTGGGAATTTTATTATATATGTATGATGCTACGAAATTGTAGTGTCGTTGCATAAAGGTGGTTTTGGTAATGGGTATAGGGCACCGAAATCTTCTTTTACTGGTTCGTGGTAGAGAGTAGGCAGTTACACGGTGGTATCTCAGGAGAGCTTGAATTATAAACAACTGAAAGTACCTGAGTCTCGTTGTAGACTTTACTAGTAGGATGTCGGTAGGTAGGTGCATTAGTACTTTTAAATTTGCTCTTTGCGCACGTTCAAGTATAATCATTGTTATTTTTGGTGCGCTACCCCACGTCGTCACACAACAATTAATGATACTTTGGCAGAGCGCTTTATAAGTCTGAATAAGATTTTTTTTTACTAGCGACTGTTCTTAATTGTTTATATATATATATATATATATATATATATATATATATATATATATATATATATATATATATATATATATATATATATATATATATATATAAGTTTTCTAACCCGAGAACAGATGCTAATGATTTGTTGTTTCCAGCTCAAAGTATCATCTACTTGAATACCTAGGTATCTAATACATCTGGCTCTAGTTAATGTGCTGCAATTGGATTGGCTAGTAAGCTTTCCATTACTTGGTAAAGAATGTAGTGTGATTGTAAAGTCTTGAGCTGGACCTGAAACTGCAGACCTCGAGAAGTAGAGGTATTTGGTCTTTGAAATATTTAATGTGAGTAAGTTATTCTCTAACCAGACTGAGACATTCTTAAAACAGGTTTCTGCAAAAGTTTGTACTTGTTTCGAACTCCGCCCATGAAATAGTAAGACTGTGTCATCAGTAAATATTAGCACTTCCGTATTAGATGTTAATGCGTTTGGAAGACTATTAATATACGCCAAGAAGAGAGTCGGGCCTAATGTACTGCCCTGTGGAGTACCGAATCCACAGGTTGAGGCGTCACTTAGGTCTTTATTTACCTACTCTAACGTATTGCTCTCTGCCTGCCAAGTAACTACGGAACCATTAGTGTACATGACCGCGGATGCCCAAGTCCTCTAGTTTAGACAATAGTATCGGAATTGATACTGTGTCAAAAGCTTTCTTTAGGTCAAGAAAAACACCAATGACCTTCTCTCCTCTATACAACTTCAATAAGGCGTCATCTGTTGACCATCCTTTGCGAAACCCATACTGATAATCAGTTAAAAGTTTGTTTTTCTCTAAATAAATAATCAGCCTACGGTTGATCAACCCTTCCACAATTTTTGTCATGGTAGACAGCATAGAAATCGATCTATAGTTCGAGACATCTTGTTTGTCCCCCATTTTAAAAATTGGAGACACGATAGCCCTTTTAAATAAATCGGGAAATATTCCCCGTTCTAAGCTAAGATTACAAAGATGTGCAATTGGATATACAAGGTACTTTTTTGCTAATTTGACGAACCTAGTGGGAATGCCGTCATGACCTGGTGCGCTGTCAGATTTTAGTTTATTTATTATTTTATTAATTTCATATGGGTCTGTGGGTGCGAAAGACATAGATTGAAGCTGAGAGTTTGATTGTACAAACGCTTGCCTTGCTAATTCGAGGTTATTTAGTTTCTGTAGGATTATGAAAATAGCAGTTTAATGCTGCTGTGTTTCGTATGGTGAGGGTAGAGAACCAGATATCCTTTTTACAGGAAACGAGGCATTCTATCTTAATCCTCAGGGGTGACAACGCATCTGCATTTTGATTCTTAATCGATGATAAATGTAGATATCTAGGGGCCACAGCAACTTCTTTTAAACTCCTCCAACTCCAATTCCTTTTAAAACTTTCAACTCCTTTTAAAAGGCCGACAACGCAACTGCAATCCACTGCTGTTGCAGTTTTTCATGGGTGGCGGTCGACACTTATCATCAGGTGCGCCGCATGCTCGTTGGCCCCCTCTTCTATAAAAAAGTTATCTAAGAGTTTGACGTGTAATTAAATATATAATAAATGTTCATTATCCCTCGTCCTTTTAAATAATATTTAATTTAAATGATATTATAAATTTTATTATAACAAATAACTCAGCCCAATTTTGCATAACAAGAACATACCTAGTTACATTATACACTTTTCATAAAACGTTTAAATTAACAGAACAATCTTAGAATTAAAAATAGTACCTAAGGTACTTAGATTGAAGTATACTGAAAACTTGATTTTTTAATTCCTCTACTCAGTGTGGTGAGTAAGGCTAAATCTTCCTAGTACCTAAATCGCATTAAGCTAAATTACCTGCTGGCGTGTAATAAAAGTCCTATAAATCTGTACAAACCGTCAAAAACCGCACTAAAATTAATAAAAATAAACTGGACATGTGTGCATGATAGACTGCTTATCATATCTAATCCCAGCCTATTCTATATCACACATGGTTAGAAGCAATCAAATGAACTTACTAAATAAGACACCGTTAATAACAAAATTATCACTCACTCGATAGCATCTTGAAGAAACTTTAACACTTTTCGTTCGTTGATATTACAAATAAAAACAACTAAACGCAAACTTTCCTTTAGTTTTGGAAGAGCGTCAACAAGTCAGCTGTCTGCGAGGCGGACACTGATACCACTTATCGGTACGACACTAATCACGTACCAGATAATGGACATTATCAAGAAAACCAATATCCAAATTAGAAAGGGAATGCGATAACAGTACCTAAATGCGCCAATATTTGTTTATGTCATAGTCCCAGTAACAACATAATATTTTAATGCACTGATGATAATGATCTGTTTAATTTTTTTTCGCGGGGACATCCTCACCTTCAGCTGTGAGGGCAAAAGAAAGTTTATGCTGGACTCTTACCGGCTAAAACCCTACGGTTGTCACCGTCAGCGTATATGAGGGGTCTTCAGATCTTCGCTCCAAACGCAACCGGGACCCCCTCTCTCGCTTTGCTTTATTAAAGTACGTTCCGGGGGCAGACCTTACTGGCCACAACAGAGCTATCGCGGTTCGGGACTACCTCCAACATAGAGGCACCCACTTATTTCAAAGCTATGCATGATCTTGTTATGAAATTTAGCCAGGGTAATGTGTCAGCAACACAAGTGCTAAAAGTTAAGTTCTAAATTCCACGACTGAACATAGGTCTCACCAAAGAATACCACAAAGCACGTTCCTGAGCCACCTGCATCCATCGACTTCCAGCATGTCTTACCAGGTCGTCATTTCATCTAGTGAGGAGACGCCCTAGACTTCGCTTGTCGGTACGTGGCTGCCACTCGAGAACCTTTTTTCCCCATCGGTTATCGGTTCTTCGAACTATATATTTATTTACATAACATTGTAATACCTACACAAATATACTTAAACAATCAAAATTATTAAAAAAAAAACTATATTTATCAAACAGTATACTCCCCGCGGTGTAGAGAGACGAAAACATTTTTGTGATTTTTTTTTTGCGCAAGTGGAAATTAAAATATTCTTTTACTTTTCATGTTGCCACTTTTAATTTTTTTACAGTGCAGATTATGTAAAAAGCAGAGCAGCTACGGGCAACCCGGTGGCTTTGTTCAATTTATCGCTTTTAAAGATTTTGGTTTTGGTTCGTCTTAAAATATTTTTTGAATTAGCATTGGGGTCATAAATTTCGTAGTACACGAGCAACCTGGGTTCGTTCCCTGCCAGCACATTAAAATTCTAAATCGCATTAAGTGCTGAATTACCACGTGGTTTGTCTATGACTAGACTTGACTAGAAATAAGCTATAACTTCACTTTTAACTTTAACTTAGGATAATAGTCGCTGCAATTGACTGATACTTTTCTCAATGTCAAAATATAGTTTTCTTTTTTCATAAAACTGAAGTGACAAGCGTGCTTAAAGTCTATTTGATAGGAAGCGGCTACTGCAGTACATG
Organism: Parnassius smintheus behrii; assembly: GCA_036936625.1. NCBI lineage: Eukaryota > Metazoa > Arthropoda > Insecta > Lepidoptera > Papilionidae > Parnassius > Parnassius smintheus. The sequence continues at coordinate 38,690,713 of JAUPFT010000019.1, read as the reverse complement.
GTCCTGCAGCCAACTTTTGTTACAGATGCTTTAAAAGTTAAAATAAAAATGAAAAATTAATACGGTAAATAAAATCAATATTACTTAGAATGCTATTAGATAAATTACTTTTCATTTTTCGTAGTGTTTTTATTTAATCTATTATATGATATTATATATATAATTGTCATTTATCTTTATTTGTACGTATTTTCATATTTTTATTTTTATTTTGTACACCCCCACCCGCCTTCCTTTTATAACTATTGTTTGCATCAGTTCTCTACGCAAAGGTTGTCTGGAAGAGATTACTTTCAGAGTGATAATACCGACTGTTATAAATATTCAACTTTTGATTCAACTCTACTGGATATATTGTATTATGGTGTACAATAAATAGTAAATAAATAAATAAATAAAATATAATATATAATTAACTTATTTTTTAATTTTTTATTTGTAACTTTTTATCTTACATTAGACGTAAGCGAATAGTTTTACCACCATCTTATAGCTCATAATTCACAAAGCCTTCTGTTACGACACTCACTGGAAGAAAAGAGTTATGGATGGATTATTCCAAAGTCCAAAGGTGCTTACGTTTGGTACTACGACAGCCAAGCTGTCTGCTAAGAGTGACGATTAATAAGACTCCTTCCTCGACACGGGACCAACATTGGGAGTAGTAGTTGAACAGCAGTGATCTTTTACGCGCTAATGAAAGAGAAGACGAAGCTTTTTACGTGGTAAAGCCATGATGGAGCTATATTGTTGTAGATGTTTATGGGCTACAGCAACCCCTTACCATCACGTGGAAAGTGTGCTCATTTGTCGCCCTATCGTATATAAAAATAGTGTTCAAAGGCTTATTTTTAGTTCGGTCATGTTTTGTGCTGAGATCAAAGTAGTATATGTTTGCAAAATATACCGTACTTGAATATTTTTTTTAATATCATATGACTGACAAACGAGCACACAGTCTACCTGATGGTAAGTGGATGCTGTGGCCCACAGACATTTACGTTTATCCTCAATTAAGCACCAAAATGCAGATTCGTTATTACCCCTAAGAACTAAGATGACATTCCTCGTTTCCAGCATAAAAGGTCTCTGGTTATTTACACTAAACAAACGAAACACAGCAGCCTTAAGCTGAATTTTGACGCTGGTATTCAGTGAGATCGTGATCCTCATCCGGTTCAGCCGACCCATTTGTGCTACGACTATATTATTAATATAGCTGCAGCATGGCTCTATCACGTATAAAACGTATAAACTTGGATTTGGACCCTTTCACCAGTCTACTGTTGAACCTAGACCTCCCCCAGGAATGCCACTAAGCACGGTCCTAAACCACCTGTATCCATTGAGTTCCTACGTCAATTACTAGGACATCACTCTAGTGGGGAGCCGCCCCACACTTCGTTTACCGGTAACGAGGCTGCCACTCGAGAATCTTTTTTCCCTATCGGTTGTCGGTTCTTCATATGGTCGGCCCATTGCCACTTCAGCTTAGTGATCCATAAGAAACAGATGGATTTGCTGGGTGGGTCTCGCTTATAATGTTAAAATAACTTCATATTATATACATTTACAGAGAGATGAGCAGTGGCGTCTCCATTTTAGAAACTAAAAAAAATACAAAAAACTAACGTTCAACGAAACGCCCCCTCTGTTCATCCATGTACTCGTACATTAATAGGCTATAACGGCAAAAGGCGCGTATTGATTACAGCCGCATCTTAGCTACGTACTACATATAAATGTTATCTTCTTATTGAAGTGTACTTTAAAATATAGACAGTTTTCATTTACTCTTTTCAATTGAATATACAATATTTGTATATTAAACAGACAAATATATTTAAGCATGAGTAATTCATGAAATCACCATGTAGTGGTGGTGTAAGAATATGTACTACACCCATGGGCTTCGTAAGAGGCGACAGAGATACGTAGTATACTTACATGGTAGAGCCACGCTGTAGCTATATTATAGTTGTAACTAGAATAGGTCGGCTCAACCAGGGCAGGACCATGCTATCATTGAATACCAACGTAAAATAGCAGCGTAATGCTGCTGTGTTTCGTATGGTGAGTATAGAGAACCGGAAGAAGAAACCCTTTTTACTGGAAACGAGGCATTCCATCTTAGTCCCCAGGGGTGACAACGCATTTGAATTTTGATTCTTACTTGAGTATAAATGTAAATGTCTATGGGCCACAGCATCCACCTTACCATCCTTACCATCAGGTGGACTGTGTGCTCGTTTGTCACCCAATGCTATAAAAAAGGAAATAAACTAAAACAGGATACGGGCAGCAGAATCTTCCTCGTAGCAACTCAAAATGAATAAAGCTGCGGTTGCCAAATCTGTGATTGCGAATACGCCTGCCAAGCGTGGCAACTAGGGTAGAAGCTAGAAATCCTTGGGGAGGCATATGTTCAGCAGTGGACATTTGTAGGCTGAAGGGATGGATGGATGGAATTCGTGCAACAAATTTAAAAAAAAATAGTTGAAATTACACCATTAAAAATGTTGGGTAGGAAAACTACAGTCGGAATAAAGACGACCAAATGAGAAGGCTTGTAGCTAAACAATTTCTCTCTTATTTTCTCCATGGTCGTCACAACATAAGATATTATACTTGTTACGTGCATACGTTTTTTCAATATATTTATAAAGAATAAGCGTGACAAACAAGCAAACAGTTCATCTGATGGCAAGTGGATGCTTTAGCCCATAGATATCTACATTTATCCTCGATTAAAAATCAAAATGCAGATATGTTGTCACCCGGAGCAGTAAGATGGAATGCCTCGTTGGGAGTAAAAAGAATCTCCGCGTCTCTACACTCACCGTACGAAATATAGTAGTATTAATCTGCTATTTTACGCTGGTATACGATAAATTTAACATTATGCTTGTAAAAGGTTTTTATTTATAGGATAGGGTGACAAACGAGCACACAGTCCACCTGATGGTAAGTGGTTGCTGCGGCCCATAGACATCTACATCTATCCTCGATTACAAATCAAAATGCAGATGCGTTGTCACCCGTGAGGACTAAGATGGAATGCCTCATTTCCAGCAAAAAAGGGTCTCCAGTTCTCTACACTCACCATACGAAACACAGCAGCAATAAGCTACTATTTCACGCTGGTATTCTGTGAGAGCGTGGTCCTTCCCCGGTCGAGCCGACCCATTCGTGCTACACTTATACTACTAATATAACTGCAGCATGGCTCTACCACTCTGAAAAGGAATAAGGTTTCAATTATACAGCTTACAGTCTAATGTACTTTGCGGAGATCACCTTCTTTTTTGACTGAGGCACTTTACATTTTGCCTTTAGCGTTTCACAAACCAGCTATTGATGTAAACAGACGCCGCTGTTTGTGTTACGAATTATACAATATATCGTAAACGTAATCCTATGTATGTGTGATTTAGAGACTAGTACCTGGTTGACCGAGCTTTGCTCGGTATTTTTCGCTCGATTTTTTTTTAATTTGTGTGTTTTGGAAATTATATTTAGATACAAATTACATACTGATGAAATATAAATAGGAGGGAGACAGGCAGGAGATGGGCAGCAGCATCTTCCTGATGACAACTGTGACGTAATAAAAAACTGCGGTTGCCAACCCGCTCGCCAAGCGTGGCAACTACGGCAAATACCCCCAAATGAACAAATACACAAAAAGACGGCCCCCAGTCCCCGGCGGTCCCGCTATTCCTGGCTACGGTGGCGACCATGGTAACGGCGGGGCAGGGGGTGCTAAGAATCTCCGGTGGAGGTTCGGTTGCCACCTACGACGACTCGACCTGGCAACATATAACGCACGCACCCTGAGGACTGACGAGAAGATACTGGAGCTGGAAGAAGAGGTAGACAAGTTGCGCTGGCATATTATTGGATTATCCGAGGTCCGAAGAGAGGGGGAGGACACGGCAATCCTCGAGTCCGGCAACTTGTTCTATCACCGGGAGGGCGACCATCTGTCCCAAGGAGGTGTCGGATTTATCGTCCACAAGTCTCTCGTCAACAACGTTGTAAAGATTGGGAGTGTGTCGACGAGGGTCGCGTACCTGATACTCAGAATCACCAAACGGTATTCGCTGAAGGTCATTCAGGTTTACGCACCAACCTCGGCACACCCCGATGAGGAGGTGGAGGAAATGTATGAGGATATTTCCAGAGCCATACATTCCTCCAAAACCCACTACACGGTGTTGATGGGAGACTTCAACGCAAAACTAGGCACAAGAGAAAGCGGTGAGCTGAAGGTAGGGAAATTTGGAGTAGGGCAACGGAACCGAAGGGGCCAGCAGCTGGCCGACTTTATGGAGAAAGAGGGACTCTTTATGATGAACTCTTTCTTCCAGAAGCGGCCCCACAGGAAGTGGACCTGGTCGAGCCCCGACGGTTCGACAAAAAATGAGATTGACTTCATTATGACGACCAGACGCCAACTGTTCAGTGATGTCTCAGTGATCGCAAGGGTGAAAACTGGCAGCGATCACCGAATGGTTAGAGGCACACTGAACCTAAACGTTAAGTTGGAGAGGTCTCGTCTAATGAAGTCAACGCTCCGTCCCCCTCGTGCTCTAATCCAGAATCCCGAAACCTTTCAGCTCGAGTTACGTAACCGCTTCCAGTGCCTAGAAGATTGCAATGCAGTGGACGATATGAACGACAAGCTCGTGGAAACTGTCCATGCGGTCGGAGCTAAGTTCTGCAAGACCCGCCGCAGAAGAACACAAAAACTCTCCGATCACACTCTTAATCTCATGGCTGTTAGACGGGAGATGAGGCTGCAATCGTCAACAGATTTGACAGCATACAGACAACTGAACAGACAGATCTCCAAATGCATGCGGCGAGACTTACGCAACTTTGATACTTCTCGTATTAAAGAAGCGATCGAGCGGAACCAGGGCTCCAAAGTCTTTGCCAGAGATCTGTCTGCCAGAAAGAGCCAACTGTCAAAGCTGAAGACTGAGTGTGGCAACATCGTTTCCGGGACACCTGAGATTTTGAGTGAGATTGAGAGTTTCTATGGGCAGCTGTACACATCATCGTTGGAGCCACACGCAAGTGTGAGTAACGATCCAAGAACAAGTCTTATCCGACACTATTCCGATGATATCCCGGACGTCAGTCTAAGCGAGATTAGAATGGCTCTCCAGCACCTTAAAAACGGCAGGGCCCCAGGCGAGGATGGAATTACAGCGGAGCTTCTGAAAGCGGGTGGAACACCGGTACTTGTAGTCCTTCAGAAGCTCTTCAATTCCGTCCTCCATGGTGGCACTACTCCAGAGGCGTGGAGCAGAAGTGCGGTGGTCTTGTTCTTTAAGAAAGGCGACAACGCCCTCTTAAAGAACTACAGACCGATTTCCCTTCTGAGCCGCGTCTACGTGCTGTTTTCGAGAGTCATTACGAATCGTCTCGCACGCAGACTTGACGACTTCCAGCCTCCCGAACAAGCCGGTTTCCGAAAAGGCTTCAGTACCATAGACCACATACATACCCTGCGGCAGATTGTACAGAAGACTGAAGAGTACAATCTGCCACTTTGCCTGGCGTATGTGGACTATGAGAAAGCCTTTGATTCCGTCGAAATTTGGGCGGTGCTACAGTCCCTTCAGCGGTGCCAAGTTGACTGTCGGTATATCGAAGTGCTGAAGTGTTTGTACAGTAGGGCTACGATGGCTATCCGAGTACAGAACCAGAGCTCGAAACCTATCCAACTGCAGAGAGGTGTAAGACAGGGTGACGTTATATCCCCGAAACTCTTCACCGCTGCATTGGAAGACGTTTTCAAGCTACTGGACTGGAAAGGATACGGTATTGACATCAATGGCGAGTACATCACTCACCTTCGATTTGCCGACGATATAGTCCTTATGGCAGAATCGCTGGAGGACTTAAGCACTATGCTCAATGACCTCAATAGTGCCTCCCAACGGATAGGTCTTAAGACGAACATGGACAAAACAAAGATTATGTTCAATGTCCATGTCACACCTATGCCGGTAGTTGTTGGGAGCACTATGCTCGAAGTTGTTGACGAGTACGTTTACCTGGGACAAATAGTCCGACTAGGTAAGTCCAACTTCGACCGAGAGGTCAATCGACGGATTCAACTCGGCTGGGCAGCGTTCGGGAAATTACGACATATCTTTTCGTCAGGTATACCTCAATCTCTAAAAACTAGATTGTACAACCAGTGCGTGTTGCCAGTGATGACTTATGGATCTGAGACGTGGTCCTTCACTGCTGGCCGTATGAGGACGCTTAAGGTCGCTCAGCGAGCTATGGAGAGGGCTATGCTCGGAGTTTCTCTGCGTGATAGACTCAGAAATGAGGATATCCGCAGTAAAACCAGAGTGACCGACATAGCCCAACGGATTAGTAAGCTGAAGTGGCAATGGGCCGGCCATATAGCTCGAAGAACCGATAACCGATGGGGAAGAAAGGTTCTCGAGTGGCAGCCTCGTACCGGTAGGCGTAGTGTAGGGCGACCCCCCACTAGATGGAGTGACGACCTGGTAAGACATGCAGGAAGTCGATGGATGCAGGTGGCTCAGGACCGTGCTTTGTGGCATTACTTGGGGGAGGCCTATGTTCAGCAGTGGACTTGTGAAAGGCTGTAATGATGATGATGATGATGATGTTGATGATGATGAAATATAAATAATATTTTTTGATCTTAGCGACATAACAGAAAAAACGGAACTGGTTATTTGAATAAAAAATCATGAGTGCAATTATTTTAATTTAAATTTTCGTGTTTTTAAAAAATACTTAAAAAAAGGGCTCGAAAAAATAGATTTTCTCAAAAAAGAAAGGAACTTGAAAATAAAAATAAAAAAGTCGGCCAGGGCTCGAACCGGGGTTTTACGATTCTGTGACCGCCCGTTATACCAATTAAGCTATATATAATCATTAACAATCTGTCAAAATTTACCTTCTTATTCTAACGATATTGTAGCAGTTTTTCATTGCCTAAAAACACGGACAAAAAAACGTTTTCTAAAAATAAATCCTAGCTAGATCGATTTATTGCCCCCGAAACTCCCGGACCGAAAGAGGCCCGGGAGAGGCTTCTACAAGAGTCCACTGCTGAATTTATTTACAGTGGTAAATAATAAAACTCAAAATCAAGATTGAAAAAACCGGCCAAGAGCGTGTCGGGCCACGCTCAGTGTAGGGTTCCGTATTTTCCCGTCCGTCACAATAAGTGTTCCCACTTATGAGTTTAAAGGTGGGTATGCATTATGTTCGCTCTCAAAAAGAGCCTTCGGGTCTCTACACTCACCACACGAAACACCAGGGTGTAAAGTTGGTATTTTACAGTGGTATTCTGTGAGAGCGTGGTCCTTCTTCGATCCGGCCCACCCATTCCTGTGACAATCATAAAATGGATGCAGCATGGCGCTACCAAAAATACACCCCGCTCACAGAAATAGCAGCTTATTGCTGCTGTGTTTTGAATGATGAGTGTAGAAAAACGTTGACCCATTTTAATGGAATCGAGGCATTCCATCTTAGTCCTTAGGGGTGACAACGCTTTCGCATTTTGATTCGAGGGTAAATGTCTATGGGCCGCAGCATTCACTTGCCGTCAGGTGGACTGTGTGCTCGTTGGTCACCCTTATTCTATTAAAAAAAATACTACTAAAGAGTACACGATTGATAATAGCCCCTGAGAATATGTGATCCCCACTATATTGTTGTTTAACGTTTCATACTCAATTGTATAAAATATTGTATTGTAATTAAAAAAAAGCATAAAGGGTCCCGCTGGTTTTCTTGCCAGTTCGTTTAATGACAGAGGTTTTTTGCGAACTTCTGGTAAAACTTAAATTAATTTTAATATGTATTGTTGTAATCGATATTGAACAAATATGATTCTATTTGGATATTATAAGAGGCAGCAAAGGAAAATTAAACTGGGGATGGTCGGTTGGGAGTTGCCAATGGCAAATGAGGTAATTTACTTATTGTAACTAGCGTTGCCAGGCGTCCGGATAAAGCCGGACACAGGCTTTTCGGTTTCGTGTCCGACCAAATTAGACGGTGTCCGTCCCATCCGGCTTTTGTAGGTTTTTTAAATTAGACTATTTTTTACATTTTTCATGAACATAATGCAATTATTGAAATTAATATTGTAATGAATATTGAATGACTAATAATAAAGAATACTGATTTATTAAATTTTATTGTTATTTCATTAGAATTTAAGCAGATTTTATGGTAAATGATGTAAATAAAAGTAAAACAATGCTTTTTGTTTTAATTTAAAAAAATGTTACGTTATACATTATGACTTAAAAGTTAAGGGTGTCCGGCCTTTTTACCAAAATGTCCGGCTAAGCTCTTTGGTCTGTACGGCTTTTGGGTTTTAAGACCTGGCAACCCTAATCGTAACGAATTGATTGAAAATGCATACGAAAACTCAATTTGTTTATTTCTTACAATTACATGATATTATTAATTTCTTACTCTAAATAATTATTATCAGTAAAATAAGAATTACATTTATTAAAGCTTCCCATTAAGACCGCTATTTTTTCATTCTAATTGGTTAAACACTCAAAACTGGCTTAGAATTTTAACATTTGGTACCTACTTTATAGCTTACTACTCACTTACATAGCGATTGCATAAGTTTAACGATGGTGTTCGATGGTGTGTCCATGTGACTGGAGGTGTGCGTGCCCACCATAACCGTGACTAGAAACCGACTCTACTCCAATTCCCGAAGATATCACTGACCCCCCAATTCCCGAAGATATCACTGACCCCCCAATTCCCGATCCAATTCCAGAGACTAAAACTGATCCACCACCAATTGATGACCCAATAAGGGATCCAGCGCCGATACCTGAACCAAAACCGGTGACTCCAGCTCCAATACCGATACCACCCCCTACGGCTACTGGCACAGGTTGTGGTACACCTACTGGCACAGGTGCTGGAACTCCCACAGGGACCGGCTGAGGTACAGGTATACCAACACCCTGGGTCACAGTTACCGGTACGGGCTGAGCAACGGGGTAAGGCACAGGCCGATTAACAGGAACAGGTACTGGTCTTGCTACTACGTGTGGTACAGGCTGAGGCACGGACACTGGGACTGGACGTGGTCGATCGACCGGTACTCCAACTGGTACCGCGACTGGTACTGGTCGCGGTACATCGACTGCTACAGCCTGTGGGATCGGTATCGCTACTCCATTGTTGATTTCCGAGTACGAGTGGCGAGTCGGTATGCCCGCTGCGGAAAGTGCTGCTGCTGTACCGAGGCCGCCGTTAATGCCTAAACCGGAACCAATACCGATTCCGGTGCCGTAGGCAGACCCAATTCCAATACCGGAAGCGAGACCAATTCCTGACGCGATTCCAATACCGCCGCTATAACCGTATCCAATTCCTCCTCCATGGCCGTAGCTAATTCCGTGGCCGAGGCCTATGCTGTAACTAGCATCTCTTTTCTTTTGTTCTGCACTCTCAATCTGGATGAAATTTAAAGACAAAACTAGAGCACAAATGGTCTGGAAAAAAAGAAAAAATTGAAGTAAATACAATATTCAAAAAATACGACAAAGTAAATATAGAAAATATGAAAAATAATAAACATTTTAATTTTGGTCATTTTCCCTTTCGTAAATATTGAGTTTATACCATGCAGCTAATAAAACTTATTAAATTAGATTATACAAAATGATTTCTTATATTTACGCGAACACTATACATGATTAAAACTACTTTTACGGATTTTATCGCGTTTATTTTTACTTTTTATTTACTTTTACTTTTAATTCCCGACGTTTCGGGCGCTTTCCAGCACCCATGGGACCAATAGATTATACAAGTTTATAGTCCAGCTAATGGTAAGTGACTACTGCATCCCATTCACACTAACCTACTTCAAAAAAGGCTACAAATGCGTTGTCACCACAGGACTTTTATGAAATGCCTCACCACCTCCAATTACCCTGGCTAATTTACCCCTTAAACCGGAATACAACAGGGTACGGTGATGTGGCGTGGGTCTATTGGTAAGAGTGTATCAATCAACTCAGGACTCCTGGACAATCAAAGAGCCCAGGTTTTTCTAGTTATGAAAATATGATATAATTAAAAAAAATTAAGTGCTTATCTTAAATATATTAATTTAATAACTTACAAATTGAAACCTAAACATTTTCTTAGATATTCGTATATCCAAGTAAACAGTGCAATCGTAAGGACCGATGAAAGTAAGTGTATCAGAATAAGTAAGTAATGGTATTTATATGTTACTTGAGGTTGATAAGTACATGACATGTGAAGCGGGCCTATGTGCGGAACCGCGGTGCGTTCAAACCTTGTCAAGTGGAAGAAAGTTGTTGGGATCTCTGTGGGTATCGTAAATACCCCTCGAAGAAATAAAGGTTTAACATGATATTATTATACTTATTTGTTATTTTTTCTATTGATATAAAGAATAATACGTGTAGATTTAATTTTCTATCTTTAGTTTACTTAATTTTACTTTACTTTTATTATATAATTTTTGATGAATATGCAGTGCAAATGCGCATGACAAGTTAATACTCGAAGTTACCGAGTTACGTCTCCTTCGGAACAGGCAATGATCAATCACCACACAGCCTATTCAGTCATGTCAGATAATATTCATTTAATAGATAACAAATGGTTTTTTATTTTAATAACATAGCCTATTCAATCGTTTTTATAAATATATTTCTTTTATTAAATTTTAATTTCTACAGTAACGCCTCAATGTTTCAATATTATGATTCTTTGATCATGAAGGCTAATTTATTATAAAAATAGCCAACATTATCCATTGCATTACCTTATTTTGTCTATAATGATACACGCTGGTTATTCAGGAGTTATATCTATTAATTAAATACAGAAGCTTGAGTGCACTAAGGACTCGACTGTTGAGTTTTACCCTTGAGAACTCCAAAAAAATAGGCTTCAAATCTAGGTGGTATGACTTCTTATCTGCTTAAGAAGTGCCTAGAAGTGCCTAATACCTAAGAGGAGAGCATCGGCGGTACCTCACCATATAATTTACCTCTTATATATTTCTGCCACTAAACAGCAGTAGAAGAACCGCTTTGATCTGTCGGAAGAGTATAGAGAGAGTATATTTGCAGGCAGTGAAGCATTAGGGATTTCATCTTAGTACAGAGGTGACTTCCTCAAGTCTAACCACGGCATTTGGCTGCCCCCCTTCGCTAACAAGTAAGAAGCTGCCTCTCAAAAACCTCTATTCCCGTACTCGTACGTACACGAGTACAGGCGCCCGTACGTACACGACTACATCATCACAAATAGGACTTGACCGACCACGAGCTGTCGCACGGCCGCCGCGACTAACCCGACGCCGGATTCCAAACTCACTAGTGCGTTCACGGTTCTTCGATCTATATGGCTCATTACCACTATACTTACAGATAAGGTTACTATAATTTTTTTCATAGATATTACAAATTCTATCACTTTAGATAATATTAACATGTATTTTAATTAAAGTTAAGGTAAAATATGCCGTACCTTGTAGCAGCGGTGTAAGAATATTCACTACCCTATATTATCCCGTAGGTTTCGTAAGAGGCGACAGAGTTTTCCCATCAGTCTTTATTACGACTAAAAATAAAAAAATTATCAACCAAAAGGTTGTCAGGCTTGGCAAATTATTCTATTCTATTCTATTCTATAGGCTGTAACGGTACCTGTAAGGTGACATATTCTACTATAGACGCTCATTTTATTGTAAATGAAAGGTTTTATTTTTATTTTTCGGATAAGCAGATGTCCTCACAATATTTCCGTAAACGTCCGTAAGTGTTCTTATTTTAACTTATGATTTATTTTAGCAAATAGTTTAGGGGCTTAAAACTACCGTACATTCACTCCACTCCTAAATATAAATTTAAGTGCTGATTTATCGCGTGCTCGGTGGTGAAAGAAAACATCGTGAGAAAACCTGCATGCCTGGTGTTAAAAAAATGAGGTCAAGTAATGACCGTCAACTCCTTAACCTTCTCATAAATGCAAGGAGGGGGAGAAGGGGGCCCTGTGTACACGCATAACTTTACTTTCATTTTATAATTTAATTTTATGGTGGTTGAGTAAAATGAATATAACTATTCAATTATTTCATTACAAACACATACAATATAAATACTCAGTTATACAACAAAAATATAAGTAATTGAAAAAATTATGTTTTTGTTACAATTTCATACAAATAACACAGTCATGATGTGAGGAAAAGACTTTTATATAATTATTACATTAATTGCAAAAAAAAAAGATATGTGGTGGTTTTAACAACTCTATGTTGTCTTTTCACTACTTATATTACTTTGTGAACATGTCAACGCGTCTGCCCGCTTAGGTAAAACTAGACCAGTTTCAGGTTCCACACAGCACTAAAGCAATACGCAATCGTCTACACAACCTATATTATGTAAGGTTTATTATTAAAATGATAATTGATTCTTAATACGTGCGTGATATTAACACGGAAACATATACAACTTATTATAATGTATACTTTCATTGATATTATGGAATTCTTAAAATGTTGTACTTGTTGATTTCTAAATTGACACTTGCCCGTTTAAACGGATGTAAATATCATCTTTAGACACATTTTAATTACCTTGTGATGACCTCTTAAGAAAATTCTAATTTCAATCTATCCAATCAAAAGAAAATTCCATCTTGTTTTACTGGAATCGAGGAATTCCATCATAGTCCTCAAGGGTGACAACGCATCTGCATTTTGATTCTTAATCGAGGTTAAATGTAGATGTCTATGGGCCCCAGCATTTACTTAACATCAGGTGGACTGTGTGCTCGTTTCTTACCCTTCCTATAAAAAAAGTACCAACAGCTTTACTTGCTTTCCGAGGCACGGGGTTGAACAACGCCAGCTTCCTGACTCCGGAATGTTACCGAGAACGTTATACCATTAAAACTACTTAGTTGATTTTTGCTCGACCCGATCACATGACAGCAGTCGCGTTTACAATCACTCAAAAAAAATGTGAAAAAAAATGTCGTGGCACTCTGGTTCGATGGTCGAGTAGTAGCGACGTAATGTTGCTGCTGTTTGTTTTTCTGTTCAAATACTTGTGTAAATATCCAATCGAGTCTTTGGATAGCCATTAATAGGATTAATAATAAATCGCCTCATGAGTGCTTCATTAAATTTTGATGAAAAATATAAATTGTATTCCTGACTTTTAAAATATATTATTTACGTGTTTTAAATTTAGCGCTCTATTATTTTAACAGGTAGTGCCACTACAGGGAAAAATACAATGTTTATCAAAATAAATCGATTACACCAAGTATAAAATCACTGTAGGCTGTATGGTGGTACATTTCACGTCTATCTATCAAGGACTAAAAAAAATATAAAAGCGCCTTTAAATTTTGAATAGCAATAAAACTTGTAAAAATTGAAAATTATTTCATTAACAAACTACGCATACTAGGCTATCCTACAGATATGAAATATGGAACCAGTCCTGAAGCTAATAAAAAACCAGTTTACGATACGTCAATTTTTTCAGGAGTTTTCGTGAGCACATACAAAATAAAGATCCGGACGTCCACATAAAAATTTACCGTTGTTCTTTTTCAAATTAGCAATAAAGAACGATTTTTTAGAAAATATAATAAATATATGATATACGGCTACTTATGTTGTAGTGATTTAGTACTAACTAATAACGCTTCACGTTATGAGGCGTGCAAAAATGTAAAATAGTAAGTAGCTGACCTGTAATAATTTAAGGTCGTAAGGGATCGTCAACAGGATGAGCTCCAATTCAAGTTAATAATATAACAGTAGATACTATACATCCAAATAATATTTGATTAATTGGATAAAATTGAATTCCTTAATTTTTATTTATAAATATTTAAAGGAAGAATAACCGGTATTAGAATATACACTACCCCATATTATCCAATGGGTATCGTAAGAAACAATTGACGGAAATGAAAAAGAAGATAAGCAGCAGGGTCTGATAATCGAAATAATAAAAATTGTGCTAACAATTTTAAACAATTTTATCCAATCGAGACATTTATGTCAAACAACCCACACAATAATAATTAAAGAAACCCACACAATAATACTTAAAAAAATAATACTTAAAGTAATGCATGAACGACAGATTAGGAAAACGGACCTCGATTGGATTAACGTAGTGATGCTTTTCAGCGGTCCGCAACACTTAGGGTTGACAACGCTTGTGCCTTCATTGTTTAAAATTGGTTGAGGTTCATAGGCATTGATCTTGGCTCATCGGTATAATTTTCATTATTTTGTAATTGATTACCTCCCAAGACTCCATACCGCGAACAAAACATTCACATCTTTATAAATAAAATTTCGATGTCCGTGTGTTCGTAATTCTTCTCCTCCAAAAGAATTTGTCTAATTTTCATGAAATTTTTATGGGGTATATGTGGGGTCACCTGAATGGTTCTTAGCTACAGCTGGACCCGTTAGGTGACACTGATATCAAGATGCAGAAATCACCCGTGCGTAGCCAGGGTAGATCGCTGGCTACTAGTCTTATTATAAAACTAGCAACCCACTCTGGCTACTCCTGGATAGGATCTAACTTTTCTGGCATTATCCTGAATCACAGATAATTAAGGACCATTTATTAGGTCTTCACCTACGAAATTGCCGTTTTTTATGAAATAATTAACGTAGTTTTTTTTCTATATCTTTTATTTCTTTTGATCAAAGTAATCACCCGTGCAGTCGATATATCTTTGCAATTTATTGATGCCCTCCTTGAAGAAATCAACTGGATGGCAGGCAACAACTTCTTCAAAGACATTTTGTACTGCCTCTCGGGTAATTAATTTTTTTACTGTCTAAAAGTTATCTAAATTCTGGAAAATTAGAAGTCTAATGAGTACAGCGGACGTCAAGGTCTGGTGAGTATAACAGATGACGGAGAATTTCCAACCCAGCTCTGGCAACTTGGAGACCGTCTGTTGTGAAGTATGAGGTCACACGTTGTCATGCAGGAGCAGCGGGGATGAACGATGGACCAAAGCTGGTTGGAAACGTGCGAGCTTCTCCATCATTGTTTTCAGTTCTTCACAGTTCACATATACAGTAATGCTCATCCCATTTGGTATGAAGCTGTGATTAATCACACCAGTGCTAGACCACCAATCAGTGACCATCACTTTTCTAGGGGTAAGTTTTCGTTTAGGACATTGTTTAGGTGCTAAACCAGGATAACCAACTTGCTGAGCACTTGCGATTGTCAAACAGAATCTATTTTTAGTCGCAGGTGACAATTCGGTTCAAAACTCCTTCGCTTGTGTGCCTATTGAGCAGTGCAAAACGCGCCTCGACGCGTACTTCGCGCTGGCGATCATTGAGTTCGTGGGGCACCCACCAGTTAACCTTTTTTACCTTGTCAATTTAATGCAAATTGGTCAATATATTGTTTCGATACTAACTTCGAAAGCTGATGCTAATTTAGCCGTAGATTGAGTACCATCAGCTTCCTCAATCGCCTCTGATTCGTCATTGTCGATCAAAGTTTTCGTACGACCAGTGGGTTAACTTTTCAGGTCGAAATTTTTAGAACGGAAGCGGATAAATTGGTGCGTCCGTTTTTGGTACATATTAAAAAAGCCCGTAATTACTCAAATTTTTAACGTATCCATGATGATAAAAAGATTGAAATGCGATGAAAACATAACGCTAATTAATAAACAAAATTATTCCTTTTTTTAAATAGCTTAAATTTGAAATTAGAATTCTTATCCAAACAAAAATTATTTTTAATTTGAAACGGTCAGTACTACAGAACGGCAATTTCATAGGTAAAGGCCTATTATTTAATCAA
This sequence comes from Parnassius smintheus behrii, assembly GCA_036936625.1. Lineage (NCBI taxonomy): Eukaryota > Metazoa > Arthropoda > Insecta > Lepidoptera > Papilionidae > Parnassius > Parnassius smintheus. Next base: position 38,674,799 of record JAUPFT010000019.1, on the reverse strand, counting down.
ATGTTTGTTATTATTTTATGTTTTTTTATATCTTTAAGTTTTTTGGATAAAATATAGCTTACCTACCCCCCTGGTAGGTACCCCTTCTATCTGTTCGAAAAGTTTAATTAGAATAGATTTAGTCATATCCAAGATCTATAAAAAGTAATCAAGTCATATAAAAAATCTGTCGAATTTAGAGAGAAGGTAAAATATGATTATTTATTACCCAACAGCGTTATAAATTTCGCGGGTGGATCGTCGGGTTGCTACTTAACCCGGCGAGGATGTGGTTAAAATAGTTACATGGAGGTTGTGGAGGGTATGTTTGACCCTGTATTTCTATTGCAGCTTAGGTAGCTAAATCTTTATTTTTTTCACAAATCATAGTGGATTATAAAATCATTTGGATATTACTTTATAGATTTTGTTAAAAAAACACACATCATAGTATAAAATGTTTTTATTGTATTAATTTCAGCAAAGGCCTAAAAATTATCAACTTTAGCAAGACGCTGCATCCTAAAAATGTAAAAAAAAAAAAACAAATAATAAATCAAATATCTCACAACCACTATAATTAGTTGGTACATATTTAGAGATCAATTAGTTTTGCTTACAAGTTACTCATCAGCTTTAGAAACTACCCACTTCAATCACCTGTTATTGAAGCACATACTTGGCAGAACGAAACAGTGTGTTCTGGGAAAATGTAATTATGGCATTCTTGACACCTTTTTCGTATACCTGGAACTGATAGGCAGTTCTTCTTGGGATACTCCAATGAATTCTCTATCTCTTTTCCGCAGCTGTCTCGGCAATTGAGGTATTTCTTTCGGGCCATTAAGTGTTCAGTAACAAGCATACGGCCCAATGTTTTGATAAAATTGCGACGTTTCTGGATTACCTGTGTATTAGGTCCGTGTATAATACATGCATTAATTCCAGCTATATTCAGCATTGCATTGAATACAGTCAGAGGCCATTTTCTTGAATTGCGGCTAACATCGCATGTCACGATAACTCATCTGAAACATGTATTCCACATTTAGTGGAGATATAAAACGTGTTTATTTCAGGTTTTTTTTTTCTCTCTAGTCGATTAATCAATTTGAGTGTTGTAGTGGAGACCTGACATAAGTATAACAGCTAATATTTTTTTGGTGTATAAATTACAAGTGTCACGTCCTTTTGCAAGCCAAACTTCGATGAATAGATGTCTGCATCGTCAGTGTTGGTAAATTTTGTTGGGAATTGTCTCTTATTTTTGCGTACTGTACCCGCAGGGCTCAGCTTGTGCTAATTGAGCAGATGAGACACAAGTTCAAACCCGTTGAACAAGTTAACGAATGTCACATTGCGGCCAGTTCTAGAAATAAGTAGTACTGGCACTGAGCTCACTCCAGGTGTCTGTCGGATGATGTTCTCAGACCAAGTACGAACTTTTTGTGGAGGAGAATTATTCGACCATTTAGTAGTCAAGTTTTTTGCCAATAAAAGACGAATTCGTTACCTGGCTATCCGACTCTTCTGCCAAGAATTGATTCTGAGTTCGCAATTCAAATAGTGGTATCTTATCCTCGCTGTAATATTAGCTGCTTACGTTCTGCTCAGTATCACTATCTTGATTGCGTGCACTCAAATGATCCTCAATTTTGCTACCGTCTGACAACAAGTCGTCTTCACTATCAGGTTGCAAAAAATCTGATGTATGTGCTCATCATCATCATTGCGTTCAGAAACACCTGAAAACATAATTATAATTAATAACAAAGTACTTCCGAAACATTGTACAAAAGTGCTACATCGCGGTTGTGGCAGGGTCATATTTACCCTTTTTGACCTCGCGCACTTGTGACTCCCGTCACAGGCGCCGGTTGACTGTGTAGTGGTGAGCAGCGTGCGGACGGGACCCTTAGCTACAGCTACTGAAACGTTCAAAATCCATTGGCCACGGAAAAATAAACTACACTCGATTTTAAATTGAGAGGGTCAAATTGACCCCTTCACATCCTCGCTATCTGTATATCGGATCTAACGTAGGTTTTTACATTTTATGAAATTCAATAAATAAAATTCTTATTTTGTTAATAACAAAATCAAACTTAATAAACAGTGAATAATCAAAAAATGGAAGTGAGTGAGTAAAATTGGTAGTAAATAAAACTAACCCAATCCCCCTTACAAACGTGGCTAAGCTGGTAAATACCCCCATAAGAGACATTCTATAGGAAGACCTAGGTTCAGCTGTGGACTTTGGTAAGCTCTAGTAATGTGATGAAGTATAAATAACATTTGTCATAACGGAATCACCCCATTTCATCCCCTGAGTGTCGTAAGACGAACTAAGAGAACAATAATATAAAAGCACGTTTCGTTTCCGTAATATTTTCATCCTACTAAAGTTCATCATAACACCCATGTGCTTGATTACAATTATATTATTCAGCTGTAGTTGGATTCCCAGATAACCCCGCAAACCAGTATTCAGGAACATGAATCAAGAAACTTAATTACTTTAAGTATTTGCTTAACCCACTTTCACGTAATACCTACCACTTTAACCATTACGATCTGTCAAGTCATAGATAGCGTCATATGATGGATATTTACTATATCTGCCACGCTTGCCAAGCGAGTTGGCAAGGACAGTTTTTATTCAGCTGCTGCAAATAAGATACTGCTACCAATCTCTTGGTTCAATCCCTTACGATAACCACGGGATCACAGTATGGTAGTGGATATTCCTACACCGCCACTACGTGGTTTGTCGTACCGCACACACACCTTCATCCCTAAGCAGCCTTAGAATATTCCTTTATGGAATTCTAACGGCTGCCCCACCGGGTAAACTTCTTCACCAAAACTCGGTCGCACATATATAACTATATCAAAATTAACGATAATTAACAGTACTAATAAAATCTGTTACATTAGAAATCCGAAACCCCATATCATTCCATGGCCTCACAAGAAACAATAGAGAAAAATTAAAGAGGAGATGAATAGCAACATTTTGCTGATCAAAATAATGATAAGATGCAGCTAACAATCTGCGTAGCGATCGTGCCAACTATGATAAATATTCTCCCTATCAGACAATCTATTGAGGAAGCCTTTGTTCTGAAGTGGAATTTTAATCGGCTATGTTGAGTTAATGAATTAATCAATAATTTTGTAAATAATCAAGGTAACAAACAAATCATTAAAAACCTTATAGATTCAAGACGCATAAATGTTACATAAGAGAAATGCAATTCGACCTGCTAAAATGGAACCACACTCGCGATCTTGGTTTACTCATAATAGAAATTCAGAGAGGCATGCGCTTAACGTGATTGTTTTTTGGTAATGTTGCATTGTACACGGAAAGTTTGACCGAATTGTTGGTGCAATTGCCTTCCTTTGCAAATACAAGATTAAGTCAAAGTCGATGTTGTGATCCGGGACTTTTTTTTATAGAATAAGGGTGACAAACGAGCACACAGTCCACCTGACGGTAAGTGGATGCTGTGGCTCACAGACTACTGAGATCTACATTTAACCTCGATGAAGAAACAAAACGCAGATATGCGTTGTCACCCCTGAGGACTAAGACGGAATGCCTCGTTTCCAGTTAAAAAAGAGTCTCCGGATTTCTTCTTTTTTTAAAGAATATTAACATACCGCCATTCACTGGTTCACGCCAGTTCGGATTCGAACCCACGACCTTTTCGAGTTCGCGGTCTGCGCCCTGCCATTAGGCTACTGTCGCTTTACCCTCTCACCATTTACTACTACGAGTACACTCACCATATGAAACATACTAGTTTATTAAGCTTTTACACTGGTATTCTGTAAGAGCGTAATCCTTCTTCGGTCGAACCGACCCATTCGTGCTACAATCATAATATAGCTGCAGCGTTGCTCTACCATTGCAAACGCATTGAAATATTTTTCGATTATTTTTATTTAAATTGTATTTTTACTTTGCTAATATTCCTACTTGGTACGACTTCTATCCTGCTTAAAAGCCGTTTGGGTAGGTTTTCACCCTCTTGCCTACTTCATCATTCATACAGCAGTGCCTCTACTGCTAATAACAAAGTGAAATGCCTCACAGCGTGTAATTATGCTTTTTCTCTAAACTCTTCCAAGCGGAACATAGCAGTACAAACAATGATATCTGGCCGCAGAAACAATTAAGAACGTGATACCTTAAATTGAAAGGCGCAACAAAAGTGAAGGCGCCCGCTTGTCAGGGAGGATGAAGCGTCGGTCTCGATCGACCTCCCGCAATCCCGAGGCGTCTCGCCTCCAATCCGTGAATGTAGGCGCCTGAACAGATATGCTGGGACCCGAAAGATGGTGAACTATGCCTGGTCAGGTGGAAGTCGATTCTGACGTGCAAATCGATTGGTGGAACTGGATATAGGGACGAAAGACTTATCGGGTACCTAACCAAATAGACTCCTAAACAGACACCTGAAGTAAATTAAACCAAACACTTCTTCCACATTGTATGAACTCTTAAGAAATTTATATCTACCTTAGAACTTCATGCAATTTGGATTAATCACACACATGACATGGCGACAATATTAAACGAATGCATTTTGGATTGACACATGTACTTGTATACTTTTTATTTGTTTACTATTTATGGTTGACACATATATACATATATGTATATGTACTTGCGATCCGCCCCGGCTAAGCACGGGTAATTTCTGGATTTCGACAACAGCGCCACTTAAAGGGTCTAAATGTAAATTTAAACCATCTAGGGACCCACTCAAATGCACACAAAAATTACATCAAAATCGTCCGAGCCGCTTCCGAGTTTTGTCGATTACTAACGGATAGCCATTAGTTTTTTGTATGTAGAGATATATGTCAACCATATATGTAATGAACGTGGAGGATGACAACAATTAAAAGTAGAGTAAAGCTACAGCCTTGAAATAATACTAATTTTTACGGAATTTATCGCGTATATATAACTTTTTAAATACCCGACGTTTCGAACGCTTTACAGCACTCATGGTCACGGGCGGGACTGAGATGTTCGACGTCCAGATGTAATAGTTAACCGCGGTTACCATAGATTAAAATTTAACTTTTGTTCCGATCTACACTTTAATCTATGTCAAAATTTTAATCTATGGTAATCGCGGTTAACTAACGGACACGTATCGCTTCAAATTTAAGTAATAAATAAACATCAACCAGCTTTTCATCTTAGTCTTTAGGGGTGACAACGCATTCGCATTTTGATTCGCAGTCAAAGACAGATGTAGATGGTATGGGCCATAGCATCCACTTACCATCAGGTGAAGTATGTAATCGTTTGTCTCGCTTATTCTATAAAAAAAATCCTAAAAGTAACATCATAACATCAAATTCCAATAACCTAATATCGCAAATTCTGACGTGTAACCCCTCCATCGATGTACACCGGGGCCCAGGATTCCTGTAATAGTTTCACGTACACTAACTACACTGTCCAATTGGTAATGTGATCACGCCATGTACGGTAAAGCGTGGCATTTTTTGCTTAACATCAGGTGACATTAATCAGGCCAATAGGGCAAAGGAAAACATTTCGATAAGATGAGGGCTTAAAACACACGAAAATACAAAAATATAATGTATAAACTTAATTTGGGAGGAAAAAAGCGCTATCACTTGATAATCGGATAGTGAAGAGGTGGTGCAAGAATATCCAATATCCGATATCATCCCATGGGTAGTTGACAGAGGGAAACAAACCGGTAGTCATAGGCTGGTAGCGTCTTACTCATAAAGTAAAAGTAAAGTTACATCCTATATACGTCCCACTGTTGGGCACAGGCCTCCCCTCATTTCTGAGAGGGTTTTAGCCACCGCGCTGCCCCAATGCGTGTTGGCGAACTTCACATGTCTTAGAAATATTTTTTTTATTCCTCAGTCATGCAGGTTTCCTCACGATGTTTTCCTTCACCGCCGAGCACGTGGTAAATCAGCACTTAAAATTGCAATTAACAATTTCATTGGTGCCGGCGGGGATCGAACCCGGTTTGCTCGCGTAATGTGAAATTTACTGCGAGCGCTAACCATCTGAGCTACCACGGCTCTTACTCATATCAACTTGAAAATAACAAAACTGCGTTTGCCAAGCCATCTGCCAAACAACTACCGTGAATATCTGCCTTATAGAAGAAATATATAGGGTTACTTATGCTCAGCAGTAAACTTTCATGGGCCCTAATGATGGGTTTAACAGTGAATGGTACGCTCGTGTGTCCCTATAAAAACATTTAATGTCCTCCAGACCGGATTTCGGTCACGGCGGCCAGCCTCAACGGAGACTAACCATCGGCGCGGGACAGAATTATAGTGCCCAAGTGTATGCGCAAACACGGGTGCACTTTCTATTCTCTCACTCTCACAATCTGATGGGACGGTAAACCGACACGACCGGATAGAGATCAGATGCAGGACCAACATCTTTACGTGCTTTCCGAGGCACGGGGGTGAGACACCGCCAACTTTCTGACTCCGGTCGGCTACTGAGAATTTCTTGACGGAAAATCTCAATAATTGATTTTTGTCCCGACCCGGGATTCGAATCCAGGACGTCATGATCAGCAGTCGCACTACTACAACCGCTAGACCAACGAGGCAGTTACAAAAAACATTAAAACATTTTTTTCTATCTCTATCTATAAGATCTATTAACGTGGCGTTATTTAGATTTTAGATAATCATCAAAGACCATTTTCCAACATCTCGATTTCTCAAAAAAATCTCCAAGGTTTTTCGGATCAAGATAAAGATAAGCCTGGATGGCTCCTGGCTTTGTTCTCTTCGTAAAGTTTCATTAAATTTGGTTAAGTCATTTCGAACTTTAGCCCCTACAGATATTACGTGGAGAAAATTAAAAAAAATTATTCATGTCTTAATGGCATAAAAATAGCCACCTCACCTCAATAGAATGCATTTGTTTCAATAGTTCAGACAGACATTACGATTTTTTTATAGATTAAGGGTGACGAACAAGCACACATTAGTATATGCATTGGGCTGAAGACATTTACATCTATCCCCGATTAAGAATCAAAATGCAGATGCGTTGTCATCCCTGAGGACCAAGATAGAGAGAGAAAAGTAAAAACGTTCTCTTGTTTCCTGCACTCGCCATACGAAACAAAGCAGCAATTAGCTCCCATTTTAGGCTGATATTCTGTAAGAGCGTAGTCCTGTCCCAGTCGAGCCGACCCATTCGTGCTACAACAATAACCTAGCTGTGGCATGACCTTACCACGTAAAAATACATGATGTGTAATACCACCCAAATTTATATGTATTGATTAATTTTATACGCAATTGTGGACACATTTTTGTCTTAAATCTTAAATTTTTTATATATTTAATGGAGCTGAGCTCCCATGGTGCAAGAAAACGATTCTTTGAAATCTATCTCCTCCGTAACCCGTAGGCCAATTTACATTTTTTTCGGCAATATTTGTATCTCAACGGAGGCAAGGTTTGTAAACAATAAAAATCAGAATTTGATTATTTTTACCATCTAATCAATTCGCTAATTTACCATTTGATTCAATTCAATTACCTTTGCATTTGCATCGGCCCTAGTTTATTACATTTACATGTGGTTTTGTGTGATACATTAAAGCGCATCCACCCAGCAAGGGTATCCTATACTATTAAACGAGCAATTCATGTATATATATATATATATATATATATATATGTTTATATATATATATATATATATATATATATATATATATATATATATATATATATATATATATATATATATATATATATAATCGGGATCTCGGAAACGGCTCCAACGATTTTCATAAAATTTAGTGTCCAGGGAGTTTCGGGGATAATAAATCGATAATGTCTTTTTGTCCGTATTTTTAGGCAATGAAAAACTTCTACAATATCGTTAGAATAAAAAGGTAAATTTTGACAGATTGTTAATGATTTTAAATAGTTTAATTGGTTTAATGGGCGGTCACAGAATCGTAAAACCCCGGTCCGAGCCTAGACCGACTTTTTTAATTTTTTTTTCAAGTTCATTTCTCTTTTGAGAAAATCTATTTTTTCAAGCTCTTTTTTTAGTATTTTTTAAAAACACGAAAATTTAAATTAAAATAATTGCACTCATGATTTTTTATTCAAATAACCAATTCCGTTTTTTCTGTTATGTCGCTAAGATCAAAAAATATTATTCGTATATCATCAGTATTTAATTTGTATCTAAATATAATTTCCAAAACACACGAATTAAAAAAACCGAGCGAAAAATACCGAGCAAAGCTCGGTCAACCAGGTACTAACAATATGGAATAAAGCTAGCTAGCTCTAATGCCTTGATTCTAATACTAATATTTATATATTTTTTAAACATTGCATATTATTATAGTATTTAGTATACGTTATATTACTATATTTATTTATTTACTTACTTTAATTATACGTAATATACATCTAATTTATAGGTAACGTTTCTTAATTAAAAACTAGTGCTATCACAAACTTCTTACACCTCTATTACTATCTCTATTATATGAGTTCAGGAATCAAATAAGGAACGTACTAGTATCAGGATATAAAGTGTGCAATACATTTTCCTAAAGAGACGACTTGTTGATTCATCACGTCATATGCAACACGTAAGTCATCCTCATGTAAAATTGATCTAAACTAGTTCTACATTACTCGAAAGGTAGACGTTACGTATACCGAATAATTCAGAGTTGGAATGTCGGTCTGTATGACACAGCCGCTAATAAAGGTAAAGTGATTTTCCAAGTTAGTTTTTTCAACAAGTTCTGACCAGGAATCTGTTGATCGTTCTCGTAACCGTCCACTTCCCCATTGATTTACAATGTTACCTACATTTCCTTTGTGAGTTTTTTTCTATGCCTACGATGGGCAACTCTTAGGTAACTCCGACAAGTAATTTCAATGAGTAGCAACCCACTGTACCATATTGGGGCAAGTGAAAATTCTTATTTTATTTCGTAATGTAAAACATTACATAATTTTTAATTAACTACAGTTTAGCGAATCAAATTATCTATATATTAATACGTAAAAGGAAAAACTATGCACCCCTTTTAAAGCAAACTGCACGCACTGAGAGTGAGATTTGGTATAGTTAAAGTTTGTGTCATATTGGAGTACTGTATTCGTTTATTAACTGAGTCAGATTTATAAAAAACATAGAATGAATGAATCCGCTCACAATGGCGCCAGCTTTTCGCCATGGGTTTTAAGAGTAAACTGACCGTAGTTCAACTTTGGGCTAATTCTAAGACAAAGCCGCCGCAGTTACGAGTGAGTGTCCCTGCAAGGGTTAAGGTGGTATTTCATGTTGAGAGAGCTTTGAGAAGCTCTTAATAAAATTTAGAGTAAGCTTTATGTAAGTACAGGGAATACTGCCGTCACATATAGGCTGCTGCAAAACGCAACGCACTCACTATATATTTATTATAAATTGAATATTAGCGTAAACCGTTACTGCCTACTAAAATCCACTGCTAAAAATACCACCAGCGTAAGATAGCAGCATAACGCTGGTATTGTTTTTATATTGAGGATTGGGAATCGAGACTCATTTTACTAATAGTAGGCAATTTATCTTAGTCTTCAAAGGTAATGCATTAACATTTTGATTGATCCACATCGATGATAGATCCACATTTGGGCAAAAACCATGTACGTGCTGTTACGCCGCGCTCAAATCAGCGCACTAGCGCCATCTAGTGTCAGGAACGAGAGCGAGGGGAGCGTTGCAGTTTATGACATCACACATCTTTCGACCGACAGCGCCACCCGAAGAACTAAGATTCTAGAAAATCTATACTCGAACTCTCGGTACCTTGCGCGTGTTTACTTGAACATTCCGGATATTTTGCTAATTTAAATAAATAGGTGGCGCAAGATGCGATCGAGGCAGAGTAGAGTTGAACTCGGCGACAAAGCGAAGCTTCGGAGCGGAATTAAGTGAATTAGTGTGTTTAATTATTAGTGTTTTTAACTTTAATTTGTATAAAGTAAATTAAAGTGTTAAGTTAGGTAATTCTATCGGCAATTTTTATTGTCACGAACCTCAAGCTCGTAACAGTGCCATCACGTGAACTGTGTGGTCGTTTGTCACCCTACTTCAATAAAAAATACTGAAACTATAAAAATTAAATTCATATTACCAATTTTTTAAGTTTAATAATAAGTTAGCTCACTCAAAACTACCGATGCTACTAGAAGTAGCAGTGTTTATTAAATTGCATCCGAAACGTTTTAAACGCCTTGACCAAGTAGTTCCACGTAATAGACGCGACAATACCCTTTTATGTCATCAATCCGCTAAGACAGCACTAATGCGCAAAATTATATACTGCATGGCTCCAGTCATATATGATAAAATACCAAAAAGTTGGAAAGAATTGCCGCTATCGATATTTAAAAAAAGGTTTCGTAGCTTCTTGACAGTTAAAGCATAGCGTAACAGAATTCTTGACTGAAAAAAATTTTTCATTTTGAGATTAAGACTATATAATGTTAAAAAATTTAAATTATATTTGTTTTTGTGCTATTATTTTATTTTGTTATAGCTGTTTAGGTGATAAGTTTATATTTCTGTATATTTTGCATGCCTACTGGTAAAATGTGGCTGAACTCACTACCTAAATTTCCATGTACTGTACCCATATTTGCAAAATAAAATATCTTTATCTTTATCTTTTATCTTAAATTCTGTGACCTGATGCCAAAGTACGTTTTTATTAAACAGTTAACTACCGTATAGAAGCACATATTCTAATTTATTAAACAGTACGGAAGTGCACACTACAATGGCCTTTTTTTACATAGTATGTTTTGAAAGACTGTCAATAAACGTACGCTCTTTTAGCACACAAATTTCGTATTTTTCAATAATGTGGCTTTAAGATCTCATTTCTTAAAAAAAGTACTTTGGCCCTTTTAGCACCAGGAATTATATTTTACCGTGTCGTAGCGGTGTAAGGTGCTCCACCCTATATCGTTCCGCGGGTATCTCGAGAGGCGACAGAAATAAAATCAGCTAAATTAAAAAAAAAAAAAAAACAATAGTTGCCCACCCGCCTGGCAAGCACGGTAACTATGGCAAACATCCAACGTGGCAGAGCCACTCTGCAGCTGTGTTATAGTTGCAGCACGAATGGGTCGGCTCGACCGGTGGGACCACGCTATTACAGAATGCCAGCGTGAAATAGCAGCTTAATGCTGCTGTGTTTCGTATGGTGAGTGTATAAATCCGGCGACCCTTTTTTACTGGAAACGAGGCATTCCATCTTAGTCCTCAGGGGTGACAACGCAACTGCGTTTTGAGTCTTAATCGAGGATAAATGTAGATGTCTATGGGCCACAGCATTCACTTACCATCAGGTGGACTGTGTGTTATTCTATAAAAAAATCTCTATGGGGCAATCTATAGAGGACGAATATGTTCAGCGCTTAATATACTGCAATGGTAACACTATATGTAAAATAAAACCCGTGTTAAGTAAATGGATACGACGTTTTCATCCATATACAAGCCAGTTTATTACGTGCATTACGTGAGATGTGTATACCTGGGCGCACATGTTTCAACATCGCATTGATTAGAATGCCGACTGTGAATGAACGTAGGTGCATGCCAGGCCGGAAGATGATACGCAAAGAGGGCAAGGCCACGATGATCTGATTAAATGTCTATAGATAATCTTCTTATATATAAAAATCAATTTCTGTTCGTTGGTCTTGCTAAAACTCGAAAAGGGACGAACTATTTTAATAAATTTTATTGTGTGTATTTTGAGCCCCTGGATGGTTTAAAACCTCAATTGGACCCAGTAGGTGGCGCTATTGTCGAGATACTTCAGGCCGAATTTCGGTCACGGCGGTCAGACTCAACGGAGACTGGCATACGGCGCAGGCCAGAATTATAGTGCCCAAGTGCATGCACAAAACAGGTGCACTCTCTGTTCCCTCACTCTCATTGTCCGATGGGACGGTAAACCGAAACGACCGGAGAGAGATCACGCGCAGAACCAACAGCCTTACGTACTTTCCGAGTCACGGGGGTGAGACACCGCCAATTTTCCTGACTCTGAACTGATTTTTTGGCCCGACCCGGGATTCGAACCCGGGAGCTCATTATGAGCAGTCGAACTACTACAACTACTAGACCAACGAGGCAGGTGGGCAACTAGTTTTTTTTTATTCAGAAAATTAATGAAAGCAATAGGGACTAACTAAGTAGTAAGACTACTACCTAGAAGTCTTCTCGATATCATCCTCATACCGCTTTCCACCTGACAGAGCTTGACCTGCTGTGTTTCGGTTTGGAGAGGATATAGGGGTAATATAATTACATGGTGGGAATCATTTTTGTAAGAATAAGGGTGCTTTGGCTTTTAGACATCTACATTTATCTTTTCCTTTGACTAAGATGGAATGCCTGGTTTCCAACAAAAAGAGTCTCTACTTCTCTACACTCACCATACGAAACTCATCAGCATTAAGCTGCTGTGAAAATAGTCCTTACCCGGTTGAGCCGACCCATTCGTGCTACAACCATAGTATAGCTGCATAAACATACACTCTACCCAGAAAATGGCTAATAAAACATATGTACACTCTCAAGCTTTTGACGACTAAAATGAATGCCTCACAACCTATAATTATAAATCGTCTACCCTCCAGACCGAAAATTAGCAATGCGTGCAATGCTATTTGCCGGTATAAATACGTAAGAAGATGATACCTATCTAAAATAAGGAGTCCTAGACAAAAGGAGGAGTCCCTCCATTTAATAAACATTAAATATACAGGTGAAACTAAATTTCATAGTAGTAACTTTAAAAAAAATCTGATTCTATGAACCAAAATAATAAAACACTGCGGTCACCAAGCTTGGCAAACTATAACAAAATTTTCCCCTATGGGTCAATCAAAGGGTGATGCCTATTTCCAACAGTAAACTTTAGTAGATTGTGATGATGACGATGATGATGAAATTGATATAAAATATGGCGTACAAACTGGGACAAATTTTATAACATAAACTATAAAGTTCTAACCCTTAATAAAGATCTAAAATCCTTGACACAAATCATGAGTAGATGACCCGTCGTTGTAATCAGCTCAACGTTGACAGCGTTCGTTATGTAACGAAGCACACGCGTTATAACGTTATTTGGATGACGTCATCTAGATTTAAGACTTGTAAAGGTTAGTGCACACTTGCAATAATACAATGCCGACAAGAGTATAAGCTATAAACGTTTTTAAAAATCTTAGAAAGTGGTTTTACAATTAGTGTGTACGATAACTTATCGTGTTAACCGTGTAGAGACGGGTTAAAATATTCACTACCCCATATCGTCCTGTGGGTGTCGTAAGAGGCGTCAGAGATAAAAAACCAGGAGATGGGCAGCTGCGTATGAACCAGAAAATAAAAAAACTGCGCTTGCATCTATGTGCCAAATGAGCAGAATATGGTGATGCCAACCCAGTCATGCTGGTGATTTGGGAAGAATGTGATAAATAAGTATTAATATATTGTGATAATATAAATATTTGCATTCGGGGAGCGCGACACTTCTAAGAAATTACCCTAAGAAATGAGAGGGCCTGTGCCCAGCAACGGGCCTTAATAGGCTGTAACTTTAACTTTAATTTAAATAAAATTATTAATTAAATTATAATTATTAATTTATATAAAAATATAAATTATTATACAAAAATAATCAAATGTTTCATTATAAAATTTAAGGTGCCCATTACACGGTAGTTTTTGCCGTCAGTTTTACAACAATCACGGCTGTGATTGACGAATAACCTACCATGTAATGCAGTGATTGACGCCTGATTGAGCGTGTAATGTAAGCCCATCAGTCACCATCCGTTTTTTACCAATCATGACTGATGGAATCGATTGACGCCTGGATGATCGTGTAATGTACGCCTATATATTAAACGCCTCATAGTGACAGATGAGTGTCTTATGTAGCTCAACCAGCAACCAATTTCAAACAAAGAAGACTATAGATGCTTTATCATCACAGAGTATAGAGATGGAATGCCATCTGTATACCGAGCCGTGTTAGCTCAGATGGTTAACGCTCGCTGTAAATATCACAGTACGCGAGTAACCCGGTTTCGATCCCCGCCGGCACCAATGAAATTGTTAATTGAAATTTTAAGTCCTGATTTACCACGTGCTCGGCGGTTAAGGTAATCGTAAGAAACCTATATGTCTGAGGAATAAGAAAAAACAAATCGAAGACATGTAAAGTTCGCCGACACGCATTGGGGCAGCCCTGCGGACAATTCCTTGTTCTAAAACTCTTTCAGAAATGAAAGGAAGCCCGTGGTGCAGCAGCAGCAGTAGCAGTGGGACGTGTATAGGATGTAACTTTAGTTTACTATACCTTTTAGACCCAAACACAGATTTTACTGCAGGAATAGTTAAGAGGGTGGCATGTATAAAGACAGACTTCTTGGCATATAAAGAGTCCTACCTAATTGATATGTTTCTCCGTACACTGTCTTAACAGCAGATTTTTTTATAACGACAAAAAATACTTTTAAAATTTATATTAGTAACATTTTCACTAACACTATGCATCCATTACCTTACAATGTAAGAATCCGTCACCGCATAATGTTGACACTTGGGCCAGCTAATCTGAGCGCGTGCATCGCATATGTAATCCGTTATCACTATTTTCACACATATTACTTGTTTGAAGTCGTTTGTTCTCAGTTCTTAGTTCCTTTTCTTCTTTGATATTGTATCGTGGAGGTAGTTTATATACATGAATTGCACAGGAATGGGCATCCAGATCCGGAATAATTTTTTGCAGCCAATACAAATACTTGTTCCGAGCGGGATTCGAACCCGTGACTCAAATCAGCGTCGCGTCAAAACAGCCACTGCACTGCAGAGCTGTCTTATTCACTATCTTCAATGTTTTCTTTGTCAGCCCGCAACTGAAGAATGAGATGAGATAAGAATAATACCGCAATATAATACAACATGTTGGTGTTCGGGTCCGAATTAATTGAGATGGTCCTCTTGGCTCTCTTACCATGTGCTCGAAGATGAAGACTAACATCGTGAGAAAATCTAGATATTTGAACCGCTGCAACTATATTATGGCTGAAGCACGAATGTGTCGGCTTGACCGGGGAAGTACTACACTCTTACAGAATAATAGCGTAAAATAGCAGCTTAATACTGCTGTATTTCGTATGGTGTGTGTGGAGACACGGAGACCCTTTTTTACTGGAAACGAAGCCTTCTATCTTAGTCCTCAGGGGTGACAACGCACGACGACGACGACATCCCGGAAGGGACCGGGGTAGACCTGAGAGTGGCGGTACGTAGGCTCAAGGCCAGGAATACCGCCCCAGGACCCGATGGCTTGCCTGGCAAAGCCTGGGTCCTGGCCTCGGAGGCTCTCGGGCCCCGACTGGAGGGGCTCCTAAGCGCATGCTTGGAGAGAGGCCAATTCCCGCTTCGTTGGAAGACGGGGAAGCTGGTCCTCATTCGGAAGCCGGGGCGCCCTGCGGACTCTCCGTCCGCATACCGGCCCGTGGTGCTGCTCGACGAGGTGGGCAAGCTCTTTGAAAGAGTCATTGCAAACCGCCTCGCCGAGCACCTTGCGGGGACGGGGCCGGATCTTGCGGAACACCAGTTTGGTTTCCGCAAGAGGCGCTCTACGGTGGACGCCATCATGCGCATGAGAGCCCTCACGACGGGGGATGCAGTGGCCAGAGGAGGGGTTGTCTTGGCGGTGTCTCTCGACATCGCCAACGCCTTCAACTCCATGCCCTGGAGCTGCATTAGGGAGGCACTCCGGTATCACCGGGTGCCGACCTATCTCCGTCGTATAGTCGGGGACTATCTGACGGACAGGGCCGTCATCTACCCCGGTCGCAACGGTGAGTGGAACCGGCGAGAGATGTCGTGCGGTGTCCCACAGGGTTCGGTTCTGGGGCCACCTCTGTGGAACATCGGTTACGACTGGGTGCTGCGCGCCGACCTCCCTACCGGCGTCAGCGTAGTTTGCTACTCTGACGACACGCTGGTACTAGCACAAGGGGGGTCGTACGAGGCGGCGGCGGAAACTATGACACGCGGGGTTGCGATAGTCGTTGAGAGGATTCGGCAACTGGGTCTCGAGGTGGCTCTGCGCAAGTCCGAGGCCATGCACTTCCATGGTCCTCGGAACAGGCCACCACCGGGATCCTCAGTGATGGTAGGAGGGGTATCCATCGGCGTCGAGTCGACGATAAAGTACCTAGGACTCGTCCTCGACGGCCGATGGAACTTCGTTGAGCACTTCCGACGTTTGGCTCCCAAACTGGAACGGACCGGGGCTGCCTTCAGGTGGCTCCTGCCGAACCTGGGGGGGCCAAACGCCTCCTGCCGGAGGCTCTACGCGGGGATCGTGCGGTCCATGGCCCTTTACGGGGCCCCGGTGTGGGCGCGTGGTTTGGCGCGGCTTGCCGTCCACCACCTGAACGCGCCCCAAAGGGTAGTTGCCGTGAAAATTGTTCGCGGCTACCGCACGACCTCCCGCGAGGCGGCGAGCCTCCTTGCCGGATTGCCGCCTTGGGATCTAGAGGCGATGGTCCTCGCGCGCCTGCACGAATGGCGCGCGGAGGCACTATGCCGGGGGGAAACTCCGCTGCCGCGGCAAGTTGTCGCGCAGCGGACAGACTTCCGACACGATCTCATGGCGACATGGAGAGAGCGACTGTCGCAACCCCGTGCTGGGCACGCCACTATAGCGGCGATAAGACCCCTCTTTGAAGAGTGGCTTGAGAGACGCCACGACTACCTCACCTTCCGCCTGACGCAGGTCCTCACCGGACACGGTGTGTTTGGGAGGTTCCTGCACCGAATCGGGCGGGAGGAAACGCCTGGGTGCTCCCACTGCGAGGATGGACCGGAGGACACGGTGGAACACACCGTGGAGGTGTGCCCTGCTTGGGCGGAGCACCGCCGTGTCCTCGTAGCGGCGATAGGCGGCGGCGACCTCTCGCGTCCGGCCCTGGTCGAAGCCATGGTCCGGAGCGAAACAGAATGGGATGCCGTCACCACCTTCTGCGAAGCAGTGATGCTAGCGAAGGAGGTGGCGGAGCGGGAGAGAGAGAGAGCAGCAGCCTTCCTCCCGCGCCGCGGGAGACGCCCCGGGCGTCGGGGGCTACGTCGTGGCCCCCGGCCACCGTAGGCGCGGGCCTGTGGACGGCGAGCAATGGGTAGCTCGCCGTCCGTCCGTCTAACGACGACAGGTCGTGTCGACGGCGCGTTTTGTTCCACGCGCGCCTCAAAGAGCTGTCAGCAGCGTGAAGGGGCCCGCAAAGGCCGACGCCTGCCGGGGCTGCGGGCTGTTCGAAAGAGATACCGCGGCTCCGGAACGTAAGGGCACTGAAGGAACATGGATGGTTTTTAGTCAGTAAAAGTCTGACACTCACTTACGCTCCACCCAGAGCGAAAGGCGTCATTAGATGATTTTCCATCCGCAAAAAAAAAGGGGTTCTTAATCGAGGATAAATGTAGATGTTTATGATCACAGCATCTACTTACCAACAGGTGGACTGTAAGCTCGTTCGTTACCCTTATTCTATAAAAAAATATAAAATATAATGAAGATATGCAATATCTGCCAACAGGCAGTGCGTGATCTACTTGTTTCATAACTCTATTTGAAACAATATTTTTTTAATATAATGCATGTTGAATTATCAAATGCGTGTTGTGCGTGTTGAAACCATCTTAGGGACAGCTGCGATGTGCAGATTGTCTATAACATTATTTTTATAAAGCCAAAACGTTTCATGATGGTTATAGTTATAATCGAAACTATTCAATAAATCTTAGAGAGCTAGAAGAGAGTAAAGAAATCAAAAAAAAAATTTCCCGACTTTTGCATCATTCAAATTGTTTGCCTAAACAAACTAAACACAATAATAATGAAGGTCATATTTTCGGTAGGTAATATGTAGGCGAATCATAATGAAGGTTATAACGACGTAGGAATATCCATTACCTGGTACTGGTATTAAAGCACTTTTAAAAATAAAGTTTAGTTTTGAAGCCTGCAATCATCATCATCGTCATTACAGCCTATCAAATCCACAACTGAGCATAGACCTCCTACATTTTGAGTTATTGTCGGGAAGCTCATCTACTGTTTCCATTTCTCTCTGTTACCTCTTACGATACCCGCGGGATTACATGAGGTAGTGGAGTTTCTTACTCCGTCACTACACGACCGTGGTAATATGTTAAAGCTGGAATTATTTCTATTACAACAAAATACGGTTCAAAATATAAATTAAACAGTGGCACAATCAAATGAGATTGTCCTTGGACTGTTGTACCTACGCTCCACGAAAGTAGAGCATCTGGCATTCCTCGTGGGTCAAGAAACCCTGATACTGTTGCAAAACAAAATCTCCTTTATATGCAAAGCATTAAGTACTATCATTCGTCACATGCAATAGGGTATAAAGTACGTATTATCCTGTCTAGATCTAATTTGCTGTGAGAAACAGTGTGCCTTTCAATTTAATAGTAATTTACGATCAAGAACTAAAACGCAAATACGAGTAATTAATTGAAATCCGATTGGATGTTGTGTTCAAATTTCTCAGAGAATAGAAATTAGAAAAAAATATAGTATATCCTTTAAATAGTTAATACCTTTTTCCCACCTTAAACATGTTCAAATGAAATGAAGACTCTTTAGTTTTTGAAGAAAGCCAAAATGTTTTTAAATTTACTTCGTTTCAGAACAATTATTTTCAAAGAAGAACCGGCGAAATAAGCTATGCAACCATCCCCTTAATGACATTTTAATTCCCGACATTTCGGGTGCTTTCCAGCACCCATGGTCACGGGGGACTGAGGTGACCGACGTCCCGATGTCATTATTAAACCCGGAGTACCTTCAGCTTTTTTTAATTATTGTTTATGGCCCGATCTATGCAAAATGAACTGACTATGTCTTGAAGTTTTACAGTGGTATTAATAATAATTGTCTTTCAAACCCGAGCTAGAACAACGAGGTTAAACAGGATGGTTTTCTACGTTCGTTAAAGCTATAGAAAACAATAGAAATTTATTTCCCCACAACCAATGTGACCATGCTCATGCGATAAAACCATTACCCCAATCAATTTCAGTTTGCTACATAAATTTATAAACTAAAAAAGTCCAATATTTCATTAAGTATTTGATGCAAAAATGGAATATCGTCCTTATGGATTGTAAGGGATTTTAGTAAGAGACCGACGTAACCTTTCCATCGCCCCCGCAGTGTAAGGTAAGGTATCCATGAGAATTTTCCACAAATAAAAAATTCACATGTCTTCAGTTAAGTATGCTTATTAGTACAGATAAACAACTGTAGTAAAGTAAAAGTACTATGGTGCTTTGAACTTTAATATGTATATATAGTCAATGTGTTACGTACAATAAAGTCAGTGTAAAACTCTGCCCGTATTTTCCAAATATATACCTATATAAAGAAATTTCGAAGTCATGAATACGTGCTCGAAATTGAACAAAAAATCAATGCGTGATTGCATGTTTAATCACAGCTTTCACGTTTCACAACTTGTTCGAATTACAAAATCCCTCCGAACTTTGGGATGATCGTTGATGTCTGTTCAACGAAAAGAGTAGTAAAAATTTGAAGATAATTTTAAAGCATACTTCTTCCAGTTAAATTCAACTAGAACAACAATATTTTCGGAAGCCATCCAATATAATATATTATTATAGTAAATACCAGCGTAAAATAGTAGCGTAATTCTTTTGTGTTTCGTATGGTGAGTGAAGAGAACTGGAGACGCTTTTTACTGGAATCAAGGTATTCCATCTTAATCCTCAGGTGTGACAACGCATTTGAATTTTGACACTTAGTTGAGGATAAATGTAGATGTCTATAGGCCATAGCATCCACTTATCATCAGGTGGACTGTGTGCTCGTTTGTCAACCAATGCTATAAAACAACTAGCCATTGTTTTATAGAAGTAAGATTGACGAATGCACGAACACACAGTGCAAATAATGGTAAGTAGATGCTCCGGCTCGTAGACACCACCTACATTTACAAATCAAGATGCCGATTGGCTCCTTGAAAGATTAAGACGGCATGACGTATTAAAGATTATTTTATATAAGAGGGCAAACCAGCATGTGGCTCACCTGATGGTAGGACTTGTAGCAAATGCTACATCTATGCGCATACAAGGAATATACTTGGCTGAATTTCATCATACTCAATTCAAAAAGAATGCTTATCGAAACGATAAGATTTTTCTGCCATAATACGTGATGGTAGATTCTCTTACGCTGGACCTTTGCACCTCTAAAAACGTTACTTTCTAGTATATGCGTTATACATGGTAGAGAAATACTGCAGCTATATTAGGGTTGTAGCACGAATGGGTCTGCTTGACTGGGGGAGGACCACGCTCTCACAGAATACTAGCGTGAAATAGCATCTTAATGCTCCCGTGTTTCGTAATTCGTATGGTTAGTTAAGGGAACCAGAGACCATTTTACTGGAAACGGGACATTCTACCTTAGTCCCCAGGGATGACAACTCGTCTGCATTTTGAATCTAAATCGAGAATATATGTAGATGTCTATCAGTCACAGCATCTACTTATTATCATGTGTACAGCGTAATCGTTTGTCACCCCTATTGGATAAAAAATTTAACAGCAGGGTGTAATTAAAACAACTTTTTTAGTTTCCGGTTTTGTACTAAAACTGTCAAAATTACGAATTCATAACAATAACTAGTCTGTTATGGCAGCGAACGGGTAAAGTATTGTTGCAACTGGTCCAAAGTTATGATCTACACGACCGAGTATAGCCGAGCATAGTTTCGCAAGGCACTCTTAGTGGGAGTCCTCTATCAGCAAGGGTTGAGGAAATATTTAAATTAGATAAAATGTTTTTATTTAAAAAAAATAGTAAAGAGTATGGTATAGAATGTCCACTACCCCATATCATACGACAGGCGACCTAATAACGAATGAAATATAAAAAATCTGCGGTTATCATCCTAGGAATATAATAATAAGATAAGAATAGATAATGAATAGAATAAGATAATGTAGATTGCCTCTTAAGAAGGATATTTTTTTCATCCGTAGGGATGAGAGGCCTATGTTGAATAGTGGCCTTTTAATAGTTTGTAACGGCACCCGTATAGAGTATAAATGTTTGGAACCATGGTCTCCGAACTCAACAAAAATGTATAACATTTCGAGTGCTGCAAAACACTTGAAGCGTCGGGAGATCAGATTAAATTAAATTAAATGAAATTCGTAAAATAAGATACATTCAATATGAAGTACGAGAAATATAAGAAAAATCATTAAGTGTATTTTTAGGATGGCATCCCGATTTTTTTTGCAATTTTAAAGGTTAGTACTAAAATTAAAATACTTTACTCAATACAGATTATTACACACTTGAAAAGTCTATTTTTGTGTTCCGAAGTCAGTGGTCGGAAAATACTTCCACCCTGGAAAGAACCAGCAAGAGACTCTGCGAGATTTTTTCTACATTTTTTTATACGTGACGGCTCTGCGGTGCAGTGGTTTAGCAATAAGTTGCAGCGCTGAGGGCCGCGGGTTCGTATCCTGCACGGAACAAATATTTGTATGACCTACAAATAATTGTTTCAGGACTGGATGTTTGTCCTTGTGCATTTTTGTTTGTAAATGAGAGAAAATCCTAGTGTGATTGTTTTAAAGAAAAAACATACAATTTTATCTAGTTATTTATATGATTTATCACAAAACAAAGAAACGTGAAAAAACGTTAATCTTGCCTAAGAATTAAAAACGTAAAAACAACATGTGCAGTCTACTAAGAAAAAGATGATGATGATGATTATAGTTACAAATTACTACCAATGATGAGGAATGACTAACTATCACGAGTCACGGTCACGTTATGAGCCATAACCCTCATAAATTAAAAATGCAGCAGTGGAACGTGCGCAAGAGGTTATTTATGTTTTTGTTTATAATCACTTATTAAAAAATGAAAATAAAAAAGCTATTGCTTAGTTCTGATTTCGCTAAAATATTTACCTTTAGCATATGACAAAAACGAAATACTACTCTGATATTCTCATTTCGTAAGAAACCTACAAAATAGAGATAATTTTTTAATGTATATTTGATTTCATCAGCCCCGTCAAATATTTATTAATTTATTGATAATTTATGCAAAATAAATCATAATATACAGATGAAATCTGCAATAACACTGGTGGGCTTTTTTTTATAAACCACATAGTAGACCAAATGTTCTTACATATATGACGATTTATTATTATTACTTTTTGAAATTTCCTTGACATAATTATTTATTACAATCCGTTTATTTTAATATACATAAAGGCAAGCAGTTCATTTACATAAATTTATGGAAGTAATTTACAATTTCGATGTAAAGTAGTTTTACCTTAAATTTATATACCTAACTTTAATCTTTCTTTATATCCTATCTGGGGGCACCACCAATTCGAGTAAAAAAGCGGCACGGCCGTACCATACTGTTCTCAAAGCAATTCAGGCCATTTTCGACCCCCTATAACTTCGTTGGGGATGATAATAGAAACCTGAATTTTAATAAAACAGGCGGGCATTGTATAGACACGGTATATTTCAAATTTCATTCAATTTGAACCAGTAGTTTAGGAATTATAATTAGTCAAAGTTTCTTAATTTTGTCACTCACTGACTGACCGATCATCAAAACTCTAAGGCACTTCTAGCAGACATAGAAGCTTCAAACTTAGAACACCATTAATGTTTAGTGTGTAAGTCGAGGAAAAACTAAAATATTTTTCAATTTCGGTCCAGTTTTCTAAATACACTCAAAAATGAGGCTTTGAAAGCTTTTTTAACATGTGACACTTGTAAATATCTCCATCGACCTTATTAAGTGTAATGTCATAAACGGGAGGGTGAAAATAAGTGAGTACTTTTGTGGTCGTATTTACACTTTTGGCACTATCAGAACCAAATCATGAAAATCAAAAATATGCATTTTGTACTCATTTTGAATTCGGAATCCACGATTTATTAATCAAGTTTTTTTATAGATTGAAGTGACAAAGAAGCTTACAGTCCATCTCGTGGAAAGTGAATGCAGCTCACTGACATCTGCAACCAATATAACCAATATAATATACTATAGATGCGTTTTCACTTTTGAGGACTAAGATGAAATTTCTAATACATCATCCTTACAATAAGGTAACGCAGGTCTGAAGGGTATACGTATAAAACGTATACCCTTTAGACCTGAACACGGTCGGGCGCATACTTCCTCTTGGTGGTTGAAATAGTGAGGGGGTGGTTACCTACTCAGACTAATTCCTAGTCAGAAGAGTCCCACCAACTTGTCAACTATTCTGAATGGAACTCTAAGACCTAAGTTGTAAGCAATTTACCTTCTTTTTTAAATACAACTAGTCTTTACGGATTGTATCGCGTACAATAACTTATTTTACATTCTTGATGTTTCGAGCACTTTACAGTGGTAACTGAGGTGTTCGACGTCCCGATGTAATAGTTAACCGCGGTTACCCACAGATTAAAATTATTAATTTTTGTTCCGATCTACGCAGTATGAAGTTATAGTATCTTAAGACTTGGAGTTGTATACTTGGGTTGGGATTTAATTTATTAACCATAGGATGTCAAGCAGATAGTAGCACTTAGCCATATTTGTCATCTCAAAAATACACGCTAAAGAACACCGATTCCTTCCAAGGATGATTCGTGAGGGCATTCAAATCAAAAAACATCGAAACGTCGGAAATATAAAATAAGTTAAGATACGCAATAAAATCCGGAGAAAACAGTATTATTTAAGAAATCATTAAATTTACGTACCTTCATTACCAGCATGTAAAAATAAACTGCTGTGATTTGCCTTAATCGTTACGCTTGGTAAGCGGTTTTTTTTAAATAATAAGGGTGACAAACGAGCACACAGTTCCCTTGATAGTAAGTGGATGCTGTAGCCCATAGACATCTACACTTCTCCTCAATTAAGCATCAAAACGCAGATACGTTGTCACTTATGAGGACTAAGATGGAATGCTTCGTTTCCAGTAAAAAGGGTCTTCGGTTCTCTACACTCACCATACGAAACACAGAGTATTAAGCTGCTATTTACGCTGGTATTCTGAGAGAGCGTGGTTCTTCCCCGATCGAGCCAACCCATTTGTGCTACAACCACAATATAGCTGCAGCATTGCTCTACCACGTATGATGATGAAGAAAAAATTAAATATCTACCATCAACTTTCCGCATGTTTTAGAAGGCCATCACTCCATCTCTTAAGTGTCCGCAGTACACTTTAGTTACCGTTCATCAAAGCATATTTTTCACGAAAAAAATTCTAACAATCTTCTCTTAGTCCTCAGGGGTCACAACCCATCTGCGTTTTGACTCTTAATCGAGGATAAATGTAGATGTCTATGGGCCACAGCATCCACTTACCATCAGATGGACTGTGTGCTCGTTTGTCACCCATATTCTATAAAAAAAACACTACAACTCTTCACAAGCCCACTGCTGAGAATAGGCCGTCCCCAAGCCACGAAACGCGGCCATGAGCCACCATGCGGGTAGCAATCCTTGAGGGAGGCTATGTTCAGCAGTAGACTTGGGAAGGGTTGTATAAAGCTTTGTTATGCATGTAGTATTAACTTTAGTCTTTTGCAGTTTCGTCCAGTTTACCGTTACAGCCTGTCTACTGCTGAACACAGGCCTCGCTCTAAGTTACCCCGTTAGTAAGTTGGTAACCGCCGTTTATTTTTTATTTTTATCGTTATTAGTCAAACGCTGCTGCTCATCTGCTGATTCGTTACCTTTTATCACTTCTTACTATACCCACGGGATGACATGGTGTAGTAGACATTCTTAAACCGGCACTACACGGTAATTACTTACTGCTTAAGGCTTACTGCCTTTGTCTTTGCCCTATCTGGGACGAATACGACAGGTCAATGTAATTGAAACCAGATTAGTCCCATTACATGCAACTCTATTATTCCGGGGCCCGGTGTCGCAAATATTCGCGTTTGACGTTAAAATCCTTCGAACGATAGTAGGGATGGTTTGTAGACCGCCTTATATAAGTCCTTACAGACTTACTTGGACACATATGACCAGTGGTCGCCGCGGCTAACAGTGTTACATCGCTCCGAACCCTCAGTTCACAATTACCTAAGTGTTTGTGCGTGTTACCGTAGATCAAAAGAAAAATGAAGGCTTTCGTAAGTGAATTTTGAGCCTATTTTCATATTAATAGCGGTATACTTAAATGTAGATGGAAAACTTTGATACAATTTCTTCTTAATACCTAAAAGATACTCGTTTATTCAATCCTTGACGACTCAGTGGCTTAACATTTGGATGCGGCGCTGAGGGCAGCAGGTTCGAATCCCACAACTATTTGTATGGTCTACAAATAATTGTTACGGGTTTTGTTTTAAATTATGTATGTAAACTGCCTCTATATCGTGGTGTAGTGACTTATTTAATTTTATAAAGTGGAACATAAAATTTCTTTTTTATTAAAGAAAATAAATTTACATATTGATGATTCTAATTTCACTACAAGTTAATATCACCTTTGTCAAAATCTTTAATAACACTTTCAGTGTCCACGGGGAATTAATTACTCGCGCACGCTTAGCCACTGAGCTATCCGGACTCTACTTCTCAAATTTCAAAATAATAACATAATACATTATTCGTGCTTAAATCTATTCTTCCTAAAGCTATAAAAATTTTCTAAATTAGAAAAAAGTTTAATTTTGATTTTGACACAAAAATATTTTTATTTTTGTGTCAAAATCAATTTTTTCATTAAAAAACTAAGATATTATGCTCATTTGGTACCAATCCCCGTCACCACTTTAGCTATTTACATATGTGATGTTATCCGAAATTGTTACGCCGCGAAGTGGTGGACTAAGTAGGATCCACTACCGAAATTATTTCATGGGTGTCGTGGCGATGCGATGGATGTAAACTAAAATGATAAACAGAAACAGAAACTTTTTTATTCAATATAGATAGTAAATAATACTTAATAAAAGTCACTTTTTTAAATTTACCACTGGTTCGAAAAAACCTCAGTCCTGGGAAGAATTAGCAAGAAACCCAGCAGGACATTTTTTTTTTAAATAACAGCTTGCAACCATTTTACAATTAACAATACAAAACAAATTAGAAATAGCTAGATAGCGATCACCCCTCCCAGGGGTTATTATCATCCATAAAGAAAAAGAGATTGGCAGCATAAAAATAATTAAAACTGTGTGCCTACCCACTTCCGAAGCATGGTAACTATAACAAATATCCCTTCAAAGAGGTAATCTATGGAAACTATGTTTAGAAGTGGACTCGTGAAAGACTGTAATGATAATGGTTGATGATCCGGAATCGTATGACGTCATCTACCGCAGGACACGGGTGATCATTCATTCATGATTTTATAATGTGTGCGTAATAAAATGGGGCAATGCATTGTTATACACAACCATGTTCATGTCATTGCCAATTTTCTATTACATTTGTGTAAAGTTTATTTAGTGTTGAGTTGCAGTTTAAAATAACTAACTAAACCGACCAGACCTATTGTGGCCAACGCGTCAATTTCCAAATAATGCTTTATGAAACTAAATTCAATTGTTTTATGTAATGCTTTTGAGGAAATATCAGAGGCTTAGATATACTATCAAAGGTACTAGAACAATCCGTTATTTGTGCGTTATTTACAAATATTTGCTCTAATTCAGATTAGAACACAAAAACTAAAATAAGCTACTAAAACTAATAACTGCTACAAAAAAAACTGCCACTACGGTGGCCGATTTATTTGTGGTTTACTTTACGATCAACTTAATTTAATTACACAATTTGTGGTTTACTTAACCACATCAGGGGCTAATCGGTGGCCGTAAAATTCACAGTACAAATAACCCGGGTTTAATCCCCACTGGCACCAACGAAATTGTCAATGGTAATTTTATGTGCCTATTTACCACGTGCTGGGCGGTAAAGGGAAATATTCTGGAAAAACCTACCAGCACGCATTGGGACAGCGCGGCGAATATTTTTTTTTGGTGTCAAACACTCAGAAATTAAAGGAGGCCTGTGCCCACAAGTGGGATGTATATAGGCTAACAATACTTGTACTACATTTTTGGAGAATTCGTTTGTATTAATAAATTTACTATATTACTAAAATACGAGTATGTAACAGGGGGTTTACCACTAATGAAAGTTAAGCTCTTCTACTATTTGATAACTTAAAGCGTTTTTATTTTCATTCGCGTCACATCTCAGAACATATATATCGCCACGCCTGTTATCCCTGACGGGGTAGGCAGAGCGAAAAGAGCAGCGAGCTGTACTTGGACCACTGGTAGCAAAAAAAGGGGGTATAGATGAAAAATTCTGAAAGAAATTATACAAACACAAAATCCCCTTACTCACTTTTTCCAACATGCTAGGCAAGTTACACTGTTAGCACACTCTTTTTTGTTATATGTCCCGCACAAACACGGGAGCTATAAGTTGTAGAACAATATAAAACATTCTAAAACATGCCATACGTATAAAGCGGGCTCCTGTGATCATATTGTCTTTGAACTAGCAAAATTGCTAGTTCTTTAACTTTTCCTTAAAATTCAGTCTCATAAAAGAAGAAAAAATAATATATAAATAATATATAAATATTTTTTTAATCAATTGCCTAGCATCAGATACATCCCTGCTAATTTCAGTTGCATATAAACACAATTTGAAGCTGGTGCTTCGACGAGGATACGAATCCTGCGTCTATATAATATACGCATATCTTGTAATAAGCCACTAGCGCAAATAGTGTGACCTACAATTGGGCCGGGTTGTTCGTTCAATTGCAATTTAGTTATGTAAAACGGCTACTATGTAACGCTTTTGTCTGAAATAAAATAATCAATATTGCTTTTTAAATTTTAAATTAAATATTGATATTTTTTATTTATTTGATTTACTAACTTTTACTGGCATTGTTTTTTACATAAGTAACATGCTTAAACTGTTGTTAATGTACAATATATTACATTCCCAATACAATTCTATGGTACTGTATGTAATTTATATTAAACTTACTTACTTACTTACTTACTTACTTATCGTCACGCACAATCCCTACCGGGGTAGCCAGAGAGAACAGATCGCCAAGTGTCACGATCCTTACATACCTCTTTCGCTTCTTTCAGGTTCATTAACTTCTTCATACATGCACGTCTAGGTATCCGAGTACTCTTGACCCTCCCCTCTTCGAGCAATTTGCTCACATGGTCTTCGAAAGTTAGTCTCGGTCTACCTCGACACCTTTTAATATTTACTTTCGCTCTATATATTTTCTTCACCATTCGGTCTTCACTCATTCGTTCAACGTGCCCAAACCATTG
Source organism: Parnassius smintheus behrii (assembly GCA_036936625.1). NCBI lineage: Eukaryota > Metazoa > Arthropoda > Insecta > Lepidoptera > Papilionidae > Parnassius > Parnassius smintheus. The sequence goes on along the minus strand of JAUPFT010000019.1, from coordinate 38,646,256 downwards.
GAGTACGCCCCTATCAATTTTTGTGATAAGGTCATCTTTCAATCCTGCCATATTGCGAATCTCTTCGTTTCGCTTTCGGTCGGCTATGGTAACGCCACACATTTTACGAAGAGATCGCATCTCCACTGCATTCAACTTGCTTTTATGCTTCTTCTGGCATACCCAGGTTTCGCTGCCATATAACAAAGTCGGTACCAACACTGCGTTAAGTATTGCAAGGCGTGCACTCTTCACCACGCCTTGCCTTTTTACTAATGCATTCAGGGCACCATTGACTTTGTTTCCGGCAGCGACACGCCTATCCACATCTAAATCACATCTTCCATCCCTTTATATTAAACGGCGGGAAATAATTACTTTTTAATGAACTATGAAAAAGTCTGTTTTATAATTGCTTCTTTTTCGTAAATTAAGACAATAAAAATACTTAAACACTGCTGGTTAGTTGATATTGTAACTACATTCTTTATGAATTATAAATTAAAGCGTTAGTACGATTCCATACACCCACAAAAATTGGTGAGTTGTGATGCAAGCTTGCGTACATCACTTGCAAGTGCTTAATCATTTTTATAACCTCTATATTGTATTCAAACGTAAAGATTATTGCTGACAAATAATTAGTGTAATATTAATCCTTTGCTATACGCAATATATGTAAATAACAAGGCAAAATTGAAAACTGTAAATGAATTACAATCTTTAACTCCATAGATTGCTTTATAGCATCTCGCCCAAGGTACCACGTTTGGTGAGTCGGCAACGGCAGTTTATTATTATTTTGAGCTATCAGAAAGATACTGCTACTAAATTGCTTTTTCCAAATTCACGTTTCACCGTGCTTCTTCTTATCCGTCTACGGAAATAGGACAGGGTAACTATTGTATAATTCTTGAGTACACTTCGAAATGTATTCAAACAAGAGCGAAAGCATAATACAAAAACAACAACAAACAAACTGCATCCATTGTGCACCATCGCTTATGATATAGGTGTTTAATTATTCGCGTCATGCCCAAAATTTCGTTTCTTACCACCCCGAGGCGCATGCCAAGTGGCGTGGTGAAGTCATAACACGTAACGGGTAAAAGCTAGCCATTGTTTTCGTTCGACAACAGACAGCAGAATTGCCGACAATGTTATGGATTTAAAATGTATTTCAATTAATGATTTAATACTTGCGGTGATGGTGGTCCCTTCTTCTTCATCATGAGCTCGTTTAATTTTACCCCTTTTTATAAAGTATTTACCTTGATTGCTTCTCTTAACAAGCGGCCCGATGAATTCTGTATCAAACGTCTCGCGCCTTTAAAGCCGCTGAGTGCTCCTTTATTGCCTAGGAAACTGCCTGAATCATTACAACCTCCTGAAACATTTCTGCCATTCAGTATGTACATGCACTAGTGCGTTCGGGATGGAAGGATGAAAGAGTCAACATTATTACAGACTGGGGGGGGGGTATTCATCTTCGTGATTAAGAGTACTGCAACTGCGGCCCTTTTTTGTAAAATTGGTAGCAGTAGTCACTATTCATCATTGGCATTATTACAGCTCATCGCAAGTCCACGTTGAACATATGGCTCTCTGAAGGAATACCACAAAACACGGTCCTTAGCAGTAATTGGCCCTTAGTAATTGGGGATCGGGTCTAACACTCTGCTACCGGTACGAGGTTTCCACTACAGATTTCTTTTTTACAAAAACCGATTGGTTCGGATCTGTGGTGGCAGCCTCCGTGTCTGAAGTTTTCCATATCTTGCGGACGTAACTTGTTTCCTTACGCCCTTGTCAAGTTCTCGCCGATGAGAACTTAGTAAATGAGCATTTAAATTTGAACTAACAATTTCAGTAGTGCCGGCATTGGGAATCGAACTCTGACATGCAGTCTGTGACATGTAGAAATTACTTCTGGATCTAAGCTATAGCTTAGTGTCAATAAAATATAAAACTAAATTTTTATTTTTTAATATTTCAGGTGGCAATTCTCTGTCTGACTGCATCAGTTCTTGCTGAACCGAGCAAAGTCATCCAGAAGCGCAGCGGCCTCGTTGGTCACTATGCTGCCGCAGCTCCTTTGTACGCTCATGGGTACAGCTTGGGTGGATATGGGGGCTATGGATATGCCTCCGGATTGGGGTCAGGCCTAGGAGCTGCGTTAGCTGCTGGTACAGGCCCTGGTGTAGCAGTTGGTGGAATCGGTGGTCTAAGTGGTGGTACGATTGTTGGGGCTGATGTCCACACAACAGTTACCAAGCATGTTGGAATACCAGTACCAGCACCCTACCCTGTAGCTGTTGATAGGCCTTACCCTGTCCCAGTAAGAGTGAGTATTAATTTAATGTTTCAAAAATTCCATTTCAATTACTAGCTTTTTTAATCAAGTTATTTTTGCTTTTCATATTTTTACCTTAGTGTTGACGCAGACAAAGAAACTACTTAAACCTCCGAGATAAACCAACTGTGCTGATGATTTTGTTGAAAAAGATATATAGATAACTATTTGAGTGAAGCTTAGGTTTAAACAAAAAGCGCACAAATAAATTCAAACATAATTTTCCATGATTTCAGGTTAATGTGCCCGTGCCAGTAGACCGTCCCTACGCCGTGGCAGTCCCTAGGCCTTACCCTGTTGCCGTTGAAAAGCACGTCGCTGTTCCCGTTGACAGACCAGTGCCCGTCCCCGTGCCCCACGCGGTGCCTTACCCCGTTGTCAAGCAGGTAATTTTACCTTTGATATACTACTCGTAGCTTAAAGAATGAAGTATGAGAAAACTTAAGTAGCTTTAACTTTTATTAGAAATTTAAAAGTGACTAGGGATAATGCCTTCTTTTCCCAAAATTTCTGAATTAGCAACAGTTTTTTTAGAAGTAAAGGTGACAAGCGAATACACAATCCATCTTTGATAAGTGGACAATGTGGCTCATAGATATCTACATGCACCCTCTACTTAGAATTAAAATATTGAGGTATCACATCACATTTGTCACCGAAGTAACAGCCTTCAGAATAGAGGTCTCTCTGGGGTAGAAACAATACTCACGTAAACGCAATCTGGAACGCCCCCTGGCTAGACGGAGCGAGGATCTGCGCGAGAAGGCTGGCAGCAACTGAACGCGTTAAACCGAACATTGTTCTAAGTGACACGGCTGCCGCAGGCTTACGATAGTGATGACGACGAAGTAGCCTTCTTTGTTTGTTGGTAGCTTAACGATTCCTAAACCAAGCCATGCTCACTTTCGATCGCGCAATACCAACCTTCCGTCCGCCAAACCGTGATCTAATTCGATCAGAATTATGTAAACATGTCTACCTATGAAAAAACTATTTTTTCGTTTTAAACAAAACCAAAGACACTATGCAATAGATATTAGTATCAAAGACAAAGATATGCTCTTTTATTTTAAACCATAACCTAACAATGTTTCTTAGAAAAAAAAAAGAAACTCTGAACTTCCGGCGTTCCACGTGTCACTTTGATGAAGGTGCTCCGTCTTTTTTATAGAATTTTATATTTGTGTCTGGACTAAAAACGAAAGTATTATACTTTTTTATATTCCTTGTAATATAGTAAACACGTAGATATGTAATTTGTGGTATAAAAAGTGAAAAGTAAATTGCCAAAAGTACTTCAAATTCCGGAAAGCCCGTTTTGGCAGGTGGGTTATAAATGTGTTATTTTTCAAATTCCCATTTATTTTTAGTGTAAAATGTAAGTAAAAATAGTTTTCGTATATATTTCAAATAACATGACGTTGTATTTATTTCAAATTCACACAAACATATTTTAGAAATATTGTTCGAAATGTCATACAGATAAAATATATTTTTTTTTAATTTTTTAATATTTCAATATTTTGGTATGAGTAACGAATGGAAACACATAAAACATAAAAATATACATATTTCCAAACAATTTGATATAAATTTCTCCAAAAACAAAAGTGTAGAATTCAAATTAGTAGTAATTTTGTCACTAAAATTGAAGGATATACTACTACTATGCTATACAGAGTAATTTACGTATTTTATTACAATTCAACAAGAATTCCTGTAAGTTTTATCCATAAATATTGTCTCAAAGTGAAAATATAGCAAAATTTGCAATATAGCAAAAAAATTTCTAACTTACAAATTTTCCCGCCAAAAAGGTCCCGAGGGAACGGGAGTATAACATGTCGCGCGCTGTCAGAGCGAAGAGGTTAAAGAGCTTTCAGCTAAACTGTAGTCACTTACCACCAGGTGGAATATTAGCTGGCTTTTAAAGAATATATGAAAAGAGTGTAAAGAAAATGTGAGAGATCAGCATCATCATCAATGAAGCTTTTCAAAAATCCACTGCTGAATATAGGCCTCACCCCTTTATTTACCAAATAGGGGGGATATTTCCCATAATTGCCACGCTTAGCAGTCGGGTTAGTACCTAGTAAAACCGCAGTGTTAATCCTCCTGTCCATTCATCCTAGTTTGTTACTCTTTGTCGCCGCTTAAGACACCCATGGGACGATATGTGTAGTTGATAGTCTACCTATACTACACGTTCTAAAAGAGTAAGGAAGAATTTTCATAATACGGTGATGTGTCTCTATCATGTCCTACCATGATAATAATGATTAATGTGCTGAAGGATCATTTTAATTCATCGGCACGCCTGTGATAAATAATTTTATAAGTATTTATAATTTATAAACTAAGAACGTCCCACTTATCTATTTTATGTCACGAGCCTCCTTGCCGTATTAGCTATGGTTTACATTTTCGAGATATTTTCTTTTTGATCTTGCTTTTTTCTTTAGCTGTGAATAGTTGTTGGTTGGGCCATGTATGAGTAAGTAACTCTGGTTCAAGTGGAAATATCTACTGTTGAGACCAAAGTTTCGATAAGCTCCCTTAATTTCATATAAGGCTCATAAAAATATTTTTTGTTATAAAATATACTCGAGTACAATCATGTATCAGCAATACGACAAAATATGACTCTCTAATTATCTTAAAACGAGTTTGTAGAACTCTTGGAAAGTCCATGGGTTTGTACAACAATCAGGTAATTTTGACAAGTCTCCATTGAATAATTTTGTCAATTTATTTCTAGGTTGGAGTCCCAGTGCCAGCACCTTACGCTGTCCCTGTTCCCAAACCAGTCGCTGTGCCAGTGCCTCATCCCGTTGCCGTACCAGTTGTGAAGTCCATTGTGTCGTCGGGATTAGGTTTGTCGGGCTATGGAGCATCCAGCTACGGTGCGTCGATATATGGAGGACTTCATGGACACGGTCTTTCTTCTAAGATTTGGTGAAGAAGAAGTCTGAACATTGAACACTCGATTGTTGGTAATAATGGGGTATTATGTTGTAATTAATAAATGTAGGATCAAAACAATTCATATAGTAATTACCTACTCATTTGTCAACCAATCATTTTTAGTTTTTGCTACTTTCGAATAGTTTTTAAAGTGAAACTATTTAGTAGTTTGACTTAATTTGAAGCGAATATTTTATAAAACCTTATGTGTACATGAATCATTATCAGAAAAATTATACTAAAAACAGACGCATAAATTTAATATATTTATAAGAGCAATTTATGTTACTTAATTCTAAAACCTTAAGAGGACTTGATTTATTGTATCCTTCTATTACAACAGTAAATGAAAATCAAACGGGTGTTCGAGAAAAGAAAGTAAAAGGCATTTTCATTAAGGCTCTGTGTATAGTCACGAATGAAATATTACTATGTGATCTACTTAGAATTAGGTAGTCATAGCGTTTATACTTTTGATATGTACTCTCTATCGTTAAAGAATCGAGGAGTTGAGTTGAAATGCAATGAAAACTGAAGCTTACTTTTATATATTTTACACATTTAATTTTATAAATTTTAAAATTCCATTCAGAAATAACGAGTATGTTGTAAAAATAGTTTTGTAGGAATTATATATACATTTTAGATTTCATGTAATATATGTAAGCACATATGATTGTATATATTTTTCAGGTATTACGACAAATATTTAACATCCATTGTTGCAGTTCAATTGATCTCTTTCAAAATAACGCTGTTGGAGAGAGGCTTCGTCTAATGTACCTGGTTAACGTACTTTTGTATATAGATTTTCTTTTAGTAGAATTTGTAAGGTTTATTTTGACTGCAGTCAATTAACAGTGTATGTTTATAGACGTCTTTTTATAATAAAATGTATTTCTGAAATACCCCACTTTTATTTATATGACCCTAATTAACCACGCGTCCAAAAAAGTGAATTTTTTGAAATGTATTCATATTTTATATTGCCATATAATTCTGCGCTATTTTTAAAATTTAAAGTCCCTACCTAATTGGAAAGTTAGTTTAAAAACACAGAAGCGAGTTAAAAAAAACTTGGTAAAAAGTAGCGACGAATCAATTTCTCCAAAATGAAATTATCCTAAACGTATTTTATATATTTATAAATACTTTAATTACTCGACATTATCCTACACAACAATCATAATTGTAAATTCAAAGAAATTATTTGCACAACAGTTATACTAAAGTTGGCAAAAGTTGAGGCGTGAAGTTTTCCCTACATACATCAGACCGATGTTCGTATACTCAAATTAATGTGTACGTATCCTGATAATCTCCAACATTTTGGTAGCATCTATAATAAAAAACCATACTTGCTACAAAGGCAAGAATATGAACTAATTTAAACAGTGATTTCCAAATTCTTTTTTAATGAAGTAAAGTTGTTAAAGTGTAGTTAGTTTATCTAATAGATACTATACTAGTCAAGAAAAATATAAATAACAAAAAATCTTACAATTCGGTCTTAGGTCACCATGTTCCTAATGACGGAATCGAGTAGACTACATTAAATACCAATGAAAATTATATATATAATACTAGCTTGCCAGGCAGACGTCGTTCTGCCCTTTCGACGATCCTTTGTCATGTCCTTTTAAAAATCCCTAAATTCGCAAAAAAAATTGTGGGTCACTCATGAACAAAAAAAACCCATCTCTAAAGTCGGACCAAACTGCACACGGTGTGCAAATTTGATTAAAATCGGTTAAGTAGTTTAGGAGTCCATTGCAGACAAACAACGTGACACGTAATTTATATATATATGTGTGTATATATAATATATATATATATATATATATATATATATATATATATATATATATATATATATATATATATATATATATATATATATATATATATATTTATATATTATTTGTACTATTATATGCAAATTGTAACTATTAACGGACGTTATAATATTTTTATGATTATCTTTTATCAGTCTTTTGAAAAAACTGCCCTTAATATACTAATGTTGTTAAATTGACTGCCTCGTCGCTCTAGTGGTTCTAATGAGGTCCTGGGTTAGATTTCCAGGTCGGACCAAAATCAGTTATTGGGTATTTCTGTCAAGAAATTCTGTAGCAGCGTCACAAAATTTAAAATGTTTCACCACCGTGCATCGGAAAGCACGTCTCCGGTCGGGTCGAATTACCATATCATCGGACTATGAGAGTAATATAGAGTGCACCTGTGCTTCCGCCCACACTAGGGCAATATAATCTTATCCTGCGCAGATGGATAGCCTCGGTTGAGAATGGCTACTATGACCGAAATTCGGTCTAGGGGTCACTATTATTATTAAAATAGTAATCTCTGTTTCAATCGTTGACAACGAGACCGTATTGTTAAAAAAATATACCTTGATTAATATTAAGAATTTACTTTTCATCCTTTCTTCGAAAAGTCAAAACACGTCCTAATTCTAAAGCTAGAAAGCCGTTGCACCACAAATGGCGCGGGACACTGTTATATAACATGTGTCGTCTTGCAAGTTACCGAAGTTGCAGAACAGACGGAAGTGCATACCGTAACAGGTGCCGACAAAGAATGTTATAGTTGCCTGGTTCTACTGATGCATAGAGTAGATGTATCTTAATTTTCCCGCGTAAATACAGCTTCTGAAGTCGGTGCTTCAATTCTTCGATGCATTATGTTTTGGCACCGACTTTAGTCGATGAATCGGTTTCAGTTGAAGTCGTTTTTGTTTTAAATTATAATTTTTATTTGACTTTATAAACACTCGTGGGAAGAAATGTAATGAAATGTATTTAATAAATGTACAGTGGTGGTACAAAAACCCAGTGGTTCCCGTTAAGCGCGTTATCAAAATCAGTATTCAAACGTAGGTATAAAAATAACTTTACTCCAGAGGACTCGATTACAATATTTTTAACTATTCTAATTACTTACTGTTCTATGAGTTGATTTACTATTCTAAGCCTGATCTTAACTACAATCCCACCTGATCTTAAGTGTAGCCTAAGATGGTGAAGCGCACTGATTTAACAAAAGCCTTATTCACTCTTGCCTTGAAGACACCCACGCTGTAATCGGATGGAAAGACAGATGCTGGCAACTTATTCCACTCCTTTGCTGCACGCATGAAGAACGACGTAGCAAACCGTTTGGTTCGAATGCGTGTTAAGTCAACAACGAAAGGGTGGAGACTGGCTGAAAAGCGCAGTGTACTGTGTACAGGATTGTCACCCTTGCTTTAAAAAATACATTAATTACAAGTCATTAAAAGTCCACAGCTGTACATAGGCCGCCCCTATAGAAAGCCACATAAGGGATTGCCCTTACGATTTCCTGCCAAGCGCCTCAACTATCTTCCCCCCTCTCCGTCCCCTTAAAAATGTTGTAGAATATTTTATTTTATTTTATTAATCGATTTCTTTCATAGGGTTTCAAATAGTTGGCGTTGTCTCACCACTGCACCTGTTCTCTCTCCGGTCGTGTCGGTTTACCGTCCCATCGATCTGTGAGAGTGATGGAATAGAGAGTGCACCTGTACTTGCTCAAACACTTAGGCAATATAATCCTGTCCTGCACCGATTGCTAGTCTCCATTGAGGCTGGCTGCCGTGACCAAAATCTGTAAGACTTTTTATTAGGGTTTTAATAAAGTTTATCACATTGTCAGCAATTAATAATTTTTTGTTCAGTTTTATCGGGCTAGTCATTTCAAACGGACCATCGCTTTTCATTGAGCGAATGACTTAAATTTTGACGGTGACGGATCCGTGGCGAAGTGGTCTAGCAATGAGTTGCAGCGCCAAGAGCCGCGGGTTCGAACCCCGCACGGGAAAAGCATTTGTATGGCCGACAAATAATTGTTCCTGGTCTGGATGTTTGTCTTTGTAAAATTTATGTATGTGCCCCCACGATACAGGAGTAAATCCTAGTGCGAAGGTAACGTTTTTTAAAAGAGAATATGAAGAAATATAATATTATATTCTATAAAGGGCATATAGGTATTCTATCATTGACATTTATTCCGTGGGTATCGTAAGAGAGCGACTATAGGAAAATCCATGGTAAAATTAAGTATCTTATAGCTATGGTTAGATGGTGATAAAACCATTTTGTTTTACCGCCATCTATAGGACACTTTTCACACGTTTCCAGTTTCCTAGTGCTTATTGCATAAAACTAGAAACGTGGTAAGTCTTCAGTTTCAAGTTTTAGACTAGTGGTGAAATAAGTTTAAAATCTTTTACAATGTTTTCTGACCAGACAAACAAGCAGGCGGATAGATAAGAAAGTAAGTTTATACTGGTATCATCCAGGTCTTAGATATTTTATCTAAAAGTTGCTGGCTTACCGGTAAGTTACGTAGTAAAGCCACGCTGCAGCTACGTATATTATGGTTGTAGCAAGAACGGGGCGGCTAGACCAGGGAAGGACCATGTTCTCACAGAATACCGGCGTAAAATAGCAACTTAATGGTGCTGTTGTTGTTTCGTATGGTGAGTGTAGAGAACCGAAGACCCTTTTTCACTGGAAACGGGGCATTCCATCTTAGTCCTCAGGGATGACAACGCATCTGCGTTTTTATTCTTAATCGAGGATAAATGTAGATGTCTATGGGCTACAGCATCCATTTACCATCAGGTGGACTGTGTGCTCGTTTGTCACCCTTATTCTATAAAAAAAAACTAAGTTTAGAATCGATTGTAAAATTCGTGAAAAACAGAGAAACCGAGAATTAAGAATTTTAATAAAAACGTGGTAAAATACAACGTAACTTCAACGTATATTAGCATTAAAAAGCTTAGTCGTAAATACAATACTAATATACAGTACCCAATGAAACTAAGATTTTTTTTAAATAAAATTGAAATGACTTCGATAGACACATGCAGTCACGTCCAAGGGGCAGTACTTAGCAGTCCACCGATGGTAAGTGGCTATTTAAATCAATTGACACCTGCACCAAATTTCAAACAAAGAAATCAACAAATGCGTTGTCACCTCTAAGGACTAAGATTGAACACCTCACGAACTCACAGCCTGTGGTTCTCTATGCCCCATACACCAGAATACAGTACTTCAAGTACTGCTATTTGGTGGCAAAATTAGGTAAAAGAGCAGGTTAGTTCATATTGGAGCTACGCGTTGTAGAACAAACGGATCGGTTCAACCGAAAAAGGACCACGCTGTCACAGAATACTTGCGTAAAATAGCAGCATAATGCTGCTGTATCGCTTGTATAGTGGGAGTAGAAAACCGGATAACCTTTTTACTGAAAACGAGGAATTCCATCTTATTCCTCAGGGGAGAAAACGCATAGCTGCATTTCGATTCTTAATTGAGGCTAAATGTAGATGTCTATGAGCCACAGCATCCACTTACCATCAAACAGACTGTATGCTAGTTTGTCACCTTTTTATCTATAAAATAGCGTGATACCTACCTAGACAGACTTTTAGACAAAAAAGGAGTTATATCGTGTAATAACGATAAAATAATATGAATTATCTATTATATCTTTTTATATCTGATGAATAATAACTATCCAAAAGAGGCAAGTAAGAAATGTTTACAACAAACAACTTAGTTACATACAGCTGTTATTTTAACACTAATCGCACTATATCGTTCCACTTGGCTCATTAAATTGTAACTTAATTCGCCACTAAGCCGAGTGGAATTCACATTGTGCTATATAATTGCGCGGTCGGTAGGCGTGACACCGAACCCTTGTGTTCTACTTGATGTTACGCAAGTAACTAAGCACAATCGCTTCCGTGTCACGATCATTGCGAGACATTGCGTAAACTGTCCTTTTCTGTATATATTAGTTAGTAATACTAGTTACTTTTTTATAGGATAAGGCTGACAAACGACCATACAGTCCACCTGATGGTAAGTGGATGCTGTGGCCCATAGACATCTACATTCAATTAAGAATCGAAATGCAGATGCGTTGTCACCCCTGAGGACTAAGATGGAATGCCTCGTTTCCAGTAAAAAGGGTCTCCAGATCTATACACTCACCATACGAAATACAAAACTTAATACTGCTATTTTACACTGGTATTTCTGTGAGTTCCTATTCTAATTCCTCCGTTCCTGTGTGTTCCTTCCCCGATCAAGCTGACCTATTCGTGCTACCACCATAATATAGCTGCAACGTAGCTCTACCGCTTATATAAAATAATGTAAATATAAAATGGTTAAAATATTTTTTTCGTTGGAAGAAAATGAAAAATTTTGAAGATATCCAAAGAATTTCAATAAATATGTTCTTCGATATATTCTCGACACTAATTTATCGACATTACACTCAAGCAACACATAAAATTGAGCATAATAGCAAGCAGAAAGGCTACAAAAGCGCTAGTATAGAGATGGTATAACTCGTTTTCTGAAATTCGTTTGAATAAGAAAGCCGAAGCAGTTACAGCTTGACATAATGATTTCTTATATTTACGCGAACACTACACATTTAAATAAAACTAGTTTTTTACGGATTTTATCGCGTATATTAATTTTTTTTATATATCCGACGTTTCGAGCAATTCATAGCATTGATGGTCACAGGGGGACCATCTTCAATAGAGAAGATGGTTAGATGCTGTCATCTGCTTGAGATCCTGCAATTAATAAAATTAAATCCCAACCCAAGCATACAACTGCAAGACTTATGGATACTATAAGTTCATACTGCGTAGATCGGAACAAAAATTAATAATTTTAATCTGTGGGTAACCGCGGTTAACTATTACATCGGGACGTCGAACACCTCAGTCCCCCCCCCCTCCTTCTCCCGCTGTAAAGTGCTCGAAACGTCGGGAATATAAAAAAGTTACATACATACGCGATAAAATCCGTAAAAACTAGTTTTAGTGTCAATTATCAGGGTTGATAAATATGAAACCCTATTTCGATTGAAGTCGGCTGCAAGTGAATAGGCCACTTATCTTTCGATGGACTTTTTATCTTTTATAATACTAGCAATGCTGTTAACATTACTATTATTCCCTATAACCACTCCCGGTAAGTTTAAAATGCTTGCGTTAGGAGTGGTTCACGACAGCAGTCTGATGGCGGATTTGAACCCACGACTTTTTGAGTTCTGGGTTCGCAACCTGCCATTGGGCTACCGTCGCTTAACTTCTATATATTAGATAAATTCGTTTGTCATTTGTCACTTATTTTGGGGGGGGGGGGGGGCATTTGTGATGCTTGTCTGGGAGTAAAGGTAAGGAAATTTGCTTTAAATTCCAGAATCAGGTCACAGTTGGAGGAAATAAAACACTGTAAAAAGTGTTATCGAGAATGATTAATTATTAAATTCACACCAACGCTATACGCACGACACGAATATCGTTTGCGACTTTAATAATAACCGACTGCTACGGAGGTTATCATCTGCAATGAATATAAATTATATTTCTTACGTGGTAGAGCTACGTCGTAGCGTACCATGGTTGCACCACTTATTGATTTCCTCTACCCCGAAAGGATGACTTTCTCCCAGAATACTAAACTAAACTAGCGGCATATGTTGCTGTGTTTCGTATGGACAAAATCCGAACAGCCTATTTTCTGGTAAAGATACATTCTCAGTCCTAAGTTCCAGCACATCTACATTTTGATTCTTAATCGCGTAAATAATATGTAGGTGTAAATAGGCCTCCACTAAGGTGGAATGTGTATTTGTTTGTTTCTTCAATAAAAAACGGCATTTAACGCGAACATATCAGACATTTGACCAAAGATAGAAAAGACCAACATCTAGATTTTTTTTAAAAAATCAAAAAATACAAAAAATAAATTTATATCAATCGAAAAAAAGAGTAAGCTTGTTTTCCACTTTTGAACAGATCCTCTATATTTGATACGATTGATTCTAATAAGGTCTTTATCCTTATGGTCATAATTCCATAAAAACTTAGTTTTTAAGCGACAATGGCTAAGGCTAAGGCTAAGGGTGCGAACCGCGAACTTGAAAGTAATGAGTTGAAATCTGCCATTCGACCACTCATAGCATAAAAATTTTGAGCTCGCTTGGTATGGCTAAAGTGAAAATTTTGTGTATGTTTTTCAATATCACGTTATATTAGGGGTTTGCAAAGTGGGGGGCGCCCCTGCTGGGAGCCACTGAGACTGCCAAAGGAGGCGTGTGACATCTGTGTAGTGCATGAAACCACATTGGATTTTTTTAATGTATGAAATTAAATAATAAAAAATAATAAATTTATTTTTTGCGATGAACAGTGATTAACATAGTACATAGGTATCGATTATACCTACTTCTCACCAGTATTACCTGCTTTGTAGCAGTAGAACTCATGCCGAATTTTTTTTATACTACAAAGGGGACTAATGAGCACACAGTCCACCTGACGGTAAGTGGATGATGTGGCCCATAGACATCTACATCTATCCTCGATTAAGAATCAAAACGCAATGCGTTGTCACTATCGAGGACTTAGATGGTATGCCTCGTTTCCAGTAAAAAAAAGGGTCTCCGGATCTCTACACTCACCATACGAAACACAGCGGTATTAAGCTGATATTTTACGCTGGTATTCTAAGAGAGCGTGGTCCTGCCCCAGTCTAGCCGACCCATTCGTGCTACAACCATAATATAGCTACAGCGTGGTTCTACCACGTATCCGTGATATATCCGTGATATATATATATATATATATATATATATAATATGTATATGTTTATGTTAAATATTGTTTCTATAATAACCTGCCTGCTTGCTGCTTAAAATCTTCATAATATATTGTGTAAGTTTTCTCAAGTTATTCTGTCATTGTTATCCCAACTATTCTATTGTTGTAAGTAGATCGCTCTCCTTTCATTCATTCCTTCATGTAAGCTGTTTTTATTATTCGTTCACGGTGAACGGATCGTGTATTGTTTCCGAACAACAATAAGTAAATTGTAAACGACACTTAAATCTTATTTATGTTCATAATGTGTCCAATTAACTTCAACGAGAAATAAAATTAATTGTCAATTTGACACATACGGCTGAGGCTGGTCGCCTTCGGCGATAAGCCGAAGCTGCGGAGGTGAGCATGGGTGACTGCGATTTGCTACGCAAGGGCGAAGGGGCTGCACTTCCCGCAGCGCCGAAGATGTTACAGAAGTAACTTTGGGTCAATATTAGTCAATATATTATATTCTATAATCTACATAATACATTTTCTTTTCATTTTTTATTCTATTATCACAGATTTGTCAGGCGAACAGGAAGTAATTTATAAAAATTAGTGTACAAAATAACATATTATTAATACAAGCAACACTGTGTGTGTTAATAACATACGATCTATCGCGTTTATGCTCGATTAGCACATCCTCCTATTATATTCCTATTAATTCATAGTACCACGCAATACCAAGCAGTAGTGCGCTTGCATTGCTTTGTTCCAGTTTGTAGTCTGTAGGTATATCTATAGTAGTTGATATCGCTGAAATCACAGGTACAAGAGACAGCAGGCAACAGGCAGCGCGACTTAGGTCATTCTTTTCTTAAGTAGAAGAAGACCTGGGCCGTATTTCTGTCATTATACGTAAAGAATTACGCCACGTTACAAAACATGTAACTTCAATTTTATATATTAGGTTTCTCAAGTGAAAGTTTTATAGATTAAAAACAATAAATTACTTTTTTAAGTATTAAGTTGAAAAAAAAGAAAATTATCGGAGAAACTTGGTTAAGTTGTTGTTAACGTTTGGCTAGAACGTCGTCGTCAGAGGCTATCTTTGGGTCTCGTCACCGCCAACAAATAGTGTTACCATGGAATTTACATTTCCAATTAAAATATTCAGCACATTATTCGAATCGATAGTAAAAATCTTGGCTGACGAAAACAGTAACAAGTAAAAAATAAAACAGGGGACAGCATAATAAATAAGTGAAATTAATTAAATTTAAAATAAAAACTGATGTACACTGGCGGCCGTCGTGAACTGACGGTGTAAGAGTTTTCACTACCCCACATCATCCCGTGGGTGTCCTAAAGACAAAAGATGATGACAACTTTGAGTTTGAGTCAATAAAAAATGTGGTTGCCAACCAGCCTGCAAAGCGAAAAGAAGATGTATCCACCTATGAGGTAGTCTAGCAGACCGTTACGATAGTGATGATAATTGGTGTTTGTATTTTATCATCATATCATGATCGTAACCATTGTTTATATGCATGAATTTGAGTCTAATATTATATACAATTAGATACTGATTCACTACGGCTCTTTGACCTTTATTCGGTTTTCATTTTATTTATTAAATTGCTATTTAACAACACATTAAAAAAAATTAAATGGTAAAACAAGATATATTATAAAATGAACCGTAACTTGAATAAAGCGACCTCTAGTGACAAATGCTTGTATCACTGCTCGAGCTATATTACATCGATGCCTTTAATTTCTACTACCAGTACACAGGTGGCGCCAAATAAATATTTAGTACTATTCGATAGAAAATGAATAGCAGCGACTTAAAACCTGTGGTTACCAATCTGCATGCCAAACATGAACGGAACACAGCAGCATTAAGCTGCTATTTTATGATGGTATTATTTGAGAGCAAGGCAGAAAAGGAATCGTTTGTCAGCTCTAATTATATAAAAAAGTAGAAAACTATATTGTATTGAAAATAATCGATTATACGCGTCCATCGGGGTCTAGATAAAAAATTTTAAACTACTAGATAGGTTTTGAATTAGTTTTCAATATCCTTTTAAGGAATCGCTAGGGTATGGGTTTCGTGTTTAATACAAGCATATGTTACTATAGTTATTTTTATATTAAAGGTCAACGCGCATGACGCTCTACGGGGGTTATGTGACTGGCGTTTAATTAACTTATTTTTTTCCACGAGGACCACAAACATTCAAAAAAGAATACTGATTCCTACCAAGGATGATACGCGAGGCTATTGAAATTAAAAAAACATTCAAGTTTCAATAGAGAAGAAGGATGGATCTCGAGCAGAAGGCAGCTTCTGCTTAAGATCCTGCAAGACTTCAAGATACTGTAAGATCGTTCTGCATAGATCGGACCAAAAATAATATTGAAGAACTGTGGGTAGCCGGTCCGGTCCCCCCCCCCCCCTGAGTGTGGGTGCTGTAAAACACTCGAAACGTCGTGATTCAAAAAATAAGTTAATTAAATGCGATAAAGTCCGTATAAACAGTTTCATTCAATTATAATTTTTTATCCCAATTTCATGTCCATCCTTATGAAAATAAGGGGTTATTTTCATAATTCTACTTATTTGTTAAATACACTATGGCACAAGGGTTCTACTTAAGGTCCTAAAATTATATAATATTAAATATATAGGTCTCATTTCTCTCTCAAACTCTCACGTCTGTTACCCATAGGGGAACAGACGTGAGACACTTTTCTTGTTTCTTTTAGATTTATATAGGTACTTAACCATACATGTTTGGCAGTTAAAGGTACTTTTTCTTTTTTGTTTAATTTTAAATATATCGCCAATTTGGTCGATATACTACTGTCTAGGGTATGCCACTCCTTTCTGCAGCATAAATTTGCTTATTACTATTTTCTCAATCATTCCTTCGTGTCCAAACCACGGAAGCATTCCTTGCAAATCATATTTTCACTTACCCAACAATTTCTCATACTACATTTAGCACATCTCATATTTGATTTAACACAGCCACATATTCATTCATCTTCGGCATTCTTTCATGCATAGATTTTTTACATTCCTCGGCCTTTTCTGTATAATCAAGTCAATGCAATTTTGTACATATATCCATTAAAAATGGCATACTGTAAAAATGTAATTCGTACGTAGTTACAAAATTTGTCACACGATGACACGGAGAGGTTGCTGATTGTTTTAAGTTAATTAATATCATAAGTAAATTAATGATTATATATTTTACCGAAATAACCCTAATTAGTTCGTATGTTATTAATTTTATATAAGAAACAGAAAATATATTTTAATGTATCTTTTACACGTACACCTGAGATACAGGTTGATCCTAGTTCAGGTGCCTGTTATTGTAGACTATTTTTGAATTAAGACTTTTTGGATTTATTTGTACAGTTTATTAAAATAAATTATATATTCAGGATTACTGCGATTATAATATATTATTATATTCAGGATTACTGCGTATGTGTTTGACGTCCTGATCTTATAGTTACATAATTAAAAATAATTTCGGAATCAGAGAGAATCAAATCATCATTATTCATGTATGTATGTATTTTGTATATTAGTGTGTATAACTATTTATTGGTTTTTAATTTTTTTAAAGTTAACTTACTATATAGCCTTCACACATGTCCACGCTTCCACAAATAGTTATATATTCATTTTTAATAAACTAAAATTTTTATACGTGAAAGAGCAATGCTATAGCTTTTTAAATTGTAGTTGTAGCATGAATGGATCGGCCCGATCGAGGAAGAACTACGCTCATAAGGCAATCCATCTGAGGGGTGACAACGCATCTGCAATTTGATTCTTAACCGAGCATAGATGTAGATGTCTATGGGCCACAATATCCACTGATCATCAGGTGGACTGTTTGTTCGTCATATTTATTGTATAAAAAATATTACCTATATATATTATTAATATTATTAATAATTTCAGTACATTAGAGCGATAGTTTTGGGTGAGGCTTATCAGACCGTGGACAAGTCAATAGTTTGAATGAATTATTAATGGATAAGTTATCGATCGAATGACCCATCAATGTGGACTGGACACGTTTTAAAAACTATGTCGATATAGATTTACCGTGCCTCAACAACGAGGGTGGTAAACGCTTTTCGATCGATCGTTTTATTTTTTTGTAACTAAAAATACCGGTCAATTTTTTAACCTTTTAAAACATTAATACTTTATACTGTATCGTTAAAGCGTTTTACATTCATTTATTTCTAAATGGACATCCATTAACTTGGAACATGTGATCGTAGACCAAATAAATAGTAGTTCATAGTGGGATACGAAGACGCGGCAGCGGGCCCTGCCCTACTGAGTCCAATTAACTGTTCAGTTTCATTATTATTATCAGACGGGCTATCATCGTTAATAATATCATCACTAATGATGTTGTTTGTTTTGTATGACAAGTGACGAGTGCCAGATTTTCTTTTTAATACCTATATTGTTTTACCTATGCAAGTATATTGGTAACAGGAGTGATCAGGGATATTCATACATAGGAAGGACAGGTCAGAGTATGTAATTTTTCAACCGATATTTTTTAACAAAACACAAATTCAATTCAATTAATTCTACGGATTTTATTGCGTTTTATCATTATACAGCACATTTAAAGTACATTAATAAACCTAGGTCTCCCGCACAGGTTGTCTAATTGGCGGTTATTAGTTTACCACGCTTGGCGGAAGCTTTAATCTAGTGGAAGTGGTGTAAGAATATTATTCACTTCCTCATATTGTCCCTTTGCTGCAATGGATTATGGGTTGATTTATACGTTATATAGCTACGCTCCAACTATATAGATGTACAACGAATGATTCGGCACGACCGGGATAGGACCATGTTCTCACAGAATACGACCGTAAAATAGCAGCTTAATGCTGCTGTGCTTCGTGTGATGATTGTAAATAACCGGAGATCCTTACTTACTGGAAACGAGGCATTCCATCTTAGTCCTTAGGGGTGACAACGCATCTGCATTTGAATCGTTATCGAAAATAGATATAGAATTTTTACTCTTCAAAATCAATCACAATTATTCTTCAAAAAAAAATGGATAGATAAATGACGTTTGATAAGCCCGTCAGCAGTTTATATTATTTTTAGTTATCAAGAAGAGGAAGCAGCCCATGCCACCTCTTACGACATCTACACAACGATTAAAGGTAGAGAATTCTCTTACTTTGCCACTACATGGCGGATTATGACATTTGCTGTGCACTTCGAATACAGCATCTATGGTTACGGGGGGACTGAGATGTTAAACTTCCTGATGTAATAGTTTAACAAGGCTGTATTCAATTGTTTTTAAATTGAATGGGTTTTAGTTGTATTCTTCAAATAATAACAGTGACAAACAATCACACAATCCACATGATGGTAAATGAATGCTGTAGCCCATATACATAGTCTACATTTATCCTCAATTCAGAATCAAAATGCCAATGCAATGTCACCCTTGAGGACTAAGATGGAACGCCTCGTTTTTAGTGAAAACGGTCTCCGGTTCTTCTCTACACTCACTTTTTAAACACGCAGCATTAAACTGCTATGAAACGCTGGTATTCTGTAAGAGCACGCTCCTATCCCGGTTAAGCCAACCCATTTGCGCTATCACATAATAAAGCTTCTTTTTATACAGAAGAGGGGGCAAACGAGCATGCGGCTCACCTAATGTTAAGTGAATACCGCCGTCCATGATCAACCGCAACACCAGGGGAATTGCAGGTGCGTTGCTCTACTATGTGGGTAGCATTTTTTGAATAGAATGAGGGTGACAAACGAGCGCACAGTCCACCTGATGGTAAGTGGATGCTATGACCCATAGATATCTACATTTATCATCGATTAAGAATCAAAACCCAGATGCGTTGTCACCCCTGAGAACTAAGATGGAATGCCTCGTTTCCAGTAAAAAAGGGTCTCCGGATCTCCACACTCACCATACGAAACACAGCAGTATAAAGTTGTTATTTTACGCTGGTATTCTGTGAGAGCGTGGTCCTTCCCCGGTCGAGCCGACCCATTCGTACTACAACCATAATATAGCTGCAGAGTGGCTCTACCACGTTAATATAATATAGGGTGACGAACGAACACACAATATGGACTGTCGACATCTATTCCCGATTGAAAATCAAAATGCAAATGCATTGTTACCCATGAGGACTTAGATATTATACCTTAGATTTTCATCTTAGGTATTATAATAATCTCATCAACGTCAAAAAGAGCTCACCATTTTTCTTCCATGTTAGTTATTCTCAGAAAACGAGGTCGCTTTCCGATCGTACCAAAGCATTTGCGGCTCGTCGACGTATAATTGCGGAAGTTATAATTACATTTGATTGTCATGGAATTATAGCCCGTTATTTAGTACGAAGGGTGAAGCTACCATCTACGTACCCAAGGGTCGTTCAACTTAAAACATCGAAACAACTGTGACCCAATAGCACTATTTTGTCTGTACATATAAACGCTACAGGTAGAGATTTTGAATTATTAAAAAGCCGCTTAGCTTAATGGACCTATGAGTCAAGTCGAAAGTAGTTCACTTATTAATAATCCGATTCATACGTACAAGCCACTTGAATTATTGATGATATTTGCTTTGGTCGTTCTAAATAAAGTGGTTTTATAGCAGGTAACTTACAATTAGGATTGGCAATACGCAATATCCCTCAATCAATTTATATAAGGTAGAAAAAGTGAGGTAATTTAGGATAAACAAGGAACGGTAGACGTAATGCCCTGTCCACATTATCGTTTCTACGATATTCAGGCAGGTTACTACGAGTAGCATTTGTATTCTTACGCTTAGTAAGATATTTAGAGGCATTGCTTCGAGTATCTTTGCGTGGTAAAATTTGTATCAATCATATTTATTGTAGAGCTAGAGTTATCGACATAGCCCAACAGATGAGTAAGCTGAAGTAGAAATGGGCCGGCCTTATCGATATCGATGAATTTGCAACCGATGAGAAAGAAAGATTCTCGAGTGGCAGTTTTGTACCAGGTGTGTACAATATGGTATACGGCACCGCCACCAGAATGACGAATGGTAAATCAAGTGAGGTAGTAACGCTCCTGCGTTAAGGCAGACTATGATGGCTCGAAACCAAGTTTTGTGTCATTCCTTGGAGGATACTTACTTTCAGCAACTAATTAAACTAATGATGATGATAATGATAAAAGGTGGCAGCTAACAGTCCACAGGATGATAAGTTTATACCGTACCCAAAGCCGTACATCTATCCTCGACTACATAAAAATATCGATGCGGTGTCACCCCTGAGATTGAAGATGATATCTTTTTGGGAAGGGGGTCTCCCACATACGAGCATACGGTTCACGAGATGGTAAGTGATCACCGTCAACATGAAAACCTGCAATTCCTCTGGAATTGTAGATGAGTTGCCGGTCTTTTATACGTGGTAGAGCCACGCTGCATCTATGTTATGGTTGTAGCACGAAAGGGTCGGCTCGACCGGGGAAGGACCACGCTTTCACAGAATAACTGTGTAAAATATCAGCTCAATGCTACTGTGTCTCGTATGGTGAGTGTAGAGAACCGGAGATCCGTTTTACTGGAATCGAGGTATTCCGTCTTAGTACTCAGGGATGACAAGATTCTTTTGATTCTTATTCGAGGTTAACGGGCCACGACTTCACTTACAACCAGACTGTGTGCTCGTTTGTCACCCATATTCTATAAAAAAACCGGCCAAGTGCGTGTCGGGCCACGCATTTTTAAATACCTTTCCAACATATATCACACGTTAGGGTTGAAATTAAAAAAAATCACTTCCCACTTTACATTTAAGGGGGCTACCCCAATAAAACATTTTTTTCCAATTTTTATTTTACCACTTTGCCGGCGTGATTGATACACATATTGGTACCAAATTTCAGCTTTCTAGTGCTAACGGTCACAGAGATTAAGCGAGGACGGACAGACAGGACAGACAGACATGGCTAAACTATAAGGGTTCCTAGTTGACTACGGAACCCTAAAAAGGTGTAGTCTTCTTTCTTAAAAGTCCCTAAATCGTATCGGTCCGGAAAACCGCTGGTGACAGTAAATATTCACGTTATATCGTATTGGCGACAGTAATATAATTATCGTATTTCATGTGGTAGAACCATGTTGCAGCTATATTGCTATATTAATAGTTGTAGCACGAATGGGTCGGCTCGATCGGGGAGGCTTAACGCTGCTATATTTCTTACGATGAGTGTTAGGAATCGGAGACCCATTCTACTGGTAACGAGGCTTAACATCTTAGTCCTCATGGGTGACAACGCATCTGAGTTCTAATACGTTATCGAGGATAGATGTGGATTTGTATGGGCTAGAACAACCACCTACCATCAAGTGGACTGTGTGCGCGTTTGTCATTCTTTATTTATAAATAAAATCCGCAGTGTGGTCGTGCAAAGCAAAACTTCTGAGTAAAACGCTTGGTATAGTGAACCGCCAACCATCGGGGAATTCACCAGATACATCATATTCAGATTAATTTAGCGTTAATTCTCGCAATTCCTCTAAGCTCTCCCCATGGTCTATGCGTGGCAATGTCTAATGAATATTGGGCCTAGTAATAAATAAACTTAGTTTTAATAAAATGTGAATATATATGCGAATAATCATCGGTTATATCAAACTTTACTAATCAAAGTACGAATTTGTTTAACAATTTTCAAAAAGTTTAGTAATAACTTTTGGCATTTTGTTACATACTTTATTAGGAGAATGCTAGAGCAAAATACAAGACCTTAAATAAATGTAGATATGTCATCAGCAAAAAGACTTATTTTATGAAATGTCTTGCACTATATAAAATCGTTAATTAAATAAAGGGATAATATCGACTTCCGAGAGACACACATTCGGACCAATAAGGCCGATGAGGACAATATTTCTGAAAAACAAGATGAGATGAGGTCTCCGATTTTATAAATCATATAATCAAAGCCAAAATATAATCAGAGAAAAAAACTCTTCGAAAGTGGTGCAAATATGAGACTGAGAGATGACTACATGTTTGTGCCATTTGCTCTAGAGACTATCGGTCAGTGTCTTCACGTGCGGTGAAGTTCCTAAACGAATTATATCCTGAAACGAAACGCATGTGGAAATGTATCCGCGACTGGTCGTCGCTGCAGGTGATATGCTGCTTCTTTCCTCGCTCAAAGGCCAATTATAGTCATTCAGCGGGGAAAGGCAGCAAGTGTTCTTGGCACGATAACACGAGAAGGTCTGTATGATAATTTAAGTTTTTAGTTTTAGTTTATTTTTATTATAGATTAATATTGTAAGATAAATTTAAATGTTATGTAAATAAAAGTATATTTCTCCTATTTATAACATAATGTATTTAAATATTTTAGTTTTTATCTTTACTTCCAACCGTGTACATCACGCGTAAGAAAACCAGTCGCTAGTTGGTGTCACTAGCAAGTCCATGCTCACTCGGGCATATCGATCGTTCTTGCAAATCTCCAAATGTTATTTTACCTTATTTACAAATTCTACCATTTAGGTATTATTATTATTTTTATTATTATTATTATTTCTTATAAATTGCTTGCATGTCTAACTAAGTGTGTCTCTGGCTTTATGTTCACAAAATTATTCTGTGTGTATTCTAAACTACCCACTGTTTACTTTTATAATTTACTAGTTTATAAACTACTAACACATCAACCCACAAAATATTTACAAACAAATAATATATACACGCTCGACTATTTTTATAACCTCACACAAAAAAACATGCACATTCAACTCTCAAACCAAATTAAAGCTCTCACACATTACATAATATTTGCTCTTTGCACACATTCATGGATATATTTAATATGCTTAATTATTCTTATTTTCGAATACAAATTAAAATCTTGTTTATGCTACCTATTTAAAAACATAACTAAAAGGCGCTGCATTAAATGACCTATTAAATAATCTTGATAATACTTCCTTTAATGAAGCAATATTATGTAATCCCGAAAAATGTGCTGGTTTGCTTACGTCTTATCATAGCTGTCTCACTGTTTTGTCTCAAAATATTCGTAGCATCAATGCTAATTTTTCAGGACTTTTAACGTTATTAGAAAGAATTAATACTTGCTGTGACATTATCGTTCTTTCTGAATGCTATCTTGGCTATCTTGTAATCCTATAATTCCGATTCTCAATGGATATGATCATTATAAAACATCAAAACACTACAATAAAAATGACGGTGTTATTGTATACATCAAGTCTTGTTTAGCTAATATTAAAGTAAAAGAACCTATAACAATTGAATTTAACTGTCTGGTGATTACTATAGGTGTAGATGTGGCTATTGTTGCTATATATAGACCACACGCTTTTGTTGATCCTCCAAAATTCTTTCAGTGTCTGGATCTTGTCCTCACGGATCTTAAATCATACCGAACCATTATTCTTGTAGGAGACATTAATATAGATATTGCTAACGGGTTTCATTCTACAAACACTTTAGATTATCTTGATCTACTTGTTCATCACGGACTTCTTCCTGGTCACAACTTCGCAACTCATGGTTCTACCAGTCTTGATCACGTTAATTTAAAAACTGCTTTTTCCGCTAAGGTTCTAGTTCTGGAAACTACTGTAACAGACCACTTTGCCGTTATGTTTGCCCTCTCAAAAATTAAAATGAAATTATGTATTAACTTTAACTCTGTATACACAACGAATGACCCTAACTTAGCTGTTAAATTCTTGGTCGAACCTATTATTTCAGCTATAGCCAACAATACCAAAACTTTATTTCTGTCTTGTAGACGTAGACCTATTAAGCCTTGGATCACTCTGGCTTTGTTGAAATGCATGCGAAACAGAGATAGATTATATAAAAAATCGAAAAAAGACCCATCAAATCAGATTCTTAAAATTACTTATAAAAGATATCGCAACTTCTGTACGAACCTCCTGCGAAATGCAAAAAGTAATTATGAGAAGTTTCAAAGAGCCGGCAGGAACTCCAAACAACTGTGGAAAGTCATTCAAACTGTTACAAATTTATCTAAACAGCAATCAACGGCGTCTGATCTCCTAGACATTAACGAAATTAATACTCAAAAATCTGTTGACCATATAAACACATATTTTTCAAATATAGGAAAATCACTAGCAGACAAATTAGAAAGAGGCTCGGCAATATTACCGGCATCCGTTACTTATTCCAAATCCTTTGTTTTGCTTGAAACTGACGAGAGTGAAGTCGAACGTTTGATTATGTCTTTGGATAACAACCGAACAGCTGGTTGGGATGGTATTTCTTCAGAATTCTTAAAGAAGCACAAAAATTTTATTATTTCACCTCTTACATATATTTGTAATTTGAGTCTCCAGACAGGTATTTTCCCTGATTTGTTTAAAAAGGCAATAGTTCACCCTATTTTTAAATCCGGCGACCGAAATCGTATCGAAAACTACAGACCTATATCAGTTTTGCCTACGATGTCGAAGATCCTCGAGAAAATAATTAACACAAGGCTTGTTAATTATTTAGAGACTAATAAACTGCTCTCTAAAAATCAATTTGGTTTTCGAAAAAAATTGTGCACATCTGATGCTGTCCACAGCCTTATTGATTTTGTAGTCAGGAATCTAGACATACGTCAAAAATGTATTGCCTTGTTTCTTGACCTTACAAAGGCGTTTGATACTGTTTCGATACCGATCCTAATTTCAAAACTTCAATCTTTAGGAGTAAGAGGAATTCAGTTATCTTTATTCCAAAGTTATTTAAGTAATCGAACTCAATGTGTTAGGATTGGTCCTTATAGTAGTTCTGACCTGCAAATTACATACGGTGTACCGCAGGGAAGTATTCTCGGCCCAAGTTTGTTTTTAGTATATATAAATGACTTGTGTAACATCAATCTTTTAAACGGGATGATCTTTTCCTACGCAGATGACACAGCACTTGTGTTTCATTCGAATACTTGGACTGAAACCTATTCCCTTGCTCAAAAAGGGTTTGACGTTGTAAAGAAATGGTTAAACGCGCATTTACTTACGTTGAACATAGATAAAACAAAATCAATAGACTTTTCTATTCGAAACACAAAAAATTCAACAACAAACTCATTACAAATCGTTGTTAAGCCTCCCCTTGATATAAGAAATAGTACAGACGATAACGACCTACACTATATAAAAAAGTGACATCTATAAAATATCTCGGAATTATAATTGATAATAACCTCACATTTAAAGCTTACATTGAACACCTGTCAAACAGAGTCCGTAAACTTATTTACATTTTTAAACAATTACGTCAATCTGCATGATTGTTTATATGGCATTGTGTCAATCTATTTTATCTTATTGCATATCCACGTGGGGTGGTGCGGCTAAAAGTAATTTTATACAACTTGAACGGGCACAGAGAGCTGTTTTAAAAGTATGTTGTTTCAAACCGCGTATGTTTCCTACAGACCAACTTTACGACTATTGCCAAGTACTAACAGTTAGACAATTATTCATTTTAACCACCGCTCTCAAACAACATGCCTCAACCAAATATATCCCTGAATGGACACGACGTAACCAACTAGTTGCAAAGTCTACTCAAGTTAAAACTGCATTTAGTCATAGATTCTTCATATTCCTTGGCCCCTATTTATATAATAAATTGCATAAAACCTTATCCCTCTTTTCCCGAAATCAATATGAGTGCAAATATATTATTCTCCAGTGGCTCCTTAAGCAAACCTATGCAAAAACAGAAAGTCTTTTAGAGGTTGTCGTGTAAAATACACACACACCTACATACATACATGCACTCACACACACTCCCACTAACACACACACATACACACACGCATACACTCACACACACACACACACGCACACATACACACACACACACACACACACACACACTTTTCTAAGTTTTCTTAACCATAACCAATTATCTCAATTAGGTATGACAAACAAGGAAATAGAGTTAAACTTTATGTGTTAATGTTTTATATATAATAGCATTCCTCGCAGAGGTGGAGACCTGGTGACCTGTAATACGGGTATCTTACCCACCATAGGCACCAGCGATCCACGGGCAAAGTTGTTTTGTACTACTTATAGGCTACTTATAACTCTA
Source organism: Parnassius smintheus behrii (assembly GCA_036936625.1). NCBI lineage: Eukaryota > Metazoa > Arthropoda > Insecta > Lepidoptera > Papilionidae > Parnassius > Parnassius smintheus. Next base: position 38,619,074 of record JAUPFT010000019.1, on the reverse strand, counting down.
AATGTAACTTTGTTTTGTGGTGAGAAATAAACGTTATTATTATTATTATTATTATTATTATTATTATTATTATTATTATTATTATTATTATTATTATTATTATTATTATTATTATTATTATTATACAGGACAGTTTAATCTCACTATTTTGTTATGCGATACCTTTCTGACGTAGCTTTCAAAGATTCGTACAGTTTGCAGCCTTGTTAAGCAATCACTTTAAATTTAAATGGTCCATTAGTTTGTCGCACAAACCTGTAGTTTTAAACTAAATATAGATTACCTTATGTATATTTTACGCATTATGATATAAAAACCTAACTTCAAATAGGTAATTTCAGCAAATAAGGGCTTAGACTCAGGTGATTTTATATATTTGCTTCCAAGTGCGTATGTGCGTATTTGTGTTTGTGCGTGCGTGGTCACGTGCGTTCATGCGTGCCCGCATGCTTGTGTGTGTGATGTGCGTGAGTGTGTGCGTGTGAGCGCGCACGCGCGCGCCTTTTGTATGTGTGTGCATTATTTTCTGATTAGCCAGTTGTTCTGAATGATTATGTCATAATGAACATATGTAGGTTATATAATAATATAATAATCTGTAAAGCTGTCTGTATTTTAGAATAAGGACAGTTATAAAATGGAATATAAAATTTTATTAGACGTAGACTTATTAATTATTACTGAAATTTATTTTTCGATCTCTAAACATCTCTGTTCTGTAAAGATGCACCAAGAAATCTAGTCGGAGATTTTTTCCAAGACCATACTTTGTGGTGAGCTGAACAGCTATGTTAGCTGTGAGCTTGTTATGGGTTGTATCGTATAATGATATGATATTTTATGACTTAAATATAATTCACAAGTGAAACTATTTATCATAAATACTTTAACCAAATAAAAACTATTGGATTTTAAAATTATAGTCACGATTAGAAGTTACTTCATCTTGAAAGGTGACGTGGTTTTTGTAATCGCAAAAAATTGGCAAAAATTCAGCGCATTAGTCAACCTACACTGAATTAACCGGGGCTTACACAAATCGGTAGGGGCACGTAAGTTATTTTGATACTTAAAGTTTTATTGACTTATCGGAAAATATTTTCTTTTCTTTTTATTTTTTTTACTCTTAAAATCTAGTTCAGAAATATAAAGTATTAAAAAATAATACATTAAAAAAATTTCGTTACAACAGAATTTTAGTGAAGGCACCGTCGACTCATCCATACGCGGAACAACAAATCCTTAGAGACAGCGCTATGAAGCTCTCAAATAAAAAAATATATAATTTAATATAATTGATTTTAATCAGTTTGCATTATTAAATTGTTGTCCGCCTATGTTTCGAATATTTGTTAATCAATTACCAATGTACTCACAAGTTTAAAAAAATGTTTTGCTCTTCAAACATAGCTGTAAGAACTATTTACTTTTAGAAGTAGGTAAGGTGTTTCCTGTTCAGATGGGTCCTACACCGAAATATATCTCTGTCACCTAGATAAACCGTTCACTCCTTATAGTGATGGATTCCCTCACGCAAACACGATGTGGCACATTATACTAGGTGATTTTTTACCCTCCGGAAAAAATAGGGTGTAACAGGTAAATGGAATAGAAGGCTATGGCACTGATACTTTACAACTTTTATTTTAATTTCACATTAACATATGAAATCGATCTATCTATAAATACTACTAATTTAAAAAAAAACTTGCGGTATTAAAAAAATAACAACAAAACTTTTGAACTAAATAAATGAATTAACTAAAAACTATCGAAATTAAAATAATACGTAGCCAATAAGTAATATTTATTGATAGATCAATTTCATAATATGTTAATGTAAAATTAAAAAAATTGTAAAATATCAGTGCCATAGACTTCTATTCCGTTCACCTCTTACACTTTATTTTTTACAGACGGTAAAATAATCATCTAGTATAGGTCGTTTGTAGCCAGTTACTTTGCTTGACATTTTAATTCGTTTATCATTTAGCAATCAATAGCCCTATACAGCTATATTTTACACCATAAGCGGAAACGAGACCAAATCGAGAATTAGGCAACACTGAGTATTTAAAACACAGCCTGACAACTCCGTGGCGGGAAAGTTGCAACATCTGTCAAAATGATGTTGCCAATTAGCCGCCGCGCCGGTGCAACACACCCATATAATATTCCTTCAAGAATTTTCCAGCAATTGCTCTAGCTCTAGTGGCAATAGATTTTGAATCGGAAACAATTTATGCACTACATTTTAAAATATACTAATCACAAATACATATACATATTTTGGTCTTAAATTTATATGGGACCAACCTTAAACTATAATGTATTATAATATAACAAGAATCATTAAAATTGGTACAGCCATTTCGAGAAATCGATGGATATACATAAAACAATTGGTTGATTCTGCAGGCCATCCCTGGAACCGCCCGCTAATTTCAATATTAAAGTGCTCCAAATTCCTTTTATTATGAAAACTCTTTGAGCTCAAAAACGTCATAATTTTGGAAAACCACGTTTTTTTTTTCTTCAAAATTGAATATTTCATGAAAAAAAAATCAACCGGTTTTGATGTGATTTACGGCAATCAACGCAATTTTTTCAGCTTAATAACAAGCCTATTACATAAAATTTTCAAGGAATTATATAAAAAAAAAACACTTTTTCGAGCTATCTTTCGTCAACGATATCTCTCGAAAGAATCAACCGATTTTGATGCGGTTCATGGCAATCGACCTCGGTTTTGGATATACAGATATACGGACATCATCGCAAAAAGGCCAGAATGTTTTCCTATGACCTCAAAACGTTGAGATCCGATGATAATTCAATTTTCAAAAACTGGAGAGAAAACAACGACTTTTTAGTGACATTTTTTGTAAAATCATTGATTTTCATAGCGGGAAGTTAAAAACATACGCGTCAATTATAGCTCTCGTTCTTGGAACTCGGTTAAAAACAATTTGATTTTGGCATTATTTTTGCTTGTTTGTCATAGTTTTGTAAAAAATGATGGCGACAGGTTATTTAATTATATTTGTAATTAGTAATTAAAGTATCGATTAAAAGTAAATAAGGACTATTTATAGTCGATTTTGAATAATGTAGCCTGTATTTTTAAAATAAAATTATGGCCTGGCACATATTATTGCTATCTTGTGTGTGTGTTTTTTTTAGGACAGGGCGACAAGCGGGCACACAGCCCACCTGATGGTAAGTGGTTGCTGCGGCCCACAGACATCTACATCTATCCTCGATTAGGAATCAAAATGCAGATGCGTTGTCACCCGTGTGGACTAAAATGGAATGTTTCGTTTCCAGTAAAAAGGGTATCCGGTTCTCTACACTCACCATACGAAACACAGCAGCATTAAGCTATTATTTTACGCTGGTAATCTGTGAGAGCGTGGTCCTTCCCCGGTTGAGCCGACCCATTCGTGCTGCCACTATACTACTAATATAACTGCAGCATGTCTCTATCACATATGAAATGTGTTAGCGATTAGAGCAGCCTGGAGGGCGTATAGAAAGTACACGACTTATAATCTTTGACTCTTTTTCTCTAGATTAATATAAAAATTCACAAGAAGCCCTGGTATCTCAGTAGTAACTTACCGTAAGTATCGCACTACTTAAGTTGTAGGGAAAAGTTTTATGTCACTATGTAGTGGTGTCGTAAGAAAATCCTGTGCTTCTTATCATGCTTCTGATGCTTAATAGCACACCCGTGGGTGTGCTATTAAGCATCAGAAGTAAACTGAAACAGGACATAGGCAGTAGCCTCATCCTTAAATCGACTCAAAATAATGAAAACTGTTGTTCCCAAGCTACCTGCCAAATATGGAAACTATGTCAAATATTCTCTTATTAAGCAACCTGTAAGGGATACTCACGTATTACCGTGTCTTTTGCGGAGTAAAAATTATGCATGCGCCAAAATTATTTTAACCTTGTATTTTTTGTATCGAAAAAATTGTTGAAAATTATCTCTATGTACTATGTTATGTATTTGAAAATTTACAGCACTTATAATAAATGTCCTCCAGACGGAATTTCAGTCACGGTGGCTCGTCTCGACGGTAACTAGCCGTCTGCGCAAGACAGGATTATAGTGCCCGAGTGTATACGCAAGTACAGCTGCACTCTCTATTTTCTCATTCTTATAATGTGATGTGAAGGTAATCAGATACGACCAGAGGAAAGTCATGCGCAGGACTAACGGTTTTACATGCAGCATTAATTTACTTTGCGTGACTTTCCTTTTACGCAGCCTAAATCCGAAAAAATTACACATCCAGAAAAAAGTCCCGTGAGCCAGAATACTTCTAAAAATCGCACTGTGGTGAACGGGCAAACATCCGTATGATGTACGAAGAGATGGTATTGAGAATTGAGTCGCACGTGCAAAAATGAAATTCGGCAGCTGCAAAATAAAAAGAGATGCAAAGTTTCTTCACAAGGCCAGTAAATCTACTAATCAAAAATAAATCGGTCCATTACGATCAAAGCTTCCCTTCGATTTTTGATTCCGGGGTAGCTCTTTAATTAAGTGTATGTTATTCACAGTAAGCAAGCAGCCCGGATTCAACCACCGCCGGCACCAATGAAATTGTAAATTCGAACTTTAAAGCGCTGATTTACTATGCGCAAGGCAGTAAAGAAAAAAATCGTGGGGAAACCTGTATATTTAAGGAATAAAATTAAAAAGGAAGCGGTCCCGTTGCACAGGGGCTTAACATTGATTTGCCTATGAATAATTGTTTCGAGTCTGGATGTCTTTGTGCATTGATCACTGTCTCCACGATACAGGAAAAAATACTAGTGTAAGGGCAATGTTTGAAAAAAAAGAATATTTAAAGGACATGCGAACTCCGTCAACACGCACTGGTGCAGTGCGATGGACTTAATACTTCATAATCCTCTCAGAAATGAGAGAAGGCCTGTGGGCTTGCGTGCGTTATTTCAACATTCTTACACTTGTAAATGTACGCATTACAGAACAATAATACCAATGTCGTGCGTGAAGCGAAACATTTTTATTACTTGTATGTATACGTGACCTCAAAGGCTTTTGCGGAATGAAAATATTAAATACAGTTGAAATTGGAAATGATAACTTAAATTCAAAATTTTAAAAACCCCCGAAACAAAAAAAGCTTCAAACGGCTGAACGGATTTTTTTGGAACATTGCTTGGAACATTTGGAACACTCTCTTTTTTGACACCTTTTGAACTACAACAATTAAACAAAAATTATTTTCAAATCGCATTACAAACGTATCGTGCGTACATCACACTACTAACGTATGCCACCCTTCTGTTTTTGGATACTCGGAAACGCATGATCCGATTATCGACTCCGTTTAGTGTGGATAATTCCGATTATATCTACACCCTAAACGGGATGGATAATCGGAATTCGTATGTTGTTTTTCTTTTATTATCGAAACATGATAAAAACTAGCCCAAGACACTTAATAGAAATCAGCATACCTATACAAAAATATACATACTTCTTGTTTGAAATGTCAAATCTGAAATAAAAGGAGTGCCTTGCAGTACTACAAATTCATTGGATTTGGCATAAAACAATTTCAAATGAAATTAAAGACTATCATCCAAATTTAGTAAAGCTTTAAAACGAAGGGAGGAAATTTAGAAAACGATTGCAAAATTACTTTAAAAGTGATGAATTTATCCAGGACAAATGATAAAATTAGTGTTGCTAATTTTCTGGAGATATTACGGAATTTATGAATGAGATAACAATAATATTAAACAATAGAAAGTTTAATTTGGTATATGATACAATATATAAAATGATTTTTGATTAAGTTTATGGTTATTAAAAAGTCAGAATAACAATCAAGAATGAATTCCGTTTATCCCCCCCCCCCCCGTCTGATGTGAATAGAGGAACACGCAATTCCGAGTATCCACTCTAGAGTCAATGTTTTGGAGTGGATAAACGAAATAACTGTTTTTGCCCCTAGATTAGTACCATTATATTTTCTGTGAGGCCTTTTTTAATAGAATAAGGGTGACAAACGAGCACACAGTCCACTGGTGGTAAGTGGATGCTGTGGCCATAGACGTCTACATTTACCCTCGATGAATCAAAACGCAGATGCGTTGTCACCCCTGAGGAGAAATATGAAATGCCTCGTTTCCAATAAAAAGGGTTCAAAAACCATTCGAAACACAGCAGTATTAAGCTGCTAATCTACGATGGTAGTCTGTGAGAGAGTGGTCCTGCTCCGGTCGAGCCGAGCTATAATATCGCTGCAGTGTGGCTCTACCACGTATATCTATCTTAGTTCTCAAAGGTGACAACGTATTTGTAGTTTTTTTACTGGCTGACTGACTGCAGTAGCCAATAACCATCAGGTGGACTGTAAGCTCGTTTGTCATTTTTTTAAAAGCCTATATCACCCATTAGTTGAAATGGAGTAACTTTTCAACTAATGGATTGATCTACACCGCGACCGCACGGCATAACGAACCTCGTACATAAAAGTTTACTGAATTGCTCGTAATCTACTCCTATTAAAAGAAAATGAGAGTTGTTTCTAGTTTGGACGCAATCACGTTCAAAAAAATTACTGCAAAACACGTAAACAAATTCAATGATAGGACCTAACCGTGTAGTGGCAATGTGAGAATATCCACTGCCCTATATTGTTCGGTGGATGTCGTAAGAGATAGAGGTAGCAAACCAGATAGACAGCTGGTGTCTTCCTAAACAACAAACACAAAATAAAAATACTACAGTTGCCAAGCCGCCTGCCAACCATAGCAACTATGAGGCAAACTATGGAAAAATATTTGTGTCTTCTAACGGTGGAGTTTTGATAAACTACAACGGTAATGGCGACCATCGCCAAATCCTTGACGTACATTGTGACAACGACTAAAAAACAATTTTAGAGATGTAGCTTTTAGTTTATAGCCTTATTATTTAATGTTTCATTATGTAAGCGATGGTTACCTATAAGTGATTGTGCATTATGTCCTAGATACTGAGCTTTAGTAATTAAGATTTTTACTGGTGTAACAATCGTTGATAATTTAAGTAAATAAAATAAAAAAGTAAGTTACCGTTTATGTTAAAACTTCCTTTATAGTGTTGTGACATACCTTATCTATAACGATGATAGTGATGATATTAGACAAGACAGTACTATTTCTCTGTAGCGTGATATTTTACATACATAACCTGTACGTGTACAATATCCAGACCCGGTACAATTATTTGTAGGTCATACAAGCATTTGGTCCACACACGAATCGAACCCGCTGTCCGGCAGTGCCGTAGACAAACGTTTAGCTACTGCGCCGACGGTAAACCCATGTCAAAATATTTTCTCAGCCAAGCCAAAGTGAACACAAACAAATTGTGAAAGTTTCATCACACCTAGAGTTCTACATTTTCCATAAAAAGCTGCCACAACAAGCTTGAATCTGCATATACCTTCACTCTGCAGCATCACTTCCAGTCTCTATTTTGTCTAGTAGCTTCTTTGTAACCTGGGGTGGCCACCTAACCTGTGTTACCGCTGCAATCGGTTTTACAGACTATATCGCTGGCCCAATATCACTTCGGGTTACTAGCTTTTAGATTGAATATTATTATGTTTTCCTCTAATTCTACTGCGGATTCTTCGTAACAGAATATTGGCTTTGATTAAATGAGTGCCAACTTCAATACTATATTCAAACATAAAGAAAGAAAAAACCCGAGTATTTTTTTGTTCAATAAAGGTGCCAAACCAAACACAGACCGTCTGATGGTAAGTGAATAATGTGGTCCAAAAACTTACCTTCTCCTTATCTTTAAGTAAGAATCAAAATGCAAATGTGTTATCACCCCTAAGAACGAAGATGGAATGACTCGTTTCCATTAAAAAACGATCTCTAGTTTTCAACACTCACCATACGAAACACAGCAGCATTAACTTGCTATTCTACGCTGGTACTCTGTGAGCCTGGTCCTACCCCAATTGAGCCCACCCATTCTTTCTACAAAACATAGTAGCTGCAGCATGTCTCTACTACGTATTTACAGAAAACTAGCCGGCCATATAGCACGAAGAATCAATAACCGATGGGAAAGAACGGTTTAAGCTTCGTACTTCGTTCAAGTTCAAGCTTCGTACCGTAAGCAAAGTCTACTGCAACCTCCCATGAAGTAGGTAACGATCTGGTAAGACGTGCACGAAGTCGATGGACATCCATCGACTAACACTATCGACTATCTAACTCAGTACTGTGTTTAGTGGCATTTCTTACGGGAGTGAACAAGTGACGGGCTGTAATGATGATGATGATGAGAAAAAAAAGCAAAACCCCTCTGTGCCTCTCACGACACCCATGAGATGATGGGGTGATAGATTATCTTACGATGCCACAACACGTCACATAATTACATGGTGGAGCCATGCTGCAGCTATATTATGGTAGCAGTACGACGGGTTCGGCTCGACTGGAGTAGGACCACGCCCTCACAGAATACCAGCGTAAAATAGCAGCATAATGGTGCTGTGTTTCGCATGGTGAGTGTAGAGAACCGGAGACCCTTTTTACAGGAAAAGAGGCATTCCATCTAAGTCGTCAGGGGAGACAACGCATCTACTGTTTGCTTCTCAATTGAAGATAAATATCTATAACTCGTACGAATTAACTTGAGACCTGGGCCGATGACGTAATTGTCAATGTACGGTGTGCAAAATAATGCGTCGTAATATTTTTTTATTCGAAATTTTTGAGATTTACATGAGATTATTAATAAAAACAAAATAAAATGTTCTGGCAAGGGGTGAAGTAATAAGTGATATACTCTTGCCATTTTTATATATTTTAAATATTTATTTTTTATAATATATATATATATATATAATATTATTTTTAGTTAACGCGTCAAGGAAGGACAAAGAAATAAACATACACACTTTCGCATTTATAATATTATTAATTTATTTATTATACACTTTATTGCACTATAAAAAGTGTTACAGATTCGTACACAATAAAAATACAAAGCATAACAGGCGACCTTATTGCTAAAAAGCAATCTCTCCCACGCAACCTTAGGGTGAAAGTGAATCAATCTTGGATAAGCGGAACAGCACAAACTATGTAAAATCAAGGAATATTAATAAGCATTTATTATAATATTTATTATTCATTGTCACTGTATACGTTCGGTTCTATTCCGTCCATTAGATCGTCCTCACTTTCACTCTCTGAGCTGGGTTCTTCCCCTCCGCGGGATATAATTAATTCTCTCTGTTGGATTTCTCCAAGTCTATCACTCTCCCAGTATTCATTTTCTAATCTTTCGATATGGTTAATTTCTTTCTTCCAATCGGAAGCCGTTATAGACTGTATTGCGTCTCTTGTCAAACCCACTATTTCCCTTTCAAACTGGTTAACATTTTTAGCTGACATCCTTTGTTTTATTAACACAACGTCCAAACTTAACAATAAAACAACTCAATTAACAACAAACAGATAAAATAACATTCAAGTATAACAAAAACAAACAAAAGTCCAAACCAAAGAACAAAAATTATCAAAAATATCGAACTAGAGTCGAGACGCGTATCCGTAACAAAAATGCTATCGGTACTGAGCGCGCACGGCCAGCGTGGGACGCGGTGCGGGGAATCGGGAAGGGGGTCGCATTCCAGCGGAGTCTCAAGTTAATTCGTACGTGTTTTATATGTGGAATTAAGTCATTGATTTATAGTTAACTTCCCATTGCAATGGAAACTTTGAATATAGCTCGGATGACAATGCAAGAATATGATTTTAAAAATCTAAATTTTTTTTCTATATTTTATAATTTATAGACCATATAAACCATATTCATAAACTCAAAATATATATTGCAATATTCACGGTGATCGAGATTTTGAGTTAAACGATTTATACACAAACATTCTCTTTTATCTATACATATAATAAATCTGTAGAAAAATAATTTGTTCACGATTCACGCAAAAACTATTGGACGAATTTCCATGAAATTTGGTGTGTAGTCAGTAAATGATGGTGTATAACATAAAGGCTTTTAACTTATTAACTTTTATTACATCATTTTAACTTTATATGATATAATAAAACATAGCAAGGTAAAAGTCATAGTTAATACTAATATTTTACCTGTAACGTCTTAACTTTGGATCAGCTTACGGAAGACAAATAAGACAAATAAAAACTGGGTCAAAGGCGTACCAACTGGTACTCTAATCGTCAATCCACTTGCCGAGTACGCTGTCAGGCAAATCTTCCCTACCACAAGGGAGTTCAATGTCAAGCAGTAGTCTCTTATGCATTTTTTTTTTAATAATTCTGTGTGTACCCATGGATGACGTAAATAAGCGACCGAGGGAAAAAAATCAGGGGACTCATCTCCTGCAGCAGTGTCTGCCTAATAACGACTAAAAATAACAAACTGCGGTCACCAGCCCGGTCGCCAAGCGTGGGTACTACGGAAAATATCCCCACTTTGAGACAATCTATGGAGGAGGCCTAGTTTCAGCAGTTTTAAAAGGCTGTAACGGTAATGGTAATGGAGTTAATTACAAACCAATCCAGTCAAAGTCAGGAGTCAAAGATTGTCAAAGTACGAACTTAATTCACCTGCATCCACCGACTCCCGCAGTTCTATCAAATCAGATATCATATTTTCGAGGGTAGAATTTATAAAAGAAATACACCTTACTACTCATCTCGGTTTCGTTTTGCTCTCCATCCTTTTGTGAAGTTTCATCAAAATCAGTTCAACAGTTCCAAAGATCAGCTCGGACACAGACAGACAGACAGACAAAACTTTGAGAACTGGTTATTCATATCTTAACACCATATTAATTACCTCCTGAGTTTAATAGAAGTCAGTAATTTCGATATTAAACACAGACACTTTAATTTTATTATATATACCTACTCGTAGATGAATAGATTCATACAAATGTATCGATAGTAATTAATACCTTAGGAGTTTAAACTTGTAATAGGCAATGAGGTCTATCCTTTATAAGTAAGGATATTATAACATGTTACATAATATTACTAAATAAAAACTTAAAGCACTCTCGATTCGAGCACGATCGACTCTACTGCGTTTCCATTATTCATTCGACATAGCAAGAGATATTTCACCTAGTTATACTCGTAGTTATGTCAGCAATTTCATATCGCAAGCTATCTTATATTTTATAAAATTAGTATCTGTGGCCGGCATGAGTCGCAATGCCCATTTTTTGTAACAAACCTTTGCGGACACGCACACTAACTCATCTAAGTTTCATCGTAATCGAATAGATGGATATTTTTATACGCGGTAGAGCCACGTTGCAATTATATTATAGTTGTAGCAATAACGGTTTGGCTCGACCAGGGAAGGACCACGCTCTCACAGAATACCAGCGTAAAATAGCAGCTTAATACTGCTGTGTTTCGTATGTTGAGTGTAGAGATCCGGAAAGCCGTTTTTACTGGAAATGAGGCATTCCATCGTAGTCCTCAGGTGTGACAACACATCTGTGTTTTGATTCTTAATCGAGGATAAATGTAGATATCTATGGGCCACAGCAACCACTTACCATCAGGTGGACTGTGTGCTCGTTTGTCACCCTTATTCTATAAAAAAAGATTTTGACAATCTGTTTGGTGGCGTGGTGTCGTAGGAGGCAACAGGACGAAACTAAACCAGGAGAAGGGGAGCAGCGTCTTTCTAATAAAAAAAAGAAAATAAAAACTGCGGTTGCCAACTCAGTTTGCCAACCCAAGTTAAAATTATGATCATTGTGGTTGTAGTAGTGCGACTGCTGATTATGAGGTCCTGGGTTCGAATCCCGGGTCGGGCCAAAAAATCAATTATTGAATTTTTCTATCAAGAAATTCTCAGTAGCTGCCCGGAGTCAGGAAGTTGGCGGTGTCTCACCCCCGTGCCTCAGAAAGCACGTAAAGCCGTTGGTCCTGCGCCTGATCTCTCTCCGGTCGTGTCGGTTTACCGTTCTATCGGATTATGAGAGTGAGGGAATAGAGAGTACACCTGTGCTTGCGCATACACTTGGGCACTATAATCCTGTCCTGCACCGATGGCTAGCCTCCGTTGAGGCAGGCCGCCGTGGCCGAAATTCGGTTTGGAGGACATTATTATTATTACTATCATAGTTCCACTATTAGTTATTCTATCGGTAACGAATGAGGGTACAGGATCGCATAGAACAATACACAAACAAATTATCATTAAAAATCGTTGCGAAAAAATGTAGGTCAAACGTTTACAGATCTACCCTCGATCTAAGTAACATACTACCGTGTAGTGACGGTGTAAGATTACTCACTATTTGAAAACCAAAAGAAGCCCAGCAGTGTCTTCCTGAAAACAAGAAAATAAAAACTACGGTTGCCAAACCGTTTATCAAGCGTGGCAACTATAGCAAAGACCTCGTAATAAGTCAATCTATGGGGGGCGTATGTTCCTCCGTGTACTTTTACGCTGTAATGAAATATTGAATTAACATATTAATAAAAATTATTTGTAATAAGCCCTTTGCTATAGAACACTTGAAACTAATATTTGTGCTATATATAAAAGCAACGTTCACATTAAAATTTTATTCAATTCCTTATGAAAGTATCTCTAGCATTGCGATATCTGCAAACTGCGTTATCAGTACACGCATTCCTTGCTTAATTACGAGTATACAAGAAAATTGTTCAAGTAGTTTGGTAAGAACTCGGCTTGCCTTTTTTGTACGGACTTTTACTATGTTCACAGTTTTAGAAATAATATTCTGTGTAATCAATAGTCAATGAATAAAAACTTTTTTTTTATGTATAGAAGAGGGGGCAAACGAGCATGCGGCTCACCTGATGTTAAGTGATTACCGCCGCCCATGATCAACCGCAACACCAGGGGAATTGCAGGTGCGATTAAACTAAAAGAACGACTAACTTCCCAGTGGAAGGAATAAAAAAATATCATATGTTTTAATATTTTATACAATTTTTCATTCGGCACAAAAAACAACTTTTGCTCAAAATTTAATGAAGAGTCTAAGTTACATAATTATGCGTTAAATGAAACTTGTCCCATGTCAATATCGCTCCTTGTTCTCGAGATACACGAGGCGAAAATTGAATCCGAATATACATACATACATACGTACATGTGCACACACGGACATCCTCTTGAAAACCATAATATTCCACTGTAAAGACCTTGAAACGTGGATATATGTTAAAATTTCCAATTAACAAAATCGAACCCATTACAATAACTTCCCACTGGGAAGTTAAAAATAAAAAAAACTGCTGTTGCCAATCCGCTTGCCAACTATGCCATATATGGGTATATTTGTTGTTATGAAGGTTGGTTTTTTTTAAATCTTTATTTATTATAGAGGGTCAGATCTACTAGATCAAGTCACCCTTATAGGTACACAATCAAACACATAATCAGACAATGATACATTCACGTAAGCAATTGTAAAAGATTACCTGTTCTTAATACCTAACAATACAAGTTTATAAAGTTTCCTAGCCTTATCCGACAATGGAAAAGCTAGGATACTATTATATAACCCAACACTATTTTCGTCAAAACCTAATTGCTTTCTATATGCTTCGTTCCGTTCACATTCCACCATAATATAAATAACATCTTCGACAACTCCATATTTGTCACAATTTGGTGAATTCACTTTTCTCATTACAAACGCAAATCCTATACCTTTAAACGAGCAATCCTTGTATATATATAATATATAATCGGAATCTCGGAAACGGCTCCAACGATTTTCATAAAATTTTGTGTGCAGGGAGTTTCGGGGGCAATAAATCGATCTAGCTAGAATTTATTTTTAGAAAATATCTTTTTGTCCGTGTTTTTAGGCAGTGAAAAACTGCTACAATACCGTTAGAATAAGAAGGTAAATTTTGACAGTTTATTAATGATTACAAATAACTTAATTGGTATATTGGGCGGCCACAGAATCTTAATACCATGTTTCGAGCCCCGACCGTCCGATTTTTTTAAATTTTTTTCAAGTTTTTTTCTTTTTTGAGAAAATCTATTCTTTCGAGCCCTTTTTTAGTATTTTTTAAAAACACGAAAATTTAAATTAAACTAATTGCACTCATGACACAAATCATGAGTGCAATTAGTTTAATTCAAATAAACAGTTCAGTTTTTTCTATTATGTCGCTAAGATCAAAAAATATTATTCGTATTTCATCAGTATGTAATTTGTATCAAATATAATTTCAAAAAAAAAACGAGCGAAAAATACCGAGCAAAGCTCGGTCAACCGGGTACTTTGTTGAATGTTACATGTCCGGAACGAAGCCTCATTGCTGTTTTAATTTCTTGCCTTCCCATATTGCATCGAAGGTTGGCTGATTGTGTGGTTGTATGATTTGCTATGATGCTGTACGGTTTGTTATGGAGGAATCTATGAGGAAAGCGTATGTTTAACAGTGGACTTACAATAAGCTGTAACGCTAACAGGAACAGTCGATGGATGATGCAAGTCGACAGCGTAAAAGAATCCACTGCCCAATAACGTTACGTTCGACTATGGAAAACGCCAGAGATACTTCATGGTCCCTCAATAGATGGCGGTGTAGCCTTGTGCCAGATTAAAAAACGCCTGAGATACTTCATGGTCCCTCAATAGATGGCGGTGTAGCCTTATGCCAGATTAAAATTTCCCCGACCAACAACGAGAAGCAGCGTCCAAGGCGAAAGACATCTGATACTGCGGTAACCAATCCATTCTATTGACTGCCTGATTGGTCTAGGGATGAAGTTCCGGGTTCAAACCCCGGGTTGGGCCAAAATTAGTTATTGGGTTTTTCTATCACGAAATTCTCAGTAGCAACTCAGAGCGCGGTTGTGGTGTTTCACCCCGTGATTAGAAGCACGCAAAGCCGTTGGTCCTGCGCCCGATCTCTCTCCGCTCATTACGGATGACTACAAGAGTGAAGGAATAGGAAGTGCATCTGTGCTTGCGCATACACTTGAGCACTATAATCCTCTCCCACATAGATGGTTCTCCGTAGAGATTAGCCACAGTGACGGAAATCGGTCTAGAGGACATTATAACCAATCCAAATGTCAAGGAATATCAAGTGTGGCAAGTGGACAAATCCTCCCTGCTATGAGTTCTGATTAAAAAAGATTTAATAGTAAATTTAACTCTATGCAATATATATTGCTATACATTTTAAACATTAACAATTCTCAATATTAAAAAAAAAACTGTAATAAAGAAAACTAAACAAAATTTTAGTTCATATAGTCCCCGTGGTACCGTGCCAAGAACCCTCGCTGCCTTTCCTCGCTGAGTGGCTATACTGAACCTTTGAGCGAGGAAATAACTAGCCCTCTTATCACCAGCAGCGACGACTAGTCCCGGATACAGTTCTTTTAGGTACTTCACGTGGACCCCACGGACCGATAGTCTCTACAGCAAATGGCATAAATATGTAGTCATTTATCAAAGACTTATATTTGCGCCATTTACTTAATTCATATACCTAGTCCGGTCATAAGTTCTGTTACAAATGAAAATGCATTTTTTTTAATGATGTAATGTAATATTACCAAAACTTATATGTGCATATTTGATAAAGTCTCAGTAAAAAATAAAAACAATATTGTATTCAAAATTGTATCTATGGATTTACGCAGTTGCCACGGGAAATTTCGCCACTGCTTGCTCCAGAGATTTTTTAAGAGACTCAATGTCGCCGTGTCGTCTAAAGCAAGCTATGTCCTCTAAAACTGACCATAATTTGTAGTCTAAAGGGTTGAGGTCTCGGCTAGATGAGGGCCAGTCTTTAGCTCTTATAAACTCCGGAACGTTGGTTTCAAGCCAGGCTTGGGTAGTTCGTGCCTTGTGACCAGGTGCAGAGTCCTGCTGGAAAATCCACGGTACACACGATCCAAGACTGTCTCTTGATACACTTTGGCCGAAGTTTTCACTCCTTTCTCACAAAAATGTAGCTTTGTGCCGCCTTGATAAGACATGCCCCACCAAACCATCACTGACGCAGGATGATGATCACGTTGTACCTTTCTGACCACTTGATCAGCTTCATTAGAACTATGAGCGTACACTTTATCATTTTGCTTATTGTAGTGCTCTTCAATCGTTCATCGGTGGAGAGGATATTTGTGTGCCCTTCATCTGCGTATCGCGACAATAGGTGTTTTGATCGATCTACTCTAATTGTAAAGATTGATTTAGGGCATGTCCTGTATATTGACGATAGGCACCGAGCTTCAGGTCTTTTATAATACGCGATAGAGTCCGAAGAACAAACGCGAAATCGAAAGAACTTTTAAAAATAATGAATGCCTTCCAAATTCAAAATAATTAAAAAGTTGAAAAAAAGAAAAGTTTTTATGTAACAGTATTTATGACCAGACTAGTTATAATAACTTAATAGTAAGTTTTATTGCAAGACTACAAATTTTTGAAAAACTTGACCTTTTTTGATGTTATATCTATGTTAGTTTTATGTGTTGTGTGGAATGTTTGACATCTTGATATACGTTATTGTAGAGGAGAGTCTTTCCTTTTTTTAATAGAAGAGCCAGGGAGAATTACAGGTGCGTTGCCAACCTTTTAGAAAGAGTAAGCTCTTAAAGTTCCCTATGTTCTAGAAAAATCACCGGTGGTAAAGGACTCCACAAAAAGTTTGTACGAAGAAGAAAACTCCTAGTGAAATGCACAATGGCGGACCGCCAAGCATCGGGATGGCGTGTATAATGAGTTTGGTCGCGATGAGCATTCGTGAAATTTGGCGGTCGGGATTAATCCGTACAATTCCTCAGAGCAGTCCTCGTGGTAGATACGACAGAAAATGCAAAGGCATACAACATCTCGCCAGTGAATCGAGCCGATCACAAAGAACTCGGTCCCTTCGATTCGTCGTCAAGTGGATGGAGCTAGCATTGGAGTGCCCCGGCTCAGCGATTAGAACAGTATTCCATGTGAGGCCGATGATTCCGATGCTAACTGAGGCAGCAAGGGGAGTGCCCTGAAATTGAAGATATACGACATAAGTGTTCGTTTAGCATTAAACGCGCAAACCTGTGTTTTTGAGGGTTAAAGTAGACTAGATTTACTCGTCCTCTATCCGAAACTTTGTTTCAAAACTTTTTTTACTAGAAACAGACCATTTCATCTTAGCCTTAATGGATGACAACGCATCTGCATTTTGGTTCCTAATTAGGGATAAATGTAGATGTCTATATGCCCCAGTATCCACTTAGTTACCAGACTGTGTGCTTATGTCAATGTCAATTATCCTATTAAAAATTACCGTTTACAAGTAAATAGAAAAAAAATAGTCAACAAGCTGCTGCAATTATAATATGGTCGTAGCACGAATGGGTCGGCTCGACCGGGGAAGGATCACGCTCTCACAGAATACTAGTGTAAAGTAGCAGCACAATGCTGCTATTTTCCGTATGGTGAGTGTAGAGAACCGGAGACCCTTTGTACTGGATACGAGGCATTTCATCCTTATATTTTTAGTTACTGCTTTTCATTTCCGATTGTTATAACTTTTTAACTATTATAAGCCAGTGTTTGACCTCTACCCCATCAGATAGTAAATGATGACGCAGCCAAAAGTTATGAAGCGCACTGACTTAGCTTAACAAAAACGTATTCACACTTGCCTTGAACATAAACGCTGGTGTTCTGAAACGGTCACTGTACGTATGTTTTTTCCCCCTTGCTAAACTAAGAATAAAATGAAATGGGAAATTTCGACAGGCAATCGTTGATCCGTATTTGGAATTATCGTTTCAAATACTTTGCGGATTTGAAATATACCAGTCTGAAATACCTTTATAATAAGACTAGATGAGCCGTCAATTAGTGGAGTAGACTGTTTACTTGTCGGCGACAAGTTTTTTTTTATAGAATAAATGTGGCAAACGAGCACAAAGTCCACACGATGGTAAGTGGATACCGTAGCCCATAAATATGCTACGGTATCCACTTACCATCGTGTGGTTACCATGGTGGTACCATGCTTCATTTATGCTCGATTAAAAACCAAAATGCGAAAGAGTTGCCACTCCTGAGGACTAGGTTGGAATCTGTTATTTCCAGTAAAAGGGTCTTCGGGTCTCTACACTCAACATACTAAACGCAGCAGCATAGAGGTGCTCCCAGCTCGAGCCTGCTCATTCGTACTACAATCATTTTAAAGCTGCATTGCTCTACCACGTAAAGTATCGCAAGAGATTATTCTGACAGATAGCGATATAACGATTTAGGTTGCGCCAGGTGTAAGATATCTTTACCTGTGATGAAAAGCAACATCAAAGGTACAAAACGTTTAGCAAGGCAAATCCTTCCTAAAGCAGAAGGCCCATCTCCTGCTGTGGACTTGAATAGGCTGATGAGAATGAAGAAGAAGATCCGTGTTAATGGTAGGAGATAGAAACTTTAAAGTCGTTCATAAGTTAATCATAATAAAAGTAATAAAGAATTGGCCCAATAGTCAAGTCGTAAGATCCATTTCGACCCATGATGGTCTGGAAAAGGGACCATGGAAATGCTAGACGTGGCCTCTAATTGATGATGATATAACGGTTCCGCATATTACAGATGTACTAAAATACCTAGAACCAAGATGAGAAGCAGCATCAATGACACGAGACCAATACTAATATAAGATACTCAGATCATCAATGTACTTATAAGGATGATTTTGGCAAATTTTTCCTACAAATGGAACTCTAACAATGGTCTTGGTCGGGCTGGGACGAGGAAAAATAAGTAATAATTTATTTTTACGATTAATTGCGCTTGAAACGAATATTTTAAAATATTCTTCATTTTTGAAATCTTAAAAAAACTTAGACCCCCGGTCGGAGTTGGACTTATCTTGTCGAGCAATTTTTTTTTATAGGATAGGGTGACAAACGAGCACACAGTTCACCTGATGATAAGTGGTTGCTGCGGCCCTTAGACATCTACATCTATCCTTGATTACAGATCAAAATGCAGATGCGTTGCCACCCGTGAGGACTAAGATGGAATGCCTCGTTTCCGGTAAATAGGGTATCTGGTTCTCTACAATCACCATACGAAAAACAGCAGCCTTAAGCTACTATTTCACGCTGGTATTCTGTGAGAGCGTGGTCCTTCCCCGGTTGAGCCGACCCATTCGTGCTACAACTAAACTTCTAATATTATAACTGCAGCATGGCTCTACCTCGTATTGTCATAAGTAAACATATTCGTCGTCGTTGTCACGACGTAAATACCTTTTTTTTCTTTACATAAGAAAAAATTATATTATTATTATACTATTATTTATTAATTTAGAAACTTTATTGTAATTTACTTTAAGGTCTGGCGCCCACTGACGGAACGAAACACAAGGGTACTTTCGGCATACTTACATGCAAGTGCACTCCGACAACATACTGGCGGTACCTACATCTTACTCGCATCGAGCTGGCGCTTTTCAGAAGACTTATAACATTGCAAACTTATTCAAATACAATTAGTTGTATGTGTGTATTTTAGATGGTAGCTATACCTTGGATACGCAGCAGTTGTTACTTAAGAAAAAGAGAAGTAGGTGTATTCTACCAAAGAAAATGTTTTGCGTAAATATCCTTTAGAAGCAAGGATTCAAAGCAGCTATCCTGCCTCAGAAACCAAATATTGTCTCGGCATCTCGAAGTCTGCTGATCTCGAGGGCTGTCGACGTACTCCGGAGGCTGCCGACACGTCATCGATAAGCTTACAGTAGCGTTGTTTTTGTAGCTAAGATCATTAAACGTTCAACTTTAATGTCACAACAATATATATGTTATATTAATATTCATTGAATAAAATATCCTAAAATTCTATGAAAAACCTAAAATATTATTAATATTGTCAAATATTAAAAATTAGTGGGCGCCTCGCCTTAAGGTGAAAAAGAGCTTACTTATGTTAGAAATTTGTGGAAGATTCTTTAAAATAAATAACAAAATACGATAAAGAAATATTAATTATACCTGTATTTAATATTTTAAATACACAAATTCAAAATAGGCTAAAATAATACAACACATACTCGTACGTAGGAAAATATAATATAATAAATATAATATATACAAAGTCATCAAGCAATTAGTTATTTCTGAACAACTCTATCCTAAATCTCTCAATATATCGACGACCTAAATAGCAACAAAGTAGCATACATTTCGTGACACGTACATATCGACTTCTAAGTAGACGCAGGATGTGTAGCCTAAACCAGCGGGTCTCGTGGTCTATTTGAAACTACTAAATTTAGTATATAAGCTGCGTACGCGCCGATAATTGGTCATACTAGATTCTTACTCCAGTAGCAACAGTACTCAATAGCCATGAAATCCCTCGTGAGTATTTAACATTTTATATACTAATAATAATAATTAACATTTATTATATACCCAGCTTTCTGTATTAATATTTTAAATATGAATTTGCTTTTTTATGACACCAGTTTTTTCTTATGTACCATGGGCAACCCGACTATAAAACAAAAAATATCTGAAATATTTATCAGTAGACTATATATATTTCACTTAATAATGTCAACAAAATCAAAGCCTTAGCAATACCAATAGAGATTTGTCTCAATAGTTACATTATTACTTTCTATCCCTACTTTTACACCCTTAAAGGTGAAAATATCTCTTTAAATTTAAATGTGACCGCTTTACCGTTGGTATCTAGCCTATTTTATAAAAAAAAGTATAATAAAAGTCTATTCACAACTTTATAAGATATTGACACGTATACATACAATCGAATTGAGAATACCCTGATTTTTAAAGTCGTCTAAAACTATCCACAACCCAAACAATTTTAGGCCATACTCGGTGCTATCGAGCCGGTATTTCCTCTATTGTAATTCAGCGCCCTCAGTAATAACCAAGTACTCGTCTAAAAAGTCGCTGGTCCCTTTGAATCCCAGTTGATACAAATATCGGTGTTAATACGCAAACTATTGATAAGTCTATGCACATACGAGTATTAATCATAGAATACTATATTATTATTTTTTAATACTATATTATTATTTAATATATACATATACAATGGAACGGGGGAGTTGGCAGAGCCCGTGTAGCCACTAAAATGTCACTAACACCACAGATTAATAAATAGTTTACCAACTAACACGTCAATTCACACGTACAAATTTCCCATGCAAATTATTTAGAAAATGCCAAATTGCACGCTATTTACAAATAAATATGTATTAAAATCCGTCTGTCAACACAGCGAATCGGGTTTGTAGTAGTGATAATACGACGTTATTGCTTGTATGTGTGCTCCCGGCGACGCCTATCGTCGTACAAAATAAGGTTGACAGTCGTTCTATTTTGTATTATAGTATTCTATGGTATTAACCATTACCTCTTACTCTATTTCTACATCTATCTTTTATACGTGGAAGTTTTATACATGATAGAGGCATGCTATATTGTGGTTGTAGCACGGTTGGTTCGGTTCAACCTGGGTAGGACCACGCTCTCACATAATACAGAAGAACCAGAGGCTTTTTTTACTAAAAACGAGGCAATTTTTGTTCAATCTATTATGCAACCTTTGTTCTTTTTTGTGACTAATGATCGTAAGATTTGTGACTTTATTACTAAATGCGATGGTTGTAATCAGGTTGAACTTAAAACTATTTTATTTTTTGTCTCATTTCTTTAGTAAACAAATGTAGCTGTTTAAGTTTATATTCACGCGGACAGTATTTAGACATGATTTTGTACGTGAGGCGTTATCTAGTTGGTATTGTTGATCGAAGGTAAAAATATATACAACTAACTTGCCAGGCAGATGTTGTTCTGCTCTTTTCAACGACCCTTTGTCATGTCTTATTAAAAATCCTTAAATTCGCGAAAACAATTGTGGGTCACTCATGTGCAAGAAAACTATCCTATCTCTCAAGTTAGACCAAACTACACACGTTGAGCAAATTTGATTAAAATCGGTTCAGTAGTTTAGGAGTCCATCGCGGACAAACAACGTGACACGTAATTTATATATATTAGGATACCATCTTATTCCTCAGGGGTGTAGATGTCTATGAGCCACAGTATCCTTTCACCACCAGTTGCACTGTGTACTCGTTTGATCCACTATTCTATAAAAAAGTTTTCGTAATAAACGTATCAAGATAAATAACGTAGTAAGATAAATCCATAAGCGCAATAGTTCCCTTAGGAGTCATAACGGGTGACCATGAGGAACGCCAAAAGGATCGCATTGATTCTAATAGCTCGGTCAACCGAGTACTTGTTTACATACAAGTACCCGGTTGACCGAGCTTTGCTCGGTATTTTTCGCTCGATTTTTTTTAATTCGTGTGTTTTGGAAATTATATTTAGATACAAATTACATTAATACTGATGAAATATAAATAATATTTTTTGATCTTAGCGACATAACAGAAAAAACGGAACTGGTTATTTGAATAAAAAATCATGAGTGCAATTATTTTAATTTTAATTTTCGTGTTTTTAAAAAATACTAAAAAAAGGGCTCGAAAAAATAGATTTTCTCAAAAAAGAAAGGAACTTGAAAAAAATAAATAAAAAGTCGGTCGGTCTGGGCTCGAACCGGGGTTTTACGATTCTGTAACCGCCCGTTATACCAATTAAGCTATTTATAATCATTAACAACCGTCAAAATTTACGTTCTTATTCTAACGATATTGTTGCAGTTTTTCATTGCCTAAAAACACGGACAAAAAGACATTTTCTAAAAATAAATCCTAGCTAGATCGATTTATTATCCCCGAAACTCCCTGGACACAAAATTTTATGAAAATCGTTGGAGCCGTTTCCGATATCCCGATTATATATATATACAAGAATTGCTCGTTTAATAGTATAGGATATATGGAATATTCGATGACCACCGAATTTTACAAGTTGTACATGCTTAGGCACAAAGACATTTACCTACCAGTATTAAAACTAACCTTATAGTATTAAAGCGCGTTTTCAAATAATATATATGCAAACCGGAAAAATAGTACATAGTAGAGCTACGCTACAGCCATATTATAGTTGTAGCACGAATGGTTCGGCTCGACTGGGACAGGACCACGCTCTCACAGAATACCAGCGTAAAATAGTGGCATAATGCTGCTGTATTTAATATGGTGAGTATAGAGAACAGGAGATCCTTTTTACTAGAATCGAGGTATTCCATCTTAGTCCTCAAGGGTGACAACGTATTTGTATTTTGATTCTTAAATGAGGATAGACGTGGATGTCTATGGTCCACAGGATCCACTTATTATAGGTGGACCGTGTGTTCGGTTGTCACCCAAGGCTGTAAAATAATTAAGAATAAAAATAAACCATTTATTTAGATAGATATACTTTCAAGAATCTTATTTTGTAAGTTGAAATTTGAGCTTCAATTAAAGTAGTAATAATAATGACAACATCCAAACATTGTTCTTATTTCTAAGAAATGAAAAGGAATCTTATAAACTTCTTGATACAAAGAAGTAGGTAATATTAAACATATAATATAAAACACTGTTGTTTGATACAACAAATTAGACCATTCCAATTTTTTTAATAACATTTCCAGGTATTCTTTGCTCTCCTGGCGGTGGCCGCGGCCAAACCCAAACCCGGTGGTCTCCTTTCTTCCCTCGGGGGATTCGATCACGACGTAAGTCGTATAGTACTAGTAAGTCACAAAAATCAATGGCGTCATTTCGCGATTAAAATATTAAAGATAAAGTCTTAATATTTCCAGCTGTCCTCGCTTAGCTTGTTGCAACAGCCAATTGCATACGCGCAGCCAAGCATTGCCGTAGCAGCGCCTGTGGTCCACGCCGCGCCCGTTGTCCACGCAGCCCCCGTGGCCATCGCTAAGCCTGCCGCCACCAGCTACTCTTCTTTCCAACGGGTACACCATCTTTCCATTCAAATAATCAAGCCTGAACAACTCCTATTTACATACAACAATGGTGATATATCAGACAAGAGGAGAATTTATTTTTTATCTTAAATCTCTTACTCATAATCATCAGCCCGTAAAACTCTACTGCTGGTTCTGAGCCCCTACCGTTGTAAGAAGATTTCGCTTTTATCGCCACACTTGGTAGGCGGATTCAATAATTCTAGTGCCAGACATCTTGCATCTTTGACGCTACTATCCGTCGCGAGTCTGG
Organism: Parnassius smintheus behrii; assembly: GCA_036936625.1. Lineage (NCBI taxonomy): Eukaryota > Metazoa > Arthropoda > Insecta > Lepidoptera > Papilionidae > Parnassius > Parnassius smintheus. The sequence continues at coordinate 38,594,828 of JAUPFT010000019.1, read as the reverse complement.
ATATTTGCCTTTAGTAAACGAGATGTATATAACGCCATCTGTCGGAAGCCATAGAATCTTTTTGGTGCTTTACATAGTCACCGAATACCCACGAGACTACAAGGGGCTAGGGATTTACTTTAGCGTCACAAGCGATCACACAATCCATCTAATATAAAAATTGAAACAATTTTATTAATACTGCGTATTGAATTTCAGGTTATCCACCCAGTTTCCGTAGCGCAGATACATGCCGCCCCTGTTGTCCAGGCCGCCCCTGTGGTCCAGGCCGCCCCTGTTGTCCAGGCCGCCCCTGTTGTCCACGCTGCCCCGGTTATCTCTCAACCCATCGTCCATACAGTCTCTCAGCCCATTTACCAATCAGCACCAGTTCTACAGTCCTATGCCCAGCCTGTCCTCCAGAAATATCTGTCTCTGGGCTCATACGGTCATGGATGGTAAGCGAGGTGCTCTTGGGTGCGTTGTAAATACTGGTTAAATACAATTTTACTATTTTAAGCGTTGAGATCATGTCCGTACTGTGGGCGTGGTGCAAATAAAGTATTTCCTAATATATACATTTTGAGTTTTATTGATTTTCCGATCTTCCGAGGAATATGTCTTATATATTTTTCTTGTCGTACCAAATTTATGTCTCAGTCTTTCACCGCTGAGGCCATAAGGTGTATACGTGGTAGAGCCACGCTGTAGCTGGAATACGGTTGTAGCACGAATGGGTCGGCTCAACCGGGGCAGGACCACGCTCTCACAGAATACCGACGCAAAAAGGGTATGGTGAGTGTAGACAACCGGTGAGCCTTTTTACTGGAAAAGAGACATTGCATCTTAGTCCTCAGGGATGAAAACGCATCTGCATTTTGATTCTTAATTGAGGACAACTGTAGATGTCTATATGCCACAGCATCCATTTAGCATCAGGTAGACTATGTTCTCGTTTGTCATCCTTATTTTATAAACATATAGAAATATAAGGCTTTGTAGTGAATTGCCTCAACATATTTTATAAACATATAGAAATATAAGGCTTTGTAGTGAATTGCCTCAACATATGTATTAGGAAACCGACGTCTGTTGCTGCCTTTAAGATAATGGCGTCTAATTCCTGTTCCATTACCTTTCTTATTTTAATGGCTAACTTTCTTAAGTATTTGTGCCTATATATGGGCTGATGTTATTATTTCTATTTAATATAATTATGTTCATATATAAGTATGCTTAAAATGTGTGTATTATGTATCATTTGAGAATGTATATACTATTTATCATTTATATAGTGTCTCATGTAGCTTATTTGTAGTAACATGTATTTATAAGTGTATTTATGTATATATGATTTATACTTATGTATATACCTATTTTCGTGTTTTATTGCACTCGCTTAAGTTTCTCTGCTTAACTTATGGTTAACTTGTAAAGAATGCCGTAAAGCATTAAATCTGCAAATTTTACATTTTATATGCAATAAATATTTCGTACAAATAAATAGATATTATGTTTATTATTTATATACATAAAATTATACTAAACTTATAGAAATAACTAAGCACTAATACGATAATATACTCCTCGCCGTATAGTGCCAAGAACTATGTCTATTTTTCTTATTTAATTCTTGTTTTGATTATAGATATTTTTTTGTTTCGTCATAAAAAATATATAATAGAAAAGAAAGTATCCAAGACACCTAAAATTCATGATAAATGACACGATCAACATTTTGTTCTTAAAATAAACACATGGACGTAGCCTATATGTACGAATAGCCAACAAGCGGTCAATACGGATCATAAACACCTTTCTAATGCCTTAACCTGACAAACGAACACACAGTCTGGTTGACGGTAAATGGATGCTGTGACACCCCTAAGGACGAGCATGGTATGCCGAGTAACATCCTTATTTGTATATATATTTTATAATATTAATCCTGAAGCAATGTATTAGATAATTAAATAGTTATAGTAACCAAAACCGGAATGACAAGATGATAAAGAAACTTAAGATATTTCTTCAAAGAATACAATTAATGGCCAAACCAAATATATACAAATTACGCATCAGGAACAACGATTTACATACTGATGTTTAAATAAATAATACCCCGATCATAGTTTAAGAGCCAGTGAGCGGTAGACTTACGGTATTTCAATAAGCTTCAGTTTTTTTTTTCATTTGAACCTTCCACTAAACAAAAATAGAAAAAGTCTGGATTAGAGCAAGTGCTATAGTAATTGCATATATGCGCCACTAAAGTTCGTTGTCTGCCTGGGTGATAGAACCTCAATATATGTCTGCCATGCAAACATATATGTCAAAAAATATTATCAACAACATATATAAATTGCAGCTTTATTGAAATAACGAAAATTATTTATAAAATTGTACTTGTCAACTTATCTTCCATGACCTTGACCCTCCATAGGTGTCTGCCAATGTTATTTTTCGATAACTTTTATTGAATATTTTAGGATGTCAAGGCGGCAGACTTATTACTTTACAGGTTTTTTTTTCGGTTATTTTTACACCGTCTCCATATCAACCGTCGGTCAAACTAAAAAGTCCACATTTTTTGTGACCTGTCCCTTGGACTAACTGAAAAAAACGTGAAGCTGCCGCTCACTGGCTCTTAGACCATTGAAGTAAAAGAAATTTAATTTCTGAACGTATTCTATGACAATGCCAGAGTTAATGTATTTTTAATATGATAAAGAAATTTTGCTTTTCTTAAATTATCTTTTTGTATAGTTTCGCGATGTTAATGAAAATACCGTTGTAAACGATATTTTTCTGTTTAATCGATATCTTGATAACGTGGCACATCACTAGCGATCGCGTGCAACATCGGGACATCAACTGCAACCACTATCAAAAGGATATATATGGGTTATAGTGACCATACTACCGTTAAAAAATAAAAATATGTAAATTATTGGAATAAATTGCTTACGTAAAATACATTTTTTTACCCAGAATTTTTTTTAAAAGATTAAAGAAAGATTTTTTTACCAGAATTCGACCAAAAAGCAAAAAAGCAAAAATATTTAATTGTCATTTTTCCGCAATACGCTGTATTGAAAGTTTACAAAAAGGATAGATATATGAAGGAAATATTTAAAGAAATCCGATGTATAAATACGAACTGAACTAAACTAAAATTCCTACTTAGATGATTTCAGTTACGTTAAAAATATTAAAAAAAATTGTTAAACAAATCATCAAAGTATCAAAATTTTCAATACACGGTCGATACTTAACAAGGGTCTTGACCCACTTAGTCGAGACCGTGGTCGATACATCAAAAGCCACCGCAATGAGATAGAATGTGGGATAGGGCAAGGAAACTTCGCAGTCCACAAGATATCAAACCGTTATTTAACGAATAGTTACAGTGTAGGAACAGCCGCTATCCCATATCATGCCGCGGGTATCGTGAGAGATGACAAAGAAAATCAAACCGGGACAGCGTCTTTTCTATAACAACTAGAAAAAAAACTGCGGGTGCCAACCTGCCAAGCGTGGCAACCTTGGCAATTTATGGGGAGCCTTTTTCAGCTGATAAGTTCACTTTGATAGGCCGTAATGCGTAAATGAAAAGATCTCCAAGTCCTCTGTCACTTCAAAATGGACTTCTGTATAAGACACCAAATAATGAAGACCTACGATTGCTTTAGACTATGTTATATTACTATATTATATAACTTTTTTCTTGAAGATATTTTTACTAACAAGTTAACGATATTCGACATACCCAAGGGTTAATGAATGGGAAAGTCCGACAGCATGCTTAAAATCAATTTTTTGTATTATGAACTGTCCCACAAAAACTAATATTGTGGATATAACAAAATTTACATTTCAGCTGTACGACGCAGGCTTTCAGTGGCTCGAATACTATGAAGCCGAACACACATTCTGTAAGTTTAACTGAATTCGATCGAAACATGACTGATTTTCCGCCTTCGTAAGCTAACATACATTCGAGAATAGTATAATTAAGCAAGATAATGATGAAAACGTTATATATTACAGTATTATATTTGTAAATGAAAGATATTTCTTTGTATAAATATTTAATCATTTATCAAATCATTATACCACAATGAACGCTTGGCACACTGGAGACGTCGATGCTATGGGTCCAACAGTAACTCGTAAGTAACATTGTATTCAAAATCGCGAGCACTATTAAATGTTTGCGAATAAGTAGTTATGAAACTAGGTCTAAAAATCAATAATATTTTTGTTTTAATTATTTTTGTCGAGTGTCCGTTTATGTTTTTACTTTAAGTGGTTTGAAATTATTACATTTGAAAATATTAATTTATGAAACAAAAAATTGCTCACACAATATTTATTGTCAACGTTTTATTTAGGTTTTAAGACACTTGGTAGAGCCATGCTGCAGTTATATTAGTAGTATAGTTGTAGCACGAATGGGTCGGCTCGACCGGGGAAGGACCGCGCTCTCACAGAATACCAGCGTGAAATAGTAGCTAAATGCTGTTGTATTTCGTATGGTGAGTGTAGAGAACCGGAGACCCTTTTACTGGAAACGAGGCATTCCATCTTAGTCCTCACGGGTGACAACGCATCTGCATTTTGATTTGTAATCGAGGATAGATGTAGATGTCTATGGGCCGCAGCAACCACTTAACATCAGGTGGACTGTGTGCTCGTTTGTCACCCTATCCTATAAAAAAAAAGAAAAAACACTTACTTAATGATTTTAAAAACAGAATGTTAGTAACGTTGTTAACAACTATATAATATATAATACTCCCATTACTAGTGGCGATGTAAGAATCCCCACTACCCCATATCGTTCCGTGGGTGTCGTAAGAAATGATACAGCGAAACTGAAACAGGAGATGGGCAGCAGCATCTTCCTGAAACAACTTAAAATGATGAAAACTGTGTTTGCCAGTCTGCCTGCCAACTGTTGCAACGGCGAAATCCCCACTGTCCAGCAGTGCAGTGGACTTTTATAGACTGTAATGGATGGATGGATATTCCATTATACAAACTTTCTAATAAACTGAAAATGCTTGTACTAGAAGCAGTTAACGACAGTTCTGACCGCAGATTTTGAACCCAAACTTTGAAACCAATTTTTTCTTCATCAGTTCGTCTACAGCTGGGCGTGGATCTTATCGGTGTTTTTTTTATAGAATAAGGGTGACAGACGAGCACACAGTCCACCTGATGGTAAGTGGATGCTGTGGCCCATAGACACCTACATTTATCCTCGATTAAGAACCAACACGCAGATGCGTTGTCACCCCTGAGGACTAAGATGGAATACTTCGCTTCCAGTAAAAAGAAGTCTCCGGATCTCTATACTCACCATACGAAACACAGCAGCATTAAGCTGGTATTTAACGCTGGTAATCTGTGTGAGGTTGTACGGAGTATTTGCCTTTATGGTAACGCTTAACAGACAGAGATTGCGCACCTTTGACGCTGCTCCCTGAAGCGCAATCTGGGTATTTTACGCCTGACGTAAAGATATAGTTATACTGCCACCTATATAAAGTCATACGGCTCCACCAAATCAGTGATTCATTCATATCAAAATATACAAGGTCTTTCTATTACCAACTTTAAATATTTTATTTGACATAAACTGTATAAAAAGAGTTATAATGATATAAATGATAATACATGGTTGATAATAACCCCTGGAAATGAGGTAGTAGCTTCCTAGCTGTTTCTTATACAAGTTTTGTAAATAGTTTTTACAACTTTTCTTATTGCATAATTTACTTTGAAAAAAAGTCCCGCTGGGTTTTTTGTAAGTTCTTCCAAGGACAGAAGTTTTTTCCGTACCAGTGGTAAAAATAAAAGTAAGAATTACTTGTAATCTAATTAATTGAATAACAAATTATTCTTTTCTATTTTATCCCGTTCCATATTATGATGGAAAAATTTGGGATATGCAAGCTGGATTAGAAAGGGAATGGGTGTACGGTGATCGCGGAGAATGACTTCGATTAGGCTTAAGATAGAGTGGACAGGGATGTGTTATGGCAAACACTGAACTTATTTAGTATGAACGCTGCGTTATACAGATGTTAAGGTCTCTAGGAACTTTGGGTCTTGTGCCAGGATCAACGGGGACTACTCCGACTGGTTTGGCATCCATAGAGGTGTCAGACAGGGCTGTGTAGCTTCCCCGAGGTTTTTTAATTAAGGACCGTTGTTTGAGAACTTTGAAAGTTGAAGAATGTGGGTTAAGAATGCGCGAGTTAACCGTCAAATGCCTTTGAACAAACGCCAATGAACAATTAGTCATATTTGCGTCGGCGGCGGCTGAGTTTCAAATGATGGTTACATTAATAATCAGTTCATTAAAATAAAGAGGGATGAAAGTGAACGCAAGTAAGATTAAAGTGATGGGATTTTGAAGTAGAAGAAAGTAAAGTTATATGTGAAATAGGAATAGAAGGGGAGTTGGTTCAGCTAGTGGATGAGTTTGTGTATTTGTGATGTCTATTTAGGAGGAATAGTACATATGATTAGGGTATACAACGACGAGTGAATGCAGGCAATAAAGTAAATGGCGCTCTACACTCTATTGTGAAATGTCAGAATGTGTTAAAAGCACGTATGGGAATTCATAATGGTGTGTTAGTTTCTATTTTAACGTATAGTAGTGAAAGTTACGTGTGGCAGAAGATGCACGAGAGTAAAATGAATGTTGTAGAAATGCGGTGCTACGAGTAAGGCTGAATCTGAATGCCAGGTTGGGAAATTGTGTGATAAGAAAAAAGTGTGGTTTGCAGGATGATGTATTGCCCAGGATTAAGAAAATAATGCTTCGTCGGTTTGTTAGTGTAGAAAGAATGAACGAGGAACGAGTAACAAAGCAAATCTATGTTGCCGAAATGTACGACAGAGTCGGGAAGTGACGCCCTGGACAAAAGTTTTTGAAACTAATCTGGCCCATTTTCAAAATTACCAATATATTGTAAATGGGCTAGATCAAAAGTATTCTTAACTGACGAGAATGTATAAGTAGGTATAAGGATGTAAAAAGTCGAGAGAGGTGTGTCAGGATCAGGCCAAATGGAAGTCCGTAGTCACTACCCCTCTGGGTAACAGGCGTGAGTCTTTATGTATTCATATCCATATTATGATCTTTCTAACCCATAGTCACCTCTCTTACAAAGCCCACGAGACGAAATTGGGTAACGTACTCTTCTTAACACATAAAAAAGTATAATTAGAGGCTGTATGACATTCCGTCTTAGGTGACAATGCATGTACAGGTATTGCATTTTTTGTTTGAAGTTTGTTGCAGGAGTCCATATATGCTCTTTCTTCTTTTCTAGTCTTAGCATAAGGTGTATTGTTATTGTAGTTTGTTACTTCAATTTCATTTAAAAATTATAAACAATTTAATAAACAAAAAATCTTTCTCAAAACAAAAGCAAATAGAAAGTGTTTAAGCTGGTCCTAATGACTTTCATAGGTCAACTAGATGTTGGCACTAGTCTAGAATCGACCTCGGTCTGATAAGAATCAACCTTTACAGTAAACTAAACCATATTAAGTAAGTCTACGTGTAAGTGAGATTAAAATTAAACTAAATCTCAAGCGGTACATTATTGTTACATAGTTTCAAGACAGAACTATTAAAATACGTTTTCTTTAAAACTTTTCCGTAGACATATAAATAAAGGATATTAAATAAAAAAAAAATATTATTTGTATATTTAAAAAAAGTAATTAAACTAAAAACATACCTCTAGATTAACCTCAAGTAAGAAAGTCACTACTAAAAGTGGCAAATCTTTTACATTTTCTTTTAATCGTTACCTTATGGTAGGATTGTCTCCTGTATCGGACAAGCGTTTTATATAAAATCAGATGACCAAGGCCAGACTTTTTGTTGAACGTTACGTTACACAATTTGTCCAAGGCTCTCAGAAATGATACGTGGCTGGTGCCCGGCAGTGTGACGTATATAATAAGTTATTCCCAGGACAGAGGCACATAATATCTAAACAATTGGAAAACAAACTTTCCATAGGTATTACACCACAATCTATCACTCCTAAGGCAAATGAAATTGGATATAAATCCTAAAGAACCGAAGTGAGATCAGGCGCAGGACCAACCGCTTTACGTGCTTTCCGAGGCATAGGCGTGAAACAAAACCAACACTCTGACTCCGGACTGCTACTGAGAAAATTTTGACGGGATTCGAATCCGGAACTTAATCAATAGTTGTGCTTGCGACCAGTGATGTCGTCAAATTTTGTAGTCGCAAAGACACCAAATACCTACAAAAATTTACAATATAGAACAAATAAACATTCAATATATTTAATATAACGACCTTTCTTTTCTCATTTTCTTATTAGGTAAAACGTTACCTTCGCACTAGAATTTTCTCTTAATTTTAACCTTAATTTCACAAGGATATCCAGACGCGGAACAATTGTTTGTAGGCCGTACACTTACTTATTCTGTGCGGGATTCGAACCCGTGGTCCTAAACGCTGCAACTCATTCCTAAGCCACTGCGTTCAAAGTTTCAAAGCTGGTTTTCTTCCTTCATTTCATTGATGTTAAGGATTTAGCTTGTTACACGTAACTCAATCTAATATAGTTTTTTTTTTATATTTACAGGCGAAGTCAGTGCTAATGCACCCCCGCTCAAAAATGGTGTTGAGCTACGGGAATCAGGATATCTTATAGCGGTCGGTTCCAGAACAGCACGGTAATAGAAGCAATAATACGTTTCTTTCTAGTTTATTCGCTGTTTAAATTTTTATTTTACAATTTTTCTCTTATACCCGAAATATTTTAAATAGGTTTCCTTAATAGGCGAATACGTGATAAATTAAAACTTAAAATATATTTAACAATTTCATAGAAGCCGGTAGTGACAGAACTCGCATACTGTGAATGAGTAGCAAGCGCTTTTTTCCTGAGATACCTCGGCTCATAAAATACAGTTAATATAAAATTAAATACACAAATTTCAAAGGCAAAGAGTAAAGGAAGTTGAATAGAAAATTCTTTTTTGGGTGCCAAGAAGAAGCTTCCTGAGTCAGCATCGTAAAAATATATACTTTATTATTTTATTTTATGAGAAATTTCCACGAAATTCCTCCTGCACTATATCTACTAAAATGTCACTGCCAAAATTATGAAAATTAAATCAACAACTTACCATGTAAAACCAAAAATTATATAAACCAATCAATTCATTTATATGCACATTAAAACAAAAACAAAATTAAGTAAATTAAATGGAAGGTGTCAAACAGTCTTATTGCTCTGGAAACGACAAGGCGACCAGACCAGGTTAAATTAAAATAAGTCATCATCATCATTCCAGCCCTTCGCAAGTCCACTACTGAACATAGGCCTCCCCCAAGAAATGCTACAACGTACGGTCCTGAGTCACTTGCATCCATCGACTCCCTGCATGTCTTACAAGGTCGTTACTCCATCAAGTGGTAATAGGTAATATTTATTAAACATACTTTTACTTTTTCGTATGTTTCCCTCGTGGCATGAAACACAATAATTGGTCTAAAATATTATATATATATATATATATATATATATATATATATATATATATATGTTTAAAATCTTTATTTACTCATTAAGACTAATGTCACTTACATGAGTACATTCATACAGTTTAAAATTAATCACACAGAACAATATAATAAAATAGTAAACATAAATTAGGGTTGATCAAAATTAAATAGAAGTTGCAAGTTAACTGCTTAAGAGCGATGTTTCAAGTATTGATAACATAAGACGGTGGTTCAAGTTACATAATGTCTTGTTTTTTAACGTGGTCTAATAATTTTTTCTTAAAAATATTGAGCGAACTTGCATCTTTTATAGTTGAAGGGAGTTTATTATACAACTGTGCTCCCGCATATGTTACGGCATTTTTTCCATAATTAGTGCGAATATTTGGTAATACAAGATGGTTTGCGCGGCGTGATGAGTATTTTAGTGTTTCTTTTGTGGTGAATGTTATATTTGAATGGATCATATTATGTGTGATTTTATATATTAATATACATGTGTTATAGATCTATAATTTTTTGATGTTTAGTAATTTCGTCTGATGGTATATTGTTTTGGTATATATATATATATATATATATATATATATATATATATATATATATATATATATATATATATATATATATATATAATGATTATTGTGTACAGTATCAGACCATTTTTTCATACATTTATTTTTTCTATTTCTATTCTATCAAATATTTTATCAATATATTTTTAATAAAACTGAATTGTTAAGTAATTCAAGCAAATATCTCATTGATGTCTTAATTTACAGGTTTCGAAGAAAACATAAAAACAAATTGGTATTCGTCGCCTTATTTGCCTTACTTTTAATATTATTTAGCCTGGCTATTGTAATGACAGCATTGTGTAAGTATCTAAGCTAAGTTTTACAACGTATTTTTTTTTTTCTAAATTAAAATTCTTGGCTATTCTGCTCTAATCTCTTAGGCGTCGTTCTAATTGGCTATCGATCGTACGATTAAACGATGCGATTTCGTCGCACGATGAAAAAAATCATGCGATGGTCCAACAGGTGTCCTCGCCATGATGATGCCACCGCGCCTTCACCACAACGACGCCATTTCAAAAATGGCTGTTTACTGAGCTACACAGTTTTTTTACTCTCTACTCGTCTCTAACTCGACTCATGGATGCCCTTGCGTTGCTCTGCTCGCGCGATGAAGCATTACCAATTGAGACACTCAGAAGAGATTTGTAGCTATGATTGCGCGATCGTACGATCAAACTCATCTTACGATCGCTATTAAGCATTTCCTCAGCTCGCGCGATCACTTGCAAGCTTCAATAAGGACGCTCTAAAGAAATGTGTGTTTAATCTGGTGCGACGAAATCGCATAATTTGCTCGTACAATCGCGGCCATTTCGAACGACACCTTAGAATTTATATACTTTTTTTTTCAAGCTAATATTTAAACTAAACGGTGATTGGCTATCGAGTCTAGTACGACCAGAATACGAGTATATTTTTTTGACACAACCTCTGGGCTTCCTGTCGATCTTCATCACCTAGGCGCAAATTAGGTTTAAGTTCAAAAAGATGTCTCTGTGATGACGAAAATACTTGTGCTTCTTCATAGAAGAATTAATGCGATCTTGAATTGTCTGACCTTAGTCAACAAAGATGACGCGAAACCAAGCCAATGCACGCATAAGTACATGCACTTAAAATAATTTTCCACCAACAACATGGTTTAAGATGCACATGTGTGCGCCTAGTAGTACACTTTAAAGGTTGTTAAAGAAAAAAAGGAGAAAAATGTATGCTTGTGTATCAAGAACAAATTTCTTATATTTACGCGAACATTACACATTTAAATAAAACTAGTTTTTACGGATTTTGTCGCGTATATTATCTTTGAAATACCCGTCGTTTCGAGCATTTTACAGCACCCATGGTCACGGGGGGACTGAGATGTTCAACGTCCTGATGTAATAGTTAACTGCGGTTACCGCAGATTAAAATTTTTAATTTTTGTTCCGATCTACACAGTATGAACTTATAGTATCTTGAAATCTTGCAGTTGTATGCTTGGGTTGGGATTTAATGTTATTAATTATAGGATTCCAAGCAGATGGTAGTACTCAGCCATCTTCTCTATTGAAATTAGGATTTTTTTTTTAATTTTAATAGCCTCGCGAATCATTATTAGAAAGAATCGGCGTTCTTTAGCGAGGATTTGCGGTCTAACAAATCTCATTTAGTGATGGAGGCGATCCTGTATCCGGTTCTCATTAGCTATATATTCTTTAACGCGGGTTTTTATTGATCCTTTAGTTTGCCCTATGTAAGGTTTTTATTGATCTTTTAGTTTGCCCTATGTAAGAGAGACCACATTCTCTCCTCTGAACTCTCCTGACTTGACTCCTCTGACATATGGCAGTACAGAAGCTACACGATCGACTGTGGCCGGCTTCACTCGTTCACTGTGACATAGCTGCGGGACCCGAAGCTTTTCTTTTTCATTTTAACCCTGTGATAAGTGCTTACAGCCGACAAAAGTTATTGTATATTAGAATTATAATCTGAAGTATCCATGACTACCGTGGTGTAAAAACGACCCAACAAATAGCACCCCTTCTCAGTCGTGACCATGGGTGCTGTAAAGTGCTCTAAACGTCGGGTTTTAAAATAGTTAATATACGCGATAACATCCGTAAAAATTAATATTATTTAAATATCTACCAAAATTTTGAGCATGGTTTCGGCGTCACTTAAAAGACTGTAGAATAACAATAACGTATTTGCCACTTTTATTGGAAAACCGTGTAGCGCCACTACGCGCTTTTATAAGAATATCCACTATTAATATAAATGTAATAAAAAGGATGATTTGTAATTATAGTTCCCTTTAATTATTTAAATTTTGCTCAAAAAGTTGCTACCCTAAAACAAAGAATCTCTCACGTATCATGGAGGCGTTTTACAGATATAAGACAAGGACTTACATTCGAACCCGGAACAATTACTTGTAGGCAAACACTCGTTACGTTGCGGGTTCAAACCCATGACTGCACTGCACAACCAAACCGTCGAATATTTTAGGCTTAATTTTTGGCTTTTTGTTTTCACCACGGTTTAATTGAATTAATAACATCAACAAATAAAAATTTAATATTCTAGATGCTCACCAAATACGAAATAAGCCAATACCCATTTGCGAGAGCAAGGAATGCATTCGGTCTGCCGCCAACCTGGCACTCTCTATGGACCGCACCGTAGACCCTTGCACCGATTTCTATGAGGTAAGCATGCAGCTTAGTAATCATTTTATATTAAGACGACACATCGAAAACGCTATCGCCGTACTGATCCGAGTGAATACATAATTTCTATAAAAACTTGAAGAAACGCCGTCATAAGGTTTAAAATTGCGTAGCACCCGCGACGATTAAAAGCGCTTAGAAATTGTCAGAATCATAAAATATTTTTTTAAAAATTATTGATTTAAGTTATCAAAATAACGAGCAAGCAAATTATGAATATTGATGTTATGAATATATTTGAGTGATTCCCAAGCATATAGATCAAATGATTACGTTGTAATTTCAACTATAGTGATTTTTAAGAGGTGTTTTCGCAAACAATTATGATCGATCAAAACTATACAATCGTGTTTTTGAACAATCAAATTCAAGATAAAGACATGAACTTACCTATATCAAAATCTCACTTTCGTTAGTGGTGTCATAGTCCTATACTATTCGATGAAAGGAGGTGCATTTTTTCACGGTGTCGCCTCCGGACTAAGCTACAAATGCCAAAGTGCCATGTAATGGCGGCGAAGAGCTTAATACCCCATCTCAGTCCGTGGGTATCGCGGTATTCCTGGTAACAATAAAAAGTATTCAAAAACTACAGTTACCAACCGTATGTAGCAATCTGAGAAGGAACTCCATGTTTAACACTAGACTTTTGAAAGAATTTAATGAATAATCCAAATCGTTTATTGTTATGCTCCGAAATACCTTATAAATAGTTCATCACTTGTAAGACTATATTGTCTTCTTAGTTATTAATAACGACCATAACAGTCCACCGCTGTAAGTGGTGGACCGTTATGGTCTTTCCTCCCTAATAGTTATGAATGGTATTATATGAATTAATTCAAATGTAGTCAAGATAAAACAGATCGCTTATATGTTCTTATTTTTACTTACAACTATTTATCATTATTATCATCATTATTATTACATCTAGCGATATCGTGTCTTACCGTATCGTCACTATCTAGAGATGGACCGTCCCACACTTCATTTCACGACACGAGGCTGCCAATCGCAACCCTTCGTCTTTTATAACCGGTCTATTGCTTATTGGTTCTATTGCGGAGAAACTCCGAGCATAGCCCTATCTATAGCTCGAATCCCACCGGCTTTGAGCTTCTCCATACGACCAGCCACGAAAGACCACGTCTTGATTTCATGTTTAATAATTAGAAACATTGTCTAACTACAATGCTTTTTGCAAGTATTCATGCGGCAACTGGGCAGAAGACCATCCTCAACCCGACGTGCACCGATCAAACGACTGGTTTAGAGACAAACAGACGAAAGTTTATATCGCTATGAGAGATTTCCTCGAAAAGAACTCAACGAACCATCCAAAACCAGTTCAGCAAGCAAAAGACATATATAAAGCTTGTATGGACGTCGGTAAGTTTTAGAAAACCTTATTAATACCTAATTTTATTCGCAATGCAATGCACGTATAACAATAATTAATAAATCACAACAATCTACCAAAAACAATGTCGAAGAACTCCGATCTTGGACATACGACCCTATAATATTGTAGTTCTGAATATATTAAGATGCTTACTATCAATCATCCGCCATCTGTAAGGAACGAAACATTTTTTTAATTCCTTACTATATTATTTTTTCCGTTAATTTAATAATCTTATGCCTTAGTGAATCTACCTGAGCTCTCACATCACAATGTTGAATTACTCTACCTTTTACTATTTTAATAACATTACAAGCATCATTCGGAATGTATGACTACATATCGTAGTATATTACATATCATATTATAGGATATGATATGTATAGCCAGATTTTTTAACACTGATTTATATAATTTTCACATATGTTGTTTATTGATAACCACAAACAAGGGCTGTGATAATAATTTATGATTTTCACTTATAAGTTATTTTTTTCAGTGGGTCGAAAATGATCCTTTGGGCAGATAAGATCGTACACTAGTATCGAGTACGAATAATCAAAACAAAATGGTTTGGCAGAAAAAAGAGCTAGCAAGCGCTTGTAAGCAAAATGGCGATCGTAAGCGGTAAGCGCTGTCAAATCGTAAGTAGCTATTTTCCTCTAGGACACGAGGTTAGTTTTAACCGGGGAACCTAACCTAATTTAAATATATGTTTTTAAAGTATTCGTATTAAAAACTTACCAATTATGAACTTTTAATAACATGTATAATATGTTTATTCATGTCATTATATTACTTAAAACTAATATTGCTCAAAACAACTTATAAACTCTACTTCAAAACAAACAAATTATTTGAGCTATTACGATCATTAACACAGTGTCAAAATTTACCTTCTTATATTGTAGCAGTTTTTCATTGCCTGAAAACACGGACAAAAAGACAATTTTAAAAATGAATCATAGCTAAGTCGACTTAAATGAGCAAAATGGCGAATTGTGTCAGCGCTACTGAAGTAGCAATCGTGTCCTGGCGGAAAACTATTTCAGCGCTTGTAAGCGCTTGCTAGCGCTTTTTCTGCCAAACGCACCCAATGCTTATTATTAGTTTGAACGAGTAAGATAGGAACTATTAGGTAATAAAATTAGGTAAGTAAGGAACTTAGGATATAATATCAGTTAAAAATGAATGCAACGCGTTTGTCACGCAAATTGCCATCACATTTTTAGCACATTTTACTGTTTCAACAGCTGTTTAACAGACTGTTGTAACAGCGCACATCTTCTTCTGACTTGTGAGAATAATATGTTCAGCTGACATTGTTTTCTTGTATTCTAACAGAAACAGTTATAATTGTCTTCGGCTTCTTCTGTGATCCAGGCTGAGTTCTGGTACTCCCATATTTATAAACCTTGCTATAGAAACACTTTCTTTTGCTAATCTTATAAACTCCGATATTAATATCTAATGTATCTACACCACTTTTATTCGGTTATACTGATGATGTCTATTTTCTGTTTGGCAGCAACTGAATATCAGCGTGCCTTTTGAACGGGGTGTACTCATAACAAACTACATTTGACAACAGTGTAACTACGCTGTTGTTATGCCATCGTACGGCGCAAATATTATCATTTATGTCCAACCTGTAATTATAAAATCCTCCGAGCTGCTTTTTGCAAGACCATACTTCCTTTCCATACGATCCAGTATTTTTCACATTTTTACATCGCAAAGTAATCAGTAATCCAGAGTACCTGCGTGTGTGCATTCCGGATACCCTAGAAATGGGCTTGAAGATTTGGGAACTACTAGTAGGGCAGACTAAAACCTTATCAATGGTTGTGTCGTCATCACTGTCTTATTCGCCTTATAGTAGTACCATCTCAGCTGGAGCAAGCAACTTATGTCGTTTCAAGCGATTTATATTGTCACAGTCTGCCTCACTTGAGTCGCCGCCTGTATCGTACCCTCACAAGGCGGATCAATGTCCTCGTAATCAAATGAGTCCGGGTTTTGATTATTTCGTTTGTAGAGAGCACGTGTCCGAACCTAGAAACGAAAAAATATGATTAATAAGCATGGTACATGCCCACGGGGTCACTACCAAACCACAGAAATGTTTCGTTTGATTGCGATTAGAAAAATATATTTTATATGTAAAATTTATATCTATCTCTTTAAAACTCATATTCGTTTTACTGTAAAAATAATTTTGACAGTAAAGCAACATATTGCTCACAAAATACTTATATATTATGCAGTGGGCCGCAAACTTTTTCCAGAAATGAACTTGTACGAACATTACTAGTACTTGTCATTCGAAATGATTGTAAAGTAGAAATTATATTGAGTTGTGCTTCAAAATTGTTCTTTTGTTTATCGAAAGATGACGCTATAATAAGAATCGATACGGCAGTAAGCGGTCAGGGTGCATTGGAAGTAACAAGTACTTTTGGGTCGTTATAGACCCCTGGACATATTTAGGATATATGTACATTCCGAATGATGAATCTATATTCATAAGATTTTATTTAATTACCTCGTTGGCTCTAATGTAAACTTTAACATTTTTACCTAAGATACTTTGATTTCAGAAACATTAAACAAGCGTGGAATAAAACCAGTCATAGAAATATTAGATTCATTGGGCCTACCTTCTTTCCCCACCTTAATCAATATAACTGATGATATAGATTACAATAACTACACATTTGATTGGTTAGAAACAGTCATCAAAATTAAAACCCAATTAGGAATGGATGTTCTGATTGGGTTTGATATCTACAGTGATCCAAAAAATTCTTCAGTATACCGACTCATGCTTGGTTCTCCAGAAACTACTAACCCTTTTCCGAGGTATCTGACAATTCGAAAATTTTCGTAAACGCATTTCCACAAAAATACGTTGATTTTTTAAGGATGGTTTCTTTTATTTTTGCAGTATGCATAACGAGAAAAAGCGTCATACAGAGAAAAAGAATGTGCATATTTTACTAATGTTGAAAACTATTTTAACTCATAAACGCTCTTTCTTCACTTTCACGCAAACATATGAATACGACAGCAAAGCTACAAATGACAATGATGATGAAAGAATATCACAAATTTACAAGTTGTTTTATGCTCAGCTTATAAAATTATTTATTCTAGAATCAGAAAATGGTAAGGATTCAAAACTTTCTGAAGAAGAACTCGACCAACAATTACTAAAGACAGCTGATGCGTATTATAACTTTAATGAAGATATATATGAAGTAAGTCAATATTGTGTTTTGTATTCATTTAACGGTACTCAGATCGGTATACTATTAACTTTTTCTATAGAATTCGTTGATAGATTTATTGAACTTGTTATGAATTCACTTGTTCAATGTCACAAATATAAAAATACTTTTACCAGCTTGAAGCAACCAACGACACTGATGTAGAAGATGATTTCGATTTCAATTTACCAGAATATACTGTTGATGAAATTCAAGCTCACACCGATATGATTGTCGAAAATAATAGCGGAACATCTATGGCCATTTGGAAAAGATATTTACAAGGTGTTTTTAACAAAAGTAATGTGGAATTAAATTTTGAAATGGATAAAGTGATAGTTTCCGAGTTTGATTTACGTTACATGTCTTTAATGGCTGCCTATTTATCAAAAACTTCTCCTGTTGTTATAGAACTTTATATTTGGATAAAGGTTAGTATCTTTTTATTATTTTCTGTGACAAAGATAGGGCAAAAATCTGAAATGTACACATTTCATATGACATGATACAAAATACATTACAATTTCATACAATATACGTTAATAAGATATAAAATTCTATACGATAACATTTGTGTAAATACAGCTTTTTCTATCAATTAATGAAACGAATGTTACGGATTTTATCGCGTTTAATTTAAACTTTTTAACTCCTGGCCTTTTGGGTATTTTACGGCACCCATGGTCACAGGGATATTGGTTTAAAAAAAGTTAAAATTAAATGCAATATAATCCGTAGAATTAGTTTAATTTAACGTGTAAATGTTAGATACGCGTAAATATAAGAAATCATTACTCTTCTGTCAATCTTTGATACACATATATTTATAATCGTTAATGACTTTTATAATATTTTTATTATACTTAGTAATGTGTAAATTTGCCAAGGTAGCCGAGGTGCTAGCGGTTCACACAACAACAGAAATACGTGCATTGTTTGATACATCAAATGAGGAACTACATTACGAGAATGGTATTTCAAGTTCAACACCACGCAGCCTGAGATGCGCCAGCGCTGTAAATGATATGCTCGGAATGGCCGTCGCCTACGCTATTGTGGACCCCCATTTTATGAATGTGACCAAACCTAGGGTATTGTACATTTTTAAACAAAATATAGTTACAAAGTACAGAAAAATAAAAGTATCATAAAAAGTAATATCTTGTTTCGTTTATAATAATATTATTGTGGATTTTATTTCTCAGCCCATAAAATTTCAATAGCTCATGAGCCCTTTCAGTTGTGGGAAGGATTTGATTTAACCTTCATCCATGTTTGACGATCGCAGTAGCAGACATTTTGCACTTTGATGCTCTTGATAAAAGTTATTAAATCCCTACGGCATTAAAACAAATAATTGAAACTAGTATCGGTTCTTCTGAGAATAGAGTATTTGTATTTTCACTTAAGCCTTTTGAAATATTTTTTAGATAGAATCAATGCTGAATGAATTAAAAAATGCGTTAGCTCATTTAGTAGGAAAAACGAAATGGATGGATGACAATACCAAACTAGAAACATATAAGAAGATAATTCAAATGAAAACACTAATAGGATTCCCGGACTGGTTGATAGACGAAAAGAACCTTGAGTTATATTATGAAGGAATAGAAGTGAATGCAGATAAACATTTAGAAAATATGATTAACGTGATACAAGTGAAAGTAAGGAATGTACTCAATAATTTTCGGGAAATTCACAATTATTCATGGGCTACTGATCCTACGGAAGTTAATGCATATCATACATTCCAGTCAAATACTATAAGTAAGTTAGTTAATTATTAGTAGTAATAATTTGGTGTAGTATTTATTTTTTGGCTACCTTTTTAAAGAATTTTAGTATAATTTATTAAGAAATCCTAGGGTTCTGACCGATATCACGAAAATGGAAACTTATACTTCATCAGTTCGAAAACACAACACTGCCAAGTCCAGGAGTAAGAGCAATTTACTGTAATCTTCACGCTTAGCAGACGAATTGTTATTTAAGTACCATTTTTCTTGCACTTTTGACGCAGCTTGCCATCGCTGGTCTAAATATTATATTAAACCTGGCATATACAAAATGATTATACGCTCATCTTTTGGTAGCAAAAAATCTTCGAACCAAAATCCACAGCTGAAATTAGGCTTTCCCCAATACGTTTTGATTGATATAGGACAGTGGACCTCCTTACGCCAATACCACACGGCTTCAATTCCCCTTAACTGATTTATAGTAGTACGTTTACAGAACAAGATAAGGCGTACGACGTCACCACATTCCACTGAGTCTTAATACATCATTTTCTATATAAAATACGGGTGTATAGTATGGGTGACAAACGAGCCTACCTGATGCAAAGTGGATGCCGTGACCATAGATGATCTATCCTTGATTAAAAATCGAAATTCAGGTGATCCCCTGAGGACTAAGATAGTATACCTCATTTCCAGTAAGCAGTTTTTCTGATTCTCCACACTCACCATACGAAATACGGCAGCTTTTAGCTGCTATTTCACGCTGTTATTCTATAAGAGCATGGTTCTTCCTCGGTTGAGTCGACACACTCGAACTACAACGATAATATAGCTGCAGCGTGGCTGTAGAGCTTATAAAATCATTTAAAAATATTGATAATTTTTGGACGCAGCTATACCAATGGTTATGTTACAATATCCTTTCTTCGACTTGGGACTAGAGTACGTATACTTATTATTCGTTTTTCTTCATTCATTCATAAGTTATTTCAATGTAAAATTTATTGGTTCATCAAAAGACAAAGAGTAATTTATTCTACTTTACATATCAATGTAATAGTACTTTGCAACTTTCTTTTAATCTTTGCTTAAGCTGTAAATGTCATCTTTTGTACTTATAAGTTTTACTCATTAAATTACTTAACTATTTCGATAAAAATACTTAATGTTATTATTCCAGATCTCTTAATTATGGTGCTTTGGGAACTATATTAGGTCACGAAATCACTCATGGATTTGATAATTTCGGTTAGTACGTTTTTGCATTTCTATTTCTGATTCGCAATAAACTTTCTTTCAACACTCAAATCACATAAGTTCAACTATTCTAATAAACAATACTAATTGTAATAAAGATTTAACTCCACTATTCTTCTTCTTGACAATTATCCAGTAAACAAAACTTCTGCCACAGTAGGTACTTACGATTTGTCATAATCATTAATTTGCGATCGTAGATTTGCTGCAACAATTCCAACCTTTGACACGGCAACGTTAGCGTCTCTTTTATTGCTATTATACTCGTATTTACGAGTAAATCCTATGCAGTCTATGTGTATATAATCTCTTTCAATGTTTTTTAAAACTTTAAAACAAATTTATACCATTTAGCAATTCATCAAGTGTAACCTACTGCTGGCAATCGTAATGTAAAAGCTTCTACTAGTTGAGTTAATAAATGCAACAGGGTATACCTATAATGATTTCTTATATTTACGCGAACGCTACACATTGGTTAAAACTACTTTTACGGATTTTATCGCGTTTATTTTACTACTATTTTTAATTCCCGACGCGCGACGTTTCGGGCGCTTTCCAGCACCCATGGTCACGGGGGACTGAGATGACTGACGTCCCAATGTCATTGTTAAACGCGGAGTACCTTCAGCGAAACGTCGGGAATTAAAAATAATAGTAAAATAAACGCGATAAAATCCGTAAAAGTAGTTTTAATCAAGGGAATACCTATGTTCAGTTGAGTTCTTGATGCGTATATTCAAAGTGGAATTGTGATAGGCTTCTGTAATAATGATGATGAGGATGTTATATGCAGCTTATAACTTTCAACTATCTTCAGAAGTCATGGAGAACGAAATCAAAACGAAGTATTTTAAACAAAATCGCCCATCGCCTTGGCTGCTCCTGGGTGGGAACTATTAATGTGGCGTTATTTCGATTTAAAGGCCCTGATATACGCTCAATCTTACTTGCATATATATTCTAATTTGCATGCAAGTAACATTGCAAGCATTGCAAGCAAGCATGTGCCTTAAGGCGGACAAACTGTATACCATGCTTATGGCTTGCACAAATGCTTAATTTGCTGAAACTAAAGTTGCACAAACTTTTATTGTTAATACGGCGTGTGAATACCACACGTGTTCTTTGATAAAACTTTGTACAAACTGTTCGCACATGCAAGACGCTATCGTGTATACGTTGAGGTGCACCATGTTGTTTGCGCAAATTTTTAGCTTAAGATAATCAATGACCATTTACATTTTCCCTTTTTTAAAAAAAGAAGTCATCAAGTTTATCTGAAAATATAGCCTAGATCACTTCTGGCATTGTCGTCCATCTATTTGTGAAGTTTCTTTACAACAAGTTAGACAGACAGACAGACATTATAATAGAATTATTATACCCGCTTATTTGTATAAGGCAATCATTTCAATATTACAGATTGACACTTCAATTTTATTTATATGTGCATTAATGACTTACCCCCTCATTCATAAAAAAAATTTAAACACTTTATTAGTTAAATAGTGTTTTGTCACTTTCTAGCAACAAGTGTCTCGCAAATGTCAGAGCGAGACAAATACTATATAACTAATCAAGCTTTTAAAAATATTTATGAATAAGGGGGTTAAAAAATAAAAATATCAATTTCTTTGCAACTTTCCGCTAAACATATAAAATGATGTGTCTTACCTGGATTGAAGCGCACCTCCCGCCCTCCCTCAATTGCATACACTAACTCCGTCACCACTAAACCAAGCACCACTACTCTCAACACCACTATTCCAGGCAAGACACACCATCGACGATAATACGACACGTGTTTCGCCTCTACACGAGGCATCCTCAGGTAATATAGACTCTACGGCGGCTGACCGCTAAGTAGCGGTCACCGCATTTTTACTGCGACCGCTAAGTAGCGGTCAGCCGCCGTAGAGTCTATATTACCTGAGGATGCCTCGTGTAGAGGCGAAACACGTGTCGTATTATCGTCGATGGTGTGTCTTGCCTGGAATAGTGGTGTTGAGAGTAGTGGTGCTTGGTCTAATGGTGACGGAGTTAGTGTATGCAATTGAGGGAGGGCGGGAGGTGCGCTTCAATCCAGGTAAGACACATCATTTTATATGTTTAGCGGAAAGTTGCAAAGAAATTGATATTTTTATTTTTTATTATAATGGATTTCCGCAAAGTAACGCCTGATTCTATCAATAAGGGGGTTAGTGTTCTAACTAGAATCATTA
The DNA here is from genome assembly GCA_036936625.1 of Parnassius smintheus behrii. Lineage (NCBI taxonomy): Eukaryota > Metazoa > Arthropoda > Insecta > Lepidoptera > Papilionidae > Parnassius > Parnassius smintheus. Next base: position 38,572,079 of record JAUPFT010000019.1, on the reverse strand, counting down.
CAGATAATAATCTAGGTGTGTTGTTTTAGTTTTTTTTTTTTTTAACTCTTGCCTTATGTTTAAATCTTTACAGGTCGTCTGTTTGACAAAAACGGAAACCTTTTACCGTGGTGGAGTAACGAAACGACGCAACTTTACGTGAATATGACCCAGTGTTTCGTCAAACAGTATTCCTCATTTTATTTCACTGATTTAGATGAATATGTAAGTTGTTTTTCTTCTTTCTATCTATCTATTACAGCATATATAATTCTACTGCAGAACAAAGGCCTCTTCTTTAGATTGCAGACTTCCATTTGGCATGATCCTGACACACCTCTCTCGCCTCCTTCACATCCATACACCTACGCATACATGCTCGTCGGTTAAGGGTACTCCTAATTTGGCCCGTTTCCAATAAATCGCCAATTTGGTCGATAAATTTTCGCCTAGGACGTCCCTTTCCGACTCTGCCATTCACTTCTGCAACATAAATTTTCTTTGTCACTCTTTCCTCGTTCATTCTTTCCACATGACCAAACCACCGAAGCATTCCTTTCTTAATCCTGGTCACCACATCATCTTGCAAACCACACTCTTCTCTTATTACACAATTTCTTACCCTGTCATTCAGATTCAGCCCTAACATACTCCTTAACGACCGCATTTCTACTGCGTTTATTCTACTCTCGTGCTTCTTCTGCCACACCCAACTTTCACTACCATACGTTAAAGTAGGGACCAACACAGCATTGTGAATTGCCATACGTGCCTTTTTCGACACATTTTGACTCTTCACAATAGACTGCAAGGCCCCATTTACTCTATTTCCCGCATTCACTCGTCGTTCTATATCCTTATCATATCTCCCATCCCTGCTAAATACGCAGACCAAATATACAAACTCATCTACTTGCTCGATCAACTCCCCTTCTTCTACTTTCTTCTCTTTCAAAAACCATAACCTTCGTCTTACTTGCGTTCACTTTCATACCCGCTTTTCTTTTAATGATCCGTTCATTAATGTAACCATCATTTGCAACTCGGCCGCCGACGACGCAAGAATGACTTGATCATCGGCGTACAAAAGGCATTTGACGGTCAACTCACCCATTCTCAATCCGCATTCTTCAACTTTCAAATTTTGCAAACAACTGTCCATAAATAGGTTGAACATCCACGGGGAAGCCACACAGCCCTGTCTGACACCTTTATGGATGCCAAACCAGTCCGAGTAGACCCCGTTGATCCTAACACAAGCACTAGAGTCCCTATAAAGAGACTCCAATGCCCGTATCAAGCCAGCGCTCAACCACAATGAGTTCAGTATTTGCCATAGCAAATCCCTATCCACTCTGTCATAGGCCTTTTCCAAGTCCACGAACGCACAAAAAACCTTTTGGTTTTTGGCCAGAAACTTCTCCGCGATCATGCGCATGGAAAAGACTTGATCTGTACATCCCATTCCCTTTCTAGATCCCGCTTGCACATCCCAAATTTTTCCATCAGTTTCTTTCATGACCCTTTCAATCAGTACCTTAGCGTACAGTTTTACCACAATGCTAAGAAGGCTGATGCCACGGTAGTTTTTACAGTCCTGCTGCGACCCTTTTCCTTTATATACTGGGACTATCACGGCTTTGCACCAGTCTACCGGTACCCGCTTCAGTTCCCAGCATAAATTAAACAAGGTGTGCAGCAGGCCTGCCACCACTTCCTCCCCAGCCCTTAGCATTTCGAGTGAAACTCTATCATATCCGGGCGCTTTACCCGCTTTCATGCTTTTCATTGCTTTCATTATTTCATCTATACTTATCTCGCTACCTCTTTCCTCTTCTTTCGGAGTTTCTACTTCACTTAGTACACATGTTGTCTCCTCACTCATAAACACGCTTTCAAAATATTCCTTCCATCTCTTTAAACTCAAAACTTCATCATTCAGAATATAGCCATTCTCGTCTCTTATAGCATTCATCATAGGCTGTTTTGAATGTCCCCTGGCAGTTCTTACCAGTTTCCAGAACATTTTAATATTTGCCTGGAAGTTATCCGATATTCTTCTATCATTCTTATCCGTTCTTTCTTGCTTTTTTCTTTCAACTACTTCTTTTACTCTTTTATTAAGATGTCTAAAGACTGCCTTTTTTCTTTCAATTTCATCATTCGCACCGCTAGAATTACCAGCCTTTGTTGCTAGTAAATCTAGCCATGCTCTCTTCTTTGCTTCAACTTCCATACGTATCTCATCATCCCACCATAACGTATTATTTTTCCTTTCATTCTTTCTATTACTAACACCACATACTTCGGTAGCTGCATGCACTAAACCTTTCTTTACATTTTGCCATACATTCTCCAAGTCTAACTCCTTCATACATAGTTCATCCAAACCACTTATATTTTCTTTCAGTCTACATTTGAACTTGTTTCTCTCACCTTCATCTTGCAACCTTTCTGTTCTAATACGCTGTAACGCAGTGGTAGACACAGATGACCGATGGCGCCAACGCCTGAATAGACCATTAATTCGGCATAAAACCAAATAATGACCCGTTCCTACGTTAGAACCCCGGTAAACCCTTGTATCCATCACTGCGCCCCTCAATATTTCATCCACAATTATGAAATCTATCATGCTTCTATCGTCACCTCTTTCCCAAGTATACATATGAATCCTCTTGTGGCGAAAGCAAGTGTTCGTCACAAAAAGATTTTTTTCCATACATACGGTGAGGAGACTTTCACCATTCTCATTTATACTTTCACCACCAAACGTTCCCAATATCCTTTCATAACCAAGCCTCCTCACCCCAACCCTTTCATTAAAATCTCCAAGCATAATAATATTTTCATTTCCCTTACACTTCATTAACACCATCCTTACCATTTCCCAAAACTGCTCTCGGATATAAGTGGGCTTAGACATGTCTGGGGCGTAGACCCCTAACACGAACAACTTCTTTAAGCCCACTTTCATTCGTATCCATAGCAGTCTTGGGCTTACACATTCGTACTCTTTCACACATTGGCCCATTCTTTCTGAAAGGATGATACCTACTCCCTGGCATGCCCGCTCGATCTCGTCTACACCAGACCAGTATGCGGTATACATGCCATGTGTAGTGACATCCTTCCCCTTCCTTTTCGTCTCATTTACGCATAACACATCTATTCCTCTATCATACATCATATCGCATACTTCATCCATTTTATCATTCATTGCCCCACATACATTCAACGTAGCCAGACGGGCCTCTGCAATCCACTTTTCGCCTCTCCGGGAGACAGAACGTGACGGGTGGCGAACCTCGTCGCCGGTTTTCCTGCCATACTTATATATATATATATATATATATATATATATATATATATATATATATATATATATATATAATTAAAATTATAATATAAGAGGGCTGGTTCTTGTTGGTTCTTCCTGTTTCTTGCTCAAAGGCTATGTATAGCTATTCAGTGATTAAACGCAGCCAAAATTCATTGCACTATACCACAGGAAGCAGGACTTTTTGACTATTTAAACTTTTAGCCCTTCAAGCGCCATAAAATCCTATGCAGTCGCATGCACTCGGCAAATCTCGAGCGGTCGCATGCGATATACATACATATATATATATATATATATATATATATATATATATATATATATATATATATACTCTACGTCTACGTTACAAAGTTTTTTGTGACCTGCGACCAACTTTAAACAAAGAAGACTACAAATAATAATAATAAATAGCGTTTATTAGCAACCAAATACGCCTAAAATCAAAGGAGCTCTGTCTCCTGAACTAGGTTATCACCTATATCTCAGGAAACAGTGCCTTCCCTAATTCTTAGTTATAGGTCTATATTCGGCAAGTAAACAAAAAATACTTACTTTTCAAAAACAATTTTTTGTCAAAAAACACAATGGGACCTCCTATACAGAAGCACAGCGTGCGAAGAACGACTTAACACTAAAATCTTGTTTAGACTTCTCGCTCGCATTGTTCTCCCCTTGCACCCCTCACCTCATCACGCACGGTGTCGAGATGTTCACTTTGTTTCAACCATGCACCGTTTCAACCGTACCCAGTCTAGTCTATGGCAGATGACGGAGAGCTTCCAACCCCAGCTTGACAACCCAACTTGACTGCGGTGTGGAGCAACGGGGACGAGCGATTGACCAAAGCTGGTTAGAGAAATGAGAGCTTCTCTATAATTGTGTTCAGTTCTTCACAGCACACACCTGCAGTAATGCTCATCCCGTTTGGTAAGAATCTATGATGAATCACATCGGCGCTAGACTACCAAACAATTACCATCACTTTTCTAGTGGTAAGTTTTCGTTTAGGGAATTGTTTAGGTGCTGTTCCAGGATCCAAACAACTTGCTGAGCGCTTGCAATTGTGAAACATCGTAGCAGGTAACTTTGCAGTCTAATTTTTTATTTAAATTTGTATGCCTGTTGAGTAGTGTAAGGCAAGTCTCGGCGCGTATTTCGTGCTGACGATTATTGAGTTCGTGGGGCTCCCTTTTGTCAAGCTTTTGTACCTTACCAATTTGACGCAAATGGACTAATATTGTTTTGACAATAACGTCGAAAGCTGCTGCTAAATCAGTAGTAGATTGAGTATCATCAGCTACCACAATCGAATTTAATTTTTAATTCTTCATTGTTGACCAAAGTTTTCGGACGACCACGGGGTTCATTTTCCAGGTTGAAATATCCAGAACGGAAGCGGGCAAACCAATAGTAGGTGGTGCGTTCGTTTGTAGTATTCGCTCCGAAAACGTCATTAATACTGTCTCTTGTGCCGCGATGCTGTCACGACGGTATTCATAATCGATAATTACTTGAATTTTTAGTTTATCTATGATGACGAAAAATATTCAAATGTAATGAAGACGTAACGCTAATCAGTAAACAAAAATACCATGTTTTGAAAATAATTTGAAATTAGAATTCTTATCCAAATAAAAATTATTTTGATTTGAAATGGCCAGTACCGCAGAACGGCAATTTAAATGGTAAATACTACTGGACAGAATACTATCCAGACAATCTAAATAGGCGGAAAAGCTATCCCAGTAATAGTGATAGGCCATTCAATTTGCGTAATATGGCAATAAAAACTGTAATAGATTATCTATAAACTATATCGGCTAATTTATTTTTAGCTTCCTTATCAGCATCGTAAGCCCATAAGAAGTTCATTGCTGGCCTCAGACTTTTGTCAAATCAGGGAGTTTGTGTTATTGTCCATAGAATACCACATAAGTCGAATCGCGAGCATTCACTGGACATTATTTATCACCTACATTAATTAATACACAAGTATCGAATCTTCAAACTGTTAAACGACCTATTTTACCTATTCTAAGCAATTCAGTGCTATTCCACCCAATAGTAATCGGTCATGCAGTCGAGATGATTACGACTTATCATGCCGCTGTACAGGCATCACTCGTATGTTGGCGGGAAAAAAAATCTATAACCTCATTTGGTCTAGTAGCTGTCACTACAGGCTTCCGGTGGATGGTGGTACAACCAACTCTTTACGTCAAGTGTAAATTTCCAAAGCGTCGACGGAGAACGGCGCCAAAGGTGCGAAGTGATTGGTACTGAGATCATTAATCCAGCTGCTAAGCATAACCATAAAATTAAATCCTTCCCACAACGGTAGAAGCCCACGCCCAGCAGTGGACTTTTAATGGCTGATGAAGGTAGAAAAGAAAATAATTGCATCTACCGGAGGTTCCAAGATCCTAGATGCCGTTACAGTACTTACTCACAAATACAATTTTAATGCCAGTTCATTTTTACTCGCAACTTATTTCAGGGCACCTAATTAAACCTAAATGACGATCATTTCTCTGAGTGAAAGAACACATCGTCACGTCAATCGCACATTATGCCCCCGAACATTAACGCAGCTAACTACACTTTTGGCAGTTGGTACAAATGTTTTATTTGTTGTATTTGCGTTCACTGACTTTTGGTCCTTAAACATCATTATTAGCGTTTCCAAGCCGAAAAATCAACTTGAAATGCCAACCTCTTAAAATTTCACCTGACAAGAAAAAAGTGCCTGCACTACTATATTCCGGTGTAAAGGGTCATCCTGTATACGAAGAGCATTACACATATACATTAACATTAGATTCAAGTCCCTAACAGTGTCTTACTCCGTTTGTGTCCCATCTTCAGGTCCTGCCGCTTTTTCTGCCAAGGCGTCCTCAAGGGTAGAGACCACCCTCTTATTTATTTCTAGCATCAAATAGCATAACTTACAGTGGTCTGTTTCTAAGGATTTAGGAAGATGCTGCTGCCCATATCCTAGTTTGTTCCCCTCTGTTGGTTCTTACGACACCCACGAGACGATGAAGGTGTAGTGGATATTCTTACACCGCCACTGCACGGAATGCCACTTACACCGCCACTGCACGGAATGCCACTTACACCGCCACTGCACGGAATGCCACTTACACCACCACTGCACGGAATGCCACTTACACCGCCACTGCACGGAATGCCACTTACACCGCCACTGCACGGAATGCCACTTACACCGCCACTGCACGGAATGCCACTTACACCGCCACTGCACGGAATACCACTTACACCGCCACTGCACGGACTGCCACTTACACCGCTACTGCACGGAATGCCACTTACACCGCCACTGCACGGAATGCCACTTACACCGCCACTGCACGGAATGCCACTTACACCACCACTGCACGGAATGCCACTTACACCGCCACTGCACGGAATGCCATTTACACCACCACTGCACGGAATGCCACTTACACCGCCACTGCACGGAATGCCACTTATACCGCTACTGCACGGAATGCCACTTACACCGCCACTGCACGGAATACCACTTACACCGCCACTGCACGGAATGCCACTTACACCGCTACTGCACGGAATGCCACTTACACCGCCACTGCACGGAATGCCACTTACACCGCCACTGCACGGAATACCACTTACACCGCCACTGCACGGAATGCCACTTACACCGCCACTGCACGGAATGCCACTTACACCGCCACTGCACGGAATGCCACTTACACCGCCACTGCACGGAATGCCACTTACACCGCCACTGCACGGAATGCCACTTACACCGCTACTGCACGGAATGCCACTTACACCGCCACTGCACGGAATACCACTTACACCGCCACTGCACGGAATGCCACTTACACCGCTACTGCACGGAATGCCACTTACACCGCCACTGCACGGAATGCCACTTACACCGCCACTGCACGGAATGCCACTTACACCGCCACTGCACGGAATGCCACTTACACCGCCACTGCACGGAATGCCACTTACACCGCCACTGCACGGAATGCCACTTACACCGCCACTGCACGGAATGCCACTTACACCGCTACTGCACGGAATGCCACTTACACCGCCACTGCACGGAATGCCACTTACACCGCCACTGCACGGAATGCCACTTACACCGCCACTGCACGGAATGCCACTTACACCGCCACTGCACGGAATGCCACTTACACCGCTACTGCACGGAATGCCACTTACACCGCCACTGCACGGAATGCCACTTACACCGCTACTGCACGGAATGCCACTTACACCGCTACTGCACGGAATGCCACTTACACCGCCACTGCACGGAATACCACTTACACCGCCACTGCACGGAATGCCACTTACACCGCTACTGCACGGAATGCCACTTACACCGCCACTGCACGGAATGCCACTTACACCGCCACTGCACGGAATGCCACTTACACCGCCACTGCACGGAATGCCACTTACACCGCCACTGCACGGAATGCCACTTACACCGCCACTGCACGGAATGCCACTTACACCGCCACTGCACGGAATGCCACTTACACCGCCACTGCACGGAATACCACTTACACCGCCACTGCACGGAATGCCACTTACACCGCCACTGCACGGAATGCCACTTACACCGCCACTGCACGGAATGCCACTTACACCGCCACTGCACGGAATGCCACTTACACCGCCACTGCACGGAATGCCACTTACACCGCTACTGCACGGAATGCCACTTACACCGCCACTGCACGGAATACCACTTACACCGCCACTGCACGGAATGCCACTTACACCGCTACTGCACGGAATGCCACTTACACCGCCACTGCACGGAATGCCACTTACACCGCCACTGCACGGAATGCCACTTACACCGCCACTGCACGGAATGCCACTTACACCGCTACTGCACGGAATGCCACTTACACCGCCACTGCACGGAATGCCACTTACACCGCCACTGCACGGAATGCCACTATATGCTCATTTTATTTTGATAATTTTATAATATGCGCAGGACCATCTGCAGTCCGTTAATGAAATAAACAAGTTAAAATAAATCAAAGCAATATATTAAAAAAATTTAATATACTGGATGACGTCTTTTACCGTCCGTAAAAAATAGGGTGTGACATGTGAACGGAGTAGAAGCCCATGGCACTGATATTTTTCAAGAAATAAAAAAAGATTTTTGAATTAAATAAACTAATTAATTGAAATCTATCGGCATTCAAATCATATCCACCTTAGCCTGTGACCGTGCGAAGTGAAAAGTCAAAGATGCCTTTCGTAAAGTAGAGTGGCTACGATTTTAATTTCGATAGATTGTAATTTGAATAAAACTAAATTTACGGATATCGGATTCGGATAATCCTTAAATTTAGTTTTATTCAATGTGTAGTGTTCGCGTAAATTTAAGAAATCATTAGATTGTAATTTATTAATTTATTTAATTCAAAATGTTTGTTTCTATTTTTTGCAAAATATCGGTGCCTTTGTGCTTCTACTCAATTCACATGTTACACTCTATTTTTTTTTCCAGACAGTAAAAAGGTCGTGCAGTATATTTTTATTTATAATTAAAGATGGAGTTGTAGAAGCTAAACCAGGCTGTCATAAATGATTTCAGGTAAATGGTCGTAAAACGTTAGGTGAGAATATTGCTGACAACGGTGGAGTACGAGAATCACTGACAGCATTGAAACGTCACCTACGTAAATATGGACCGGAACCAAAATTGCCCGGTTTTGAACATCTGACTTCTGAACAGATGTTTTTCTTATCCTATGGCAATGTGAGGATTTTTTTTTACCCACCATTCTACAATTTTCTCCTATGTTGTACACACAGTTTGCATACATAATTTTAGAAGAACAAAAAACCAGACCTTGAAAAATTATTTCTAGCCCATATAAATTATCGTTCCGTGCGGGATTCGAACCCGATGCCCTTAGGCGCAACTCATTTCTAAAGCACTGTGCCATGGAACCGTCGATAAAGTAGAGAGTTTTTATAATGTTTCAAATTATAGCCGTTCTATATAAATTAAATCAATAATTTTTTACTACAGGGTTATTTTTCAAAGAGCAGCCAAATTTGAAACTTAATTTCAAGTAAGTATATAAATAATGGTATACCGTTATTGCAATTTTGAAAATACGAGTAAATAAGGTTTCTTTTATTTTAAATTATCCCAAATTGAATATATGGGCAACGACGTTTTTACCTACCAATCGACCCTTACGAATGTGTGCGTGCGCAGTAAAATCAGTTAAAGTAATGCAATACCACGCATTTTGAATTTAAAATATATAAAGGACAGAAGGTTTGAAATTTTTTTTAAATTAATTTTCTTCCCCATTTGCTTACATGAAATATTTATTCTGAACGTTCTCTGCAAATTTCACCGTTTATTGCAAAATAACCCTGTATACTTGCACATTTTACACAACTAATTCTATTTTTTTGATAATAAAGAATATTAAAAACTTAACAGACGTTCAAAAAGATATACAAATATATTTCGTTAAACCCAATGTAAATAAATTGTTTTTTTTACGTTCCTATTTACAGGTATTGAAACATTGGTCACCTCTTACGACACATTTCTTTCAAGCCTTGTTAACATACCCATAAGGCCTATACGCTAGAAAACCGTAATTTTTATTCAATTAATTTGAGATGTTTTTTTGACATCTACATCTATCCTCGAATAAAAATCAAAATGCAGGCGCGCTGATACCACTGAGGACTAAAATGGAATGCCTGGTTTCCAGTAATAAGGGTCTCCGGTTCTCTATATCATTATACGAAACACAACAGCATTAAACTGCTATTTTTCTCTGGTATTCTGTAAAAGCGTGGTCCTTTCCCGATCTAGCAGACCCATTCATGCAACAAAAAGAATATAGCTGCAGCATGGCTTTACCACTTAAAAAATTATGTAAAAAACTTGAAATGTAAAAGATGTGTTTTATGTCGTAAATATTACAGCTTTGGTGCGGTGTCTCAACCAAAGAATCATTGAAGAAAGATTTAGAAGACGAGCACTCTCCGCAGAGGTTCAGAGCCATAGGAACTCTACAGAACTCTGAAGACTTTGCACGAGCCTGGAACTGTCCTCCTGGTTCACCGATGAACCCCCAGGAGCGTTGCATTATCTTTTGAATCCCTTAATTAAAATAATTTCTTCGATATTATTAAAATAGTACTTCACCATTCAATATAAAAATGTAATAAAAAGGGAGTGACAATAATAGAAGACTAATTATCATAATATATTCCACTGATTTTCTGTAAAGTAACAACTAAGCATCTAAAGTTATTCCTAGAGATCATAGATATAGTATTATACTATATCTATCACAGAGATACACTACACCTGAAGATTATTTGTCATTCAAACTTAACCTATATTGGCGATTCTCTCCAACTTCGCACAAGTGATTTAATAAGAAAGAAATAAACCTACCGGTTCAAATAGTAAATCTAAACCATCTACGGACCTCTAAAGCTGACCACATATGTATATTTGGAATTCCATTTCGAGATTTCGAACACAGCAAATCCATATAAAATCACAGACCTATCACACACGTACAATAGTTTTCCGTTCGAAATTTCGCGGGGGGGAAAAAAAGGAATTTCGAATGTATGTGCTCAGGCTAACACTCACAAAAATTTTCGGCCCTTTAGGAGGACTTCAGAAAAATTATACTCGTGTAATAATGATACATAAAGTAACTGTTTTAGATTGTGTCGAAGTCTCTCTCCAAATTTTGACGTTTGTGTTGCGAGAGAAATAAATGAAAATAAATTGATTTTTTTACACCTTACTTATAATTCAACATCAATCGGTGTAGTAGATTTTTAAAAAGACCCAAAAAGTTTATTTCACTATTTGCCACGTGGTGGTGCCTGAAGCGAATCTATCACACTGGTTTGCCTATATTAACCGTGTACAATAGGGTTTAGAGTACCTATTTATTACGTCAAATGGAACCCGCAGTGGGTCCTGAGTATCAAAGCCGGATTTTTAGGTGTGGTTGTGTTGGTACTTATATCTCTACCACTGTGTCATAAATCATCGATACTTAAAATGCTGATTAGTTAGAGAGTCAAATTCTCTGTGATTATCTGTACACGTGTGGCGTGTGGCTTTCTCAGAGATGTCTCTGTTAGTCCTGTTCAGCTGACAACGTTAATTTGAAAGCTATCATGCTATATATTAACAACACTAACTCTCTCGTCCATCAGTGGGAACTTTAGACGCTGTTAACATTATTTTAATGCAAGTAATTGTAGTTGTTGATAATATAAATTGTAATTCCTTGTACTGATACCGTCGACAGTATTACCAACCGTGATATTTTGTATTAAAATTATATTATATATAACATGTGTGTTCTTTATAATATAAAAGTGCATAGTTTATTAAAGTTTGTAAATAAAATTTAAACAAATGATCCCCTGTTTTGCTTATGACCCGAATTAATTAGAATGTCAAGAATACGCTATTTATCGCCATGTTATGGTAGCGTCAGGCCCGGTTTGCATTTTGAGAAGTGACAAGTGCGAGTGGCAAGTGAGAAGTGACAAGTTTATTCACACTTGTCACTTGTCACTGCCTGTTCACACGCACTAAGCACTTGTCGTTTGCGCGTTGCACTTGCCAATTGCACTTGCCAAATGACATTTTCTACTTAACTCGCCAGGTTTCCAAGTTAACTCGCTACCGTACTTGTCGAAGTGTAAATCGGTCCAACATAGGTTGGTTTTGTGAGTAGCGTAAAAAGTGACTGTTGAATATGGTTGAAAAATTAGCATCTTAATACATATTTCTATAATATTATTATAATACCCTCCAGATCAAATTTTGGTTTACGGAGACTAGCCATCTGCACAGGACAGGACTATAGTGTGCAAGTGTATGCGCCAGCACAGGTGCACCCTCTAGTCCCTCCCTCTCATAGTCCATGAGACTGTAATCCGATACGACCGAAGAGAGATCAAGTACGATAAAGGAAGTGGTTATATATCAGATGTTTAATACGTCTATTTTATTTGTAATACTAGATGACCCAGCTGATTTTATTCTGTCCTTTCCGGTAGATATTGTTATAAATTTCAGTTTGAACTCTCTTCGAAATTTTTGTAGTGTAATATGAAAATTTTTAAAAACTCGACCATAGCACCGCAGGTCTACATTTTGTGATTTTCTTTCTTAGCACTTAGCCAACATATTGTGAATATAAGTTATTTTGGTCCGTAAGGAAGTTGATAACATGACTACAGCGCCAACTATCGAATCCTAGCATAGCATAACAAAATTCGGTCTAACCGTTCAAAAGTTACACTATCACTAATCGTGACACTAAAAATTAAATATATTTAGAAGATTGGTAACAAAGAAGTGAACAGCCAAGTGGTAATGGAACTGCAAGACTTTAAGGTACTGTAAGCTCGTTCTGCGTAGATTGGACCAAAAATTAATAATTAAAAGTTTTTTTTTTTATAATAATAGTGACAAACGAGTACACAGTCCACCTGATGGGTAAGTGGATGCTGTGGAATGCCTGTGAATGAAAAGGGTCTCCGCTTCTCTACACATATCATAAGAAACACAGTAAGTAGCATGAAGCTGCTATTTCACGCTGGTATTCTGTGAGAGCGTGGTGTTACCCCGGTCGAGCCGACCCATTTTTGCTATAACGATAATACAGCTGCAGCTTGGCTCTACCATAAGTAAATACCATTAGTTGAAGGTAGCTTTCATTAACTATGACTTCAGAACGAAAAACACCTCAGTCCCGTGACCATGGGTATATAAAGTGCCCAAAAAATAAAATTATCCGTAAAAGTTTTATTTCAAGTGGTAGGTGTTTGTTGAAGCCCGTCTGGGTACCTATTTACCACGACATTTGTCACCAGATAGCAGTGTGTGGACTGCTGTGTTACGGTCCGATAGGCAAATAAAGCCAGTACAATAACAGACTGTGAGGCATTCCACCTAGTCCTCAAAGTAGCCTGTCTATGGGCTATAGAAGCCATTGTTTATAAAACTTAATTGACAAACATCAGTCCACCTGATGGTAAGTGAGACTACCTATACTTACTTATTTTAATAATAAACAAAAGAATGTATGAAGAAAATAAAATAAAACTAAATAATTACATTTGGCTCAATCATTTATTCTGAATAATAATACACAATATTGCAATTTGACATGTACAAAAATTTCATACCAACATACTTATTTTTAATCCTAGTGGCTATGGTGAACAATAGTGCTTGGGTAGCTGGAGATCAATTTGGTTACGCCAATTGAGTGACCGATGCCTGAAGAAAGACCGGACAAACCGTAACCGTGGCCGTAACCATATCCTAGAGAATACCCTGATCCAAGACCTGATGAGATACGAATTCCTGAACTAAGACCCGAACTGATTCCAGAACCTATTCCGACGGTATAGCCTGAGCCAATTCCTGTGCCGTAGCTCAAGCCCGCTCCTGAGCCGTAGCTCAATCCCACTCCTGAGCCCAAGCCCACTCCTGACCCCAACGCCAAGCCCACTCCTGAGCCCAAGCCCACTCCTGAGCCCAAACCCACTCCTGAGCCCAAGGCCAAACCCACTCCTGACCCAATACCTATACCAGAACTAATACCTGAGGCAAGACCTGAGGATACGCCTACAGCGACTGGGACTCTCCTTTCCACAACAACGGGCTGAGGTACGGGTACGGGCCTGTTCACGACCACGGGCTGCGGTACGGGTACGGGCCTGTCCACTTGCACGGGTACTGGCACTCTGACTGGACGATCCACGTAAACAGGTTGCGGTACGGCCACTTGACGGTCTACATACACTGGACGGTCAACAGCGACTTGCTTCTCTACTGTTACTGGGTATGGTACAGGCACCGAAACTGGCACTTTAATTGGATATGGCACTCTTTTCTCGTAATACACGGGGACATTTCGCGTAATCTCCACCGGCACTCTGTGAACAACGGGGACTGGTCGATCTACGGCCACTGGGTATGGTACTCGTACTGGCACTGGTACTTGTCTATCAACAGGTACGGGCACCGATACTGGAACAGGCACCTGTCGGTCGCGGGTGATCGTTCTGGTTACGAATCTTGGTACTTCTTGGCGCAAAATAACAGGGTTCGGTTCAACAGAGACTGATGTTTGGACACCTCCACCACCTCCAACGGCTATACCGGGTCCAGCAGAGATTGCTATTCCTGAACCACCACCAATAGCTCCGCCAAGACCAATAGCTCCGCCAAGACCAATAGCTCCACCAGAGCCAATACCTGTTGCTATCGCAGGGCCGGCTGACCCAATAGCTATTCCAGATCCAGCACCTAATCCAGATCCAATTGCTAATCCAGATCCATAACCGTATCCAGATCCAACTGCTATCGCGGGTCCGGCAGATATTCCAGAAGAAATACCCAACGCTTGTCCAGATGAAATAGATACAGCGGGTGCAGATGAAATAGATACAGCGGGCTCAGATGAAATAGATACAGCGGGTGCAGATGAAATAGATACAGCGGGCGCAGATGAAATAGATACAGCGGGTCCAGCTGATATCGAACTAATTCCACCGCCATAACTAATTCCACTACTGTAACCGATTCCTCCGCCCAAACCTAGGCCTAATGGAGAACCGAAGTGACCAGTAGAAAAAATGCCTCTCTTCACTCCTTTAACTGATGATCCCTCTTTGATTCCTTTGTCAAGTAGTTCCGATACTTTAGATTTGTCATCGATCCCTTTTGCTGTGGTAAGACTGCTGCATACCAGCAGCAACTGTAAAAAAGACGAATTTAAGTTTTTATTTGTATTAACATTTTTTGTATGAATATATTTTTCGATAGTGTTCTTTTGATGTTCTCTCGTCATCATGATTATCGTTATCATAGCCGCCACTAACAACTCTACCGATTACCAACAAAACACAATCACAAAACTCTACTCCCAGTCAAGATGTCACTCCATCGAGTATAAAAATTTATGCTTTTTTATTTTTCATTTTACTAGGATACCTTAAATTACAAAATAAAATAGAACCCTTTCCTTCAAATACATAGTATCTATTGTTGGAGGCACTGCACTTCTATGAACATATTTAAGTAATATGTACATTATAAAAAAGGAAATATTTAACTGATTAATTGAAGAAACTATTAAATATGTAAGAAATATTATACAATGCTTCATATTCAAAAGTTAACTTTGCTTGATAAGTGTAGATATTACCAGTACTACGATCCGTTTACTACTCCAGTTAAATACATAAAAGCTATGTATATAAAGGCAAAGAACTATAATGGTCAAGTCAAAGTATACACTTTATAACTTAAAACCCCCGAACTTCAAAACCCCCGAAACAAAGTAGCTGATGACCTTCCAACAGCTGAACCAATTTTGATAAAATATGTCTAAGAACCAACGCTAGAAAATCTGCATTTAAATTAAAAAACCGCAGCCGAATCGGTTAACCTGTTAAGAACTATGGATACACAGACAGACACACTCAAACTTATTACAGCCCTCTTTTACGTCGCGGGTTAAAAACTAAATAAGGCACTTGTAAAATCTAACCAACTAAAAATGCAAGTCTATTTTTTTATCTAACCGATCGCAAAAAACAATTTAACAACTTTTTAAAGAAAAAAAAATACTTTTTATAGCCACACTAATGTTACTCCCATCAAACGGTAGTTATATTATTAGGTTCAAAGGGTACGGAAAGCCAATATAACTGCAGACTAGAAAGTATTTATCCCCAAAATGTACATTGTACACAATTACCCGTGGGTGCTGGAAAGCACCCGAAACGTCAGGAATTAAAAATAAAAATAATTAAAAGTAAAATTAAACGCAATAAAATGCGTAAAAGTAGTTTTAATCAATGTGTAGTGTTCGCGTAAATATAAGAAATCATTAATCTTTTCAATTTAATAAATAAATAAATAAATATTAAATAAATAAATATTTTATATTTATTTTTATTATCTGACAATTGAAAAATTTTACCTAAGGGAAAAATCCTTATCTTTCAGATTTTTAAAAACTATGAACACCTTCTACAACTTTTACATTATACGAGTAAAATTTAAAAAGCATGTAATTCTAAAACCTTGTAACGTACAGATGTGTTTTCTATAATAGTTAATGAGTAGAATTTGGACATCAGCAACAAAACGAAGAATTAATGTTGGACAATTTTGAAATCAAAAGTTATATTAGTAAGTATTTATATTTCGTTTTTCCCGCTTACGGTATGGTAGGTACTCAATTGAGGGAAAAGGATTTCCTTTGACCGTATATCTTGCTACTGATTGTACCAATCCAATTATTTATGTTTGACGACGAATTAAAGCATTACTAAATTAAGCAAATTGTAAAACGGGCCCTATAAATACTCCTTGCGAAATAGGCTCCATCAATATTCTACGCAGTCCTCTGATATGGAGCCTTAGCCCGTCGTAAAGTGTTCTAGATTATTAAACATACCAACCAGTCCCGTATTTGAAAATTTGAATTATTCATAGGATATAACTAGTGCAAAATTATATTCAAAAATGCAGTACGGAGATTTTAGGACTAATCGCTTAGAATACTATTTTTTTACTTTTCATATGTTTTTGCTTTTGAAAGTGATGATTAAGCCTTGGATGGTTAATCGCACTGCCATAGCGTAAAAAAAACCTTTTCCTTCTTGCCTTTAAGATACTTAAATTTAAAAAATCTAAATCGGATAGAAAGGTAGACACCGCCGAATTATTAAACTCTTTTGTTGTACACGCATTTACATTTATAACTAAAAACCTCAATGTTAAATATTAAAGAGTTTCAATTACGCTACTAACTTATTAATTTCATTAATTAAAGATTTTTTACTATCAAAGTCAATTCAGGCAATTATTTGCCATAGTTACCACGCTTGGCAAGCGGACTCGCTAGCAGTTTTGTTTTTTGATTAGGAAGCCGCTGCTACCAATCTCCTGGTTTATTTTTGCCGGTCGTCTCTTACGTCAAACACGGGATGATATTGGGTAGTGGATATACTATCAACAATTTCAATTCTGCCACTAGCAATCAATGTCACTTTGTTTGCACACATTAATTAAAAAAGCGCTTATGCTCTAACCTACCATGATTCACAAAATCATAGCTTTCCGAGTATTGCAAATATACTTTAATGATTTTAAATGTATATCAAAAAGATTTGGTTTCTGACAACGTACCAAAAATTATCGTAAGAGAAACTATTGATGACATTTTTTTTAATTCCTCGTTATAATACATGTTCCTCGTTATAATCATCAGATCTTAAAAGTCCATAACTGGGCGTGAACTTCTCCTGTTGTGAGGAGGATTTGACATAATCGTCACTTTTGGCAGACGAATTGACAATCGTGGTGCCAGCCGTTTGCAAATTCTACGCTACTCCCCGTCTCTGGTCTGGGCTAGACGTATACGTACGTCTAGTATGACAAACGCAAATAAGATTACACCGCTATCTATTGAAAGCCATTAGGTCTTTCTGGAATTTCACAGTCGGCTAATTCGTTTGGCCGAAATGGGTTAATTCGTTTTATTTTTTTAAAGAATAAGAGTGGTACAAATGAGCACACACTCCTGATGGATGGTAAGTGAATGGTGTGGCCCTTTAGGCATCTATATTTATCCTGAATTAAAAACCAAACTGCAAATGCGTTGTCACCCTTGAGTACTAAGAATGAATTCCTCATTTCCATTAAAAAAGGGTCTCAGATTACATTCACCATACGGAACACAGCAGAATTGAGTTGTTATTTTATGCTGGTATTCTGTGAGAGCGTGGTCCCTCCCCGTTTGAGCCAACCCTTTCATGCTACAACCATAATATATCTGCAGCACAGCTCTACCACGGATGATATAATATAGTTAACTTAAATTATTTTAATGATATTTAATCAATAATTTTACGTGGCAGTATTTTATACTATTTTATTTATTCATTCATTTTATTTATTAATTTAATCTTTATATACACCCCATAATAAGGGGTATTTTAAAAAGTTTTCGCAATACCTACTAACAAATTATATAAAAGAGAATTTGAACCGATTGATTAATTTTACAATGTCTTACTTTGGATTAGCCAACGTTACTGTCTGCAAAAGAAGTTGTTTCAATTGGGAAATTGTTCCGCACAGTTATCGAAACAAGCTGTTATAATATTGATTTAAGCTGTTTACAAGTTTTTAGAATTTATAATACGAATTAACATCTGGTGAACTGGTTTATAATTATCATATTCTAAAAAACTGACGACTCCTTCTACATCTTCGACTTCTAAAGCGCTTTAAACATAGTGTTTTAAACTCTTGTAATCCATTACAAGGGTTGCAAGAGTTTCGTAATAATTTGACTGGACTGGTAACTCTATTTAAAAAACCTAGGTATGAATTTTTAGGCGCTCTTAGTGTTTTCATATTTTATTAAATTTACAATAGAAACAAAATTAACGTTTTTTTACTATGTATGAGAAGGATTTACAGATATAATAACTAAAATATTAAATTTAGTATAATATTTACTTGTAAAATATTTTTAATAAGTAAAATAAATAATAGAAATTAAGTTTGAAAAAGGGTAGATTTTTGTATGTATTAATTAAAAACCTTACCATTAAGACTGGGATCCTAGCCATTTTGGTAAAAACGAAAATTTTCGTTGTACCCAAATCACATTACTTTATAAATCGATTTTGTTTACTATCGCCCGAACGAATCGATATGTCGTGTCACTCTGCTGTCCAGACTCTGAAGACTGCGTTTATATAGATACAAGAATCACTGACTTCTTACGTACATTTCATGTTGCTATCCTACTGTGTCATACTTAAGGACTGCATACATGCACCGGTTTGGATACATCTAAATTAGAATAAATTAAAATTACCTAGTGCCGAAATGTCTCGATGTATTAATGAAATTACGAATTAAATTTGTGTAATATGTATGTCGCAGGAAAATATTTTTTGGCATTTCTTGAGGTAGGTCTTTGTTCAGAGTTAACATGTAAAGGGCAGTGATTTTTTTAAAGAATATTAACACTGCTATAAACATTACTAATATTCCCCATAACCACTCGTGGTTATGGGGAATATATATTACTTGTGTTACGAGTGGTTCACGCCAGTAGTCGAATGGCGGATTCGAACCCACGACCTTTTTAAGTTCGCGGTCCGCGCCCTGCAAAACAGGCAGGGAAAAATAATAATAAAAATAAAAAATCATTTTTATAGGTTTTTATTAAAAAAACAACTATTGCATAAATACAACACAATGCATTTACTAGAAATAATTACATATGAAACAATTCCTAGATTTAGTAAGGCAAAGGGTTACTCCACACTTCTCACACTTACAACACTACGCATCTACTGCGGGCGCAATCATCAGGCCAGTGACCAACATTATCTGTCCTGATATCTTTAGGTGGAAAATGCTGAACTGGTCCTCTACTTTCTTGACTTGTATTGCCATTTCAACGCTGTTACTGGTGCTGGGCCTTCCTCATTTGTTACAGAGTTCAGATGCATTATTTATATTAGCTAGAACCTCAGCTAGTTCCAGTCTACATTGACACAAATTCAGAACTGATGAAGTTGCTTCAGTACCTTTCAAGTCTTTATAAACAAGCCAGGAATTTATTACTGTCATATCCAACAGATGGTAAAATATACGTAGGTACCACTTACAGCTTCTCATAGATATACGATACCTACCAATGAAGCTATCCAGAAGATCCACCCTGCCCATATGGGCATTATACTCTTTTATTACACGTGGGCATGTAATCTTGATCCCGCTCTTATTAATGTCAAATCTTTCTACTAGAAAAACAGGTTCTGCACCAACCGGTGACCGGTTTATAGTCCTTCCAACTTACAGCTGTCAAATCAACACCTTCAAAGCTAGTCATTTGCTCTTCATAACTACCCCGGGAACAGATTTCTTCATTGGTGATTTTTTGTCAGGTAGTAAGCAGTTTACAAGTGTGTTAGATTGTACAGTACCCAGGCTATAGATCCCTTGTTTAGCAGGATGGGTAACTAGTGGAACAGAGGTATAAAAATTATCAAAATATATTATGTGGTTGATATGCCTTGATACACCTCTGGCTAGCCGGATAACAACATTCCCCACTGGTCCAAAATCTGGTTCGTCTTTAAACCTTCTGAGTACCTAGCAAACCGAGTTCGACTTCATCAATCAAGTGCGATTTATCATTTCCTGACCCCACTTTGGTTTCCAGATTTCTTGGCACTACCATTTGGTACGTATTTCTTCCATTTGACTCCTCCACTAAGTCCCAATGGTCAGGACTTATCTAGCTCATTATACCGACATACCCACTGTTGTTTTAAATTACGCACTTACGTTTCAGACTTAGCCAGTGAGTGAGATATCTATGACACAGTGCGTGTTACAGTTATCGTTTTATAATTTCGAATGTCTCGTTGGTCTATTGTATGCTTTGTTGGTCTATTGTATGCTTCGACGGTCTAGTGTATGCTTCGTTGGTCTAGTGTATGCTTCGTTGGTCTAGTGTATGCCTCGTTGGTCTAGTGTATGCTTCGTTCTAGTGTCTAGTAAAGTGGTTGTTAATGCATATCATGTGATCCCGGTTCATACCTTGGGTCGGGCAAAAAGTAAACAAATTCCTGTTAAGAAATTCACAGTAAGAGCCTGGAATCAAAAATTTGGTGGTATCACCCCCGTGGTTCTCATTCCTGAAATTTACCGTTACCGTTATAGTTTGTTAAAACTGTTGATAAGGGGCCTCCTCCTTAGATTGCCTCATATGGTTGGCAAACGAATTTTTTTTTTAATTTTAGTCATTATTAAAAATACGCTGCTGCCCATCTCCTGCCTGTCTCCCTCTGTCGCCTCTTACGACACCCGCGGGATGGAATGGGATGGTGGATATTCTTACAGCCACCGTTACTACACCGTATAAAATTAAAAGGGTTTTAGAGTAAGGAAATATCCGCCATGCAACCGAAATGCGTGTTATTGGACTTCACATTTGTTCGAATTTTAATAATTAACTACTATGTAAGGTACAGAATTTCATTGCACGTTTATTAACCGGCTCGAATAACTAAGCACATTGACGTTATACCGGTGTTAAAAGTATAGGATTACCTCACTGGGCTTCGTATATTTTATTACATAAAAGTATGGGCGACAATCGAGCACACAGTCTACCTGGTGGTGATTTTTTTTTATAGAATAAAGATGACAAACGATCACATAGACCACCTGATGATAAGTGGATGATAGACATCTACATTTATCCTTAATTAAGGCGAAAAATGCAGATGCGATGTCACCTTGTGGACTATAATGGAATGCCTCGTTTTGAGTAAAAAGGGTATCCGGTTCTCTACACTCACTTTTGCGTGTTTTGCGCCGGTATTCTGTGAGAGCATTATCCTACCCCAGTCGTGCGTGATTCGTACTCCAATCGTAATATAACTGCAGCATGGCTCTATCTCGTAGTAAATAAAATAAGTGCACGCTGTGGCCCTTAAACATCTACATTTATCACAGATTAAGATTCAAAGTGCAAAAACTCTGTTACAATGCGCGTCATCCCTAAGGATTCAGATGAGATCTCAAAAGCTAAAAAATAAAGCCTTAATTCCTGACTTGGCAGTCAGTGAAAAAGGAAATCACCCACTGCGCAAAGTGTTCAGCTTCGGGAGCAACTAACGCTCCACATGATATACCTTCTGTATAGAGCATGTAACGAAACCCTACGCTTCCCCTTTAAGTGCGTTATCAGAATCAGTATTCAAACTTGTTAATAATACTTTACTTTAGAAAACTCAACTATAAAAAAAATTATCTGCAAATTGTATGAGGTTTTCTTACCATTTGCACTACCATTTTCCTTCAGAAATAACAATACACTACAATATTCTAACTCTTATCTCTTCATTACACTATTCTTTGTACATAAATCAATAACAACCAAACACGTGGTAAAATTAAAAATAAATTGTATAACCGACTGCAATATAATTAAAATGAGAACATCATGTAGTCGAAGTCAAATAAATACGCATTTAAATGAAACTAATTTTTTCGCATTATATAATTCTTATATAGCTCAAAACTACTGATCAGATTGCAGAGAATCATTGAGATTTGCAAAGAATCAGCTCACATGGAAGCACCAGCTTTCAAATAAAAAAAAAGAATCATCAAAAATTTTTCACCTAGAAAAAAAGTTCTGAGGTAACACACATAAAAAATACAGTTGAATTGAGAACCTCCCCTTTTTATGAAGTCGGTTGAAAAGAGGTTTCCTTCGTCGTTTCTTTGGTCGTTCCGTCTCCAGTCAGAGGAACCTCATTACAAAATCATAGTAGATTTATAAAAATAACATTTGCCAAATGAACATTTTATTATTAGTTCGAAAAAAATGGTATCCTGTTCTTCATCAGTTTAAGTCCAGCGTTGGACTCGGAAATAGAGATATTTTGTCTTAATGGTCATACTTGGCTGGAGGATTGAAGAACGCAGTGTCTAAGGTGCCCAGGTCCATTACCTGGGCACCTTTGACACTGCTGCACGTCGCTGGTCTGTGTATTTAACGACTGGGGTAGACAAGATGATAATATAATCATCTATCAAAAACCATAAGACCTTTTTGGAATTCCGTCCCATGGGACGAATTGGGGTGTTAGACTCTCTAGCACAGTAGTTGTAATAGTAGGCTATCTTTTGTCAACAGTTTTACAATATGGCACTACTTCGCCGATTATGCAAAATGAAACCCTCCATACTGTCAAGTTTATGATATCCTTAAAAAATTATTTTGTAATTGGCTTATAAATATTTTTTAAAGCAACGAGGCGTAATTCTAAACCATCGTAATATTCATCTGTAAAGTGAGTGTTGCCGTGTAGTGGCGGTTAAGAATATCCACTACCCCATATCTACCCGTGGGTGTCGTAAAAGGCGACAGAGGGACACAGGCAGGAGATGGGCAGCAGCATCTTCCTGGTAACAGCAACTGTATGACAAAAAAACTGCGGTTGCCAACCCGCTCGCCAAGCGTGGCAACTATGGCAATATACCCCCCATGAATCCTGGCAACATTTAACGCACGCACTCTGAGGACTGACGAGAAGATCCTGGAGCTGGAAGAAGAGATAGACAAGTTGCGCTGGAATATTATAGGATTATCCGAGGTCCGAAGAGAGGGGGAGGACACGGTGATTCTCGAATCCGGCAACTTGTTCTATCACCGGGAGGGCGACCATCTGTCCCAAGGAGGTGTTGAATTTATCGTCCACAAGTATCTCGTCAACAACGTTGTGAAGATTGGGAGTGTGTCGACGAGGGTCGCGTACCTGATACTCAGAATCACCAAACGGTATTCGCTGAAGGTCATACAGGTTTACGCACCAACCTCGGCACATCCCGATGAGGAGGTGGAGGAAATGTATTAGGATATTTCCAAAGCCATGCATTCCTCCAAAACTCACTACACGGTGTTGATGGGAAACTTCAACGCAAAACTAGGCACAAGAGAAAACGGTGAGCTGAAGTTAGGGAAATTTGGAGTAGGGCAACGGAACCGAAGAGGCTAGCAGCTGGCCGACTTTATGGAGAAAGAGGGACTCTTTATGATGAACTCTTTCCTCCAGAAGCGGCCCCACAGAAAGTGGACCTGGTCGAGCCCCGACGGTTCGACAAAAAATGAGATTGACTTCATTATGACGACCAGACGCCAACTGTTCAGTGATGTCTCAGTGATCGCAAAGGTGAAAACTGGCAGCGATCACCGAATGGTTAGAGGCACACTGAACCTAAACGTTAAGTTGGAGAGGTCTCGTCTAATGAAGTCTACGCTCCGTCCCCCTCGTGCTCTAATCCAGAATCCCGAAAACTTTCAGCTCGAGTTACGTTTTACTCGCTTTCAGTGCCTACAAGATTGCAATTCGGTGGACGATATGAATGACAAGCTCGTGGAAACTGTCCATGCGGTCGGAGCTAAGTTCTGCAAGACCCGCCGCAGAAGAACACAAAAACTCTCCGATCACACTCTTAATCTCATGGCTGTTAGACGGGAGATGAGGCTACAATCGTCAACAGATTTGACAGCATACAGGCAACTGAACAGACAGATCTCCAAATGCATGCGGCGAGACTTACGCAACTTTAATACTTCTCGTATTAAAGAAGCGATCGAGCGGAACCAGGGCTCCAAAGTCTTTGCCAGAGATCTGTCTGCCAGTAAGAGCCAACTGTCAAAGCTGAAGACTGAGTGTGGCAGCATCGTTTCCGGGACACCTGAGATTTTGAGTGAGATTGAGAGGTTCTATGAGCAGCTGTACACATCATCGTTGGAGCCACACGCAAGTGTGAGTAACGATCCAAGAGCAAGTCTTATCCGACACTATTCCGATGATATCCCGGACGTCAGTCTAAGCGAGATTAGAATGGCTCTCCAGCACCTTAAAAACGGCAGGGCCCCAGGCGAGGATGGAATTACAGCGGAGCTTCTGAAAACGGGTGGAACACCGGTACTTGAAGTCCTTCAGAAGCTCTTCAATTCCGTCCTCCATGGCGGCACTACTCCAGAGGCATGGAGCAGAAGTGCGGTGGCCTTGTTCTTCAAGAAAGGCGACAACGCTCTCTTAAAGAACTACAGACCGATTTCCCTTCTGAGCCGCGTCTATATGCTGTTTTCGAGAGTCATTACGAATCGTCTCGCACGCAGACTCGACGACTTCCAGCCTCCCGAACAAGCCGGTTTCCGAAAAGGCTTCAGTACCATAGACCTCATACATACCCTGCGGCAGATTGTACAGAAAACTGAAGAGTACAATCTGCTACTTTGCCTGGCGTATGTGGACTATGAGAAAGCCTTTGATTCCGTCGAAATTTGGGCGGTGCTACAGTCCCTCCAGCGGTGCCAAGTTGACTGTCGGTATATCGAAGTGCTGAAGTGTTTGTACAGTAGGGCTACGATGGCTATCCCAGTACAGAACCAGAGCTCGAAACCTATCCAACTGCAGAGAGGTGTAAGACAGGGTGACGTTATATCCCCGAAACTCTTCACCGCTGCATTGGAAGACGTTTTCAAGCTACTGGACTGGAAAGGATACGGTATTGACATCAATGGTGAGTACATCACTCACCTTCGATTTGCCGACGATATAGTCCTTATGGCAGAATCGCTGGAGGACACTATGCTCAATGACCTCAACAGTGCCTCCCAACGGATAGGTTTTAAGATGAACATGGACAAAACAAAGATCATGTTCAATGTCCATGTCACACCTATGCCGGTAGTTGTTGGGAGCACTATGCTCGAAGTTGTTGACGAGTACGTTTACCTGGGACAAATAGTCCGACTAGGTAAGTCCAACTTCGACCGAGAGGTCAATCGACGGATTCAACTCGGCTGGGCAGCGTTCGGGAAATTACGACATATATTCTCGTCAGGTATACCTCAATCTCTAAAAACTAGATTGTACAACCAGTGCGTGTTGCCAGTGATGACTTACGTATCTGAGACGTGGTCCTTCACTGCTGGCCGTATGAGGACGCTCAAGGTCGCTCAGCGAGCTATGGAGAGGGCTATGCTCGGAGTTTCTCTGCGTGATAGACTCAGAAATGAGGATATCCGCAGTAAAACCAGAGTGACCGACATAGCCCAACGGATTAGTAAGCTGAAGTGGCAATGGGCCGGCCATATAGCTCGAAGAACCGATAACCGATGGGGAAGAAAGGTTCTTGAGTGGCAGCCTCGTACCGGTAGGCGTAGTGTAGGGCGACCCCCCACTAGATGGAGTGACGACCTGGTAAAATATGCAGGAAGTCGATGGATGCAGGTGGCTAAGGGCCGTGCTTTGTGGCATTACTTGGGGGAGGCCTATGTTCAGCAGTGGACTTGTGAAGGGCTGTAATGATGATGATGATGAAAGTGAGTGACGGAGACGTTTTTGTAGTATTTTATACATATTAGAGCCATGCTGCACCCCGTCTGGGATGGATAAACCAATACACGACTTCGAGTCCACCCTAGTGTGGATTTTGTTAGGGTGGATTAACGGAATAACCCCAAAAATTGATTGACTCTCAATGTAGTACGTAAAAAAGAAGATATGAAATTGTGGATTGTTAAGAATGGATTGAATATTATAATTGAAATTTATATTAACCCTCTTTAAAACACCACACAAAGGAGAAAACGAGATAATAAATAACACTTTTTCACATCAAAAACCAACGAGCTTTACAATAGTAGCGTATGATATGTGCCTTGGTAATAAGCAACATTAACATTATAACTCTGCAAAAAATAATTCAGGTATTATTTGAAACGAATTTTCGTAACGAGAAATAAGTATTGTTAATGAAAATTGTTTTTTATTTAATTAACACGAGAAGTAAAGCAATTTTTTTATTGAAGAGAGTTATTTTTGTTCTATTTGGGGGAGAGCGGAGACAATTATCAAAAGTAAATACATTTATTAATATAGTTTAAACATAATATGGTGTTTTTGCTGGTTCTTCTCAGCACAGAAGTATAATAAATAAAAATGACTTTCAATAAGTATTATGTAATAATTCATATTTAATAAAAATCTACTATTTTCTATTCATATAAATTAGTTTATATAACAGCACACTTACACAACACTGTAGATTAAGCGCATAGCTAATACGTTCTCTTACTCTATTTGCCTCTCTTTTTCTCGTTACACACATGCACACTGTTGGCTTTGTTAATAGTACCAACCTCTCGGAAAATGGATTGGTACCATCTGACGGCTAACTCTACTATCGCGTGCGCTTATTGTTTAAATCAAAAAGCGCGCGCTCCCCCAGCCTCCTGTTACACACTTCTATCCCCTTATACGATATCACTCCTACAGATTGCAGGAAAGCGGGAAAAAAGATGTAACATATCAAAAACTAGGCGGAAGTTTATCGAACAAATTAGTGATATATTGAAGATGAGCCAAATTAAGAGTATCCTTAATCGACAAGCATGTACGTAGAAATAATATAATTGTGAAGGAAGCGAAAGAACTACCACAGGCACCGTCATTACAAACACACTTTTGTATGAGTATTCTGAGTGGCGCCCGCTCAAGTTGTATGGGAACCACGACAAACGCTCCACAAAACGAGCCATTGCTCTATAGAGTCTTTGGACTAAGCCTTAGAACGTTTTTAGGACGATTAGGTTTGTAATATAAGGAACATTACGCACAACGACATTTTAAGAATTTAAAGTCACGAGACTTAAGGCAGGTGGCTCAGGATCATACTTCATGACCTTGGGGGAAGCCTATGTTCATCAGTGGATTTGTAATAGCTGTAATGATAATAATTTTATTACCTCGTTGGTCTAGTGGTTGTAGTGGCGCGACTACTGATCATGAGGTCCTGGGTTCGAATCCCGGGTCGGGCGAAAAAATTAATTATTGAGTTTTTCTGTCAATAAATTCTCAATAGCTGCCCGGAGTCAGAAAGTTTTCGGCATATCACCCCCGTGCTTCGGAAGGCATGTAAAGCCGGTGGTCCTGCGCCTGATCTCTCTCTGGTCATGTCGGTTTACCGTCCCATCGGAATATGAGAGTGATGGAATAGAGTGCACCCGTGCTTGAGCATACACTTGGGCACCATAATCCTGTCCTGCGCCGATGGCTAGTGTCCGTCGAGATTGGCCGCCGTGGCCGAAATTCGGTCTGGAGGACATTATAATGATGATAATGAGACTTAAGACCATTTTAAGTGAAATATTCTTAAATGTATAAGTGTTAAAAATAGTTCATATTGTATTGTGTTTTGGCGCAACTAGACAAGGTAAGATAAGGAGGCAAATCAATTTTAAGAAAGAATTGATTCGGTGCACTCCCTCTTATTATCTACTTTCCCATGTACCTCAGAGATATCCTGCAATCTAAAAAGCGAAGACATTCCATCTTAGTTCTCACGGTTTACAACGCATCCGCGTTTTGATTCGTATCTGAGGATAGATCTAGATGTCTATGGGCCACAGCAACCGCTTACCATCAGGTGGACTGTGTGCTTTTTGTCACCTTATCCTATAAAAAAACCTTACCAAAGGCACTTACGGCATTTTTTTTTATTTTAAGCTAAAAGCTTTCCATGAAAAAAATTACAACCGGACTTAAAATAAAAGTAAAACAATTGAACTATTTTATAATAAAATGGCGAAGGCCCACGTTCTCAGAGAATACCAGCGTAAAATAGCATTCTAATACTGCTGTGTTTGGTATGGTGTATGTAGAGATCATTTTTACTGGAAACGGAGTTTTTCCATCTTAGCCCTCATGTTTGACAACGCATCTACATTTTGATTCTTAATCGAGGAAACATGTCACTTTTGTACGTGGTAGAGGCATGCTGCAGTTATATTAGTAGTGTAGTTGTAGCACGAAGGGGTCGGCTCGACCGGGGAAGTACCACGCTCTCACAGAATACCAGCGTATAATAGTAGCTTAATGCTGCTGTGTTTCGTATGGTGAGTGTAGAGAACCGGAGACACTTTTTACTGGAGACGAGGCATTCCATCTTAGTCTTCACGGATGACAACGCATCTACATTTTGATTCTTAATCGAGGAAACATGTAGACGTCTAACCAATTTCAATCAAACAAGACCAGAAATGCTTTTTCACTCCAGAGCTATTGCTCATATTATTATATGGAATGCCTCAGGCCTGTCATTATATCAGCTTCCTTACATTTAAAATTCCATGGTTCACAGTATCCATTTACCATCCGGTGAACTGTGCTCATTTATTAAACCTCATAAAAAACATTCAAACAACTGTAGTTTTTAATTTGTTGTTTTTATTTTATCCTATGAATCTAATTAACAAGTACATTACGCAGGTTTATGTAAAAAAATAAACATAGTGTTAAAAGAGATTTCAACACCTAAATATTTCTTTTATTTTTTATATTTTACAAATTTAACTTAATTTGCCACTTATTATGTTAGTATAGGATAAACCTGCTCTGACGTAATTCTCGTCGCAAAATTGAGCAATGGAAGTTCAGAATGCAACACACTAGAAAGTGACCTATTAAACCCCGGAAATACTCTGATAATATTCGCCCACACCCAGTTTACTCTAGAATCGGTTACCTGTGTTTAAGCTATATTACCGACACATGATGTCTAAACTCTAAGTGACATAATATCATATATCATATGTAATGTATTATATCATGTTATGTGAATTTGAGTTAGCCGTAATCCTGTATCTTAACGCTGGTACTGTTTAAACATCATACCTTAATCGAGCCATTTTATTAACGTGACGAAGACATTTTGTAGCGTCTATAGCGGTAAGTTAATTAAGGTAACTAGTTAAAAAACTCGAAGACATTTTTACTTTTATGAAAAAAATTTGGAATAGGAATGTTTGCCAGCTCGCACCGTACTGGGGAAGAGTCGGTGAGTTGGCCACACCCTTGTTGTTGCTACTACAGCCATATCAGCAATTAATGGTATTATCCATTTACAGACTCTGAAATCTGTAACGATCATTTTTAAATCGTTCAGCTGCAATCACCATCAGCTTCCTCCGCCAATCAACAGAGCGATTTACGCGAATTTTTCTTCCCCGCACGACCACACTAGAATTTACTGTCGCCTGTGGTTTTTCCGGCCCACAGTTTTCTAAAAATTTGGTAACGCACCTGAAATTCGTCTGGTGTTGCAGGTGTTCATGAGCGTCGGTGATCCAGTAGGCTAATTTACACATATTAAGTAGTTAAGTAATTTTAAGTTAAAATTTTAAGTTTATTTAGTGACTTATTGAAATTTTAAACTTTATGCAAATAAAGACTTAGTGTTTAAATAAGTAGAATCGAATTTTGACAATTTTTTTTTAAATTGGTGGGCGTGAATAATAATTAATTTGACACGGGACAAATACGATTTAGATAAATGCTAAAATAGATTTAAAAAAAAAGTTCGTGAGGCTTCACGTTGAGAGTAACTTAGTTTGAGCTAGTTACTCAGTCACTCAGTCTGAGCTAGATTAGAATGGCTCTCCAGAACCTTATAAACGGCAACGCCCAGGACCGGGACGGAATTACAGTGGAGCTTCTGAAAGCGGAAGGAAATCCAGTACTTGAAATCCTTCAGAAGTTCTTTAATTCCGTCCTCCATGGTGGCACAACTCCAGAGGCACGGAGCAGATGTGCAGTGGTGTTATTCTTCAAAAAAATCGACAATGCTCTCTTGAAGAACTATGAACTGATTTCCCTTTTGAGCCGCGGCTACCTGCTGTTTTCAAGAGTCATTACGAAACTTCTCGCACACAGATGCGACGACTTCCAGCCTCCCGAACACGGTGGTTTACGGAAAGGCTTTAGCACCATAGACTACATGCATACTCTTCTACAAATCGTACAAGCGACCGAAGAGTACAATCCGCCACTATGTCTTGCGGCAACTTGGCACTGCTTAAGGGACAACCTTAAGCAGTGCCAAGTTGACTGTCGTTATATCGGTGTGCTAAAGTAACTGTACAGTAGGGCTACGACGGCTATCCAAGTACAGAACTAGAGTACGAAACCTATCCAACTGCAGAAAGATATAAGACTGTGTTATATTATATCCCCGAAACTCTTCATCGCTGCGTTGGATGACATTGTCAACCTACGGCACAGGAAAGGATACGGTATTAACATCAATGGCGGATAAATCACTCATCTTCAATTTGCCGACGATGTGACGGAATTGCTATAAGACCTAAGTACTACGTCCATTGACCTCAATAGTATCTCCCAACGTATAGGTCTTAAAATGAACATGGAAAAAACAAAGATCATGTGTAACGTCCATTACCTATCACACCTATACCGGTAGCTATAGGAGTATGTTTACCTGGGACAAATATTCCGAATAGGTAAGACCAACTTTGATCGAGAGGTCAAACGACGGATTTAATTTGGCTGGGCAGCATTCGGGAGATTACGCCACATCTTCTCGTCAGGTATACTTCAAAACATGTAATAAAAATTGTATTAGCAATGCGAGTTGTCGCTGATAAATCAATAAAAATCATTGTTTATTTTCATATTTGTGTCAATTGTCAAACACACAATAGTCTATATTCGAACAGTCGCACAGAGTAGAGATTTTCGTCAAATAATTTTCAAATACTGCCAAAAAAGTTACAGACAGGTTAACTGAATAAGCTGTAAATTTTATGTAATTTCTAATGTTCTTTTCAACCGGCTCATAACTTTTTTCAAGACTAACCGATTGTGATGATTCTTTTTTACTTGAAAGCTGATGCTTTTCATGTGGTCCTATATAAATTTGATCAAGATTTGAACGGTAGTTATCCTTAATAATGCGTTAATTATATTAAAAAATTAATGATGTTCTCATATTATTTATATTGCTTTAATAGTCAAGGAGTGATACATGTCAAGGCAAAAAAGCGTATTCTAACTTAAGTCTAAACGTTTTTATTTTTAGTTGCACAACATTAGAAATTGGTATACAATTTCATTACAAATTTTTCAACCAATTGCAAAAGCTTATTGAACGACTTTCAAGAAGTGTTTCAATAAGTATTAATAGTATCATATATTACGTATTAGACATTCTATTCTATCCCATTAAACAAAAAAAATTTAAAAACAATTATTTCCTCCAAACCGAAATTCGGTCACGGCGTCTAGTCTCAACGGGGACTACACTAGCCGGAGCAGGACAGGATTAGCGCACACGAGCTCGGCAACGCACTCTGTTCCCTCTGTTATAGTTCGATGAGATGACAATCCGACACAATCAGAGAGGAACAAGGCACTGGACCAATGGCTTTATATGATTTCTAAAGCAAGGGGGTGAACACCGACACTTTCTGTCCCTGGGCTATTGAGAGTTTTTTGACATAACCCCAATAACTAATATCAAATACATGGAAAAGTAATCAAGAAAAACAATGCTATCGCAAAGGAATAAAATCGTAGCTGAAAAACCTTTTTATCTGCATGAATTTTACTTTAAAGTTGCTTGTATTGAATTTTTAAAACAGATTACTTAATCATTCGAAGCTAATTTTTTAGCAAAAGCTGGGCTAAGAGAAACGTGCACCGGGACTCGACATCCGCGATATTGCGCCACGTATATATATTTAGAAGCTTGTTAAATAATTCTATCTACGTACGCAGCTGGCTGCTTAATCTGTTTCCGTGCTACTTGAATATGTTAAAGCTTATCACAGCTTTAAAATTTTAAAATTGCTTATTAATGTAAACCTGTACATTGTCCTTTAGGTGGTAGAGCCACGCTGCTGCTATATTATGGTTCTAGCACGGATTGGTCGGCTTGACGGGGAAGGCCCACGCTCTCACAGAATACCAGCGTTTAAAGCAGCTTAATTCTGCTATGTTCTTATGGTAGTTGTCGAGAGCCGGAGAATCTTTTTACTGGAAACAACTGGTAATAACGCATCTACATTTTGATTTTTAATTAAAACTAGATGTAGGTATCTAGGCCACAGCATCCGCTTAATATCAGGTGAACTGTACACTCCTTTGTCACACCTAAACTATTGCAAAAAACCACGAAATTTTAAATGTGGGATATAAAGGCTTTTGTACTACTACTGCTTGTGCTTGTATACGGCTACTGGCGACTGGTACTGAGATCATTAGTCTGCGAAATATAAGAGATTAATTTAATCTTACAATAGTAGAGGTCATTTGCCAATGGTAGGTAGCACACAGTATATAGTGAGTTACAGAGTGGTACCGAAAAATCATCCTGTTACGATACCAGTCGCGATGATACCTGTGTAAGATAATTAATAAAATCAATCAAAGAAATTGCTGCTACTGTATAATGATTTTGAGATATCAAGATCAAAATGATCATCATCATCACAGCTATCTGTAAAAAATTTTAAAAGTCCACTGCTGAGCATAAGTCTTCCTCATAGAGTATCTTACAACATGAATTTCGACATAGAAGCCACGTTTTGTAAGCGGTTTGGCTACCGCAGATTGTTATTATATCCAGTTGTTATAAAGGATTTCCTCTGGGCGATAGACTTATAAATGAGGATATACGCAGTAGAACCAGAGTAACAAACATAGCCCAACGGATAAGAAAGCTGAAGTGGTAATGGGCCACCATATAGCCCATAGAACCAACAGCTGATGGAGAAAAAAGTTCTCGAGTGGCAGTCTGGTACCGGGAAACAAAGAAACTAGAAGAAGTGACGACCTGGTAAGATATGCGGAAAGTCGATGGATGTAAGTGGCTCAGGGCCGTGCTTCGTGGCGTACCTTGGGGATCACACATGTTCAGCAGTAGTAGACTCGCAAAAGGTTGTAATGACGATAATGAAGGGAGGTTTTGCGGCGCATTTTCCTGTTCTGTTTCCCTCCGCCGCTTCTCACTGCATCCACGGGATGAAATGGGCAGGATATTCCTACGTTGCCGCTG
Source organism: Parnassius smintheus behrii (assembly GCA_036936625.1). NCBI lineage: Eukaryota > Metazoa > Arthropoda > Insecta > Lepidoptera > Papilionidae > Parnassius > Parnassius smintheus. Next base: position 38,538,201 of record JAUPFT010000019.1, on the reverse strand, counting down.
CACTGTATATCGGGCATTGTTATTTATATGTCAATATTATATTATATCGTTAATTATATACCATTGACGAAAGGGCTACATTGTACATTGTAGAGCCATGTTGCAGTTATATTTTTGGTTGTAGCACGAATGGGTCGGCTCGACCGGGGAAGGACCATGCTCTTTCAAAATACCCGCGTAAAATGCAGCCTTTTACTGGAAACTAAGCAGTCGTCAGTGGTGACAACACATCTACATTTTGATTCTCTATTGAATATATCTTTATTCATGATAGCACTGTGTGTTGGTTTGTCACCCTTAGCCTATAAAAAAAGGATAATCTTCAAGGGAGCAGCTTATGTTTGTTCCCAGCCGGCAGAAAGAATCTAAAGGCGATATTACACAGATCAACCAAATTGAGACAATTTCATTGAAAAGCATTGAAAATTGCATGTTGAACGACTTTATCGTACACGTAAATTATTTAAATAACATTCAATGTTCACAGCGTAATGCGATGTAGAGCCAACTCGTGTCGTTAATCTGGAACTATTTAATTAATAAATTAAATTATTTAAACAAAGAAAATCTCGCTGTTGGTGGATGCGTCCGGGGATTACGAAAAGTATGGAGTGTAGAGTAATGCTGCAGTTATATTAGTAGTGTTGCAACTAGCGCCATCTAGTGTCAGGAACGAGAGCGAGGGGAGCTTTGCAGAAAATGACATCACAAATCTCTCCACCAACAGCGCCATCCGAAGAACTAAGTTTCTAGAAAATCTTTATTTGCGCACTCGTCCCTTTGCGCGCATTTACTTGAATATTCGGGATGCTTCTTTGCTAATTTAAATAAATAGGCGCTGCAAGATGCGACCGGGGCAGAGTTGAACTCGGCGACACAAGTGAAGCTTCGGAGCGGAATTAAGTGAGTTAGTGTATTTAATTATTAGTGTTTTTAACTTTAATTTGTGTAAAGTAAATTAAAGTGTTAATTTAGGTAATTTTATCGGCAATTTTTATTGTCACGAACCTCAAGCTCGTAACAATTGGTGTCAGAAGTGGGTGAAAATCATGCTGATTTTACCTAAGGAGGAAACGGAGGGTGTCCGTACCCGCAGTCAACGCCAGCAGGAGACGGACCAAAGGAGATTTGGTGGTGCAACGCCGCAGACTTCGGAGGGCCAGCCACCGGCTGCAGGCCCGTCAGTAACCCCTACATCTGCAGCACCTGACTTAGGTGCTCTGATGGATATGCTGCAGGAGCATTTCCATCAGAGCACCTAAACAGGCCCGTTGGTTGAAAGAGCAACAAGAGGAACAGGCCCGTCTGTTGAAAGAGCAGCAGGAAGAACAGGCTCGCCGACAGGAGGAACAAGTCCGTCAGTTGAAAGAGCAGCTGCAGAGCGGACAGGATGAACAGGCCCGTCGGTTAGTAGATCAGCAGGCGCAACAGGCTCGCCGACAGGAGGAACAGGTCCGTCGGTTGGAAGAGCAGCTACGGGGCGGACAGGCAGAACAGGCCCGCCGACAGGAGGAACAGATGCTTCTCATGAAGGACCTTCACGCTACCTTCAGGAAAGAGATAAGGGAGGTGAAGGATAAGGTTGCTCAACATGATAACCGCCTGTCGGAAGCTGAGACCCAAATCAACCAAGTTAAGAAAACGCTGGATGAACTCAAACTTGGGGATGGAACTACAGCTCCCGTAGTAGCTTCAGCACCTTCACTACGTGGGTTCAAGGTGCCACCGTTCGACGGGACTTCTTCCTGGTCAGCCTACAAAATCCAGTTCGAGGCTGTTATGAAAGCGAACGGCTGGAATAAAAGTCAGGCCATGACCGCTCTCACACTAGGCCTACGCGACCAGGCCTTAACAGTTCTGGAAGCTCTCGGTGAGGAATCGACTTATGAGCAACTCCTTGAGGCATTGGAGGCGAGATATGGCGACACTCACCTGGAACACGTCTTTCGTGCGCAGCTTAAAGATCGCGTGCAGCGCATCAACGAAAACCTGCAGCAGTGGGCTCTAGAGGTGGAGAAGCTGGTGCGAAAAGCATACCGGTCTGTACCTGCGCTCATTGAAGGGAACCCGGTGCAACATTCATCGACGGCATTCGTGACCTGGAAGTCAGAGCTGCTATGAGGCTCGGGCACCACGAGACGATTAAGGACGCCTTGGCCCATGCACTGGAGGTAGAAGCCGTGCGGCATGATCATCGTTCCCATCGCGTCAGGGAGGTTGCAGCAGCTACAGTTCGCGACCGCAACAAAGGATACAGCCCTAGGTGCTATGGCTGTGGGGAAAAGGGCTATCTTCGATCCAGTTGCCCTAAGCGAACCCTAAAAAGGGACGGTGAACGATCTCAGGAGGGTAGTGCGGCCAACAGCACCGCCCAGCAGCAGCAAGGAAACGAGTAAAAGCTAGAACTGCGGGGCGGGTGCTGGCTGATGTTAAAAGAGCCCCAAGGATCTCGATCTCACAAACCCATGATGGGAACAGTCTAATCATCAAGGGCGAGGTCAACGGAATGCCGTGTAAACTGACCATAGACACTGGAGCCTCTCGTACGGTTGTTAGTTCCCAACTTATAAGTCAGTTCCTTGGGGACTCCGCATACAACCTAGAACGCATTAATTTGGTAACAGCCACCGGTCAGCGTAAACCCGTCCGTGGAGAGAAGGAGATAGAGTTGAAGCTAGGCAACGTCATCTACCTGCATAATGTCATCGTGGCTGATATAATGGACGACTGCATCCTAGGCCTGGACTTTATGAGGAATAATTGTTGTGAGATCGACGTTAAGCAAGGTGTTTTGAAATGTGGACAGGAGGAACTTTTTATGGAAGGTGCGTTACCAGGGAACGTGTACAGCATTAGGAAGATTGTTCTTCCGCCTAGATCGGAAACGATAGTTCCGGTTAGTCTTCCTCGAAACGCTGGGCAAGCTCACCGTTATGTACTTGTGGAAAGGGTAAACAATGACCTTCCATGGAAAGTAGCTCGAACCTTTGTCAGGACCACTGACATCTCAGGAGTACGTGTGCTGAACCTTTGCGACCGGGAACAGATTATAGAAAAAGGCACACTGATTGGTGCTTGTGAGGAAGTAGATTGGTTACGTCGGTGCCAATATCTATCGACTGGGACCCCCAGCAAGGATGCAGAAACGAGAGTGACCACACTTTTGGAAGACTGTCGCAGTGTTCTCTCCCCGAACGAATTGGTCAAGGCGAAGAAGTTGTTACTCAAGTACGCCGATGTATTCTCATCAAACGATGCTGACATAGGAAAGACTGGCTTAGTTCAACACAAAATAAACACAGGAGAAGAATTGCCTATCCGTCAGCGGCCAAGAAGATTGCCGGTAGCACGTGAAAAGGAAGTGGAAACCATGATTGAAGGAATGGTGAAGGATGGTGTTATTGAACCTTCCTCTAGTCCATGGTGTTCACCAGTGGTGCTGGTGCAGAAGAAGGATGGCAGCATGCGGTTTTGTGTTGACTACCGCCGTCTGAACGACGTTACGAAGAAGGACAGCTATCTCTTGCCAAGAATTGATGACACGCTGGACATGCTAACAGGAGTAAAGTGGTTTAGCACGCTGAATCTAAAAAGTGGCTACTGGCAAGTTGAAACTGACCCTAAGGACAAGGAGAAAACTGCGTTCTCGACGGGAAAGGGTCTGTGGCAATTTAAAGTAATGCCGTTTGGGTTGTGCAATGCTCCAGCAACGTTTGAAAGGCTGATGGAGCTTGTACTTACTGGGCTAATTGGCGATGCCTGTCTGGTCTACTTGGATGACATCATCATCGTGGGCCGTACGTTTGAGGAACACCTTCAGAACCTGGAACGCGTGCTCATGAAGATTCAGAGTGCCAACCTCAAGTTGAGTCCGAAGAAATGTTCATTATTCAAACGACAAGTTAACTTTTTAGGGTATGTAGTGTCGGAAGAAGGTATCCGTACGGATCCGGAGAAAATCGCCGCTGTCAAGGGTTGGCCGGTTCCAAAAGACAAGACGCAGGTTAGAGCATTTTTGGGTTTGTGCTCCTATTATCGGCGATTTGTGAAGAACTTTGCAGATATAGCCAAACCTCTGCACAAGCTAACCGAGGAGAAGCGACATTTCTGCTGGGATGAAAATTGCAATATCGCATTCCGGGAGCTCAAGGACCGTCTGTGCAAAACACCTATTTTGGGATACCCTGATGCAAGCAAAGAATTTATAGTTGACACAGACGCAAGTGATATAGGACTTGGCGGTGTGTTGTCTCAACGGAATGGTGACCAAGAGGTCGTGATAGCGTACTTCAGCAAGTCGTTGTCAAAACCGGAAAGGAACTATTGTGTCACAAGACGCGAATTGCTCGCTGTGGTAAAGTCGTTGCAGCATTTTAGCAAATATCTTCTGGGACGAAAATTTCTCTTAAGAACTGACCATGCTGCACTAAAATGGCTATTGCAGTTTAAAAATCCAGAAGGACAAGTTGCGAGGTGGATTGAACTACTGCAGGAATACAACTTTAAGATCGAACATCGCAGCGGAAAATCTCACGGCAACGCAGATGCATTGTCAAGAAGACCTTGTCCTGAAGATTGCAACCATTGTACTAGGCAAGAGTGTAAGGAAGAGGTATCCGTGAGGATGCTCAGGATGGACCACCTCGGCAACGAATGGAAGGACAGCTTACAACATGCACAGCAGGAAGATCCGGATATCAAGCCGATTCTGGAATGGATAAAGGCCAGTGCTCCCAAGCCTAAGTGGAGCGACGTCTCAGCAATGAGTTCGACCACTAAAAGCTATTGGGCCCAGTGGGACAGTTTGTTGCTTCAGGATGGAGTTCTGTGCCGTAAATGGGAAAATGTTAGGGGAGACAGCTGTCATTTGCAAATGGTTGTCCCTAAAGCTAAAGTACCGGATGTTCTACAGCTGTACCATAATCATTGTTCCATAGGCTATCTGGGAGTTAAACGAACTCTACTGAAGATCCGAGAACGGTTTTACTGGGTCCACTGTCGAAACGATGTCGAGGACTGGTGTCGCAAATGTACAAGTTGTGCGGCTGTAAAGGGACCTCAGACTCGTAGTTGAGGTGCATTGAAGTTGTACAATGTTGGTGCACCATGGGAGAGAATAGCCATTGACGTGGCGGGGCCGTTTCCGGAGAGTGAAAGCGGTAACAAGTATTCTACCTTCTAAGTAGTAAGAAGTCTTCGCCATTCCAAATCAAGAAGCTTCAACAGTTGCAGATAAACTAGTTCATGAAGTCTTCTGTCGTTTTGGAGTACCTTTAGAGATTCACAGCGATCAAGGAAGGAATTTTGAGTCTCAAATATTCCAGGAAACTTGCCGAGTTATGGGTACTCATAAAACAAGAACGACTTCTTATCACCCGCAAACTGATGGAATGGTGGAACGATTTAATCAGACGTTGGAGAGGTACCTAGCAAAAGTTGTAGACAATCGGCAACGAGATTGGGACAAGCACATACAACCGTTATTGTTGTCATATCGAAGTTCTGTTCACGAAAGTACAGCTGTGACACCAGCTTTCGCAAACTTTGGAAGAGAATTACGGCTGCCTGCAGACCTGATCACCGGGATACTACCTGATGCCCCACGCAGTATAACCGATTATACAAATGACTTGCGGAACAAAATGAATGACATTTATGAGCACGTCAGACAATCGGGCCTTGCTGGCCCTGTCTGATGTCTGAGAAAATGAAAACCCGGTACGACCGCAAAATGAACAATAAAGGGTTCAACGAAGGTTCATTAGTGTGGTTGCACAATCCAGTCCGCAGCAAAGGGAAATCTCCTAAGCTTCAAGCTAAATGGGACGGCCCGTACCGGATTGTAACCAGGATCAACGATGTGACCTACCGGATACAGAAAGGCGCAAGAGGGACTCCTAAGATCGTCCATGTGGATCGCTTGGCGCGTTATTATGGGACCGATAATGCTCGGGACGAGCATGTCTTAGGAAGGGGCAGTGTTGCAACTAGCGCCATCTAGTGTCAGGAACGAGAGCGAGGGGAGCTTTGCAGAAAATGACATCACAAATCTCTCAACCAACAGCGCCATCCAAAGAACTAAGTTTCTAGAAAATCTATACTCGCACACTCGTCCCTTTGCGCGCATTTACTTGAATATTCGGGATGCTTCTTTGCTAATTTAAATAAATAGGCGCTGCAAGATGCGATCGGGGCAGAGTTGAACTCGGCAACACAAGCGAGGCTTCGGAGCGGAATTAAGTGAATTAGTGTATTTAATTATTAGTGTTTTTAACTTTAATTTGTGTAAAGTAAATTAAAGTGTTAATTTAGGTAATTTTATCGGCAATTTTTATTGTCACGAACCTCAAGCTCGTAACAGTAGTATAGTTGTAGCACGAATGGGTCGGCTCGACCGGGGAAGGACCACGCTTTCACAGAATACCAGCGTGAAATAGTAGCTTAACGCTGCTATGTTGCGTATGGTGAGTGTAGAGAACCGGAGACTCTTTTTACTGGAAACGAGGCATTCCATCTTAGTCCTCACAGGTGACAGACAACGCATCTGCATTTTGATTTGTGAAAGATAGATGTAGATGTCTATAGGCAGCAGCAACCACTTACCTTCAGGTGGACTGTGTGCTCGTTTGTCACCCTATGCTATAAAAAAGAAAAAATATTACTCATATGGCCCTTGTCTGTAAAGCTGATGCACCACACGCTTGACGGTGACATGTGAAATGCAGTTCACATTGAAGGAGAGCAGATATGTTGAATAACTCCAACTACATTCTAATTTCTAATCACGATACGTAAAAATGTTAATACCTCGCTAACCAGGGCGTCATTAAACTTTATTTCTTCATCAATCACTGCCGTTAAGTCTTCATCATAATTATCTACAATGTACGTCCATCTCAAATTAGGAACATTGGCGGTATTATGCAACCATTCAGATACTTTGTACGGAATGAAGGGGAAATATAACCTCAAATGGCTTAGCAAAATCCTCCGTTATGCCGAAAGTATTGCACCATTAATTTTTAAATAAATATATGGTAAAACTGAGGATTAATGTTAAGGGCTATGTTAGACGAAAACACGATTCCGTAAAATTTTCTCGATAGAAGAAAAATCCAAAGTTACCTCCATACTGAACAATAAACCGCTGTTATTCATAAGATACTTTAAATAAGATCATGAAACTTTGCATACTAACTGAACTAACTATAAAGCAGTGCTTATGTTATTTCCTTTTTTTAAATACCATTATTTTCACTGTAAAAAGAAATTACCTAAACTATCGGCGTCTTGAAGCTTGATTCCTGTCACTTACGATCAGAATACACATTACGCAACAGGAAGACGTAAAATTAAAATGGGAAATAACCGTAATAAAAATAAGAAGCGACTGGGTTGGCGTTAAGAAACAGGCATAAATATGATAAACCTAATGAAATAAGTATCTAACGACCTATCTACTTACAGTATTAGTGATTACAAACATGTCGGTACATAGCATACGACGCGCGGGGAAGTGGGGGCGAAATTAGAATTTGAGCTGTCTTACTATATCCCCTTAATATATAAGAGCAAGAAAGACCTGCCCTATATTACATCGGTATCGAGTAAGTTTCTATTTAAGGTAATAAATGTTAACTGTTTCGCATCTGTATTACTAGAGTAATCAGATGCAAGATGCGTGGCTGCAAAATAAAAAGTCTTAATATCTAGACTTCTATGGTTTTCTGATAAAAATGTCTCCTCTCTCGTGGGGCGCTTATACTATAAATTACATGAACAAACACTCCGAAACAATTTTTAGATCATTTATTGAACCATTTATTACAACCATTCAAAAGTCCACCACTGACTTTAGGAATCTCCTATATATTGTCTAATATAGAATATATTTGTCTTTTATCACTTTGAGTAGTTACCACGAAAAATTAAAAAATATTTCGAAATAAGTAAAATCAGCCATAATGCGTCAAAGCAATGCGGCGGACTGAGATGAAGACCTGTGCCCCGCTGTGGGACGTATATTGGCTTTATTTTTCAGGAAGATGCTGCTGCCCATCTCCTTTTTCAATTCCTTCTGTCAACTCACGACACCCTCGAGATAATATAGACTAATTTTCTTACGCCGCCACTACACGGCGAACAATTATTTGTATGCAATGTTAAGAGGATACCCCGAAAATGAATCGCGGTTTTCGGAGCGTGGCTTATCCATTTGTCAGTGTAGCTCACGGACGACTGAGGGAGTGTCAAAATGAAAGTGATGCCATGACTTCTTAAGGTGACTCTAGTCGACATTATTTCCATAGAAATTTTGGAGGGGTTTTACTCCGCTGTTTGACAGTGTACATCCAAAATTAAACATGATATCGTTTTGTCTCATTATTAATTTTGTCTGTACCGAAACAGAATAGTAAAATAAAAAGTCATTAAAAAGTTACGAGCTACCAAAGATTCGTTTTTATTGCCAATTTTAACACAACTTTGGGCGTAAATTAGTAATAAAAGCAGTGTAAAATTTCCAAAACAACGTCGGTACCGAAACAGCTCAATTATCGAAGAATTCAATAAATTTTATTGGTAATTGATTCATGCAGTGGTTTTTTCATAAAACCCCTCATTCCAAAGGCCTTTTCGTATTTTTTTACGCGCGCGTGCTTATATGAATTATCGTGCATCTCACTGAATAACATTTCCCCCGGTGCGCTGCGGGAGGACGACACTTACACACACATGCAAGCGCGGTGACGCGCGCTTTTCTAGTTTTATTCGACTCGGTCAGCTGCGGCCTGTGACGTTCGTATGACTATAGCTATACCTGCGCTCTAAATTACTACGTTACATTGACCCCTGCTTGAACTTTGGATTAAATCAAATTGATATAAGCACAGACAAAAATAGAGGAATATATAAATAAAATTTTGAAAAAAAATGATCTCAAAATTTTATTAATGTTCCGCTAATTTTATCTGTAACCTATGTCAATTTGATTTACATTCGATTATAATTATATTCTCAGACGTACAGGTTTCCTCAATATGTTTTCCTTCACCGCCGAGCACGTGGTAAATCAGCACAATTGCAATTAACAATTTCATTGGTGCCGGCGGGGATCGAACTCGGGTCTGCATGTCTGAGAAATTAAAAAATATATATTTCGAAGAAATGTGAAGTTCGTCAACACGCATTGAGGCAGCGTGGCGGACATTTCCTTAAAACCCTCTCAGAAATTAGAGGAGGCCTGTGCCCAGCAGTGGGACGTATATAGGCTGTAACTTTACTTTTTTTACTTTTATAAACATGTTATTTTACCGACGAAAATTTTAAAGAAAAATAAAAAATAAGCAACCGGCAACCTCCTAGACTTGCGAGATGTCAGTGTAACAAAACAAAACGGCCCAGAAAAATAGACTTTCCAACTGATAGCTAAATCAGCACGCAACAATTTCATTGGTGCCAGTGGGGATCGAACCCGGGTTGCTCCCGTACTGTGATACCTATAACGAGCGCTAACCATGTGAGCTACCACGGCTCTCAACGACATCGTTCCGTTCGCATAGCATAGCAGAGTAAAAAATTAGAGATTGTGGTGTTTGAAATTTGTCATCTGTGAGAGTGAATTTTATCTGTGTACTCTGTAACAAATAACTATATAGAAAAAAATGTGAAAATGACATTTCGCCATTTTTGTTTGTGTACTGGTTAGGAACTCGATCAAAAATTTGATAATTTTTCTGTTTTTATACGTTATTTCTAATGTTATTTTACATCAAATTAATTGTAAAGATATTTTCTTTAGGAAATATGTTCCATTACGACGATTCAAAAACGTTTACATATAATAATTTACCTCGAAATTCACTATACGCGATTATCGTTTATTGATTATATTATGTTGTTTAAAAAGTATTCCTATCAGCTTTTTGTTAAATGGATGCTAAATATAAAAGAATGCTTCAGTATTGATAGCAATTTATAAACGAAATATCTGTTGAGATGTGTCTAGAAATTATTAATACTTATTTTTATTTATTTATTAAAATAATAAATAAATAAAAATAAGTATACATTTATCTATAGTGAGTACTAGTTTTTCCCCGCGATCTCGCCCGCGTGGAATATGGATTTCATGGGTTTTAATTTTTTTGCGCGGAACCCTAATTCTTTTTCTAAAACAAAAGTAGTTCAAGTTATTCCTTATATCATCAGCTATCTGCCAGTGAAAGTCCCGTCAAAATAGATCCAGATTTTTCGGAGATTAGCTGGAACAAACAGACAGACAGACGGACCGACAGACAGACAAAAATTTTAAAAATTGTGTTTTTGTTACTATGTAGTACTTTCATATGCATTTAATAAAAAGCTGTTATTTTAACATTACAAACAGACACTTCAATTTTATTTATTTGTAGATATAGATATAAGATATTATTCACATTGGCGTCATTTTAAAGGGAATATCATGTACTATTATAATAATAAAATAATTGTCTCCAGTAAATATTATACTTTTCTTGTAAAACTCGAAATAACAAATAAATACGATTTATTTTTATATTCCCATATGCTTTATTTTCATCCTTTATTTTTTAGTTGACCAATTTTCTTTTAACAAAATTAAATTCTGAATTCGTTGAGCTTTTTGAGAATATTTTCATTTGAATATTAGGTAGGTACCTATTTAGTTTTACAGTAGTAATCGTTTTTGTTGCGACAGTCTCGCGCGGTCGTAAAAAAATGTTACTGCGCGGACAGGTGGGACGAGAATCACTTGCGCGGCGTGGACGGTGGATAGGTACCTACCTACTGTTATTACCTAGATACCCACAACCTACTATACAACAAAATTTGACAAACTGTCGCTGCGTCGTGGACACTAAAATCTAAACTGCCTACCTACCTGCCTAAGTACGTCGGTACTAAGGAAACAGTCTTGACGGGTCACTTGTCTTGATAAAAACATGTGTTTACATCAGTGATATTGTGTGTATATAAAAAAAGTAAGAAGACAGGTAAGTATTTTTGAAAACAATTTATAGGTAGGCAGAACTAATTACAATTATTATCTAAATATTATAAATGCGAAAGTTTGGATGGATAGATGTAAATATGTTACTCAATCACGCCAGAACAGCTGAAGGGATCTGGATGATATTTAGCTCAGAGATAGGTTATACCTAACGTGACCAGACGTCCCGTTTTGAACGGGACTGTCCCTTTTTATAGTTACGAGTCCCGGTGTCCCCGAAATGAACTCTGGGACGCAAAATTAGCCCGTTTTCTTACTAATTTGCTTTCTTACCAAAGAAATGGAGATATTCTATTGGGCAGATTAAAAAGTTCTTAAAAAGGAATATATTGACTGTAATAAAGATGCAAAAGTTTTTGACGAACTACAAATTTCAGTTCTAAAGGCGAATATAACTAAACATATATATATATATATATATATATATATATATATATATATATATATATATATATATATATATATCGTAAATTTCTAAGCTAACTGAATTTTTCTGAATAAATAACTTTAAAAAAGTGTTTTTTTTTATTAACTAGTACCTGTTAACTGACCTAAATAAACCAATGTCCCGTTTTGAGTCAAAAATAAATGGTCACGTTAGTTATACCTGGTCTGGAATAACACATTTGATACCGTTTATTCAGGTATTTCGTTCCTGTGGGATAATTTTCGAGTTCACGCGTTTGAAGCCGCTGGCAACAGCTGGTACGGATATAAACTGCGATGACTGTTCCAGTTCATGCTTCGGCGTCGTGAACTCTTGAGTGATCGCTGCATGACCACCCGGGGAAAACAAAACATAATAAAATAAGCAATCTATATTAGGTATCTATAGAGGTATAGTATAAAGCGATAACGCAGCGCCTAATAATTTAGTACGAGTTTGTAGGTAGCTACTGCTGATTTCTCAGCAAGCGTCGAGCGGCACAGAATAGGGTGGTATGTATGTGTGCATCGTGTTCGTGTAACTTCGTTTTTGTTCTAACGATTCGGAACGCCGTACGAACAAGACGTGCGTTCTAACTGCTCTTCAGTGATACTATCTCTGTCGGGCACGATGCCAGGTGAGACAACGTGCTTTTTGGCTGCGCCCACCAATGAGTTCGAGCCCGCGACTTGTGCCACCTTAATAAGCAAATTATGAAATAGCCATAACGAGCACCCGCTCGGAAAAACTAAGTAATCGCCAAACAACATTTTTTTACAAAACTTTGTTATGGATTAAAAAAATGTTTTATGAGAACTTAGATATGATGATTATTTACTATGCTGTAAAAATAATTCCATTAACTTATTCGTAAAAAAATTGTGGCGTCATGGAGAAATGTAACTATCGCGTTTTCCTTTTATGAAATCCAAGGTCATATAGTCAAAAATATATACCAAAAATTGGTTCGTAATTTATAAAACTTAAAATAATATGTGAAATAGAAAAACCACCAAATTTTCAAGGTATCCACCTTAACATCAGTAGTCAACATCAGTATCGGGAGTAAAACCCACATGTGGAATATCACAGTGATTTGCTGATTGACTCAGACTCGTTACCGAGCTGAGAAAAATTCTCTATATTATACTTAGTCGTATAATCTTTACATTTATTTAAATCTAGATTTTTTCGTATATACGTAATTATGAATCACGAAAACCATAATTACGCTGCACAAATATCGACATAGGCCGGGGCTTAAAACGAGAACCTACAATAAGGCATACGTCAACATTGACTCGCTATGTAGTGCTCGATGCAAGAATACCAACTACCCCGTATCGTATCGTATCGTACCGTGTAAGAGGCAACTTAGGGAAACAAATGAGATGGGCAGCAACGTCTTCCTAAACCAACCTGCCAAGCGTGGCGACTATTAATGTCCTCCAGACCGAATTTCGGTCACGGCGGCCTTCCTCAACGGAGACGACCCATCGGCGCAGGACAGGATTACAGTGCCCACAAGTGTACTCGCTTTCCCCTCACTCTCATAGTCCGATGGGACAGTAAACCGACACAACCGGAGAGAAGATCAGGCGCAGGACCAATGGCTTTACGTGTTTTCCGAGGCACGGGGTACTGAGAATTTCTTGACGGAAAAACTCAATAATTGATTTTTTGGTCCAACTCGGTATTCGAACCTCATGATCAGCAGTCGTACTACTACAACCACTAGACCAAAGAAGCAGTCATATAACAAATATTTCTCCTATGAGGCAATCTATGGTGAGGCTATGTTTAGCAGTGAACTTTAGATTAGTTGTAACGGTTACGGTAACATCTATGACAACTGCACACGTCGCTAAGATCCCATCTGTTCGGATGTGTGCAATCTTGTAAATATCTTGTATGTCCTTAATTTATAGTAGACTGCAGTATTTATATTAGTCTCCGCAGTTCACAGACTGTGAACATGTTCAAGATCTTGCCCACTATTACATCAGCTAATTCCGTAATTCCGGGCTGCTACTGAAAATTTCGTTACAAAAACCCAACTAGTGATATCGGCCCGACCCGGTATCAACTAGGCAGTCAATCAAATTACCAAATACGGGTTACATATATCATGCCCAGCACACTCATGTACTACGATTAGTTCATAATTTATCATCATCAATACAGCCCATAACGAGTCGACTGCTGCACATAGGCCTTCCCCCAGGAATGCCACAGAACACGGTTCTGAGTCACCTACATCCATCGAGTTCCTGCATCTCTTACCAGTTCGTCACTCCACCTAGTGGGAAACCACCCTATACTTCACTTATCGGTATGAGACTATCGCTTGAGAACCTTTCTTACACATCGGTTTTTAGTCCTCCTTATAAAGCTGTCCACTTCAGCTTACTGATTCATTGCACTGTTGGTTAATCGGGTTCTACTGTAGATATCTGCATTACGAAGTCTATCACGTGGAGAAACTCCGAATATAGCCCTCTTCATAGCTTGCTAAGCGACCTTGAGCTTCCCCATACGTTCATTAACCATAACAGCCTCCACTACTGAACATTGGTCTCCTCATAGCTTGCGCCATTGGGTGGATATTTACCATAGTTACCACGCTTAGCAGATGGGTTTAGATTATAAACAGATTTTTATTATTTTTAATTGTTGAAGTTATGTTTCGTTTCCCTTTTTAACCTCTTACGACAACCACGGGATAATATGGGATACTTAGTGGAATCCCTTACGGCGTCGCTATTCACCGTACGTACTATGTAATTAGAAGACATGCAACGAATAGTAAGGTACGCGAGGGTTTGCCGCCCTATAATGGCGGGGCCGTTTGAAAATCAGCGCTGCAAACTCGCGGCTTATGCTGAGAGGGTCCCTTCCACCACTTCATCATAGCACATTGCATGCACATATAATCGACGCTTTTCTTCTCTTTAGTCTAATTTCCTGTTTTTAATTTGTTGATAATAATAGTCACTTGTTTTATTTTTAATTGTAATTAGTCATGTGTGAGTGTAGTGTTGTAGATGTAAGTGTTGGAATGTCTTTATGTCTATAAAACCAAAACTAAAATGACAGAGACAAAAACACAAAGCCTTATACTATATCTAATATATTAAAAAAATAGCAAACAAACTTTGGCAATAATTAGGAACACTTCGAAAAATCAACATAAAAATACTAACTACACTACAAAATACTAAAATCGACTAAAATATTTACTGTAATGTGAACTGTTAAAATAGCGTCGATAAAGCAGCGCCCTTTTGACCCTTTAATATTTTATTGACTGATGAAGAGCTATCGTATCACAGAGTCATCTATGCAAACAAGCCTGTAGTTTTTAAGTTGTAAGAAAGTTAAATGGATTTACCATATTAACCGGATGACCATGTTACCCTCATCTACTATATATTCGGCCACACACCACACGCTGAATACCGAATATTCTGCGGCTTTCCTGGCCGAGTAGCCAAATATCAGGCTAAAGTATTCGGCCGGGAAAGAAGTACTGTTTTTTATTCAGAGCTTCTATTCTCGCAACCTGAGATTGTCAATGAGAAGAAAATTAGTAAAATACTGCCTGAAAATGCAGAAAAATTAGCCTTTCTGCACCATAACCATCTACTTTAATTACGATAATTCGTACATCGGCATTTATCTGATAGTTTATTTTTATTTTTTATAATACGGAAGTCGATTATGTACCTTTGACTACTTTAATAATAATTATTAAACAAATCAATATTTTTATATTACCAATTATCTGACTACAACAAAATATCTTACTTAAGTACTCGGTATTCGGCCGAATAGGAAAAAAGTTGCCGAATAGGCCGAATACCAAATAATAGCCGAATAGGGATAATTTGAAATAGCAATCGATTAACCAAAACTAGAAATATCTCAACGTAAACAGGGTATTAGGACCTTGTCTTTTTTTGAACCGCTAATATGCGCATTACCAGGTGTTTGAATTAAAATGAGATGAAAAAACGATATCGCACTGAGATGCCTAATCCAAATTAGGTATGGGCGGCCGGCCCTGATTGCTTAGATTTCAGAAGGTAGGTTATTAATTGACCGGTTAAGGATCGGCAGCGCCTTTAATTGTAAACTAGGTAAAGTTAGTTCATATGTACTTTTAAGGCTTGGCAAACTAACAGAATCTATCTTCAAATGCGTCGAGGTTTGAAGATCGATTTCTTTATAGAAATGTTCTAATGGTAAAATACTGCAACAAATCCCATTAGTGTTTTCGAATGACATTTACAATATAGTGTATTTTTTGACCTCATTTATAAACGAGGAGGATTTATTTTCGACACGTATATTCTTTTACATATATTCGTATAAACATCGATTACTCAGAAACGTGTGAAACAAATTAATGGATTTGTTTTTATCAATAGGTCGGTTAAAATTCAAGGGTAGATCCAAATAAATTTGAGCCCCAGTTGTGTTGTTTTTCCCTCCTCTGAGACTGGAATTTTTTTAATGTATTTAGACCACATTCTAACTCTTACTTTGAACTTATGTTAGTCCATAGTTCACCCAAAAGGATTAAAAATAAACTTTTAATACATGTAAGTTCTTACTTTTTATTAAAATAGGTTTTGCCTGCGTTAGGATCTATTAATGTCATTTAGATTTTTAATAAATCTTACTTTATTTAAAAATATCCATTTTAAAAGAAAAACCATAAATTTTTACCGATATAATATCCTCGTGCTTCCGAAAACGCCGTAAAGCCGTTTGTCCTGCGCCTGATCTTTTTCCGGTCCTTTCGAATAACCGTCCCATCGGATTATGAGAGTGAGGGAATAGAGAGTGCACCTGTGCTTACACATACACTTGGGCACTGTAATCCTGTCCTGCGCCGATGGCTAGACTCCGTTGAGGCAGGCCGCCGTGACCGAAATTCGGTCTGGAGGACATTAATATATGACATAGAAAGTCATAAAAATAATTTTCGTACAATGATTTTTTTTGACTTTCTATATCATTTAAGTCAACAAGAATGTTACTCGTAATTACTGGCTGAGAGGTACACCATCTTAGTCCATAGAGGACGCATTTGAAGACTTCTCTGTTTTTGAAGTTGGTAGCGGATGTCCATGAACTGCAGTAGCCACTTGCCGTCAGATAGACCGTGAGTTCGTTCGCCACTTCAACTTTATAAATAAATCAAAACGTCTGTACGTGGTGACAACGCAAAAAAATGGAATGTTAACTACTTCTTCATTTCCATGCATAAGCATGTTTAATGCAAAGCCTTTTTCATTACTGATAATATTTCGTGACAATTTTCAAATATAGAATAGATTTTTATTTTGTTTTAATTATATTGTCTATTTCTCTTGGGACGCTAAACCCAAATTTCACAGACTGCTAGCGGCAAGCTGCACTGCCAGTCCGATAACATGCTCAGTATCTATAGCCAATTCTTCTACAGAACACTTTTCCGCAGGCGCATTTTTGAAAACATTATCTTCTTATTATAATTTTCTTATAAATATGCTGTTTCATGATGAATCTAAGTATTCAGAGCCAAAGTAAAAATTCGTGTAGCTTAGCTTATATTACTTAAAATTTGTGTACCATTTCGTACGTGGTAGAGCCATGCTGCAGTTATATTAGTAATGTAGTTGTAGCACGAATGGGTCGGCTCGACCGGGGAAGTACCACGTTCTCACAGAATACCAGCGTATAATAGTAGGTTAATGCTGCTGTGTTTCGTATGGTGAGTGTAAAGAACCGGAGACACTTTTTACTGGAGACGAGGCATTCCACCTTAGTTCTCACGGGTGACAACGCATCTACATTTTGATTCGTAATCGAGAATAGATGTAGATATCTATGGACCACAGCAACCACTTACCATCAAGTGGACTGTGTGCTCGTTTGTTAAAGTTAAAGCTTACTCTCGCGATTATCTTAATACCGCCCTACGATGTACCATAATAATGAAAATAATAGTTATTGCAGTAGAGAATCTCGCAGATTGTCCAAAATGCGATGGACGTATATAAGGGTATACGAGTATAATACGTCACTCTGGACGTTTCGGTAGCATAGCAATAGTACTAAAACATAATCACATAATTACCGTACGTAATACGGGAATGTCTTGAGTAAATCGCAATAATTTCACGTTCTATCACAAAAACTACCAGCCTAGTTATCCAACATCCCTAATAAATTACTTATCAACCTGAATACCGAGAAATTTTAAATGCAATTTTCCGTTGTATAAAGATAATTTATTGCCTTCACTATAATTATACGGTTATGTAGTTTCTGTTCTTACATAACAGTATTTTAGGAATATAAGTTAAATCAAGTAAACCAGTGAGTACAGGATGTGTAAATAAGTTAGAGAAGCTACTGGATGTGTATGCTCATATTTAATAAAATACCCCAAAATATAAAAGACTTACCCCTTAATAGATTTAAAGGCGCCCTTTACAGGTGGCTAAATGATCATTGTTTTTATAATGTGAATGACTACTTAAATTTGACATGATGTGACAAAACAGTAGTTCTATATTTTAATTGCATTTTCAATTTTAATTATTTTTAAATTTGTATGTATTTGTATTAGTATTGGTAATTTGCAAACGATGACTATTTTATGATGAATATTTTAATTGAATTCGATATTTTATTATAGTAAACTTAATTATAAAAAATGTATTTGCACACTATCAATAGATGTCTGAAAAAGGGAACTACACTTTACAATAACCACCTTAATGTACCCTTTTTCAAAGCAAATAAATCTTCATTTCATTTTATTTCATTTCTAGTAGAGCGGCTCGACAAAGCTCTCTTTGCCGAGCTGTTTCATTCGTACTGCTGACTTAACTACTCACCTACCGATAGCATTAGCCATGTTCTACACACAATGTATATAGGACATTCGTACTTGCCCCCCCCCCCCCCCGAAATGACCAAAACTGTGGTGGTGCCAGTTGTGAAAAATAAAACCGGTGATTTAAGTAACAATATACTATAGACCTATCTCGCTGACCAGATATTTTTCTGCCTAGAACTCGGCCTGGGAAATAACCACCTTACCTATATATGCTGCCAAATAGTATAGCTAGAGTATATAAAGCCAGTATATTGTTACATACTCTGAGGCATTCCATTATAGTTCTCAAAAGTGACAGAGTATATGCAACAGATGTCAGTGGACTGCTGATGCCTCTAACCATCTGGTATAGTTAATTCGTCACTTCAGTTTGTTAAAAAAGTAACACTTGCGTATGTCTAAGTAATTTGAGTTGCAGACATAAACCGACGACAAATACAATAATTTTATGATTACGACCTAATAGTCTGTCTAGAATAATTTACTATTTTTGTTTGTTTGTTTGTTTTAAAAAAACGTTACCCCTGCACTAGGATTTTCTCCTGTATCGCGGGGGCAGTTTACAAACATAAATTGCACAAGGACAAACATCCAGACCCGGAACAATTATTTGTAGGCTATACAAATACTTGTTCCGTGCGGGATTCGAACCCGCAACTCCCAGCGCAGCCACTCATTGCTAAGCCACTACGCCACGGAGTCGTCATATGTATGTCGTATGTAAAATATGTTAAAACAAACAACATTTTTCAATATATTTTATTAAAGTCAATCACAAACTCTCGTTTATACTACTAACACAAAGATTTTGTACGCGAAATAAATAAAAGCGCCATTTTAAAAAACACGCGAATACAACCATTCCAATATCAAACTACCTTTAATGTCATTCGTACACATTCTTAAAATAAAATAATTTAATAAATAGACATCACTTATAACATACAAGTATCGCATATTATGAGGAAAAACACCATGACCTTATATATCGTATAAAACAGAACGGCTACGATCGTAAATAGATGGTTGTAAACCACCTCATATATGCCAAAATGGCGACAACAAAAATATTATGTATTCGCTATTACGATTTCCAATTCGCCTGTCTAGGAATGGTTTCCCTATGAGATAAAGACATATGCCCGCCAATGGTCTTATATTTGAGAAGATAGAACAATTCGCTATTGCTTATAATCGAGCTTACAAGAATAATTCTAGAAATGAAATACAATAAAAAATTCTTCAATTAACAAAAGCTTACAATTTTAAAACATTATTTAATATCAAGATTCACTTGTTTTGTAGAAACGAATCAAAACGTATGAACTGATTCAATCTTAACACTATGTATTCAGTATTGAAAATACTACCAATTAAATATTGAAGTAGCCTACACAATCTAGGATAGTGCTTATAGCCTTACCCCAGATTATAGCTAGCTATTTCGACCTTATTCCAAGTTATAGCTAACAATTTCGATATTTCATTTGTAGGCTTAGGCATTTAGCCTTATCCCAGATTTCAGAGTCATTATAGACAGTAAATCGCACATACATAATATTATTTTCTAAAACATACTCATTATATAATTTCGAATAAGTTATTTATCACGAATACATAAATTTCGGTTTCACCACTAATCGATTTTAAATTACATAAGTACGCAATTTAATTTTTTACAAGCTTTCCTTTTTATACAAATTTTTATTCAGTCTCATTTTCCTCGTTGTCAGGCTCCTTCGTCGAAACTTCAACTTCCACAGACGAACCAGCTTCCACATTCTCTTCAACTGCTGCTTCGGACGCCACTGATACTTCTGATACAGTTGTAACGGTTTCCGTCGCCTCTGTTGTTGTCATGCTATCTGGCAGATCCTCGCAGTGCTTCCCGCGGATACCGGGAGGACAGTTACACCTGAAATGTCCGTCCCCGGCTTCCAACGACTGGCATTTACCGCCGTTCTTACAGGTGCTGGGATTCTTCTCGCAGTAGTTTAGTTCTGTAAGCATAGGGGACTTTAAAAGAATACGTTAAAAAGTTATAGTGGTACACGCTTAAAGTTGAATTCCGTCGTGCATATTATATATTTTATTTATAGAATATGCGTTACAAACGAGCACACAGTTCCGCTGATCATAAGTGGATGCTGTGAGATAAACGTCTACATATGTCTTCGATTAAGAATCAAAGTGCAGTTGTCACCATTGAGGACTAACATGAAATGTCTAGTCTCCAATAAAAAGGGGTCTACGGCTCTACAGTCATTCACCATTCGAAAGACAGCAGCATTAAGCTGCTATTTTACGCTGGTATTCTGTTAGAGCGTGGTTCTTCCTCGATCGAGTCGACTCATTAGTGTTGAGGCCATAAAATAGCTTGAGCGTGGCTCTACTGCATAAATTACCTCGTATTATATTTAATATTTATTGAAAGGTTAAATGCTGCCAACGAAGAAAAAATACGAAAACCTACGTACATATTAAGAATTACAGAAATAAGTAAGTAAGTACACGCAATCACGTTCACGTGTGCTTTTTAAGTCATTTGTAACCTACAATATGGTTTTGCGTGCAAAAGTATGCGTCCAGCACACTTTCACGGGCCGAAAAAATAGAAGAAAAGTCGTGCTAGATTGCGTGTCAAGAATATGAGCATGGTTTCGGTTCGGTACAGCGCTCTGTATGTTCTTTATCTGAGGTGCTGCGGTATTCTTTAGCAGTTTTAATAAAAATATTGAGTAAGAGCTATTCACTTTTGAATTATCATCACAGCCTACTATCTGCACTACTGGGCACAGGCTAAGCTCGAGGCATGCACGGTATTGCGTGTCATAAAATGGAAGATAAAACAGCAGGGTCTTCCTAATAACAATTTTGTATATGGTAGAGCCACGCTGCAGCGATATTATAGTTGTAGCACGAATGTATTGACACGACCGGGACAAAAGCACGTTTTCACAGAATATCAGCATAAAATAGCAGCGTAAATGCTGCTGTGTACAAGGAGTGTAGAGAACCGGAGACCCTTTTTACTGGAATCAAGGCATTCTGTCGTAGTCCTCAGGGGTGACAATGCATTTGCATTTTGATCCTTAATCGAGGATAAATGTGGTTGTCTATGGGCCACAGCATCCATTTACTGTCAGGTGGAGTGTGTGCTCGTTTGTCAACCAATGCTATAAAGGAAATATTGAGTAAAAGCTATGCATTTTTGAATTATCATTACAGCCTACTACACTACTAAACATAGGCTAACCTCGAGGTATGCACGGTATAGCGCCACCTGAAACCATCGCTTTCAGCATATCTTCGTCTAGGTCATCACTAGTGGGGTAATCTCCTAACTTCACTTTCCAGTACGTGACTGCCACTCAAGAACATTTTTTCCCGGTTATTAGTTCTTCGAGCTATATAGTCAGCCTGTTTTAGAACGGCCATGTTTCAGATTTGAACTACGTTGGGTAATTGGGTTCTAAAAGTGGATTTCTTGAAAGGAATGATTTTTTTATGTTTACGCGAATACTTCATATTTGAATGATATTTACGGTTTTGTCTTCTTTAATTAACTTATTTTCAAATTTTTATTCCCGACGTTTCAAGAATTTTGCAGAATCTATGGTCACGAGTGGTCTATGTTATTCACCGTCCTGACTTCTTTAACCCCTACCTTCGCAGAATGAATTTGCAGAATCCTAAAACTTTGCAGCCCTATGTTTGGGTTGGAATTTTCCTATGTGCTTATATGATCCCAAGCAGATGTTAGCACCCAACAATTTCCTCGATTAAAATTAGAGTGATGTATGCCTAAAAGTTCTCTTTGAATAAATGCATCGGCGATTATCTCCTAATTTCGCATAAAATTCTTCCGACTTTTAAAACAAAGAATTGAAGATTCATACCTTCATCGCATAGCATGCCGCCCCAGCCCTCCTTGCAGATGCACTCCCAAGGCCTGTTGCATGTACCATGGACACAGCCGGGGTACCGATGGCATTGCGTGCAGTTTTTACCAGTCCAGCCCACTTTACAACGGCACTCGCCTGGACGCCTGCAGTAGCCACGCTCGCCGTGACAACCAGGAGCACAGATTGCTGAAAATTAGATAACTTTCTTGAAGCAGAAACAGAAGCAGAAACTTTTTATTCAATATAGAATATAAATAATACTTATTGAAAATCACAAACTTGATATGTGATGCCTCAATGATGGTTATGTGCCCAAAGTATTAGAAATGTTTAGCACAGTTTGCTGATTAATGCAAAACGTTTGTTGTATATCAAACAAAATATGTTTATTGCTTTTACTACTGTTTTGGAAAAACTATATCCTAGGAAACAGCAAAACGCCCAACGGGACTTTTTTGAATATTAATTTACAATACAGGTAATACGAGAATATTGCACAGTTAAATTTGAAAACATTTAGAAACAACATGACAACAAAAATGTAAATTCTGGAAATTAGCAGATTTTTGTTCGATATATACTACATATTTTCTGGGTCCTTATTGTAAATACATATGAGGTGAGGTACATGTGATCCATCAAGGAATTACTGACTCTCTGGAAACGAGTTACTAGTATTACAAACTTATAGCTATTTATACAGTAATAATTAAGTTTCTAAAATTTTAATTATGTGAAAAACATCTGTTTTATGCAATGGATTATCTAAAACAAAGGCTAACATTATATCGTACTAAAAGGTAAAATTCTCAATAGTATATGGGTTTTAATAATTTTCCTAAATAATTTTCTAAACGTTTCTTCACAACCTTTATGACGTTTAAATTTATAAGATAACCAAGCATAGCAAAACAACTAACGGTCTAATTAGTGTTTTATGAAATATAAAACAGAATAACACTGTTATTAAAACAGTGAAACTGTTTTATAGAATCGTAGAACTCTCTAGAGCTTATATTTATTATTTGATTTTTCTCTTCAAGGCTTATTTTCACAGAATATCAGCGTGAAACATATTCTGCTGCTGTTTCGTATTGTGAGTTACTGAAAATGATGCATTTCATTTTAATCGAAGATTTTTAATCGAAGATTTTTCCATGTTGGTTTTTTTTTAAATAGAATAAGGGTGAAAAACGATCACACTGTCCACCTGATAGTAAGTGAATGCTGTGGCCCATAGACATCTACATCTATCTTCGATTAAGAATCAAAACGCAGATGCGTTATTACCCGTAAGGGGTAAAATAGAATGCCTCGTTTCCAGTAAAAAAAGTCTCGAAAGACAGCTATATTAAGCGGCTATTTTACGCTGGTATTCTGTTAGAGCGTGGTCCTTCCCCGGTTGGTGCTTGTTCATGTACAATTTATGTATGTAAAATGCCTCTACGATGCAAGGAAAAAATCTTAGTGTGGGGTAAACGTTTTTAAAAGTTAAAAAATACAATAATTTGATTGCATATATTATTTATACGTATTTTATTATTTATAACACGTATTGCACCTTCATTTATGTTTCCAGTCACGCAATGCTAAATAAGTACATCACTTTCTACTTTTACTTTTTATTTTAGTTATGAATCATCGAAATAACAGTATACGTGGTTAGCATTCACTTTGGCTATATCGATTAAAATACGTAATCGGTACTCGTATAGCCAAAAGTTTGGCGCGCTGATGATACTTTACGAATGAATTCTATTTTGTTTTTGAACCTATTGTGCTGGGAAAGGCTGGTAAAGATGTCTATGGTCCACAGCATCCACTTACCATCAGGTAGACTGTGTGATCGTTTGTCACCCGTATTCTTTTTAAAAAACAACAACATGAAAAAATAATAAGTGGACATACACAAATTTGTCATGTGTGGGATCAAAATGAATAATTTTATTCAATATAGGAATCCGGAGGAACCTTTACCATTGATAAAGACTTTTTGAGTCCTGTTACATCTATTGAGATCCGAACCCGCGGCTTCCTGTCACCACTGCCAAACGCTAAGCGTCTACGCTTACGGTGTGGCTGTGTGGTATAGTCGCCCAAACACATTGGGTTTGGGCGATTATATTAATGAATTGATCAAACCTTAAATAAGTAAAAAGATTTTTATAATACCTTCTAGTCCACCTAATGGTAAGTGGCTACAGCAGCCCATCTACACTTGCAACCACAGAAATCGTAATATTAAGACAACAGAAGTCGCATAGATACATGACCTTGTCGCCGCTTATATGGGTTGACGAACATGATTCACCATTTTGTGATTTAGTTGTGCGGGGAACGTCGTACGTGAATTTATGTTGTTATAAATTTACAATGGTGCACAGCAGCATAATCATTTGTAAAAACTCATAAAAGACGTATAATTAAACTAATAAAGGCGTAACATTTCAACAGTAGGTTGATTATTTACTAATTATCATTGTTTTAATTAATTTACATCCAGATGAATACTTTACTGACATTTACCTTTGCAAACTCATTCATTACTTTTCTTATTGTACAATTACCATTGCTGCTTTTGTTCTACCATAATACGCGACACACGCGACGTTGACAAACTCGCCAAGCAATGTAATGGGAAAATTTAGATATCATTGTGCATTGCGTATGTTTATAATACGGTAAGATGTGGCGACATGGTTTTGGAAGTAATCGAGCGCTAATTCATTTCTATATATATATATATATATATATATATATATATATATATATATGTATGTATATATATATATATATATATATATATATATATATATATATATATATATATATATATATATATATATATATCGTATTTGCAAATACCTTTATAGCAACAAATTTTATAATAAGTAAGATTAAAGCTTTAAATTGGACATATTTAGTAACTCATTATTTCAGTTTTGGGCGAACACTTCACGTATAAAATATATCAATAGCGTAAAGTTTTTCAATACTGAATTTACTTTCAAAGAGCACAAAATTAAAATTTAATATTTTTTTTAATATTAAAATTATATCAATGACCGGTAACTCAGAGATAGCGCTCGCCGTACATGCACTTGCCTTATTATTTAGTTTTCTGTGTACACGAGTAAACCCGGCTAGTTCCTATAAACTTGTTGATTTACAATTGCATCACTTAGAAATTTTCGAAGAGGCGTAAAGCCCTTGTGTGTGTGTGTGTGTGTGTGTGTGTGTGTGTGTGTGTGTGCATGCGTGCGTGCGTGCGTGCGTGCGTGCGTGTGTGTGTGTGTGTGTGTGTGTGTGTGTGTGTGTGTGTGTGTGTGTGTGTGTGTTTGTGTGTGTGTGTGTGTGTGTGTGTGTGTGTGTGTGTGTGTGTGTGCGTGCGTGCGTGTGTGTCTATGTGTATGTAAACATGTAACATTCCATAAAGTTTAAACGGAGTGCCTGCTCGAAAAGCTGTTTTTCCACCTGAAAGAGTTGCTTAACTTAGATTTTTTGTGAGTTTAGACCGAATCGTCACGGTTGATTCCGAGAAAACATAAAAAATTCGAGTATTTTTAATTTTCAAGAAGTAGTTTTCTTAGAATTACTTCTACACCCTTGTTTTAATCAATTCTATAATCTAATCAGCTCTGCTACTCAAAAAACGACTTCGATTGCCTGCATTAAAATCGATTGATTCGTTTGAGAGATATCGTTGACGAAAGAAATCTCGAATAAGTGTTTTTTTCAAAATAGCTTGAAACTTTCCGTGAAATCAATTTTTATGTAATAGGTTTTTTGTTAAACATCAAAATTGTTTGATTTGTTCGTGACATATTTAATTTTGAAAAAATGAATAAAAAACCGTAGTTTTCCAAAATAACGTTTTCGAGCTCGAAGAGTTATATTGATTGGAATTTGGATTGGGAAGTCCCATGGATGGCCTGCAGTATTTCTTCCTGTATCGTGGAGGTAGTTTACATACACAAATTGCAATACATAAGCAATTATTTGTAGGCCACACAAATATTTGTTTCTTCTTTCTCAGCGCCGTAACTGATTGCTAAGTCACTGCGCCATGAAACAGTCAAAACCGAGCATTATATCAATTTATTTTGGGAAAGTATACGAATACAATACTTACGAGTTTGACACATAAGCCCAGTGTAGCCAGGGAGGCATTTGCACTCCAGTGGCTTGTCGCAATAGCCGTGTTGGCAGCCAGGCAGGGGCTGGCAGGATCGACAAGTGGGACCAGCCCAGCCGAGACGGCAACGGCATTCACCTGGTCCCTCGCAGTACCCACGAGTCGCGTGGCAGTCCGAACGGCAGATTGCTAGAAAAAAATATATTTGCTTATATATTCCATTGTTTCTTTAATCTCTCATATGAACGATACCTTAGTATGCAGATTAACGACCGAAGAATTTTTATTAAGGTATTATCTGGTGATTGCTGCCTCTCACCTTCCATAATCTCATGAACAACATGGGTTGACTGGTAGAGAATGCCTCAAGGCATTAAGTCCTTCCTTTGTATTCTTTTGTATAAGGATGCAATAAAGAATAAAATAAATAAATAAATAAATAAGTCAATGGAATATTTCGTGTATACTGTTAATGCTTATACTAACTATACCAACTGTTAATAACTTTACTTATATATCCTTTAACTACTCTATATAAGCTTAAAATATTTCGATTACTGTAATATTACAGTAATCGAATGGCGAATTCAATCCATGACTTTTGAGTTCGTTGTCGGCCATTAGCATATAAGTACTAGCCATTAGCTTCATGAAGCTACTACTGTATTTCTACCATAATACCTATTTAATATATTTAATTAATAAAAATTTTAAAAAATGCAGTTCTAAGTAAAAATTAGAAATTCGAACATTATTTATGTGATTTACATGTTTGTACGTACGCTCTGAACAGAAAATGCCATCCCATCCGTCGCGACACTGACACTCAAAGGGCACGTTACAGTATCCATGCTGGCATCCCGGCAAGGGAATACATTTGTTGCAGCGGTCGCCGTAGAAACCTAATTTGCAGCGACATTCACCCGGTCGGTTGCAATATCCTGGAAAATAAAACAATTTCAACATCATAACAAGAAAAATTGAGGATTATCAATCCTTTAGACGTGGACTATCTAGTCATCAGGGTTTTTTATAGTAGGAGGGTGACAAACGAGCATTCAGTCCACCTGATGGTAAGTTGATGCTGTGACCCATAGACATCT
Source organism: Parnassius smintheus behrii (assembly GCA_036936625.1). Lineage (NCBI taxonomy): Eukaryota > Metazoa > Arthropoda > Insecta > Lepidoptera > Papilionidae > Parnassius > Parnassius smintheus. The sequence goes on along the minus strand of JAUPFT010000019.1, from coordinate 38,510,707 downwards.
ACAGTCTACACTCAGCTACGATTAAGATGCAGATGCTTACAAAATACCAGCGTAAAATAGCAGCTTATAACTGCTGTGTTTCGTATGGTGAGTGTAGAGATCCGGAGACCCTTTCTTAATGAAAATGAGGCATTCCATCATAGCTCTTAGAGGTGACAACCCATCAACGTTTTGATTCTTAATCGAGGATAAGTGTAGATGTCTATGGGCCACAGCATACACTTATCATCAGACGGACTGTGTGCTCATTTGTCACCATTATTCTATAAAAAAGATGCGCTGTCACCCCTGAGGACTAAGATGAATTGCTCTGTCTCGAGTAAAAGGAGTCTCCGATTCAACAACTAACCAACAACCTACAATCACCACACGAAACACAGCAGCTTTAAGACGTTTTTTTTACGCTGGTATTATGTGAGTGTGGTCCTACCCCGGTCGAACCGACCCGTTCTGGCTATAATCATCATATGACTGCTGCGTGAATGACACGTGACAACGGATCTGCATTTTAATTTTTAAGCGAGGTTAGATTTATGTGTCTGTAAGTTTCAGTATCCATTTATGGCCAGGTGGGGTATGTAATAGTTACTGTGTAAGGATACAACTCGTACTTGTATAAAAAATGATCAGCTATATAACACAAATACTCCAAGTCTTGGATAGGATACTGTTTACTTATTTATCGGTCTATGAAAGTCCACTGCTGGGCATGAACCTCTCCCGAGGTATGGAGATTTTATCTTCTTTCAACAGTGAGAAAGATCTGTTACTGCGATCGCAAATCTACGAGTTTTTGCCATTCTACTTGGTGTAACAGATGACCGGAATAGAAACTTATCGCACTGATATTTTACAATTTTTTTGCTTTTACATTAACTTAATATAAAATTGAACTATCAATAAATACTACTAATTTAAAATAAACTTTCGATAATAAAATAATAAAAAACAATTATTTGAACTAAATAAATTAAAAACAATAAGTAGTATTTATTGATAGATCTATTTCATAACATGTTAATGTAAAAACAAATGTAAAATATCAGTGTCATAGACTTCTACTTCGTTCACCAGTTACACCTTATTTTTTTCCAGACGGTAAAAAAATCTTCCAGTATATATAGATTATAAGAAATTCTTATTGAAAGTAATTTTTTACTTTTACCACTTATTTAGAAAGAACCTATAACCGAGAAAGAAGTAACAAAAAACCCAGCGGGACTTTTTTCAAGGTAAAATTATTCAACAAAACACAGGTTGTGCAAAATATTTACAAAAATTATTTAAAACACCGCTTTGAAGTCATCATTCCTAGTAGTTATTATCAACCGTGTCATGATTTATATTATTATTGTCCTTTTTATTCAATTTTTATTTAATAAAATATTTAAACTTGGTAACAAAGACCTTGAATATTATTAACGTTTGCGGGAACTTTGTCGTAATAACGTACTCGCATACATGAATGAATTACTGACACTGTGGAGTTTGTGGACATTTTTGTAATTATATTGAAATGCCAAAGTTAAGGTATTCTTTAAATATTCGTCTGAGAGGCTTTTTCGGTTTTAGGTTGTAAATAGCTCTTACGGCCCCCTCTTATGCACATAAAAATAGATTCTAAATCAGCCGCACTTCCCCATATCAAAATTCCATAAGAAATTATCACCATTTACCATCAGCTTGACTAAGTTTTTTTACATTATACGGATAACAAACGAGCACACAGTCCACCTGATGATAAGAGGTTGCTGTGGCCCATAGACACCTACATCTATCCTGGATTACGAATCAAAATGCAGATGCGTTGTCACCCGTGAGGACTAAGATGGAATGCATCGTTACCAGTAATACCGTTCTTCGGTTCTCTACACTCACCGTACGAAACACAGCGGCCTGCAGCTGCTTCAAACGCTGGTATTCTGTGAGAGCGTGGTCCTTCCCCGGTCGGGCCGAGCCATTCGTGCTACAACTATGCTACTAATATAGCAGCAGTATGGCTCTATTACGTCTAAACGTTGGTTTATTAATTCAATATTTCAAACCGAAGTAGCTAGCCTCATGGAATTCTACAGGATAATTCCGGAAATTATGTACAAAATGTGTGATCAGTTACTCCTTGCTCTTCCCATCATTGGACAATTAGACGCCCGGTGGGTGTTCACCCCTCTGTTGTGGACGTTCCACGCATTGCAACTGAATGATTTCTTTCTCCTTTCATAATGCGTACAGCAAAAAAGTGGATTGTTTGCCGGCGACTGCCTTCCATCCGATTTCAAAAGCCTACTCCATGTTGTCTTGAAGACATCAGAATGTCTTCAAGACAACATGGAGTAGGCTTTTGTTGTGCTAACAAAGTGCGATTTACCTTCTAGATCTTTATCACCAGTTACTAGCAGGTCGTGTTAAGGTCAAGCAATGGCCTACAACAAGTAAAAAAAAACAAGAGCGTTTTGTTTCAAACTCACCTTGCAAAGGATCGCATCCTTTCTTGCAAATGGGCACGTCGCAAAGGTCACCTTGCCAGCCGGGCAGGCACTTCGGCTCCCCCTTATCGTCGCACACGTAGTGGCTGTGCTCGCTCTGCACGGCCGGCAGTTCGCACGCCTGACGGATAGGCTTCTGAGATGAGAAGAGGTATGTGACCGGTGCATCGAGTGCTCAGGTTGAAAGCGGTGCAAAGCCAAGCGAATGTAGCATTGACAATTAAGTTGGGATCTTATATTGGACTCATATTTTATATTTAAACGATCAGCTCTAATCGTATCTAAAGTGTTTATGTGCACAATTATGTTTATTCTTATTGTTTATGTCATATATATGGGCACAGGTCTTTTCTCATTTCTGAGAGGGTATTAGAGCAAGGAAATGTCCGCCGCGCTGCCCAAATGCGTGTTGGCAAACTTCACATGTCTTCTAAATATTTTTTCTTATTTCTCAGACATGCAGGATTCTTCATGATGTTTTTGTTCACCGCCGAGGACATCTGAGCTACAACGGCTCTATTTCGTGTATAGCGAAGTCAAAATATACACCACTCAACATCCCGTGAGTGTCATAATAGGCGACAGAGGGGTACTTAACCAGGATATGAGTTGCGGAATCTTTCACCCACGAAACGTGGCTCTTATGAAAAGTGGCATTTATTTTGAGGGGGCGTCACCACGGAGAAAACTTATACCTTTGTGTTAAATGGATGATGCAATCATTTTCAGTCTTTCATAATCAGAGTTGTCTACAAGATGATTATCTACACGTTCAGTAATTTTTCGTAGTGCTAAAATTTTACAGAGTCCCTCTGCAATTGGGAAAGAATCCTAGATCCAGTTAATTATATGTATGAAGAACTAGGACGCTAATAATTCTGCAAGTGCATGAAAACTATTAGCTACCCGTTTCACGTAATATGGCGATCTCAGTATCGCATCATATAGCGACAAAACGACGTCCCATCTTCAAAAAATTAAGATTACCCTCAACTGATGAGTATGTATGCGCATATATATGAATGTGAAAGCAAGAGAGTAGTGTAGAAGTCCGTAGTCTCTGCCGTATATAATTACTCTAAGGCCTCTGCCTATCCCTCTAAGTGACATGCTTGAGATTTAAGTTAATGTATATCTCTATCAATATTGTTTACGCAAACATAATTTAAGACTAAATATTGTAAATTTAAATATTAAAAAATATTTATAGGAAAACACAGTTACATTTAATTATACAAGATACCGGAGAACCAGCTGGGCGTAACGGAACATGCCTGACCTAGCTCAAGCCAGATCGGGACAAACTTGCTTTCAAGCGACCCTTGCTTACAAAGTGATAGAACCTTGCGCCACTAATGATCGAATGATTACGGCTACGGTATAAGTTAATTAGCGAATAGATTATTAAACAGATGAACTAAATCAGGTTTAGTATTCAGAATTGTACGTATAATATGTGTATAAGAATATTGTAGGGAAACTAACCAAGAAATGGGAAGAAGCGTCTTCCTAATGACGACTAAAATAAAAATAAAAACCGGCCAAGAGCGTGTCGGACCACGCTCAGTGTAGGGTTCCGTAGTTTCCCGTCCGTCACAATAAGTGTTCCCACTTATGAGTTTAAAGGTGGGTATCCATTATGTTCGCGCTCCAGCAGCGCTCCGCGCTCATGCAACTGCTCCCGGTAGTGGGTACGTGCGCGAACATGGAGCATGCAACATTGCACGCTCCGCAGCAGACCAACCGAACAATTCGATAATACCCGACCCAATGTAATAAGTACCTACAGCGCCATCTCTCGGGGAATTGGGTTACTAATTAATACATAGTGACAGAAGTTTTCGGTGGTAATTTTGGATTGCGAGAACCGATTTTAATAATTCTTTTTTTGTTTGAAAAAAGATACGTTCAGGATAATAAAATATGTAAAAGAAGTTAAAAAAATGCTTGCATATACGATTATACAACAAACTTAGTCCAGAAATTATTTTGTACAACTTTTTGTCTTTTTTGTACAAAAACTGTTTACATCCAAGTTCAAAATGATCTTCCTAGAAAGTCCTTATAAAGTTCTATCTTTCAGATTTTTTTCATATTTTCTAAACCTATGGTTCAAAAGTTAGAGGGGGGGGGGGACACATTGTTTTTTACTTTTGGAGCGATTATTTCCGAAATTATTGACATTATCAAAAAATGATTTTAGTAAACCCCTATTCATTTTTAAATACCTTTCCAACAATATATCACACGTTAGGGTTGAAATTAAAAAAAAATCACTTCCCACTTTATTATAGGGGGGCTACCCTAATAAAACATTTTTTTCCAATTTTTATTTTACCACTTTGTCGGCGTGATTGATACACATATTGGTACCAAATTTCAGCTTTCTAGTGCTAACGGTCACAGAGATTAAGCGAGGACGGACAGACGGACAGACAGACATGGCGAAACTATAAGGGTTCCTAGTTGACTACGGAACCCTAAAAAACCGGTGATAGTCAACCCGCTTGCCGAGCGTGGCAACTTTGACAAATAATTCCCTATGAGGCAATCTATGGAGAAGGCCTGTGTTGAACACTGGACTTTAATGGTGTAACGGTAACGATGTATAATAATTATAGATCACCGAATAGTTAAGTGTTTAATCGTTACTGTAACTGGACGTAAACGAGAATCCATCACTCAGTTACAGTATAGTAAAAGGTAACAATTGAAAACGCCAGAAAGACTGCGAAAAGCAACAATGGGATTTTTTTTATAGAATAAGGTGGACAAACGAGCACTCAGTCCACCTGATGGTAAGTGGATGTTATGGCTCGTAGGCATTTACATTTATCCTCGATTAAGAATCAAACGCAGATGCGTTGTCACCCCTGACGACTAAGATGGAATGCCTCGTTTCCAGTATAAAAAAGGTTTTTTTTATAGGATAGGGTGACAAACGTACACACAGTCCACCTGATGGTAAGTGGTTGCTGTGGCCCATAGACATCTACATCTACCCTCGATTACGAATCAAAATGCAGATGCGTTGTCACCCGTGAGGACTAAGATGGAATGCCTCGTTTGCAGTAAAAAGGATCTCCGGTTCTCTACACTCACCATACGAAATACAGCAGCATTAAGCTACTATTTCACGCTGGTATTCTGTGAGAGCGTGGTCCTTCCCCGGTCGAGCCGACCCATTCGTGCTACAACTATACTACTAATATAACTGCAGCATGGCTCTACCACGTATACGTCTCCGGATCTCCTACCATACGAAACACAGCAGTATTGAGCTGCTATTTTACGCTGGTATTTTGGTGAGAGCGTGGTACTTCCCTGGTCGAGCGGACTCTTTCGAGCTATAACCGTAATATAGCTGCAGCGTTGCTCTACCACGAATATGATAGGATGCCCTGAGATTTGTTATATCCTAATATAACCAACTTTTCAAAAAAGCCAATATAAATATAACAGAATAGATATAAATATAAATATAAATATAAAACCGTGTAGTGGCGGTGTAAGATCGTCCCCTACTCCATATCACCCCGTGGGTGTCGTAAGAGGCAACAGAGAGAATTAAGTTAGGAGATGGACAGCAGCGTCTTCCTAATTACGAGGAAAAATTAAAAAACTGCGGTTGGCAACGCACTTGCCAAACGTGGCAACTTTGGCAAATATATGTATGCCGCAATCTATGGGGGAGGCCTATGTTCAACAGTGAACCTTAATAGGTTGTAACGGAACGGAACAGATTCCCTAAAACGGTACATAAAATTGCTGTGTACTCAACTTTAAAGAATGCCATTATGGCGGATTACGTTATGGTGTGCAATTAAGTCGTAGTATAAACGATACGTAAAAAAATATTTTTTGATAACTTTATTTTTACAAAATGGGAGATTATCTTTAATAAATTTGTATTGTCGCAACCAAATTGTGATTGAATTTGCTTTCACTTTTGAGCTTCGATCTCAAAGCCGTTAGGTAAATGATAAAACACTGTTAATTTATCTTGCTAAAGGTCTTTTTCGTGGTTAATCTACGGTTGGAAAGCTTCATCGTGATCCATAACTGTAACATAGATCGAAATCAAAGGAGAAAGCATTGCATTGGAGGATTTCGTTCACTTTTAATGTTATTTACTAAATTCAACAAAACGGAACACTAACTTGTAGAATAACCTCGGTGTCTGTCTGTTACAGAATATTCTGAGTGTTATATGTAGGCAATCGATTTTTTTAAGTAAAATAAGGGTGACAAACGGACACACAGTCCTAATGATGGTAAGTGGATGCTGTGGTACATAAAAATCAAATCATCACACAATCATACAATCATACCATCACACAATAATACACTGTATCTTCGGTTAAGAATCAAAATGCAGATGCGTTGTCACCTCAAAGGATTGAGACGGTATGCCTTGTTACCAGTAAAAAGAATTTCCTGCTCTCTACACTCACCATACGAAACACAGCAGCATTAACCTGCTATTTCACGCCGGTAATCTGTGAGAACATGGACATTACCCGGTTGAGCCGCCCTACAACCATAATATAACTATCACGCACATGTAAATTTGGCATAGTTATAATTAAAAAAATAATATTCCTCAAATCTAGGTTAATCTTGGGGAGTAAAAGGTAAGTTGAAAAAAGTTTTGAGTATGTTTTAAATACTCTTTGTGACACCAATTTTAAAAATGTATAATTCATTACTTTGCTTTATTTTTACTAAACATTTTTCGTAATAAATGTATCAAAACTTTTGTCTTCCTATGTAACAATTAATGTTTTAATTCTACGCGTTTAAATCAAAGAGTATATTATAATCCCTACGTTTTAGTTTGGATAGCTAAATGGTGTAAACATGCTACTCGTATTTTACTATTAACACTGATTTTGTTCACATCTCGAATAATAAGTTAATTTTCTAACACAGATGAAGTTCTAGAAACTAGATCTAGTTCTACTACCTACATCTATTTAAGACCATAATTTTTAATAACACGTTTAATTAACCTGCTTATTTATTTACTTTTAGCTGGAATGGCAAATGAAAAAGAGGGCCGATTATGCTGACGCAATTACGCGTTTTTACATCTAAGGCATTTTAGGAACGTAACTGCGCGGTGATGATGAAAGTTACGCATTGCAGCTTAAATGAACCAATTAAATAAATTTAATAAATAAATTTTCTTTCTAAGTAAACCCACTCTTAATAAATTTTTAAATATGACCTTGTCTAAACGATCTTTACTTACATAGATCAAGCGGGATATGGAAGATATTATTAGCTTAGACGCAGTTCGTAACAACGGCGAAATTAAGAAACGTTCAAACAAACTTTAAGAGAAATAATAAACGTTGAAAAATAATTCGTTAATGTACTATTTTTTCTACTGTTATAATGTCCAGACCGAATTTTGGTCACGGGGCCTGCCTCAACGAAGACTAGCTATCGGCAAGACGGGATTATAGTGCCCTAGTGTATGCGCAACCACAGGTATACACTATCTATTCGTTCACTCTCATAGTCCGATGGGACGGTAAATCGACACGACTGGAGAGAGATCAGGCCCAGGACCAACGGCTTTAGGTGTCAAACGAGCACACAGCTTGTGCTTTCTGAGGAACGAGGTGAAACACCGCCAACTTCCTGACTCCGATTCGAACCCGGGATCTCATGATTAGTAGTTGCGTTTACAACCACGAGGACCAACGGGGTAGTCACTATAGTTCTACTCTAATAATAGAGAAAAAGAGAACCACTTTAAGCACCACATAAAAGGGCGTAGGTTTTCATGAGTAAGGCCGTAAGTATTTATTTCATATAATTTATAGTACGTTATTCTAATTTTTGATAGAGCCACGCCACAGGTGTATTATCGGTGTATTAGATCCTCTTCTTCAGCCGGGGAAGGATATTAATACAGAATATACAGTAAAGTAACAGCACGAAAATACTGTGTTCCTTTTAATGTTAATGAGATATTCCATCTTAGTCCAGATAGAAATCGACGTCTATAGGTCACAGTGGACGCACTTAAAATGAAGTGGTCAATTTACTTTTTTTTGTTGTATTTTTTCAGGTAAAAGATCATCTCCTGATACAAAGTTATGTCTTATTTCTAACTAAGAGCCTTGTTTGCCCACCATTTTACGCATAACTTTTTTCACTTAACTGTTTCTTAGGAACAGTCGGCGGTATAAGCTCATTGACCTCGAATTGCTTTTTGTTCTTTCCTTAAGTCAGGATGGTTAAGCAAAGACAGCGTCGATGACTCACGGCCACTTTCTAATATGAACGCGAGAAAGCCACAAGAAAGTGTGCCGCGAGGAAACATCACAGAGAAAACATTACTCTCGCTGTTGCCTGTTCCTAAGAAATGTTTATGCATAAAAATAAAAATAGCTATATAATATATATTTCTAGGTGTATTAATGTGACGTTATTTAGATTTACTATAAATTAAATATTTATATTTACGTTTGTAATTCAATACAAAATATACTTTTACACAAGCTGACCCGACAGACGTCATTCTGTCAAAAGCTATTGGACTGTGACAGTCCCTCAAATATTTATTTTCATATCAGTGTCAATTATTTAATTAAGTCATCACGTTCAATTAACTTAGTTTTACCACGCCTTTTGTAAGTCACTCTTTTGTTTGTCTGTCTATGTAGTTCTAAGTGGAATCGTACAACTCAAAGGAGACTTACTATATAGTAAATTGGCTAAACATTTAAGAAAATGTAACTGGAATCATGATAAATAATAATAATAAGTAATAATCAAGAATCAATACATATAAATCACCGCCGTTTATTTATTCGTGAACAGTTTTCTCAGAAACTACTATAAGATTCCTTTGGCAGTTCCGGAGAATCCGCCAAATAGTATTTAAGATTTTGAAGAACCTACAACTTTTTATACTTTTTATTAATATATATATATATATATATATATATATATATATATATATATATATATATTTATATATATATATTTATATATATAATATATATATATATATATATATATATATATATATATATATATATATATATATATATATATATATATATTAATATATAACACTATTATAACATAGAATATCGATAAAAATTACTAGACAGTCGCACATATAAGATTTTAGGTTAAAGCACAGAATAAATAATTTATAGTGAGATTGCCGTTTGATTGTTAATTTCTCAGTATTCCCGTAAGATATGGTAAACTAATATAATTAGTATAATCTAGAAATTATAAGGAATTAATTAACATACGTCTTATAAAGCTACGCCACAATTTGTTCTGGGTTCATTCTACTTACAAAAGGGAATTGTCTCCTTTGAAGCACTTCCCGATAAGCTAAAGTCTTGATAACTATTAATACGATTTCAAGGAGTTAAAAAAATATAAAAGTTTCACATTTTGAAGTCAGTGCTAAGACGTACTCGTAGTACAAATATAAAAATTGAAGCCCCGATTTCAAGTTCTTGCTGAAAATATTTTTAAATATTTTTTTTAATAAGATAAGGGTAACAAACGAGCACTCAGACCACCTGATGGTAAGTGGACGCTGTGGCCCATAGATATTTGCATTTATCAGCGATTAGGAATCAAAATGAAGATGCGTTGTCACCCCTGAGGACTAAAATGGTATGCCACGTTGCCAGTAAAAAGGGTCTCCGGTTTTTTTACGAAATTTTACATTTTACACTCATTACGAAACACAGCAGCATTAAGCTGCTATTTTACGCTGGTATTCTGTGAGACCGTGGTCTAACTCTATTCGTACATTCGTACTACAACCATAATATAGCTGCAGCGTGCCTCTACCCCTTTAGATTAACAGTACACGCAGAATTAATAATATTTTTATGGAAAAATTGCCAACTGCATCACCTAGAATACTGATTAGGTACTGGGTTCCAATTCCAATCGCAGCCGACATTTATACAAAAACGCAAATTGGTACCGTCGCGTTATATGGTCTCTGCCGCTGGTAAATGTTTACAACCTTTGAATATGCCCTAAAAAGGCGAATCCGGTCATGTTCCAAATCAATCCATGTCTATACAAATAAATAAAGTGGAAGTGTTTGTTTGTGATTTGTGATTGTACTAAATGCATATGAAAGTTTATACGGGATTAAAAAAGGACACAATTTTAAAATGTTTGTCCGTCTGTTTGTTCCGTCTAACCTCCGAAATGGTTTGACCGATTTTGACGGGATTTTCACTGGCTACTCTTAACTACTACTTTTAGCACCAGCTATCTGCTGATATTTAAAGGTGTAGCTGAGGCTTCTTTTATTGTAGTTAAGGAATTAGGGTTCCGCGCAAAAAAAATTTAAACCCAATAAAAATTGAAATCCAATCGTAGTGAATTCCACGCGAACAAAATCGCGGGTCAAATACAAAAGGGAACAAAGCAGCTAGTATATAAATAAAATTGAAGTGTCTGTAACATTCAAATCACTGGCTTCTATTAAGCTAAGGAGGACATGTGCATACCATTAAAATATGAATACGATTTTTTAAAATTTTGTCTGTCGCTTTTACTGTAAGCGCCACGCTAGCACAGAATATACAATAGTACTATATGTAACGCTAGGTATACGGATTAATGTGGGTCACCAGACGTCTGACACGTTTGATCTGTTTTCCATCGCCAGTCTGGGTACGCGTTCCTTCTATGTTGCAGGAGCTGAGAACCGCAGGTTCGAATCCCGCACAAAACAGGTATTTTTATAGCCTATAAATAATTTTTCCGGTCTGGATGTTTATCCTTGCGCAATTTATATGTTTATTTACGTACTACTGTAGGTACTGTGGTACTGCGTAGGTATTAAAATGCTGCCGCAACGATACAGGTGAAAATCCAAATGTACCGGTTTTAACTAAAATCTTATTAGAACCTGATATAAAGTAAGAAATATTTATATAACGCCATTTGGTTTTTTTATGGTACAGGGTGGTAAATGTGCACACAGTCCACCTGATGGTAAGTGGATGCTGTGACCCATAGACTACAATTCACCCTCAATTGAGAATCAAAATACACATGCGTTGTCGCACCTTAGGACTATAATGAAATGCCTCTTTTCTAGTAAAACAGGGTCACTAGTTATCTACACTCTTCATACGAAACACAGCAGCATTTAGCTTCTATTATACGAGAGCGTCGTCCTACCCTGATCGATCTGACCCATTCGTGCTGAAATCATAATATAGCTGCAGCGTGGCTCAACCACGTTAAAATGTGATGAATGTCATAAGATCTTTAAGACATTTCCCCAACATCTTACAACACCTACGGCGTCAGACGATATAATGGAATCTCTTTCGCTTCCACCACAATTTCTAAATACACCTGGTAAATACATTATTCGGGATGGTAGCAATCTTAGCGAAACCAGTGACCCAACTTATCGGGGAGAAAACATCTAGAAGAACTAAAAATGAATCCACTTCTGACAATATTAACTACTTTCGTTGTAAGTAAACTTAACGACAACAGAAAAGTCCTTACAATATTCTTGGACTTCGCTAAAGCTTTTGATATGGTTCCCATCAATACTCTCTTATTAAAACTAGAAAATATGGGTATCAGGGGTTCTCGGCTTGAATTTTTCCGTAGCTACCTTTCAGACCGGATTCAAAGAGTAAAGATAGGTAACTATATAAGTAATGAACTTTCTTTATCTTACGATGTGCCCCAGGGTAGTATACCCGGACCTACTTACTCTCTTCTTAATATTCATTAACGACCTCTGTAATATTAAAGTTAATAATTCTAAAATACTTTCATATGCTGATGACACCGCCCTTATCTTCTTTGCTGATACTTGAACTGACTAGCAAGGAGAACAGAACGTAACCCTCACTAATGTTTTTTCATCTAATTTTATAGTTATCCCATGTAAGACTTTTATATGTACTACAAGTTGAAGTTTAATAAATTATTATTATTATTATTACTGTGTAGCTTGCAGAGTTCACGTTCGAAATAATCCGTCCTAGTCTAGGGAATACGTGGGCATATACCCGTTAAAATAAACAGATTAAACGCACCTAAAAGTGTTAGAATCATAAAGTTAAAGTTAAAGTTACAACCTATATACGTCCCACTGCTGGACACAGGCCTCCTCTCATTTCTGAGAGGGTTTTAAGGCAAGTAAATGTCCGCCGCGCTGCCCCAATGCGTGATGGCGAACTTCACATGCAGGTTTCTTCACGATGTTTTTCTTCACCACCGAAGACCTAGTAAATCAGCACTTAAAAAATTGCAGTTAACAATTTCTTTGGTGCCGTTGGGGATTGAACCCAGGTTGCTCGCGTACTGTGAAATTTATAGCGAGCGCTTAGCCCATGATGTACAACAGCTTTGGACGGTAGTGTCATGCCGCAACTTTATTCTAGCTGCAATACAAATGGTACGCCGTAAGGACCCATTCGTGTAGTAACCATATTACAACTACGACATAGTTCTACCAAGTATTTTGCACTCATTGAAGCAGAAAATTATTTTCATTTGTGTTTGTCATGTGGTTGCATAATTATCCCCCATATCTTCCCGTAGGTGTCATAAGGTGCGACTATTGGATATGCCAAAATGATGTTATTGCTTTCGATGGATGGCTGTACAATGCGGAAAATCATTTCGTTTACGCCTGACGTAAAAGAAATGATTTTTCACATTTTGCCGACATTGTTAATCATTTTACAACAAGCCATAATATAGCTGCAATGTGGCTATACCACGTATAAAATTGTTATTAGAAAGACCCTCCTGTTTTCTCCCCATTTTATGACACGCACGAGACTATATGTGGTAACGGATGTTCTTACATCGCTAATACACGGTGTGTGTATAAAGGCCACAGCATTCGCTTACTATCAGACCGACTATCTGCTTGTTCGTTATCTTTACTTACGTAGAAATATATTTTAATTACTACTTATACGATTATAATAACAACAAACAAAGCTGAAAAAGCAAGAGCGGCAGCATACATTTTTTTTAAACTCACCTGTTTCTTCCATTTCGGTAGATATTTAGACGGAACTACAACCGGTATCACACAACATAGTACAGCTAAAATTATAAGAAGCTTCATATTTAATCCATTTACTACCAACTAACAAATATTTATAACTAGACTTAATTAAATTTGCAAGTCCTTCTAAGATTTTTGACGATCGCAACTATCTCTTGATAGGATCTTAGCTTTACGGTAAAATCTCAGTGCGCAACGGTGCGCGTGCGCAGGCAGAAGAGGTACTGTTATGCTGTGTTATTGAACTTGACTTTAGAGGGGCTACTTTCGCCGGAATCGCTTTTTACTAGGCTAGGAAACGAGCGGGGAGGAAACTATTTATAAATATTTGTATTTTGTTTCACATTTTCTATTTTTGCACTTGTGTAAATATTTTAATTAATGTAGATACTCGTGTATTCAAATGAGAAAGAAAGAAATGAGATCATGTTAGAAAATTTCAATTTACAATGTGTTAAATTATCTTTCTCTAAAACTTAATAGCCTTCTAGCTGTTTTGACTAAGGAATCTACTCGTTTATTTCCACGAATAAATAATACTCTTTACCTTTAATGTCGAATAATCACGGCACGATAGTGGCGTTTATGGGCTTGCGCTCCATGGGCTTCGTGTTTTACACGTGGTAGACCCATACTGCGGCTTTAATATAGTAATATCACAAATAGATTGGCTTGACCAGCGAAGGACCACGCCTTTACGAATGCCAGCATAAAATAACAGCTTTTTGCTGCTGTTGTGTGTTTCGGATGGTGAGTTTAGAAATATGGAGGCCAGTCAGGGGTGACAACGCAGACGCATTTTAATTTTTAATCCAGGATAGATGCAGATATCTATGAACAACAGCATCCACTTACCATCAGACGGACTGTGGTGTGTCATTTATGGGCGAGAAACGACACAGCACAGTGCATAATTCTATAAAAAATAATATATTTTGGAGCTTCTTAAATAACACTCGTAAATATAAGACGATATTGCTACTTACACCCGATTATGTGAGTGTCCACAGGGTTCATCAGTGGACAAGTCTGATAATGATATTAACTAAATAATAAACCTGAACATTTTTAACCGTTCGACTGCAATTTTTTTTATATGTAACACACAAGAAAAATTGCAGTCGAACGATTAAAAATTAACACTCAGAACATTTCAAGCTGAAAGCTGGTGCTTCTCATGTGGTCTCATATAAATTTAATTTAAGATCTATCCAGTAGTTTTTGAGTTATCCCGAATAATGCGAATTTGATTGACTTCGACTACATTTATCATGTTCTCATTTTATTTATATTGAAGTCGAATGTACAAAAATTTTAATTTTACCACTTCTATTGCTTTAAAATCTTAGGACATACTGTTTTCGTGGCCCAAGTGCAACATAATCTAGACTAGAGCCTGCAGCTACAAAGATGCCCTAAGAGCCAATCGCAGAGGTGTACAAGTGACAGAAACAAAGTCCATTCGATATGGAGCATTGATATCCAAATGCCAAATAAATATAACTGTAACTTTCGAATTGAACTGGGTCAAAAATAATTGGATAAAACCTCCATTAAATAAAAAAATATAACGTCATTTAGGTAAAGGTGCTAAGATTTTTAATTATATTGGTTTTGAGGCAATACCAGGTGCATAAATATACTATATAGTATATAATTAAGTCTCTATACTATATAGTATATCTTAATATATATAAATTACGTGTCACGTTGTTTGTCCGCGATGGACTCCTAAACTACTAAACTGATTTTAATCGAATTTGCAAACCGTGTGCAGTTTGGTTCAACTTGAGAGATAAGATAGTTTTTTTGTCTATGAGTGACCCACAATTTTTTTGCGAATTTAAGCGTTTATAATAGGAAATGACAAAAGGTCGTCGAAACGAGCAGAACAACGTCTGCCTGGCAAGCTAGTATCATATAAAAGCATCTTGTCTTATTTTTATATAGTAGATATACGAGTATACTATATATAAGCATCTTGTCCCATGGGTGTTGCAAAGAAAGATACTGGAAAAATCTACTGGCCCTTGTAACCTACTTCAAAAATGAGGTTAATAATTTGACGACATTTTCTTTACTTTTTATAATATACTGTAACTTATATATACTGGGTGAATTTTTCATCGTCTGGAAAAAACTACCGTGTAGTGGCGGTGTCAGAATATACCCTATCCATACCCCCCCCCCCATCGTCCTGTGGGTGTCGTAGTAGGCGCCAGAGGGAAATTGAAACAGGAGAGGGCCAGCGGCATCTTCTTGATAACAACCCAAATTATAAAGAAACATCGGTCACTGACCCGTCTGGCAAGTGTGGTAACTATGGGAAAATTCGCCCATGAGGCAATCTATAGGGGAGGCTTATCTTAAGATTTTATACGTGGTAGAGCCACGCTGCAGTTATATTAGAAGTATAGTTGTAGCACGGATGGGTCGGCTCGACCGGGGAACGACCACGCTCTCACAGAATACCAGCGTAAAATAGTAGCTTAATGCTGCTGTGTTTCGTATGGTGAGTGTAGAAAACTGGAGACCCTTTTTACTGGAAACGAGGCATTCCATCTTAGTCCTCACGGGTGACAACGCATCTGCATTTTGATTCGTAATCGAGTATAGATGTAGATGTCTATGGGCCACAGCAACTACTTACCATCAGGTGGACTGTGTGCTCGTTTGTCGCCCTATCCTATAAATAAAACCGGCCAAGAGCGTGTCGGGCCACGCTCAGTGTAGGGTTCCGTAGTTTCCCGTCCGTCACAATAAGTGTTCCAACTTATGAGTTTAAAGGTGGGTATCCATTATGTTCGCGCTCCTGCAACTGCTCCCGGTAGTGGGTACGTGCGCGAACATGGAGCGTGCAACATTGCACGCTCCGACAGGCAGGCGCTCCGACTTTCCATCCAAGTTCAAATTGATTTTCCTAGAAAGTCCTTATAAAGTTCTACTCTTCAGATTTTTTTCATATTTTCTAAACTCATGGTTCAAAACTTAGAGGGGGGGACGCATTGTTTTTTACTTTTGGGGCGATTATTTCCAAAATTATTGACATTATCAAAAAATGATCTTAGTAAACCCCTATTCAATACCTTTTTTAAATACCTTTCCAACAATATATCACACGTTAGGGTTGAAATTAAAAAAAAATCACTTCCCACTTTACATATAGGGGGGCTACCCTAATAAAACATTTTTTCCAATTTTTATTTTACCACTTTGTCGGCGTGATTGATACACATATCGGTACCAAATTTCAGCTTTCTAGTGCTAACGGTCACAGAGATTAAGCGAGGACGGACAGACGGACAGACAGACATGGCGAAACTATAAGGGTTCCTAGTTGACTACGGAACCCTAAAAATGCGACTTTTATAGGTAGGTGGATGAATGATAATGGAATAAATTTACAAACCAATATGATCATATAGATATTTCAATCACATACTTGTATATAATTGCAATCAGTTTATATTTTTAACTTCCAAAGAGTTTCTCATTTATAAAATAGATTAGAATACGGCACGTTCTCAAGTGCTGCAAGTTTACTATTTTTAATTACATATAAATTCAGGTTTACTTATGTTTTCCTTTACCACCGAGTGCCTAGTAAATCGGCACTTAATAGCAAAATAAATAACAATAACAGTTATGCTGGCGCGGATCGAACTATAAGTAAACTAAAAATAGTTTACTCTGACTTGAATTCGATCCCAGGACCCGTGGAAAAGAAGTCAGTAAGCCACGCTATCATCACCTGCTACAATATATAAATAATTATAAGTCAAAGGTCACTGGGACACAAAGAAACAATTCCTCTCATATTTTAACCATTCTCAAAAAAATAATAAGTAGGGTCACCCGAGGCAAGTGTGACAGTGGGGCAAGTGTAACAAATGCAAATTATGCGCCCTAAGTACGGTTTTTGGTTTAATTCCATCTATTACACAACACAGGAACTTTTACGCTATTGACAGTTGAGTACATAGATTGAACATTTTATCAACAAAAGTTATTTTTAAAAACTACTCAACCGGCGACAGAGAGCGCAATTTTGTAGTAAGTGTTTCGATATGTCGTTATTTTAAAGCAGATACAAGTTGAGTGATAAAGAATAATATTGGTATCTACTTATACAGTAATATGTTTCTACGGCCAGAAATTCACTATTCTTTGAAATATGGATACAGTTACACTTACCTCACCTAATAAGCTTGAGCGCATTCAAAATTTATGCATTAGATTTATATTTGGGCTTCGCAAATATGATCATATCTCCGAATTTCGCAAACAGCTCAAATGGCTCCCGATCCGCCTTCGCAGGAATACTCACATTGTCTCCGCGTTGTATAGCGTGCTGTTTAATTCTTCCACTCTTTATTTAAAAAACCGTTTCCAGTATCTTTCTCTTGCCCATAATTGGTTCCTTCGATCCTCCGTCAATCTTTCTCTCTCTACACCTTTGCACACTTCTTCCTTTTTCAAGAAATCCTTCACCGTAACTGCTGTGTGATTGTGGAACTCTTTACCTCTCCATATTCGTCGTGCTAAATCTCTTCACTCTTTCAAAAGTCTTGTTAAATCGTATTATTTAGAACGCTATTAGATAAATTACTCTACCTTTCTCGTACTCTTTTCATTTAATCTATTATATAATATTTTATATATAATTTTCACTTATCTTGTTGTTGTATTATTTTTTTTATTATTTTTTTATATGCCCCCCCCCCCCTTTTTACTTTTGTTTGCATCATTCCTCTACGCAAAGGTTGTCTGGAAGAATCACTTTAAGAGTGATAAGACCGCCTATTGTCCATACTTTAATTTAGTTTTAACTGTACTTGATGTTTCTGTATTGTGGTGTACAAAAAAGAATAAATAAATAATACAACATCGCCTAATATAAAATCGGAGTAAGTGTGATAGTGTCACGTTTATTATGATTATATTATTATAAATTGTTAACGTTCGGAATTAAATTTTATTTTGCACTTTGCATTGCTTTTACTATACTTAAAAAACATCCAGAGCTAGTGTAGTAAATTTATTTAAAGGCACAACACTATATCGGTTAAAAACAGTCACACTTGCCACACGTTGGAGAAAATTCATTGTTACACAAAAATGAACGTTCAAATCGTTTCCATAGATCATAAAATTTATCGACGTTAGTATAATCTCATCAATTTTGTTTAAAACCACAGATAATAATAGAGTAACTACAAAAAGAAGCGTACTGTCACACTTACCCCATTGATGGGTAATTCTTCCACCTCAATTGCTTTTAATTACCTCAAATTACAAAATACTACTTGTGGGTACTAAAATGCTTGATTAATACAACAACCACTTAATAATTGATGTTATGAAACTGAATTCTCTATATTAAATCCTTACAGAGTAGAAGTATTTAAATGTCGATTGTAGTTTTAATTAATTTATGTCGCACTTGCCCCAGGTGACCTTATTTAAGATTTTTTGAGAAAAAAAAGAGCGTCAAAAATGAGCACGAAGTTCCCATGATGGTGTTTCTTCTTCTTTTTTCTTTCTTTACCAGCCTGTGAAAATCCACATCTAAGTATTAGGGAGGGTATTGCTGCTGGTGCTGTCCTGCCCTGTCCGAGTGCTGCCCAACACCGGTCTGAGTATTTAGCGTCTGTCGTAGATGAGGTGGTTATACCGCTAACTATTGAAAGCCAAAGTTTAAGTTTCCATTAAATGCACGAGTGGAAGTCCAGAATACTAAATATATCTGGAGAATTAAATTAACATTGTTCTCCCAAATTTAAATTATTCTTCAGATCCTTCTTGATTGGTCTTAAAAATTCCACTTAGGATTCGCGACTTATTTAGATGTTCAAGAAAGTATCTTAGGATTACTATCTACTTCAAATATTTCGTTAATCATGCTTTATCACTTTTTTTATTCTATAGAGATAAAATTATTTTATTTATTATATAAAGCGAATTCACACTTTTATTTGTTGGTTAAAACATTTAAAATTATGCAGCACCTTATTTACTACATAGATATTTTAATCGTTTTCTAATTTCAACAGAGAAAAAAATTCAACCAATTCAATCGCAGCATATCAGTATATTTAGATTTTTTTCAAGATTTACTCTTGCATTTGAAATGATTTAATCGAATTAAAAAAAAAGTTGATAAGTTATTGACGTAATTACTCACACATCTAGCTTTCAATCGGCCCTTAAAAGCCCACTGTTGGGTTAAGGCACTTTCCGTTGAAAGGGGAAATTTCCTTTGGGACATTTCCTAATTTGGCAACACTTGGTGGGCAGTATAGAGAACCCGATGGCTTCGGGTATTTTCGCATCTGGTAAGCGAAATAATTCTGTCGAGCGTCACAAGACCTGTCATTTAACATAGTCGTCGCTTACGACAGCCACGGGACTTAATTAGGTGAATTAAGAGATTTTAATTTGTAGTTCAAGGTCATCATCGAACTTAAAAATTAAAGTCCATATAGTTCTCACTATTTATTTACATAATTATTATTAAATTACATTGATAATCCTTTATATACACTGGAATTTATATACACACTGGAATTTATAAATATTTAGGTCCGTATTGCATTAAAATAATTACATCACACTGAAGCTGTTAATATTAAAATATTCACAGAATTTACTTATAAATGCAGTGCTGGTAAGGCTTGAACTACATTATTAAATTTTTAGCACACAAAATAAGCGAATATCTAAAATATTTGCACATAGAGTTAAAAATTGGATATTTAACAAAAATTACACGACATTCTGGAATAAGAAACGCTATAATTATACGATGGTGATGATGATGTATGTTTACATACTTGAGCAACATATAATATTAGTTATGGCTTAAGATAAAGAAATCGAAATCTATGTTTTAAATTAACTTTTAACTATTAATTTTAACATTAACTTATTTGATAAAAACTTTTTAAAGTTAAAATTTCTCTAATATGTGAGCCATGCATCGAAAATTAAAAAAAAATGTGGCACGTATTGTTATATAACTGGCCAAAAATACATAAATACTATTCTAAAGTACAAGGCACAAGGTAGTGCGTTATATTTTAATTTGTATGTGATAGTCCGGGGTACACACGTGAATTTCATTCATTTCTAGTGACGCGACCATTAAGTATTGATTCGTCATACGAACCGGGTCATTCAGGTCGATCATTCAAATGGATCTTTTCGAGTTTCAGTACTCTGCGATTTAACATGTGATTTCACAATATGAACGATTATGTCGGTCTATATTTTTGATCGTAGGTCCTGTCAATCGTTTGATCCGGAACGTTCAAAAAATGTAATTGCATTCATCAATACTTTGATGCGACCGGGGTCAAATGCACGAATCATTCACGATTGAAACATGTGTTGACCGAGGTATTAATAGCAAAGACATGATTGCTTTTTACAGATAGCTTTTCATAGACTTTATAGTTAATATCACAGAAACATAAAGTCGACATTAAGGGAATATAACTTTCCTAGATCAGTATTGCACATACTCAATAACCCGGTATTATATTCAATATAAAAAATACGACAAATCCAGTTTTGGATTCCAAATTGTGTTCGTAGTTCGTTATATCTAAATATAACCATTACAACGTTTCAGTCAAGCTAATATGCATACTTCTTATGTAAGCGACAATAGGGTAGTTGACAGCACTAACTACAAATTATTTCAGCATTAAATTAGTAATTTACTGTAGTCTCAAAACTTGGTCCATTTGTCGTTTTAAACTAAATGCGGTTCTTATTATTTAAAAACAAATACAAAAAGATGTTTATCGACTACAGAAAACGCAGACTTATTAAAGATGTTGAACTAATTAGCTAACATGCGCGTAAAATATAAATGGTGGAGCTCTTCAAACTGAGAACACACAATTTTAATTTTTTACGCGGATCTTAGCTAATAAATTATAACATCTTTAACACTTTCACTGTCCGATTTTCAGACACAATACTAAGACAATAGCATTGAACTATATGTAGTGCACGGGACAGCGAAAGAGTTAATAAAATATATTTTCGCAAAGTAACAACTGATTCTACTAACACAGTTATGATCCGTCATTAACTTGTATTCCACAGCACACAACTTCAATAGAAAATTTCATCCTGACGGCTCATATTCAATGATACTCCACGACTTTTTCTTCCACAAGGGCGGCGACACTTAAAACTAGAGGTCATGAAGGTTAGAGAACAGGAGAACGATCACTACGTACTAAAGCATAGCCCGCCTGTCCTTGAAAATTGTAGAATGTCGGTGAGTAGAGACTGCGAAGTTAGCTGTTTATGAGTACAAGTAGATGAAGTTAGTTGAATAATGTACAAACTTTCATTTCATTTTTAATGAGAAAATTTTCATGCTCCGTAATTTTGTAATTATTGACAAAAAGAAACATTAAAAAATGGAGAAATATTTTATTGTGCGTGGATGTGCATGTGTTTAGCATCTGATCGGAAATATAGACTGAAAATTACTTTTATTGACCGAACGTAGTGATCGCAACGCCTCACTTATGGTGTCCATATTTCTGGGACACTATTTTCTACGGCGATCGTTGTCCTGTTCTCTAACCTTTATGCTAGAGGTCATGGAGGTTTTAACCTCCATGCGAGAGGTTATATTTGACATATTTCATAGCGGGGAAGTTTATTAGAAAAATGTAAAGGCTAAAGTTTCTTTATGAAAAATAGTGATTTATTTAAACAAGCAAAACATACTAGAAGAAGAGGTATCAACCACTTCGAAATTATTATATAATTAAAATGACAAGTATGTTTACATTAAACGCTATCGTAGGACAGATGTTTTATATTTATTTTCCGGTGACTGACGGAGCTTTAAAGGTGCACTCTTTTGTATTAATTAGATTAAAAATTAATAAACCAAATCAAAGATATTTATTAAAGTAGAAAAATTTATAAGTTCAAAATGTGCAAAAAATTAAAGAGGAAATCACTACAGCATTGTTTTGATTTGTTTTGAAACTGATACACTTTTATTTAAAATTAACTATACAAATAAATGACATTGTGTAACAAAAAACATTACCTCAGTGTCAACTAGCGACATAAGTTAATTGTAAATATTCATTACTTGATTAACTTTATTAATAATACCATAATGTAAATGCAATAATAATAATAATAATTGCCAATATTTGCAGTACCCTTGCAGGATTCTTGTTTGGAACTATTTTTATAATTAAGACCATATGTATACAACAAGAATAGCAAATAAATTGAATTAAATTGACATAACCCTCATTAACTAAAAAGTAATTTAATTAACATGACTGTCAACTACCCTATTGTTCAATAAAGGGGTTGACATATTAACAACACGCATAGAATATACGAGATAGGCATAACAATAACAATTCTACATGCATATATTACAATAAATATGGTTACACGTTTTAATTTAGAATACAGATATAGACACAATCCACATACTTTTCTATATATGATTAATACGCAAAATAATAAATATAATACGTAAAAATAAAATACGTAAAAATTACAATGAAAATAGACATCCTTAGCCTTAAATTTAAATGAAACAAACTCAAATCCGTCTTTCCGTTTAACAGCTCTAATAACTGAAAAACTTTGATAGGTAGTTAAAAACATATCCCATATCTACAGGATGTTAGTGTAAACACCGTTATCCTTGTGTATTTTATGTAAATTGAGAATATTCAATCTCATCATTCAGTTGTTTCCAGATAACAAATTCGATTGAACTGTTTGAATGGGTACATATACAGGATGTTAGTGTAAATACCGTTATCCTTGAAACCAGTGGTTTGGTTTCACTTATGGAACGTAAATTTAATGTCAAATCTGTCGATCTAGTAAAAAAATAAATAGGGTAAACGGGGTTGTTTTTGCAGTAATTTACAATAATTTGCCGATTAGCATAATTTTTTGATATTTATCTGAAGTAAATTTTTTTTCTTTAAAGTTAATGTGAACATTTTTTTGGTAACGGAAACAATAGACAATATTGTTGTCCTTCGAATGAGCTAATTTTTATCTCAGTAAGACCAAAACTTTGAGAGATATGAATATTTTGTAAACACGTAGAGAATATCTCAAGATAAAACCAAAATGGCTGCCACAAAGAGGGGGAGGGGATTAGACCTCAGTGTGTAGTGTATTTTTGTATTAAAGTACCTAGAATATCGCTAGTCCGTGACCGGACACACTGTCGAAGATTAGACTCGTAAATTAAATAATATATCATAATATTTTAAGCATTAAATAAAAACATAAAAATAAATCTCCAAAGTAAATAATTCATTTTGAGTAGTATAGATTCCAATTTAAATACATAACTAAATTTTAGTTTTAAATATATATATATATATATATATATATATATATATATATATATATATATATATATATATATATATATATATATATATATATATATATATATATATATATAACCTTATTATCTAGTAAAAAAATCAACAACATTAATCTGTTAGAATATTCAGAGATTATTGATTTGTATCAGATCATGAAATGAGACGGAATTTTAATAAAAAAATTACAGCCTTAATAACAAAAATTTGGATCAACATTAATGTATCATTCGTGTGATACTGATTATATTAATACAGATTATTCCGACAATATTTCAACTTTATTATAATAAAATAAAGAGACAAAAAAATTTATCATGCACTTACATGCATTGATCCTAAACCTAAAAAACTTTAAAATTACACTAGATGGGGTTCACTTCTCAGAGGAAGAGTGTTGGTCATGTGCCTCGAGATGGAGCATAAGAACATTTATCAAAACAAGGATAAACAACTTATAATTTGTTTAGTTATTTATCCTTTATTGGAACATACCTTCAACAAGCGGTTACAAAGGTCGGACCTAATGCCCTATGGCATTCTCTACCAGAAAATGGAATGAATGATAAAAAGTTTAAATAATATTTTACTGAAATAAATATATCAATATTCCTATCTTTGTGCTGTTGTCAATTTGCACAACATTTAAAAACAATTGTTATATGTTTATGATTTGTTAAAAACACAACAGTTTAAATTAAAAAAAAAATAGTACAGTTATAGTAAAAAGGGTATTAATTTTAATTAATACCCTTTTTACTATAATTAAAAAAGTATTAAGCATTATTTATTCAGTAAATACATATTGCCTTATACCACTAACCTCTATATATACAAGTACGCTGGACTGGCTATACCATAGAAAATGACTGTGCCAATTTGAAGCGCCGCTAAAGGATGTCTTGAAAAATAAAATTGACATAATATGCCAAAGTCTGTTGTCATATTTAAATTGTCTTATTTAATAAATCTGTATTTTGAACTTTTAAACTAAAAAACGAAAGTATTTTATGTTGTTTGATTGTGTATAATATTAGTTACATAATAAGAATTATTTTTATTAATAATGAGAGTGTGCGTAATCTGTAAAACTCGTTACCAAAAGGGAAGTGGTGTAACATTTCACAAGTAACTGAATTTGCAGCAAATATGAAACAAATTAAAACTATTTGATAATATAAGTACTTAAAAATTTGTTACTAATCTTAATATCATATATACCAACATCTTTGGCTGTATATTACTGAGTTTTGATAAACAATAAAGTTCAATAGGGTTGTCGAGTTCCTTGTCTACAATACTTATCGATGTTCTTTCCTACCCATATCTGTAAACAAACAAAGTCGCCAACAACAAACGATTATCAAATGTTTATTAATTAACAGGTTTCCAAGTGAACCTAGATTAAAATTATGGGTTAAAAGCTAAAATATTGTAAATTGGCGTCCGAAACAAAATGATCATATTCGTTCCAAACATTTCACAGACGACTGTTTAATTAGACATGAGAACTGCACCACTTTGAAAATGTGCAGTTTACCGACAATATTTTCTGGTATTACCAGTACCAGTAAGTATAAAAGTATTAGATTATTATTTCGTATGTTTTTTTATTTCTTCTTTCCTCATTTTTCACCAAACTCAAGGGCCATAGCCAAGTGTCGAAAGGTCGCCTATGATGTCGAGCCACGTTGTATGTATTTTAGTGTGCTGCGGTTAGAGGAGATTCCTCTCCCTGTATCGTTGTAGTCGAGGTGGAGTCGAAAGGGAAGAGGAGTGTTAATATGGCGATTGGCAATGCGCCACTCGACTATCTTTCGCGACTTTGATAAGGCTGCACCACTCGATGCTTCCAAGTGATGAGTTTTTCCTGGCGCCATTCACATATCGGACTCGTGGAGTCCATAGTGCAGGTGGAGTTAGAGGACGCGAAGGGCAGTGTGGTTTGTTTCTGGTGCGCCTTATCTGAGAATGAAAATGGGGGGAGAAGTCAGCAACTAAGTAGGGGCTGCCATTGGGCGGCATTATTTACACTTATGGCAAATTATGTGGACCTCAAATCTTGGATTGAGCTTTGCAACAGTTATATTTTGGTTTAAGTTGGTTTACTTGTTTGAATGAATAAACTCTACCACCAACTACCAACTCTGGAGTAACAATAGCCAGTATTGGTGTTACAAAACGCAAAATGAAGTTATCTTGGTGTAAGACCAAAGAGTAAAATTATTCAAGGGTTAGTTACTCTGGTTTAACATAGTATTTGGTCAAATCCATCCTTAATACACGCTTAAATAACCGTGTAATAATGTTATGATATTCTTTAATATAATGTTGTCCTTAGTTCTTGGACAATTTCATCTGAAGAGTTCGTATCTCTATAAATATTTCCACGGATTAAGACCTTTGTAGAATATTTAAAGACGATACCAGGAGACCCAACGGTATGGGTTTGGTTGCTTGAGAGAGAGGGAGAGAGAGAGAGAGAGAGAGAGAGAGAGAGAGAGAGAGATAAAGCTTTAGTGTGGGATACTACTTGCGAATACTTTGACAGCATCCCATCTCAGGGGTACCTCGATTAAAGCAGAAGTGGCAGTAGAGGCAACTGAATTAAGTAAATAGCCCAGAATATCTAGAAGATGAGTACATATCTGTGCAATTTGCTGTAGAAACTATTGGTCCGTAGGGCGCACGTGCGGTGTAGTTCCTAAAAAACTGTATCTGCGACTGATCTTCGCTACTGGTAATAAGAAGTTGTATAGTTTGTTGTTTCCTCGCTTGTAGACTAAGTATAGCCATTCAGAGAGGACAGGTAGCCAGCATTCTTGGGCCGATAACACGGAAAGTAGGACTGTATGATAATTTCTGTTATTTTTTTAATATTGTTATTTTAATTTCGAAAATGACGTTGTAAATAACTGATAACAATGTAATTTAAAGTTTATATTTTTTATATTATTTTGCTAGCTCGTACCCGGCGCATAGCTGCCGCAGAAGAAGTAATTGCAGAAATATCGTTAAAAATGTGGAACGGTTATATTGTATAATTAGGAATGATAATACAATCATTGAAATAGAATGATATATAACTTTCTATAACTTTCAAATTCAGTATAATACGTACGCCACCTAATGTCAGTTAATTGTACCATGCGTATAACCTTCGCACAAGTGCAACCAATAAGTTGACTGAGTTTACCGCAATTTGATGAACGGTATAGCATCGTAGAAAGTACGAACAAACATAAATTTTTATATATCAGAAAATATTTTACTGTCTGTAGACAGACCTGTGGTTGATTAGAATAGGCGTTATTATAGCAGCTGATTTGTTTTTTATAATACTAGAACTAAATGAACGGTTGACAATAAATTATTATAGAAATTATATTTTTATTTTTATTTTGTATTGTTAGTTTAATCTTAATATTTTTTTTAGTTGAATGGTCTAAGGGCTACGATGGCTACCCGAGTACAGAACCAGAGTACAAAACTAATCCAACGGTAGAGATGTGTAATACAGGGTAACGTAACATACCCGAAATACTTTACCGCTGCATTGGAAGACGTTTTCAAGCTACTGGACTGGAAAGGACGTCACTCACCTTCGATTTGTCGACAATATAGTCCTTATGGCAGAATCGCTGGAGTACCTACGCACTATGTCAATGACCTCAATAGTGTCTCCCAACGGATAGGTCTTAAGATGAACATGGACAAAACAAAGGTCATGTGTAATGTCCATGTCATACATATGCCGGTGGTTTTTGGGAGCACTTAGCTGAAGTTGTTGACGAGTATTTTTACTTGGAACAAATAGTCCAACTAGGTAAGTTCAACCTCGACCGACAGGTCAATCGACGGATTCAATTTGGCTGGGCAGCGTTCGGGAGATTACAACACATCTTCTCGTCAGTCAGTGTCAGTGATGACCTATGGACCTGAGACCAGGTCTTTCACTGCTGGCCGTATGAGGAAGCTCGAAGTCGCTCAGCGAGCTATGAAAAGGGCTATGCTCAGGGATTCAAACTTAGGAATGAGGATATCTGCAGCAGAACCAGAGTGACCGACATCGCCCAATGGATTAGTAAGCTGAAGTGGTAATTGACCGGACGTATAGCTCGAAGAACCGAATAATGATGAGGAAAAAAGGTTCTCGAGTGGCAGCCTCGTATCGGCAGGTGAAGTGTAGGACGTTTCCCTACTAGATGGAGTCAAAACCTCGGGACCGTGCTTTGTGGTATTTCTTGGGGGAGGCCTATGTTCAGCAGTAGACTTGTGAAAGGCTTTAATGATGATGAATGATAATGGCATTATATTAATATGATACATAAATAGAATGGACGTTACGGGTAGAGTCCATCTATACATAGAGTCCATTCTATTTAGGTATAGGTAGAGTATAGGATTATATCGACATAATTTGGTACACTGTCTCATCCCTATTATTAGTTCCGTGGACGTGCACTTCTGCTGTCAGCGCCAAAATGGCGGAAATCAAATCGCTTCATCATGTCACGGTGTATAGCCAGTCCAGCGTACTTGTATATATAGAGGTCAGTGCCTTATACCCATTGTTAATAACTCGGACGATAAATAGCAGGGATTTCACGCGGATCAATTATTATCGACCATCAAAAATGAGCCCTGAATAAATAAATCTTACGAAAATCGATGATTGAATGAATTGTTTTGTTAATGTGCTTAACTGAAGCAGGGCAATCATTTACCCAACAAAACACAGGTAACGTAGCTGAAGTCAGTCTTGTGAATATACTAAATTGTAACACATGTGTGACAGTGTAATATACATAATAATGACACAAGAGCTACGCATATAGCACTTCAACTTGTTTTTCGTAAAACCTACCTGATGAGTTTTCACGGGAAATTGACCAGCGGCGGATCGCTGCCCCTGTGTTATTGTTTAAATAACGGTTTGTAAGTGGATTTCAATTCGTAACGCACGTTCGCGTGTTGATAGTTCACAAATAACGTTCCATGCAATTCGACAAACAAAAAAGATCCTTAGTCTACGCATTCAAGGTTTAATTTTTAAAAGAATAAATGTATAGTAATTACGACACAATTATAGTGCATTTGACTTGTTTAGCATTGAGCAAACATAAGGACCAGGTGACGTCTAACAATAGCAACTTAAAATTACTCGTATTACGTATACTCAAGGTTCAGTTTTAATTCAGCCTTGCAACTGGCAAACTGTGTACAACTAGAGAGAATATATGTTGTATTTTCAACTTTGGATTACTTCAATACAATTTATTTCATACAACGAACATTCAACATGTTTTTGTAGTTTCTGTCTCGGAGGATTACATCTTTGAGGCTTTTGAAATAAGTTATGATATAATACAATTAGTAACATTATACGATTTTGATTCTAAACTATCAAATATACTATATAAGGCCGATTCTGGATTGATTCTTCGATCACATTTTTAAATTTTTAAATAATGAGCTGTTTTAAAGTTTAAGCCGATAACATAAAAAAATCTGTTGTTATGATCTAAATATTAAAGACAAGGCTAGATGACAGCACATCAAGTAAATCAACTTTATATGTACTGGATACAAGGTTCACTTTCATTTGCAATTGGATAGCAGACACCATATGGTATTTTTTAAAGGTAAATTCGAATTTTATTGTTAAATTATATACAATGAAATGCTAATTTCAGAATAAAAAATAGTTAGTGGTATTTTCATGCAATTGCTTTAAAAATCATTTAAGGCAGCTCATAAAAAATATTTCATTTGATATGAGTGCCTACCATCACCTTGCTGTTACTTTATTTGGCTTTGTAAAAAAAGCAACGCTTGGAATGAACTCGCACAATTACAAAAGCTATATAACACGTTACCACAAATTTGAACTATAAAGGTCCATACAATAAGGTCCATTATAAATAGTTACTCATAGTTCGGTTAAAAATGAGCACTTTCATTCCGTCGATCCATTATAACTCCTTCTGCCGCGTGTCGCTGTACTGTGGCACTTCCTTGTACTCCGGGAACGGGTACAGAACGAGATGGTCAGCGGTTTTATACCACGGGATGAGACCATTCTGGAAGACAAGTACAAGTTACCTTATAACTTACGCAAATAATTTTAAATTATTTTGCATGCCTGTGTAGTGTATGTGATTATAAAATGCTAATAAGTATGTAATAAAATAAACTTCATAGATCGGAATGAAGGTAGTATCATTTATATTGCCTGTTAAAACACAAGTAGAAATGTCCACTGTTTCGAGCGCACAGCGTCGGTATCACGAGAGCTGCGGGCGAGAGTGGACGTGTTGTGAAACGTGAGTTTACGTGTGCGTGTGTGAACCAGTGAATTCCTGACTGTTACAATACGTTATTGTGTTCTTCGTCATCAGTTTAAAAGTCTGATGAAGCGGCTACGTTTTTTTAACCGACTTTTAAAAAGAGGAGGTACTCAATTCGACTGTATGTTTTTTTATGTGCGTGTTACCTCAGAAACTTTTTCTGTGTGAACCGATTTTGATGATTCTTTTTTTCATTTGAAAGCTGTGCTTCTCGTGTGGTCCCATATAAATTTTATCAACACCAGACCAGTAGTTTTTGAGTTATCGTTAATAATGCGTATTTAATTGACTTTGAACACATTGATGATGTTCTTATTTTATTTATATTGAAGTCGGCTGTACAAAATTTTTAATTTTACCACTTGTTCTGAGCAACGAGTCGAATAGTATACTCGAAATTACGTTACTATATTAGGTTACTTTTAAACAGGTATCTTTACTTTCCAAATTTTATTATTTTCTTACCTGTAGTAAGTATAATACAATCGTCTAAGTTAACATTCAAGTTGAATTATTTTTGAAATAGCTTATACTTCCGAACAAACTTCATACCAGTATATGAGCCTCTGAGCTCTATCCTCGATTTGTCTTAGTCGCCACATTTATTGTAAGCCACAAGATAATTTTGGCATATCCCTCTTAGTGGATTCTTACGACACCCAGGAGTCGAAATCAGGTGATGGATTTTTTAATAAAAACATACAAGTACTCTTGCGTACTCCTGAAGATTTGCCTATATTGGCAAAGCCGGGCGTATTGGGCGCAGATGTCAATATCATCACAATGGTAATGCCATCTCCATCCCCACACCACTTTATACAAGTGGAACTCAGTCTCTTTAGTATTTTCTTGAATAAGTGATTTGAGAGTAAAATCTTTCAGTTTAAAACCTAGTGAACTTACCAAATTGGTTCTCTTATTTGTGCCTCTGCCATAACCATTCCAGTGGTTACCAGCCACGCCTATTAAATCTCCAACCTGTACAAATTTTAAGTGGAGATATGAATAAAATACTTAGGTTACAAAAATCTATCATCATCATCATCATCATGCTCTTACACAACACACTCCTCACAAGTCTACTGCTAAACATGACATATGTCCCCATCCCTGGTCATGGCACGGTCTGAGCGACATGCATTCATCGACTTCCTGTATCTCTTACCAGGTCATTACTTCATCTAATATGGAGTCGCCCCACACATCGTTTACTGGTACGAGTCTGACATCCGACAACTATTTTTCCCATACCCACTACCACTTAAGCTTACTGCTCTGACTTGATCTTACCCACGATAAACCAATCTTAAGACTAAATAAAATGTGGGTATCTATTTTTGAAGTAAAACTTCTTTACGCACGCTTGACTTGGGGAGTAAGCTGGCGAACGCGTGACGAAAGCGTTACGAAAAGTGTGATGGGGGAGGCGAACAGGAGTGGGAGATATAAACAAGACAGAGCAGTGCGCGCGCACATTTACACTTTCTCTCTTTCTCTCATAGCCAGTTATTTTTCGTAATTTTATTTCGTTTTGAACATTTTTATGAATTAATATTTTTAAATATTCCACGTTTAGAGTAAATAAAATTGTAAATTCGTTTTAAAGTTCATGTTTTGTGAATTTCCCGGTGAATAATAACAAATTATGGAAGGAAGCCTATAGTAAATTTACATATCTGTAGAAAATTAATATACGTATATACATGTAATATATGAAGCTAAAGAAGTTTTACTTCAGTCGTGTGGTCATAAGTACACTCGTTTTTTTTTAATACTAGCAATGATATTAATATTATTAATGTTCCCTTGAACTCTCCAGGTAAGCTTAAAATGCTTGTGTTAGGAGTGGTTCACGACAGTAGTCGAATAGCGGATTCGAACTCGTGAACTTTTGAGTTTGCGGTCCGCAGCCTGCCATTAGGCTACTGTCACTTTTATTCATTTCAACCGATGCAAATCTTGCCGTGTAGCCGCCGTAAGAGAAAGCTCTACTTGGTATAGTCCCGTGGGTATCGTAAGAGGTGACAGAGGAAAACTGACACGGAAGATGGACTGCGGCATCTTCTTGACAACAACTAAAGATAAATAAAATAATGAAGTTGCCCCCCCCCCCCCCCCCCAATACTCCACGAGACTTTACGACATGGTAGAATTGATTTCTACTTTCAGCGGTTTTAATCGAATTCGAAAAAATCGTTTACCTAAAGTGAGTGTGGTTTTCGTCATATACTTATACATATAAATTTTTATTGATTTGAATTAAATGTTATCCCTGAGAAAATCATAATGCTTTTATAATACCAAGAAAAGCTCCTTGGTACTATATACTTGAATATGAAAAACACCAAATTTGTCATATCGTTTCATATATAAATTGTTTATTGCTAAACAATCTTAGACTCCAGTAATATTGACGTTTACCGTTACATAACTTTCAATATCATCTTGTACCAGAAATCAGAAATATTTATTGACCATAATATAACAATCGTTACAGGCAAGTCATTGGTTACAAAAGTTTTTATAAATTTATAAGATTAAATGATATTATTGTACTATATAGCTTAATTTAGTTACATTGATGCTTTACGTCATAGAACTAGGTAATTTATTTGGTTTGTACGTTACACAAGAACGATGATTCCATGAGCTGCATTGACATGTATTCGCTTAATTTGTAAAATGGGTTGTTCTGAAAAAAACATTTAAGTTTCCGTTTAAATTTGCTAGAGTGTAGGCTGGTTAAACTATTTGGTAATTTATTATACATCAATATTTTTTAATAACGCCCATGTTTTTTTTACTTTCACTAATCTATTCATGGGTAGAACACGTTTTTCATTATTACGCAGATTGTGTTGATTTATGTCTTTCTTTTTCGGTATTTCTTTATCCTCATCTCATCTCTAATAAACTATTACATATAAAGCGAAACCACTGTCATTATTTGGTCGTTCATAAAATGTTTTCTTGCCGGGCTACTTTTTTTAGACCATTGATTATTCTTATAGACTGTTTTTGACATTTTAAAACTTTTATAACATCCGGAGCATTACCACAAATAGTATAGTGAACTAGTGAACTGCTCATCAGATATATTCAAACGACTAAAATACAAACAGTGTAGGCGCGGTGCAAGAATATCCACTATCCCGTATCATGCCGTGGATGTCGTAAGAGGCGACAGGGTAAAACAAATCCGACCAAAAATTAAAAAACTGCGTCCGTCTACTCGCTAGACAAGTGTGGCAACTATGGCAAATATCCCCCCTATGAGGCAATTTATGGGGGAGGCCTGTGTGCAGCACTGGACTTTAAAAGGCTGTTACGGTAAATGGTAACTATACAAACCTGGAAAGAGATATCCTCCTTTCCTTGAGTAGTGTGCGACATGACAGCCCGACGATCGTGAGCGTTCTGACCGCCGAAGTAATAGATGTCGTCCAACGAAAAGAAACTTTCGGACGCGTCCACGCGATTCGTCTGCATGATCTCATACGCAACTCGTCCCACCTGTAAAACAATATTGGGTAAGTCTGGGCATAAAATGATGAGATAATGTTTAAGCGACAGTAGCCTAATGGCAGGGCGCGGACCGCGAAATTAAAAAAGGGTCGTGAGTTCGAATCCGCCATTCGACTACTAGCGTGAACCACGCGTAACACAAGCAATTTAAGCTTACCACGAAAGGTTAAGGGGGATATTAGTAATGTTTATATCATTGTTAATATTCTTTATAAAAAAAATGTACTCCTGCCCGATTTTCTACTACGACAGAATTTGAATACTGAGGAGTTTTTTTTAAAGTAAGGGTGAAAAAGCACACTGTCCAGCTAACATTAAGTGAAAGACGTGAGCTGTGATCCATAGACATCTATCAAGCAGATGCCTTGTTACTCCTAAAGACAAAGATAGAATGTCTTGTTACCAATTTAAAATCGGAGAGGAGTTCGAGAAGACGCCGCTAAAGGTCTACGTGCTAGGGTCGGAATGTAAATGTTACTTTGCACCTTATTGTCTGTCGCCGGTGCCGGATACACCCAATATTACCTCTAGCGTAAGCAAGATGATATACCAATGTCGATCAGAAGCCCAGATATATATTATGCTGTATCCCGCGATTTCTTCTTACACGACAGCGACACCCACAGAAGGCCCCCGTTACTCGAACTTACATACTGCGGTAAG
This sequence comes from Parnassius smintheus behrii, assembly GCA_036936625.1. NCBI lineage: Eukaryota > Metazoa > Arthropoda > Insecta > Lepidoptera > Papilionidae > Parnassius > Parnassius smintheus. Next base: position 38,476,212 of record JAUPFT010000019.1, on the reverse strand, counting down.
TATCTATACTTTCGGGCAGTCCAAACAAGTGCCATTGACGCTATCGATTTTATTTCAAATCGTGAGCAATAATGGGAACTGGGTTCTGGGTTCTCTACACTCACCATACGAAACACAGCAGCATTAAGCTGCTATTTGACGCTGGTATTGTGTGAGAGCGTTGTCCTGCCCTGGTTGAGCCCGACCCATTCGTGCTACAACTATAATATAGATGTACAAAAAGTACTGTTTGTATTTGACTGGTTTTAATATCAATATAGTACATAAGAAGAATAAAAAGTAAAAAACACTTTCCCGCCATCTCTTTCAAAAGTTTTTCTGTTTGCCAAAATGAGTGAATCTAACTAAGGAATTCGATACATACTGAAGTTTTATACAAAAAAGGATAAATGCGACTCAAGCTGCAAACAAATTTTGAAAAAAACATGGTTATGTTTATGGACTTAATGCAGTCAGTAAGAGTAGTACAAAGTTTGTTGAAGCGTTTTCAGTCTGGGAATTTGGATGTCAAAGATGCAGCTCGCTCTGGTCGCCCTCATACAGATAAAAGTCGTGCCATTTTTGAAAACGTGGAACAGGTTCGGCATATTAGTAGTTACGACATAGCCGAGGAATGGAAGATTAACCACAAAACAGATCAAGCCGAAATTTCGATCCATTTGAAAAAGTCTAGCTACACAAAAAAGGTCGATATTTGATATTTATTACAACACGAGCTCTTTGAAAGAAACCTAATGAATGATGTACTCGTTTGCGATTCTCTAACGTAATAAAACCTAAATTTTTGAAAAGATTGATCACTGGTAATGAAAAGTGGTAAGACAAGAATATGCGAAAATGATTTTGGGTCAAGGGATTGTCAAGATCCACAGACTGTAGCAAAACCCGGATTAAAACACATCAAGGTGATGCTGTGTGTATGGTGGGATTGATAAGGCATGGTGTATTATAGAGATTTTAGCCCAGGCAAAACCATCTATTCGGATCTCTACTACCAACAACTATTGCGGTCTTATCATGATAACACACGTCTTTGGTCACTCAGCAAAAACTTGAGAGAACTTGGTTGGGACGTGTTAATGCATCCACCATATAGTCCTGATATTGCATCCTCAGATTTTCACCTGTTTCGGTCTCATAAGAATTATTTGGGTGATTTTAGGTTAACATCAAGAGAGGACTGTCCCAACCTACTTGTCGCATTTTTTAAATCAAAAATCCCAAGATTTCTCTAGCAACGGGATTATACAAGATGGCAACAAGTTATCGAACAATATACCACACATATATTACAATTAAATGTAATTAAACTTTGAAATAAAATGTCTTGAATTTATACATAAAACACAAAGAAACTTTTTCCTTAACCTATTATATATTATTTATTTAGATAACACTCAAATATATACAATATAAAAAAAAAAACTTTATAAATCTTTAAATTTTAATTTTTTGAATCTAAAAGTTATCATACAGCCCTAATCTTCGCGGCATAATGCCAAGAACGCTGACTGCGCTTCCTCATAGCCTTTATACTTCGCCTTTAAGCGACAAAATAACCAGATCACAACCCTTCACAACCAGTCGCGGATACAGTTCCTTTAAAAACTTCCTAAACTCTTTAATCGAATGGAATATATTATATTACATTCCATTGAAAGGAATTATAAATATTTTATTAATTTTATAAATGTTTTATTAATTCATGTTATATAAATCACTTTAATAATTCATTCATAAAATTTTACGATATATATATATATATATATATATATATATATATATATATATATATATATATATATATATTGATATTTTAGGCACTTCTCCTGTGCCTACTCCATATCACTTTCACAATTACGATGAATCTAACGACACCCTTCTGTAAAAAATTCATTACGCCGTTAAAATGAATGCATATTGTATGTTGCACACTTACAGAGTTTGCAAAAGAAATAAACGTAATTTCATACATACATACTTTCAAAAAATATTACCTTCCTGGGGCAGTCGGATAAAACTTAAGCCAATATTAAACAGTCTTTTCATTGTAATTAAGGAATCTAGTGATTCTTTTAGTTGATTTAGTGCATACAAGTAAAATATAACAACTTTTTAGTTAACCGTACTTCGATCTAGAACTGTCAATGTCAACTTTTTTTATTTTTTTGAATACTACCAATGTTATTATCATTACTAATATTGTTTTTAACTACTAATGGTAAGCTTTAAATGCTTGTATGCGAAGTGATTCACAACAGTAGTCCGTTCGAGTTCGCGGTCCACATCTTACCATTAAGCTATTGTAGCTTCTATGTCAATCGACAATGTTCGATCCCGTCGGGACCAATTGTGCGTGAGTTTCAATGGCGTTGTTAGTTCTTTTTTGGCATGCAGGCGTGGTCGCAGGCAGACAGCACGCGCAGGTCCCCCCACGCGTCTTCCAGTACCTGAGCCAATGTTCGATGTTTTTTTAAACAAAGTTATCACCTGGCTGCTGAAGGTGCACACGAGGTAGTCGCAGGCGGACAGCATGCGCAGGTCCAGCAGCAGGCCGGCCAGCGACTGCGGCGTGTAACGGCGGTGCGTGGCGGCGGTGCGCGCGATCGACGCGTCGCCCACCACCTCGTACTCCGGGTACTTCTTGCGCGCGTCCTCCAGCACCTGCTCAAGTGCCCGGTATTTCTTTTAGTTGTTGTGGTATTAACTACAAGGACTACAACTGAAAACATCAAAAGCTGGCATAAAAATATTCACTATTCCATTTCATCCCGTGGGTGTCGTGAGTAGAACAGAGGGAGGTGAAACAGAAGATCAACAGACATCTTCCTTATAACAACTCAGAACAATAAAAAAACTCCCTATGCTAACCCACGAAGCAATCCACGGGAACAGCTCTATAATAATCAATTAATATAAATAATTAAAAAAATTCTAACAAAATGAATGAAGAAACAATGCTGTAATAAATTACCTACATTACATATTGTTACATGCGGGGTGAGTAAAAATGCCCATTAGAATGAAACATTATCTATTTTCCACACACACACGCACACGCACCGCGCACCGCGCACGCACACGCACACGCACACGCACACGCACGCACGCACGCACGCACGCACGCACGCACGCACGCACGCACGCAAGCACGCACGCACGCAAGCAAGCACGCACGCACGCACGCACGCACGCACACACACACAAGTTTATAAATACGCCGATAAAAGAAATTTAGAACTTTCAAGGCCAATCCTGGTCATTCCACTTTTCAACCGGAAAGTACTAGAACACTTTACAATCACATACACGCGCTTTAAAATCGCAGGCATAAGGTTGTTTTGATTGCATAAGTAGTAGTATAAGCGTTACCTATTTTTTATCCTTAATCGCCAGGAACATTCTCGTACAATGTGTATCGTGATGTGTAATACGCAACTGGCTGTCGTAACAATATTATAGTAAAGCAAAGTTACAACATTAAATGCCATGTACAGGGCTCATCTTATTTCTATTAAGGTTGTGGAACAATATATATTCAAACACTTTCAGTCCAACTAGTTGAGTTGTCGTCGTTTAGATTTAATTATTATTATTTGATTTTCAATAATGCAATCAAAATTAATGTCTCAAAGTCATTCATAATCAATTTTTTTTTTTTGGCTTTTCTACCACTTTTTGCCCAATCATTATTTGTGACATGGGCACATGCTTTAACGAATATAGAAGAAACAGTCCAAAAGTTTAAGCCGAGTCACAAAATAAGAAGACAAACTTAAAATCACAAAATTACACACAGTAAGCCCCCGAAATGGCGGGAGATTAAAATTACGTAGTGGTTTTTTCAGCACAGCCTTGTATATGAGTTTTTTTGCCTACAGAAATTTACGTCGAAGTTAAAAAAATAAACTCGTTTTATTCATGATTCATGTAATATAAGAAATTTTAAAAATAAAAATTTAATTAAACAAATAATACATGAAAAAAATAATAGTATTCGATTATTGGAATATTTTTGCCGATTATTTGAATATTTTTTCCGATTATTCGCATAACAAGGAATTTTAATCATCCTAACACTACGGTAACACACATAGCGACTAATCATTGAAACGACGCGACGTCAGGTAAAAAAGTTGATACTGGTTATTTTTTAATTATTTTGCTTTGTTTGAAAGAATCGAATTAAAATTAGTGATAAAAAACTATACACGTTGTAATGAAATATAGATAACTTCATAATTCTTCAAATTTACATAAAAGGTTATTTTAAATCGTGCGAGTACGCTTGTGCAAAGTTATTGCGGATTGATTGATGAGAAACGTCAAAAGGCATTTCTTAGATTTGGTTGACTATAATAGTAAATACCATTAAAAAAAGAAAGCTAGAATGGTGTTTTTTCTCGATTTTCATTTGTTTTTATATAATTATTGAATAATATTGTTTTTAAATTAAAGTTTTGTTAATTTTTTGTCTTACTACCTTATTTATCGTTTCCAACTGTAAATTGTTACTGCAAATCAACAGAGAATGCCAGATCTAAACGCCACTCAAGTTGCTAGGCTTGTTACTTTAATTGAAACTGGGTACACCTACAAACATGTGGCCCATACATTACGAATATCAGAGTCTGTAGTACACCGAGTAGTCAAGAGGTATCGCCAGACCGGACAGTATACGATCGATACTCGCAGGTTAGAAACGGGACAGAACGGGAAGGGTTCGTTACTTGTACGTTTTTGCGAGTAGTTTAAGTTTATTTTGCTCGCAATCACGAAAATGGAAATAACGAAGCTTGCGAGTCAAGTTTTATTCGCAGATGTGCCAGATTTTGCCTGAGGCTAGATGATGGAAGGATTAAAGTGTGGAGACGACCGGGAGAGAGGTACGCTCAGTGCAACATCATTGGCAAAGAGGCATATGGTAGAAGGGCAGTTATGGTATAGAGATATTTGTATGGAGAGACAGACGGAACTCCGCGTCATTGAGAATGGGTCACTAATAGCGGCACGATATGTTGTTACTGAGATTTTGGTAGAAACTGTTGCGCTTTTTCCCCTTTCATAGATTATATTTGCCATATTATAGCAGCAGCAATCGAATACCTTCGATACGTTGAAATCAATGCTATGGGTGTGGCCAGCGCGCTCGCTCGACTTATATCCCATAGAGCATGTATGGGATAAGCTTGGAATACAAATTAAGAAAAGAATTCCTGTCCCAGCCAATTTGAGAGATCTCAAAAACATATCACAGAGTAAGCCAAGGAGACTGGAAGCAGTTCGAAGAGCTAGAGGGAGCAACACTAAATACTAATTATAGAACAATTTTATAGCCTTTTTTAAGCATTTATGAAATAAAATGCATAAAATGTTAAGTATAAAAATGTTTATCTCCTGTAAAATTTTTCTTTTTTTCTTAATTTGGTAATGTTTTGTCATTTGATCGCTTGTTTTTTCAACGTTTGCCTTTTTTTTAAATTAACAAACAATAAATAAAATCTGAATAAATAAATTAACTATCACAAATATCCATGATATTTTGTTTTATACACACTTTTACGTTCCTCTAAATTTATTCACGAGTATATTATATTTCTTAGAAATGCAAGTTCCCACACGATGTTTTTCTTCACCACCACGTGATCACACAGCATTTAAAATTGCAATTAACAATATTTTCCGGCCGGAGTTCGCCCGATGCTCGTATACTGCGAGATTCACAGCAAATACTTCTACAGCCTCTTGACTGCGTCGTTTATCTCGTGGTCGTAAACGTGACTGCCGATTTCGTACCAAATTATCAAATTCTACGTGTTAAGGATGTTGTACATTGTTGTAGCTATAATTTAAGAAATTATAATGGAACTAGGCACCTCTTCAGATCTCAAGTCATCTAATCTAGACTCTCACCAACGTCAACTTCATCAAGGCAATTGTTCATAGCTATGGCAAGTTATACACAAATTCTATATTGATCGTCCAAAATGAAATCATATTTAGAACAAATTATTTTGGTTTAGTGCAAAAAAGAAAATCACAAAATCTAATGGTTTTTTTTTTAATGGAAGAGGGGGCAAACGAGCATGCGGCTCACCTGATGTTAAGTGACTACCGCCGCCCATGATCAACCGCAACACCAGGAGAATTGCGGGTGCGTTGCCGACCCTTTAGAAAGGAGTAAGCTCTTTTCTTGAAGGTCCCCAGGTCGTATCGGTCCGGAAAAATCGCCGGTGGTAAACTATTCCACAGAGAGGTTGTACGTGGAAGAAAACTCCTTGTGAAACGTACAGTGGTGGACCGCCAAGCATCCAGATGGTGTGGATGGTATCGGGACGTTTGCCGTGTAGTGCGTTCACGAAATTTGGCGGCTGGGATTAATCCGAACAATTCCTCAGAGCACTCCCCGTGATAGATGCGATAAAATACGCAAAGAGATGCAATATCTCTTCGCAGCGCCAGTGAATCGAGCCGATCGGAAAGCACTCGGTCGTCGACGATTCGAGCCGCTCTGCGCTGGATGCGGTCAAGTGGAAGGAGCTGGTACTGGGGAGCCCCAGCCCAGAGATGGGAACAGTATTCCATGTACGGCCGAACCTGCGCCTTGTAAAGTTGCAGGCGGTGTGCCGGCATGAAATACTGTCCCGCTCTGCTGAGCACGCCAAGCTTTTTAGAGGCCAATTTGGCCTTCCCTTCCAAGTGACCACGAAACTGCACGCCACTCGATATGTCAACGCCGAGGATCCCGATACTGGCTGAGGCAACAAGGGGAGTGCCTTGAAACTGAGGGGATACGACAAAGGGGTTCTTTTTAGCGGTTAACGCGCAAACTTGTGTCTTCTGGGGGTTAAACTGGACTAGATTTAGTCGTGGTGGCTCTATGGTCGATTTATTAATTTTTTTTTATAGACACTTAAAAAATTCGGAGTGAATTTGGGATGAACCTATCGCAACAAAGCCCGCTGAGACAGCTAGCACATCTATAAACTAGGTATATACATACACACATACAGGTCAAGCAAATATCATAACAAAATCGTGATAAAAATGGTCGACTCACATTAGCGTCATCAGTCGCCAAATAAACTCTTCTAACGTCGACGACCCTAGTCAGTTCCAGCTGATCGTAGTAGTCCTTAACGTGCGTCATATACTCGTGTATGTGGTGGAAAGCGGCCTCGGTTCCCACTTTATCCGTTCGCCGGATGTGCACACTGTAAGAAATTTTTTGTTCATATCAAATATAATTAAAAATATTGGCTGTATCATCAACCCCAAGGATCCGATGCCCCATCGGGAAGAAAGGTTCTTGAATGACATTCTCGTGTAGTGTAAGGTGGCCTGCAACTCGTAAGAGATGCAAGTCATTGACGGATGCTGGTGACCGTGTTTTGTGGCGTTTTTGAGGTAGACCTATTAGCAACAGCTGAATTGTATTAGCATTTAATGATCATGACAATTATCATCATCATCAACATCCAGTCGCAAATATTACGTAACAATGTTTAAATCTAAAGTCAACGAAATAACTTAAGTTTTATCATTTCATATCACTATCGAATAAATTACCCTACAGTCACATTAGCCATTTCTAGCATACAAACTCCATTGTTGTCGTTTTAAACATGATAATATTGTTCAATTTTAACTCACATTAATCTCAACTCAAGAAATTCTTTAATCAACACTTGTTTTGTTTATTTTATTGTCTATCTGCATAAAGGCTTATTTTATCAATATGAGTCGTTATCCGCCATATCATTTAGCAGGCACACTACATTAACCTAAGTGGAGACCTTATCTTTTTTCTCTATACGTATTTTAAGTTGACCGTTTGCTTTTAATTACATTTAGTGTTTTTTTCTGTCAAATTAATTATTAAAATTAGTAATATATATCTTGATATACAAAAAATTACGTAGGTATTACACGGTTTGTCCGCGATGAACTCCTAAACTACTGTTTTAATGAAACTTTGCACACTATGTGCAGTTTGGTCCAATTTGAGAGATAGGATAGTTTTTATACCGATAAGTGAACCTCAATAGTGTCTCCCAACGGATAGGTCTTAAGATGAACATGGACAAAACAAAGATTATGTTCAATGTCCATGTCACACCTATGCCGGTAGTTGTTGGGAGCACTATGCTCGAAGTTGTTGACGAGTACGTTTACCTGGGACATATAGTCCGACTAGGTAAGTCCAACTTCGACCGAGAGGTCAATCGACGGATTCAACTCGGCTGGGCAGCGTTCGGGAAATTACGACACATCTTCTCGTCAGGTATACCTCAATTTCTGAAAACTAAAGTGTACAACCAGTGCGTGTTGCCAGTGATGACTTACGGATCAGAGACGTGGTCCTTCACTGCTGGCCGTATGAGGACGCTCAAGGTCGCTCAGCGAGCTATGGAGAGGGCTATGCTCAGAGTTTCTCTGCGTGATAGACTCAAAAATGAGGATATCCGCAGTAAAACCAGAGTGACCGACATAGCCCAACGGATTAGTAAGCTGAAGTGGCAATGGGCCGGCCATATAGCTCGAAGAACCGATAACCGATGGGGAAGAAAGGTTCTCGAGTGGCACCCTCGTACCGGTAGGCGTAGTGTAGGGCGACCCCCCACTAGATGGAGTGACGACCTGGTAAGACATGCAGGAAGTCGAGGGATGCAGGTGGCTCAGGATCGTGCTTCGTGGCATTACTTGGGGGAGGCCTATGTTCAGCAGTGGACTTGTGAAGGGCTGTAATGATGATGATGATGATGATGATGATGATGATGAAGTGAACCTCAATATTTTTGTGCCGAATTTTAGGGTGCTTTTATTGTTCTATAAAAATCTTTAAATTTGCAATAAAAAATATTCGTCGGAAAGAGCCGAAGTAGTAGTTAATAAAGTATACAATTACCGCCGTTTACGACTAAATAAACGAGCTCGCAAAACTTTTATTGCCTATTGTTAATATTTTAACAATTTACAGAACAGACGGTTCGACAAAAAATGAGATTGACTTCATTATGACGACCAGGCGCCAACTATTCAGTGATGTCTCAGTGATCGCAAGGGTGAAAACCGGCAGCGATCACCGAATGGTTAGAGGCACAGTGAACCTAAACGTTAAGTTGGAGAGGTCTCGTCTAATGAAGTCAACGCTCTGTCCCCCTCATGCTCTAATCCAGAATCCCGAAACCTTTCAGCTCGAGTTACGTAACCGCTTTCAGTGCCTAGAAGATTGCAATGCAGTGGACGATATGAATGAAAAGCTCGTGGAAACTGTCCATGCGGTCGGAGCTAAGTTCTGCAAGACCCGCCGCAGAAGAACACAAAAGCTCTCCGATCACACTCTTAATCTCATGGCTGTTAGACGGGAGATGAGGCTGCAATCGTCAACAGATTTGACAGCATACAGGCAACTGAACAGACAGATCTCCAAATGAATGCGGCGAGACTTACGCAAATTTAATACTGCTCGTATTGAAGAAGCGATTGAGCGGAACCAAGGCTCCAAAGTCTTTGCCAGAGATCTGTCTGCCAGTAAGAGCCAACTGTCAAAGCTGAAAACTGAGTGTGGCAGCATCGTTTCCGGGACACCTAAGATTCTGAGTGAGATTGAGAGGTTCTGTGGGCAGCTGTACACATCATCGTTGGAGCCACACGCAAGTGTGAGTAACGATCCAAGAGCGGGTCTTATCCGACACTATTCCGATGATATCCCGGACGTCACTCTGAGCGAGATTAGAATGGCTCTCCAGCACCTTAAAAACGGAGAGTTCCCGGGCGAGGATGGAATTACAGCGGAGCTTCTGAAAGCGGGTGGAAAACCGGTACTTGAAGTCCTTCAGAGGCTCTTTAATTCGGTCCTCCATGGTGACACTACTCCGGAGGCGTGGAGCAGAAGTGCGGTGGTCTTGTTCTTCAGAAAGGTGACAACGCCCTCTTGAAGAACTACAGACCGATATGCCTTCTGAGCCGCGTCTACGTGCTGTTTTCGAGAGTCATTACGAATCGTCTCGCACGCAGACTCAACGACTTCCAGCCTCCCGAACAAGCCGGTTTCCGAAAAGGCTTTAGTATCATAGACCACATACATACCCTTCGGTAAATTGTACAGAAGTCCGAAGAGTACAATCTGCCACTTTGCCTGACGTATGTGGACTATGAGAAAGCCTTTGATTCCGTCGAAATTTGGGCGGTGCTACAGTCTCTTCAGCGGTGCCAAGTTGACTGTCGGTATATCGAAGTGCTGAAGTGTTTGTACTGTAGGGCTACGATGGCTATCCGAGTACAGAACCAGAGTACGAAACCTATCCAACTGCAGAGAGGTGTAAGACAGGGTGACGTTATTTCCCCGAAACTCTTCACCGCTGCATTGGAAAACGTTTTCAAGCTACTGGACTGGAAAGGATACGGTATTAACATCAATGACGAGTACATCACTCACCTTCGATTTGCCGACGATATAGTCCTTATGGCAGAATCGCTGAAGGACTTAAGCACTATGCTCAATGACCTTAATAGTGCCTCCCAACAGATAGGTCTTAAAATGAACATGGACAAAACAAAGATCATGTTTAATGTCCATGTCACACCTATGCCGGTAGTTGTGGGGAGCACTAAGCTCGAAGTTGTTGACGGGTACGTTTACCTGGGACAAATAGCCCGGCTAGGTAAGTCCAACTTCGACCGAGAGGTCAATCGACGTTCAGCGACAAGCAGCGTTCGGAAAATTACAACGCATCTTCGCGTCAGATATACCTCAAAACCTGAAAACTAAGTTGTACAACCAGTGCGTGTTGCCAGTGATGACATATGGAACTGAGACGTGGTCCTTAACAGCTGGCCGTATGAGGATGCTCAAAGGCGCTCAGCGAGCTATGGAGAGGGCTATGCTCGGAGTTTCTCTGCGTAGAACCAGAGTGATCGACATAACCCAACGGATTAGTAAGCTGAAGTGGCAATGGGGCGGCCATATAGCTCGAAAAACCGACAACCGTTGGGGAAAAAAGGTTCTCCAGTGACAGCCTCGTACCGGTAGACGAAGTGTAGGGCGACCCCCCACTAGATGGAGTGACGACCTGGTAAGACATGCAGGAAGTCGATGGATGCAGGTGGCTCAGGACCGTGCTTTCTGGCATACCTTGGGGGAGGCCTATGTTCAGCAGTGGACTTGTAAAGGGCTGTAATGATGATGAATGATGATAAAAATATTAAGAATTTAACTGCAAATACATGTACAAAGACTATAAATTAATATAAGCTAAAAATTGACATACTGCATACATCATTTCATACATTGAAATGGCAGTCGTGAGCGACTTGGTCGATGCTGAATTCAAAAAGTGGTGAAATTAAAAATTTTGTACAACCGACTTCAATACGATTGAATCAATGTGTTAAAGATAACTCAAAAACTACTGATCATTACTGCTCTTGATTAAATTTATATGAGACCACACGAGAAGCACCAGCTTTCAGGTAAGAATCATCAATCAAAATTGGTTACCCAGAGAAAAGTTATGAGGTAACACACATATTTAAAAAAACATACTACGCGTTCATTTCGAGTTTGCCGTCGTGACCGTTACGACGTCACAGCTGAGGGTATCGTAGACGAAAAAAGTCATCATGTTTATGTTTTTTAGTATTCATATTTTCAATAAAGTTAAATAATAACGTGTTCGATGAAATAAAATATTTTTTGAATGATGATGATGATGAAATAATAACGTGTTCGATATAATAAAATTTTCATTTTTACACATATACATTTTTAAATATTCGAAAAAAATAAAATTACTCATTGTAACAGAACAAATTAACGAATATCAACAGAAACAAAAACAAAAAATCAACAGTAACAAAAACAACAGCAAAAACAGTAACAAACTAGAGAACGTACGGGAGCATAAAAAACGGACGTAAGTACGCTTCGACGTTGCTATCGGTACTAAAAGGGCGACGCTTGAGGCGCGGAATGAGGAGGCGCGGCGGGAGGTAACGGCATTCTTGAAGTGAACGACTAGTACAGTCGAATTAAATACCTCCTCTTTTTTGAAGTCAGTAAATCAAATATATTACTTGAAAGGAATACAGATAATTAATTTTCTTATCAAATGATTGTCACTGTCACTTTTTAAATTTAATTTTTTTGTCTTTATTTAATTTTAAATCCCCTTTTTTAATATTTCGTAGTTTGGATTGTAACGTATACTCATAAAAGTACACAGTGCACTAGTTTTTCGTAAACGTTGTAGTAGCGGCGTGAGAAAATCCACCACCCCATATCATCCCGTGACTGTCCTAAGAGAAACAGAGGTAAACTGAAACTGGAAATGAACAGCAGTATCCTCCTTTTCAGAATACATTAGCAATAAAAAAACAGCTGTTAAGAACCCGCCCGCCGAGCGTGGCAACTATGACAAGGATCCTATGAATCAATTTATTTATTTATTTAAGCGGAAAACTCTCGGCTAACAATAAACAGAGTAAGTATAAAATAATTAAGCTAAAGTAAATCATTTATATGTTCTTGCAAAGAGTAACATGATATAAATGTTTGCATGCGGTGAATTACAGACAGTTAATATGACACTGTCGTACCAACCATAAGCTTAGCTAGGTAACATCGTGCACAGTCATTTACTTAACCTTACAGATTAACACAAATAAAAGCAAAATCATCGGCTAGAATCAAAAAATTGCTTACTCAGAACTCGTCTCGCCGAAATGACACTTGTGTTGAATAGGTCTGAATTCGATTGAGATACAGTACAGTTCTAGCTCACACGGAACATATAGCTATTCTGCCTATATATAATCTGTCTGTATATGCATGGTACTGGCCGCTGGTAGCAAAAGTGGGACCTTTTGTCTAACATATTTTTGGACTTTTAATATTCAAATTTGAAAGTAGATATAGACAATCGATCTCGCTTGAGTAATCTATAGGGGAGGCCCACGTACAGTAGCGAACTTTTGACGGGATGTAATGAATGAAGGATGATGAATATTTCCTAACTGTAGTGCCGTATCTCAGAATCTTCTTATGAAGTATTCTACAAATAAAAAATAAAAAAAAATTACCCAACAATGGGACTCTTAAAGTTCATCTTGGCGATGGTTTCGTTGATGGCCTTCTGCATGCTCGACCTTGGCTTAAGGATGTACTTCAGCATCTGTCCGATCCACCACGACGCCGGGTCACCATTGAATCGGACTATCCTGCACAAGCAAATAAGAACTTTAAGTTGTAGCAAGTTGGATCTATAATTAATCTAGAATTTTTGCAACACCATATTACGAAGAAAAAAGGTACATTGTATTGTTACCGAGGTTAATATTCACCTGTGTAGATTTTATGACTTATTTATCATAATTTTAAATCGCACCGCCACGATGTTTACCTTCATCACCGAGAACATCGTAAAACAGCACATAAAATTTTAATGAAAAATTGATTATTATCGGCGGGGATTGAAACCGGTTCACTTTCCACTTCACTATTGCCACAATATTATGTGACGAGCGCTTATAATACTTAGCTGTCTGTGGACCACAACATCCACTCGCCATCAGGTGGTATTGTAAAGGTGGACTGTGTGTCCCATTTATCACACTTACTTACTACAAGTGATAAAATTAAAAAAAAATGTACAACCGACTTCAATATAAATAAAATGAGAACATCAATGTATTCGAAGTCAATTAAATACGCATTATTTAAGGATAACTCGAAAACTACTGGTCAGATCTTGATCAAATTCATTTTCAGATCAAAAGCACGAGAAGCCATCACCACACGAGAAGCATCGCTGGTGCTTCTCATGTGGTGGTTTTTCGGATAAAAAATAATCATCAAAATTGGTTCACCCAGAAAAAAGTTCTGAGGTACTACACTAAAACATACAGTCGAATTGAATACCTCCTTCTTTTTGAAGTCGGTAAAAAAATAATCTATTTTTGAACGTTGATATGACGATGCTAATACGACACGGAACCTGGGTTTCGAAAGCCAATGGGAAACCATTTTTACCCAACCGACTTGGTCATTGGTCTACTGGTCGTAAGCTCAAGTGCTGATCATGGTCCCAGGTTCTAATCCCGAGTCAAGCCAACATCTTTTAGTATTAGCCCGAAACTAGAAAGTAGATGGTGTTTTACTCACATAACTCACGTAAAGTTATTGAACCTGCGCCTGATCTCGCTCCAATTAGGTCAGATAGCCGTCATACCGTACTATGAGAGTGAGGGAAGAGAGTGTATCCGTGCTTGCGCACACACTAGTGCACTATAACTCTGTTCTGCTCAGATGACGAGTTTCCTACAGTGAGACTGGCCAACGTGACTGAAATTCGGTCTAGTTATACCCATGTCACAGACATCTCACGTTAGTGTGCCTCCAATCTTATCCCATAAGCATTACACAGTATACGTCACACACAATCGAGGAACAATATTTCCTGCTTATTCATAATTGATATACAACCAATCCCTATTTTACTATATTCTATTAGCCGTCTCTTACGGAAGGAGGTTCTCTTATACCGCCACTAAAGATCAGAAGAAAAGTCCTAATAATATAATAAAAATTAAACAAACCTATGCATACCTATGCGCAAGGTCCTTCGGTATCGCCAGTGGCAGGAACTTTGGCTTCTGCGATATGGAGTCAATGAAGGGAAGTGAAACTACTTTCGCGTCGTATCTTACTGTGAAAGTATGATTATTCAGTCAAGAATTATAATGTTAAATACGAGGAAATCACCCACCAGATGGTAAGTAGTTCAGTATCCTATTTAAGCGTCAAAGTGACAAAGAAGTCTGATCATTGCAAGATCTGTGCAAAACGCATGATTTTGATTTGTTTAATACTAGCTATGTATCGGCAAGGCGGGCATTAAGTCGAGAGTTTTTTTGTGTCGTAATTTAATTTACTTTAAGCACAATTATGTTGTGCGTTTAGTCCCGCTTTTATTTTCCATTGTGGCTATTATTTTTAGTTTCACTTATTAAATTTATGTTGTGCATTTAAATTAGACTTCATTTTTTGTTGCTCATAGTTGTGCTACGTCCTTTAAACGACGAAAGATTATGTTAGTGTATTTCTATTAGTGAGAACCTGTTATTGGCTTCTTGTAAATTTAAAATGTTGTTTATTTAAGATTTGTAAGCTGTTGGTTTTCCATTACATAAAAATAAAATAAAATAAAATAAAGAATATACTGGGATATTTATTTTTATCCTGATATGTTACTGTGAATTCATATTCTACCCTGTAGAAGCGGTGTAAGAATATCCACTACCTCACACCGTTTTGCGGGTGTCGTAAGAGATGACAGTGTGAGACAAACGTAGTAGGGCCACGCCGCAGCGATATTATGGTTGTAGCACAACTGGGTCGGCTCGACCGAAGTACGTCATAGTATACCACCGTAAATAGCAGCTTAATGCTGCTGTGTTTCGTGTGGTGAGTGTAGAGACTCGGAGATCCTTTTTACCGGAAACGAGACATTTTATCTTAGGCATTTTAATTCCTAATCCGGGATAAATGAAAATGTCTATGGGTCACAGCATCCACGTACCATCAGGTTGATTATGTGCTCGTTTGTCAACCTTATTCTATAAAAAAAAGATGGCCGACAGTGTCTTCTTGGTAAAAAGTAAAAAAATAAATTTGCCAACCCGCCTATCATGCGTGGTAACTTTGGCAAATAAACCCAGTTAGGCAGTTGGCTTTTGATAAGGCTGTAACGGTAATGCAAATGTAAAGACTAAGAGATAACTTGTTGAAGATGTGTGAAAAGAAAAGTCTCCTCAGAAAGTTTGTTTCTAGCAGTGACACACAAATTGGTTGTCACTGGTTTTGTACGAACAGAGCAATATGAGGACAGAGTTATCAACACAGAGCAATACGAGGAATGATTAACAGAAAGACATCACACAAGATGTGTCTAGCGGACAACTAAATTTCTCCATAGATGGGCCACTTGCAATAGTTGCCACTTTGCCGTAATTTTGCAGGCGGGTTGTTAACCACAGTTTTTATTAGAAATTTGAGTTTAATGTCAAAATAATGCTGCTGTCCTGTTTCGTTTCCCTCTGTCGTCTGTTACGATATTCACGAGATGACATCGAGTAGTTGATCCTCTTACGTCATCACTACAAGGCTATACCGTAATCTTTTTTAAGGTTTATACAGCGTTAATATATTTCAAAAACAGTACAAACTAATCCGCCTAAAGTAACACAAGCGCACTGATGGTCAAAATTTACATTATACGAGTATCAAGAGACGACTGTGAAAGTATACTTATTTGATAAATCAGCAAAACAAATTAAATAAGACTAGTTTTTACGGAATTTATCGCGTATATTTAACTTTTTAATACCCGACGTTTCGAACGCTTTACAGCACTCATGGTCACGGGCGGGACTGAGATGTTCATCAACATCTCAGTCCCGCCTCGTTCGAAACGTCGGGTATTAAAAAGTTAAATATACGCGATAAATTCCGTAAAAACTAGTATTATTTCAATGTGTAGTGTTCGCGTAAATATAAGAAATCATTAAATTAAATAAGTTCGGAATTGATACTCGTGTGTTGCACGCGTTTAAATTGATAACAATGAGTTGATAAACCTTTGAAATTGTTTTGTTAAGTAATGTACATAACGTAAAATAATATAAATCTCCATTTTTCAAAATTACCTGGCCACGGCATCACTTTATCATCATACGCCGTTGTACAACTGTCCGAGATAGGTTCAAAAACATAATCCCACCCCTTCGTGTTGTATCTCCAGCCCTTGGAGTTCAATATTAACGTTCTCTCGGTCGCGTACGCGAATATTAGACAGTATACAATGTGGTGCAATTGGCAGCCGAAACCGCAACCCTGGAACAAACGTTAAGAAAAATTATTCGTGCTAGATTGTAGCGGTTACATTTTAGCCAAGGACACCATCCGAATACACCATTTTCAACCGACTTCAAAAAAAGGTGGAGATACTCAATTCGACTGTATTTTTAATGTGTTACCTCAGAACTTTTTTCTAAGTGCACCAATTTTGATGATTCTTTTTTTCTCATATAAATTTGATAAAGATCTGACCAGTAGGTTTTTGAGTTATCCTTAAGGGGAAATATAACCTCAAATGGCTTAGGAAGATCCTCCGTTATACCGAAAATATTGCAGCATTAATTTTGAAATAAATATATGGTAAAGTATTTTTTAATTACCATTATTTTCACTGTAAAAAGAAATTACCTAAACTATCGGCGTCCTGATCCTTGAAACCGGGCGGCAGGAAACAAGCTTGAGGATGCCGATAGTTTAGGTAATTTCTTTTTACAGTGAAAATAATGGTAATTTAAAAAAAACATAAGCCCTGCTTTATAGTTAGTTCAGTTAGTATGCAAAGTTTCATGATTTTATTTAAAGTATTTTATGAATAACAGCGGTTTATTGATCAGTTCGGAGGTAACTTTGGATTTTTTTTCTATCGAGAAAATTTTACGGAATCATGTTTCGTCTAACATAGTACTTAACATTAATCCTCAACTTTACCATATATTTATTTCAAAATTAATGCTGCAATATTTTCGGCATAACGGAGGATCTTGCTAAGCCATTTGAGGTTATATTTCCCCTTAATACGTTGATAAATATAATTTCTAGTAACAAATACTTCTTAAAAATATTTCTTAACAACCTAAATATTATGATGTTTACTAATTTGTGAAGCTACGAAATTTTCACTTCTGACGTTCAATCCTACGACTAACAATTTTTTTTATAGAAATGAAATAATATTGATATGTAATCTATTTCCGCTTTACGAGAATTAATAAATTAAAACATTGTTATAAAAACAAGCCTAGTCAAGTCATTTGAGGTTATATTTCCCCTTTGTAATGCATATTTGACTTCGACTACATTATTTATATTGAAGGCGGTTTTACTAAAAATTTAATTTTATCACATGTTTTACTAATTATAAGCCAGTGGCTTGGCTATAATACCACCTGGTGGTAAGTGGAGTTGAAGCCCTAGATGGTAAAATCGCATTGTCTTAGCGTAAAAATCTAATTTCTGGTCACAAAGCATCAGTGTGTGCAGTGTTGTAAACTGGTTTGAAGGATAAAGGGAAGCAGTTTAATAACAGGCGGTAAAGCACTCCATCTTAGTACACAGGGGTCCACGTCGAGCCGGAGAGTAGCTCGGTAGAGCAAAGGCTAAGAGTTTGTTACGGCACTGAGGGGCCTGAATTCAAACCCAAAAGGAATAAATGCTATAAACACTTTAAACGACTGACACAATAATGAATAGTTGCGGGCTGTGGGACATTCTGTAGTTTCTCGGAGTTGACAATGCAAATAAAGTACGTGTTAGAGCCACCCTGCAGCAATATTATATTTGTAGCACGAATGGGTCGGCTCAACCAGGGCAGGACCACGCTCTCACAGAATACCAGCGTAATGCTGCTGTGTTTCGTATGATGAGTGTAGAGAACCGGAAACCCTTTTTATTGGAATTGAGGCATTCTAACTTAGTCCTCAAGGATGATAACGTATTTGCATTTTGATTCCTAATTGAGGATAAATGTGGATGTCTAAGAGCCACAGCATCCACTTTCCATCATTTGGAATGTGTGCTCGTTTGTCACCCAATGCTATACAAATGTCCTTTTTGTTTGAATTTGAGACGCATCCCTGACGCGAGCGTTTTGAACGTTAAATTTGATTGACAGGGAAACAGATTTATTTTTTTGTACTCTGAACGAATTCACAAAACTTGCTTTATGGATAATTAGCTATAAGATAATATAGAAAGATAATACAGGATTGAAAACAGTGCTTCATTTATCGCATTAGGTAGAACCCTGTAATGATAGATATATTTGATATAAACAAATAAATAAAAGTAAATCAAATTTATTTGTTACTATAGGGTGTACTGTTACTCATTTGTCGATGTAATATAAAAAAATGTGTTCTGCAATAAAGCTGCAGCTTCATTAAAGCTCGCGTTCTCGCGTAGTGACGTAGCGCTATAAAACGCGATAATTCGCGATTCACACTAATCCGGCTTATTTGCCCTATAAAAGCACAATGCACCCATTTAAAGTTTGCGGTAACGTTTATTACGTTCCTAATTAATAAACACTACCTAAAGCATTTTATTTCATGGAAAAAAATATTTCGAAGACATGTGAAGTTCGCCAACACGCATGGGGCAGCGCGGCGGACACTTCCCCTTGCCCTAAAACCTTCTCAGAAATGAGGGGAGGCTTGTGCCCAGCAGTGGGACGTATACAGGCTGCAACTTTACTTTTATAGCAAGGACTAGCAACCGATAGAGAAGGTAGATTCTCATATTTTCAAGTGGCAGCCTAATACTTACAAGCGGAGTAGGCGACGTTCACGAGATGTATTGTTTATCATAGTTCTTTAAATATAGCTTGAAAATCCGTGCCAACTGGGGAGACATGTAAGTTAAAAGGGTATGTAATAATAATAATTTGTGATGGTAAAATAGAATAAAAGAGAATAGGATTACATTGTCGTAACAAAATATTATCAAGTACAAAATTTTTACCAAATCATTAGAGATTTTTACGCGAAACCAGTTACATATCAAATTATACATATTATATACCTACATATGTACTACTGTAGATATTCCTTATAAATAAATATATAATGTTGTTTTTTTTAATTATTCAAAATAGTAAATAGTTCTGATTGTATATCGAATTAACAAGTATGTATTTTCAAATACCTTCTGTGTACTAAATATCGGGAATTTGTCAATAAAACAAAAAATACAAATTATTCTTCTAAATTTATTTTATCGCCTTCAAAGTAGGCCCCATCGCTTGTAATACAACATCTCCAACGCTTCACACAGTCTTCCATACATTTTTCATAGGCTATTTGCGGTATGGCCTTTAGCTCATTCAGCGAATTTTTTGTTATGGCTTCTTTCGACTCAAAACGTTTTCCTCGAAGTGGTAATTTTAACTTGGGAAATAAAAAAGTCAGACGGAGCCATATCAGGTGAATACGGTGCTTGGTCGAGAACTTTTGTTGAATTTTTCGCTAAAAACTCTTTCACTATAATGGCTGTGTGTGATGGTGCATTATCATGGTGCAGCATCCATGAGTTGTGTTGCCACAAATCTGGACGTTTTCGGCGGATACTCTCACGCAAACGCTTCATGACGCCTAAATAATATTCTTTATTCACTGTTTCTCCCTTTGGAAGGAATTCGGAGTGAACCACACCACGGTAGTCAAAAAAAACTGTCAGCATCACCTTGATTTTGGAGCGACTTTGCCGCGGTTTTTTGGGTTTCGGCTCGTTTTCGAGACGCCATTCTGAAGACTGTGGCTTGTTTGCATGTCGTACTCATAAACCCATGTCTCGTCGCCAGTTATTATACGTTTCATAAAGGTCGGATCCGTAGAAGCTCGGGAAACCATGTCTTCAGCGACATGCTTTCGCTGCGCTCTTTGAACAAAATTGAGCTCTTTTGGAACTAGTCGAGCGGCGACGCGTTTCATGCCTAAAATTCAATGAGAATGTCGTGGACGGACTTAAAAGATATGTTCACCTCACTAGCCAACTCTCTCAGACTCATATACGTCGATTTTCGAGCACTAGCTTCTTGATTTTGTCGATGTTTTCTTTGGTCGTAGCGGTTGAAGGTCTACCAGAACGAGGCAAGTCTACTACTACTTCTCGGCCTTCTTTAAAAGCCTTATACCATTCATAAGCCCTTGTTTTCGATATACACGATTCGCCGTAGGTATTTCGCAACATTTTTAGTGATTCACCACATGAAATATCATTCCAAACACAAAATTTAAGGCACACTCTTTGTTCAACAATATTTTCCATTGTAAAAATCGCCGAGAACTCAAAACTATGACCAACAAAAAGTGTAGTTTAAAACAAATTAAATGACAGATCCCGCTCAAACTTTGCGCGCTAAATCAATACAGTGCTACCAACATGCAGTAAAAAAATTAGAACGACCTCTTTTACGCGGGTCTTTTTATTGACATATTCTCGATACTTTTTACACAGAGTAGTAAATTTAAAAAAAACAAAGATAACATAGTTAGTCTTTAATAATTTATTTTCACCCAGCTATGCCTAAGAATACTAAAGAACAAAAAATAACACCCTGGTGTTGAAGCCCTACGCTCTAATATAAAACTATAATAATACATTTCAAAGTGCATGTTTAAATCACAAAAGATAAAAAAAACTTTCATTACCGAAAGAAAAGATGTTTAGAGAACTAGAGAACAAACATTTTATTACCTACACGATCGTTGAGAGTGGTACGACAGCGAGATATATTTATCGCTTTGTTTATACGTTTATTAACAGAAGACACGAGAACATCATCATCATCATTACAGCCCTTCACAAGTCCACTGCTGAACATGGGCCTCCCCCAAGAAATGCCACAGAGCACGGTCCTGAGCCACCTGCATCCATCGACCTCCTGCATCTTACCAGGTCGTCACTCCATCTAGTGTGACGATGCCCCACACTTCGCCTGCCGGTACGAGCCTGCCACTCATGAATCTTTTTTCCCCATCGGTTTTAATGGTTCTTTAAGCTATGTGGCCTGCCAATTGCCACTTCGCTTTACTAATCCGTAACACGAGAACAAGCGTTAATAATAAAATAAAACTCCTTAAGATGATCATTATCCGTTACATCCTATCAAAAGTCCACTGCTGAACATACGCCTCTCCCATAAGCTGCTTAATGGGGAGGCTTATTTGAAAAATCTTGTAACTTAAAGTCTTACAACTATAAATCGTATGCTCGGATTTAAATTTAATTTTAATTATAGGATCTCAAGTAGATGGTACAACAGTTTTCTTTTCTATTGAAATTATGAAATTGTTTTATTCTATTAATGTTTTTTTTTATTGCTATGTGTGAAGACAGCGCAGCGTGACAAAACGTAAGTGGATGATGTGGCCCAAAGATAATATACATCTATCCACGATTATGAAACAAAATGTAGAGGCGTTGTCACTCCTGAAGATAAAATAGAATGTCTGTGAAGTTAAAAATGGTCGCCAGTTTTCTAAGACTACTTCTCACCTCACGAAACAAACAAGTATTAAGTTTTTATTTTACGCTGGTATTCTGTGAGAGCGTGGTACTTTCCCGGTCGAACCGACCCATTCATGCTGCAATAGTATACCTGCAGCGTGGCTCTACCATTTTATACACAATAAAAGTTAAAATAATACTGAAAGTTCTGTTCTCCTCCTACACTACAACTATCTAAATACGCAGTGGGTGCAAATATATAACAATATAGTATAAGAAGTATAGAATATAAGAAAAAACTACTTCTTTTTCTACATAGAATATACATTGAATAAAAATTAAGAAATCATTATACATAGAATATAATTAAGACAGTTCGGAAAGAACCTAGTTTACCTGTCCTTGTTTATTTCCACCGAATATTCACACCTAGTAAAGCGGGCAAGCTGGCGGTAAACCATTGTTGACAGTTGACGAAATGTGTCACCGACCTCACACAACGTACTATTCACAACAGTGGGATTTAATAAGCCGAGTATTAATACCGCATACTTATACTACTTAATGAGCATTCATAAATAAAAGTTAAAATTTGAAATATATAGAATATATATATGAAATTTATCTCCCAGGGATTTTTTTTTCCATTTCGAAATTTCCTTTTATTTTATTTGACTTGAATATTAAATATTTACCTATATACAGTTGACCCGCGATAACCCGACAAACATTTTGCAAGGCGGTGTCGGATTTGTAGGACTATAGAGTACTGCCACAGCCCCTTGGTAGTCCGGAACTTTTTGAAAAGAGGACCTTGTAATCCAAAAGATTGCGCGTGAACTAATTGCAACATGTTTATCTCCATATTCGCGAAGGACACCTCCCCGTGGCGGATTCATAGCGCGACTCGAATCTACCCACAAGTTAGACATGTCGGATTACAAGGGGGGATGGATTAGCCAGGGGCCGGATTACCGGGGGTCCACTGTACCTATATTGCCTGTATACGCCTCAATGCTAAGCACGGGCCTCTTCTCATTTCTGATTTTTTTATAGGGGCAAACGAGCAAACGGCTCACCTGATGGGTAAGTGATTACGCCGTCCATGAACAACTGCAACACCAGGGGAAGTGCAAATGCGTTGTCGGCTTTTTAAAAATGAGTAGGTTTTTTCTTGAAAGTTCCTAAGTCGTATCGGTCCACAAAAATCTCTGGTGGTAGTTGATTCCACAATTTTTTAATAGAAGTTATCTATATAACTAGATAACTTCTATTAAATCACATAGTGGTGGACCGCCAGTCATCCAGATGGTATGAATGGTATCGCGAGTTTTATCGCGATGTGCGATGGCGAAATTGTACGGCTGGAATTAGTCTGAACAATTCCTCAAAGCACTCCTCTTGGTAAATGCTATAAAATATGCCGTAATATATATATCGCCAACATTATATAAATATATAATGTTGGCGAACTTCACATATCTTCAAAATATTTTTTTCTTATTCCTTAGACATGCAGGTTTCCTCACGATGTTTTCCTCCACCGCCGAGCACGTGGTATATCAACAATTTCATTGGTGCCGATCGAACCCGGGTTACTCGCGTTCTGTTATGTTAATAGCGAGCGTTAACTATCTGAGCTACCGCGGCT
Source organism: Parnassius smintheus behrii (assembly GCA_036936625.1). Classification (NCBI taxonomy): domain Eukaryota; kingdom Metazoa; phylum Arthropoda; class Insecta; order Lepidoptera; family Papilionidae; genus Parnassius; species Parnassius smintheus. The sequence goes on along the minus strand of JAUPFT010000019.1, from coordinate 38,452,477 downwards.
TTTATAACTAATAAACAGCTCTTATAATAGGTGTGCATTATGCAAATTGATCAAGCGTTTATGGACTACTATAACATAATAGAATAATAGTAATTTTTTTATTAGTAGTATTTTTGAAATAATATAAGAATATAATCAAAAACTACACGTTCGGAAAATTTATGTTGGTGTGCACAGTACCGTACGTTTTGTATACCATTTTGTGTGACACATCTCCGCTGTACTTTTTAAGCTTTTCAATTAGCGTTCGGGCGATGTATTTCTTTATTGGAACTAAACTGAATAGAAAGGATAGCAAACGTTTATTTTCATAAAATTTAAATAAACTAGTACTTTTCATACCGTGGATTCGAAAAATAATGTATTTGTTTTAATATAGTTATAACGTAAATTCAATATTACTGAAATTATAATATATTTATTACTAGTTTGCACTTTGCTCCTAGTATATTTCCTCTGCTAAACCTAGAGGTAGCTTAGTATATAAATGTAGTATAGGAATGTTGTGCAAATAAAGTTGAAATAAATAAACTTTTCGTTTTAAGGAAATTGTCTAACGCATCATTCAGATGAAATTTAAATTTTTATAAATGTTTAAAAATCGCAATAGTGTGTCGTAGAGGCGTTTTACATTTATACACACAAACATACATATACAAATAAGACAAATATACATTATCATCATGGTTACAGCCCACAAGTCTATTACTGAACATAGGACCTTCCCATAGATTGCCCCAGGGGTGGGTATATTTGTCATAGTTGCTTGGCAGGCGGCTTGGTAACCGTAATTTCTTATTTTTAGGGTTCCGTAGTCAATTAGGATCCCTTATAGTTTCGCCATATCTGTCTGTCCGTCTGTCCGTGTTAGCACTAGAAAGCTAAAATTTGGTACCAATATGCGTATCAATGACGCCGACAAAGTGATAAATAAAAATTGGAGAAAAATGTTTTATTAGGGTATATAAAGTGCCCCCCTATATGTAAAGTGGGAAGTCATTTTTTTTAATTTCAACCCTAACGTGTGATGATATATTGTTGGAAAGGTATTTAAAAATGAATAGGGGTTTACTATAATCATTTTTTGATAATGTCAATAATTTCGGAAATAATCGCTCCAAAAGCAAAAAACAATGTGTGCCCCCCCCCCCCCCCACTCTAACTTTTGAACCATAAGTTTAGAAAATATGAAAAAAATCTTAAAAGTAGAACTTTATAAGGACTTTCTAGGAAAATCATTTTGAACTTGGATGGAAACAACCGTACCCATTACCGGGAGCAGTTGCAGGAGCGCGGAGCGCTGCTGGAGCGCGAACATAATGGATACCCACCTTTAAACTCATAAGTGGGAACACTTATTGTGACGGACGGGAAACTACGGAATCCTACACTGAGCGTAGCCCGACACGCTCTTGGCCGGTTTTTTTTATTGTTAATGCTGATTTACCACGTGCTCGGCGGTGAAGGAAAACATCGTGGGGAAACCTGCGTGTCTGAGGAATAAGAAAAAAAAATATTTCGAAGACATGTGAAGTTCTCCAACACGCATTGGTGCAGCGCGGCGGACACTTCCTTGCCCTAAAACCCTCTCAGAAATGAGGGGAGGCCTGTGGCCAGCAGTGTGGCGTATATAAGCTTAGTAACTTTACTATTTTTACGGCAGCGCAAACAGCATAGGAAGCTTAGGAGAAATGACCCATTTACATACCCGTTCACTGCCGCGGGAATCAGCTAAATGTTAATGAGGCATTAGATATGAGAAGAAGCTGCATAGTCAAATATGAAGAATTTTACTTTTACTTACTAACACAATAATTTTTTTCTCACGATAGCGGCTGGGTCTTACTTTTGGCTTAGGTTTAGTTGCACATGCACATCGTGTTAGTGTAAGTAAGTACGCAAACGAAAATTATTATCAAGTAACATCAAAACCAGAAAGTAAACGGAGAAAAGTTGTCGCAGTGATACATAATTAATGTACTAGACAACTGAGTAAGGCCTTAGTGAAATAAAACATCAATACTTCGCAACCCTGAAACTTAAGCAGACCGCTACTACGTGGCCGCTCCGTTACTGCCCGTTACGCCTGATGCGCGGGATCTAAATCCATTTTCTCAGAAACGACGTCCTCAAAGCGTTCTTCGAAACCCTCTACTTGAAAATGGTTTTCTTTTACCAGTAAAGGGACCTTTGGAGTTGCAGGCAATCAGGATGACGATCCCGATTCCCGTATATGCAAGTCCGAGGAAGGTAATGGGTTGCAGTTGTTCTGAAGTCATCGCGATAGTACTGCGAGAGTACTTTAGGCACATAATACTGCGCTCAGATAGCACTAAACAAGCTAAGCCCGGCAGCATTCCAAATTTAAATTCCGGAACTAAGGTCGGATTTTACCCAAAGAGTCCGGGATTACCTCTCCGTTGCCCCCGCAGCAGAATAGTACCAAATCTCCCTTTGGCTTACCTTATTTAAGTTGCAAATAACTTTCCTCGCCTCCCTGCAATCGGGTGGGTTCTGCAGATACTTTAGCCTCCTCTGTATTAGGTCACTGACATTAGCTGCCTCATTTTGCCGCCACTCGTGGTAACCATCCAGTTCTGGTAGTTTCTGATGGTCAGACAACAGCGATCTAAAAAGAGAGCAGATTGACTAACAAAGTCCTTGTTCAAATGGGATTTTAATGATTGCGATATCAAGCCGTGCGTGGCATAAGTTTATAAATGGACTATTAATTTCAAATATTTCGACAGCGTTTCGACAGAGCAGTGGCGCTTGGCCGCGAATTTGAACTCGCAGACCCGCATGAAATAAGTATTAGCATGGACCAGAGTGAATGAAAGTACGGAATCTACAAACAAGCACGGAGTTTACTTACTGTAGCAGAAAGATAAAACAACGCGATGCCCGCGTCGGCAGTACTGGATACCGCATTAATTTATCTGCTGCTACTGTAATTATACATATATTCTGTGGCTATAAGGAGTACACTAAACTTATATGCGTGCGTTGCGAGACGCTTGTATTAAGTTTCCGTACTCTTATTCACCTTGTATGGGCCAAAAAATATTATTCCGGGTCTTGATTTCCGTTAATGTACATTTTAAATATGTAAAACGGCTCCATGATACAAAATAAAACCTAAATGTAGGTTAATAGAAAATGTAATATGTTTAAAAGAAAATGTATTACTAATTTATAGCCTTTCGACACGTCTCCGGCACTATAGCAAAGTAACTTCAAATTGCATTTATTAGTCGTTTGAACGTGTACTAAAAAGCCCAAGCATACTAATTAGTTCGTAAACAATTTTTTTTTAATATAATATAGAGGTGACAAACAAGCACAATAATTTACCTGATGTTGAGAGGATGTGTGTGACATTTAGATGACTCTTCTAATATTTATACAACATGTAACATAATTAACGCACTTTGAGAAATTAGTTTGTTTGAGAAATTAGTTTCCACAGAATCGTTTACTGAATCGATTCCTATCATTTTTAATATAGGTAATTTTTTATCCCAAAAATAATTAAAACTACGCAAATGACAGTCACACAAAATCTGTACAGTCAAAACAAACTGAAATGGACCGTAATTTAAGGCAATAAGACTTTTAAGAGTGCAGTTTTATTTGTATTATTATTAATTCTGTCATTCAATAAAAATAAAGAAAAATGAACTTTATTTCAAGCACGTTAGTCTTTGCGTTCGTGGATTTGTACTGTGACCACAACATTCTTCCGGAATTAGTATAACCAATTTGATAATCAGTGCATAAAAATGTTTAACTAAAAATTCAGTGTATGTATTATGATTATAACATAATATACTAATTGGGGTGTCTGAGGGTGTGCGTTAATTACGTTACAATTGTATATAAAAATTACGTGTCACGTTGTTTGTCTGCGATGAACTACTCAACTACTGAACTGATTTCAATGAAATTTTGCACACTATATGTAGTATTTCCAACTTGAGAGATAGGGTGGTTTTTAACACGATAAGTAACCCTTAATTTTTTATTTTTAAGGATTTTTTACAGGAATGTCGTCGAAAAGAGCAGAACAACGTCTGCCTGGCCAGCTAGTAATTGATAATTTCACAAAGCTTAGTCATTGATCAGCTTGCAGTTTGTACCATGGATTCTGTCTACAATTTTAAACCACAAGTTACCCCGCTTTGGTGCATAAACTTAATGGCTGTTACGCCCTAATGTGCAGCGGGGCAGAGTTAATAACAATCATACTCTTCATGTACCCACGCTGAACACACGTAAAACGCTCTCTTCCTATAACCCATTGAGTTCAGTTGTACATTGCAACTTTCCCGCAAACTATCAATAAATGGCTCTACGTGCAGGTTTATGACGATGCCATCTCATCCTGGTTGCACTACGACTACCTTCTGTGTACTAAATATCGGGAATTTGTCAATTAAACAAAAAATACAAATTATTCATCTAAATTTATTTTATCGCCTTCAAAGTAGGCCCCATCGCTTGCAATACAACATCTCCAACGCTTCACCCAGTCTTCCATACATTTTTCATAGGCTATTTGCGGTATGGCCTTTAGCTCATTCAGCGAATTTTTTGTTATGGCTTCTATCGACTCAAAACGTTTTCCTCGAAGTGGTAATTTTAACTTGGGAAATAAAAAAAGTCAGACGGAGCCATATCAGGTGAATACGGTGCTTGGTCGAGAACTTTTGTTGAATTTTTCGCTAAAAACTCTTTCACTATAATGGCTGTGTGTGATGGTGCATTATCATGGTGCAGCATCCATGAGTTGTGTTGCCACAAATCTGGACGTTTTCGGCGGATACTCTCACGCAAACGCTTCATGACGCCTAAATAATATTCTTTATTCACTGTTTCTCCCTTTGGAAGGAATTCGGAGTGAACCACACCACGGTAGTCAAAAAAAAACTGTCAGCATCACCTTGATTTTGGAGCGACTTTGCCGCGGTTTTTTGGGTTTCGGCTCGTTTTCGAGACGCCATTCTGAAGACTGTTGGCTTGTTTGCATGTCGTACTCATAAACCCATGTCTCGTCGCCAGTTATTATACGTTTCATAAAGGTCGGATCCGTTGAAGCTCGGGAAACCATGTCTTCAGCGATATGCTTTCGCTGCGCTCTTTGAACAAAATTGAGCTCTTTTGGAACTAGTCGAGCGGCGACGCGTTTCATGCCTAAAATGTCAATGAGAATGTTGTGGACGGACTTAAAAGATATGTTCACCTCACTAGCCAACTCTCTCAGACTCATACGTCGATTTTCGAGCACTAGCTTCTTGATTTTGTCGATGTTTTCTTTGGTCGTAGCGGTTGAAGGTCTACCAGAACGAGGCAAGTCTACTACTACTTCTCGGCCTTCTTTAAAAGCGTTATACCATTCATAAGCCCTTGTTTTCGATATACACGATTCGCCGTAGGTATTTCGCAACATTTTTAGTGATTCACCACATGAAATATCATTCGAAACACAAAATTTAAGGCACACTCTTTGTTCAACAATATTTTCCATTGTAAAAATCGCCGAGAACTCAAAACTATGACCAACAAAAACTGTAGTTCAAAACAAATTAAATGACAGATCCCGCTCAAACTTTGCGCGCTAAATCAGTACAGTGCTACCAACATGCAGTAAAAAAATTAGAACGACCTCTTTTACGCGGGTCTTTTTATTGACATATTCCCGACACTTTTTACACAGAGTAGTATATCTAAGTCCTATCGCAAGTAATCAGATGGGCAGGTGATATTAACGTGCTACAAGTCACAAGTGCACGCGAAAATAAAGATACCTCAATGACCAAAACCTAACCGTAAAATACGTTATTTGTGTAGTTACGGAAATAAACCATCGCCTCATTTTGTCCTTTGGCGGTCGCATTAAAGGACTATGGTTTACCATATGCCAGAAATATATATTATATATTTAGTATAATCCTTTATATATATGTAAAAGCAGCGCCCTGTTACCCTTTATTATTTGATTTACTGATACGCTCTCTCGTATCTCTGGCACCATAAGGCCTAGAGACCTGAAATTTGGTAGGAATACTCCATTCGCTGAGTAGAGGTCAGCTAAGGGTTTTACTAAATTCCATTCACAAAAGGGATCGCGGGGGCGTTATAATCTTAATCTTAGTATATATAAATTACGTGTCACGTTGTTTGTCCGCGATGGACTCCTAAACTACTTAACCGATTTTAATCAAATTTGCTCACCGTGTGCAGTTTGGTCCAACTTGAGAGATAGTTTAATCAAATTTGCTCACCGTGTGCAGTTTGGTCCAACTTGAGAGATAGGTTAGTTTTTTTGCCCATGTGTGTGGCCTACAATATTTTTTTGCGAATTTAAGGATTTTTAATAGGACGTGACAAAGGGTCGTCGAAAAGGGCAGAACAACGTCTGCCTGGCAAGCTATGTTTATACCTACCTATAACCATTATAGACTTTAAAACTCTTCTCTTAGTTTTGGTTTTATAGGGCGGCGAAGCTTAAGGTGACCGACCATATTACCCTTTTTACTGATAAGAAGACATTCTATCTTAATCTTCAGGGGTGAGTTCTTAATCAAGTATAGATGTAGGTTTCTATGAGCCACATCATTCATCTGTTGAATGTGCGCTCGTTTATTTGTTTGTTTCTAAAAAAAATATTACGCCGAATCAACTAAAATCGTTTTGGACAGGAAAGTAAGTTAGCCTAAATACCCGCAGTTAACATATTCCATTACTTAAGGCTACAGTCTTTTAAAGTTGACTCACATCGAATCATTAGCGCCACTTTGATTTCTTTTTTTACAGCAAATTATTGTTTCAGAGTAAAATATTTTGATAACACATAAATACCCAGATTATAAGTAATGGCAAAATTTTTTTTTTGGTTCATCTATGTGGTCTATGTTAGATAAATCAAACGGTAAATAGAGCTCTCTCGCACCCAACGCAATTTCGAGCTTTGTTCGTGTACCATTATAAGGCAATCGATAATAAAAAGGCGAAATCTATTCAGCGCGTTAATAGCTAAACATCTTCATCTCCAAAATGCGCTGTTTCTTTTTTTCTAAATATCTTTCATTGTCTTAAATAAGAGGTCTCAATTTCGTTAAATTTCGCTGTTTTCGCCTCATAAAAAACTATTTGTTTCATAGCAATAGCTGAAAATATTTATGCTATAATTATTTTTTTCTCAAGGGCAGGTGTTTAATTAGACAAATATTAAAAAATAATAATTTAAACCACTTTATTTCAAAATTAATAATTATTTCGATCGACCTATAAAATATTGACTTTATAAACAATAATTGCGGGCAATATTCCCACAGCAGTTCCGTTTGCGCGCCGCCCCCGAGCGGTCGTGCACACAGTTCTTTCGCGCCTCCGACCTTTCGGTAGCGCAACCGCTTGCCCGCGCGCCCCGCTCTCCCCGGCTAACACCGGCCGAGCAGACGCCGTTGGTGAGTCACTTTGTTTTCGCATCGTTCCTGCCCCCTTGCTCCGGCGGGGAGGCTTGAACGCGCTTTGCTTGTTTTGTTTTATTTGTTAATTTTTCTGTTATTGTTATTATTTTTGTTATACTGTTATTTGTTGTGTATACTATCCTTAGAAGATCGTCTCTTGCTCTTCTCAGAGCAAGCCCTTGTTCTTTTCAGAACATAGGGACCCCAGCTTCTGGGATAGAACGTCAGTCCTCCCCATCTGCCCCTAAGGCCCTGTTCTTCTCAGAACAGGGACCTCCAGTGTTCTTAGAATAAAAACGTCATCCCCCCTGTCCAGATCAACATGTCGTCCATGGATGCTAGCCAAATTTTGGCTCTTTTTCAACAATTTTTAAGAACCCAAGGCGTAGCCCTTGATAGCTTCTCAATTGAGCTTACCCCCTGTGCCCCTAAGGCATGTGTACCCCCGCCCGCCGTCGCTGCTTTCCTCGCGACCCAAGCGGCTGCCCCGCAGTCCGACTCGCCCGCGTCCCCCGACTCCGATATGGAGCACTCGGACACCACGTCCGTTACCTCATCCTCCCGGAAGAGGACCGCCCTCAGCTCCACCGGCTCCTCGGATTCTTCCGACTCTGAAGGAACCATAACCGACTCCCAAGCCGAATTCACGTTAGTGAAATCAAAGCGCGGCCCGAAACGCGCTGCCACTTCTCGCACTCCCCCCGCCTCAGCGGCCGCCGCCGCCCGCACTCCCTCCGCCGCTGCCTCTACCTCCGCAGCTCCCATCGTTGCCCCTACTTCCGCAGCCCCAAACGCTGCCACCTCACAGTCGAAAGACAATACCGTCAAGCCAGCAACCCGCTGCGCTCCCGAACTGGCCAAAAACCAAGTCCCGCCCCCTGTCTTTCTCAGAGACAAGGCGAAATTTACTCAACTGTCCAAAACCCTCTACGATAAGGGTTTCAAATATGACCAAGCCACTAATGTCGGCGAGGCCATCAAAATTATTCCGGCGTCTATAGAAGACTTCCGTAACATAACCCGCCTATTCACGGCCGAGCGTGTGTCCTACCACACTTACGCCCTCGCCGAAGAAAGGAAAGTAAAGGCAGTCCTCCGCGGAGTTCCCTATGAACTCGCAAACGAAGACATTCTGGAAGACCTTAAATCCCAAGGCTTCCCTATTGAAGGTGTGCATAAAATGCACAGCAGCAGGGGCGAAAGGTTTAACCTCGCCCTCCTCGTTCTCACCAATGTGCCGGAGGCGAAGGCCATTTTCCGCGAGGTACGCACTGTGTGCGGCCTGTCGCGTGTTAAGGTCGAAGCCCCTCACCGGCGCGGTTACCCAGCGCAGTGCCACCGCTGCCAACTTTATGGACACGCGGCAGCCAACTGCTCAGCTCCACCCAGGTGCATTAAGTGCCTAGAACCCCATCACTCGAAAGAGTGCCCACGGCCCAAAAACGCCGAATCCCCACCCTCATGTGTCCTCTGTGGACAAACAGGCCATCCGGCCAATTATAGAGGTTGCCCTCGCGCCCCTCGCCCACCTACGAGCCGCAAAGCTCCACCACAGGTCAATGACCGAACCTTCCCGGCTCTTGTAAGCCGCAAGCCCAGCCAGGGCCAGCCCCTACCTCAGCCCCCTCAGGGCTCATCTCAGCCCACACAGGGCATCTATCGGCCCCCACAGGGCCCCTATCGGCCACCTCAGGGCCCTCCTCGGCCCCTTATGAGCCTTCCGCTCTCTCAGCCAGCGCCACTTCCAATAAACCCCTGGTTCCAAAAGGAATCAAATATCCCGCGGCCCTCCGCCGACCCAAAAAAACAGACAGACTCTGTAGTAGAGTCTCTAAACCTAGTGTACAACACACTCAATAGGATCAATTTAGACGAAATTCTTATTCTTGCGGGTAAACTGAGCACAGCTCAGTCCCCTCAGGGCCGTCTCCTTGCTCTTACTGAGCACATCAACCTTCTAAGGTCCTTGTAATTAAACTATGCCGGAGCCCTCTGCTCCTGCAATATCTCACGGTCGTATCAAACCAAAGGGTTTGTCGCTTGTTTCATTCAATATCCGCGGTCTGCGAAATAACCTCCCAGAGCTTAGGCTTTTTCTACGAGATCGCGAAGCCGATCTCCTACTCCTACAGGAGACCCATCTCAGCCCCAAGGTCTCTAAAGGCCTTACTATTAAAAATTATTCACTCATACGTAACGATAGACCCGACCGCAAAGGCGGCGGCACTGCCATCTATCACAAAAAGTCCCTTCATTGCTCCCACATATCTACTCCTTCGCTTACCAGTATGGAAGCCACTATCACTAGACTAGCCATGACTGGACACCAGTCAATTATTATAGCCTCTTGCTATATCCCTAGCGGAACCCTCCCTGTCAAGAGTGACTTCGAAGCCATCCTTGCATTAGGCGACTCAGTCATTATGTTTGGAGACTTTAACTCCAAGCATACTGAATGGGCCTGCCGCACTACTACAAGTAGTGGCAGGGTGCTGCTCAATATCACTCAGTCTCTCGACCTGACTGTCTATAGCCCCCTCACAGCCACCCACTATCCCGACATTGTTACCTATGCTCCTGATGTGCTAGACTTTGCTCTAGTTAAAGGAGTTTCCCTTAACCTTAGAGCAATCGAGTCTCTCGACGATCTAGGATCCGACCACCGTCCTGTATCCCTCCTTCTTGGCCATCAGCCATCTCCAACTCCCACTTCCAAAACCTACACCGACTGGAAGGGCTTCAAGAAGTCTCTAGCCTCGGCTATAGACTCTCCGGACCCTCCCATAACCCTTTCTTCCGACGCCCTCGACAGTGCGGGGAAAATAGACACCGCGGTCGAAAATCTCACCTCACTTATAACATCCTCTCTTAAAGAGAATGAAAAAGTTGTCCCGGTTGCTAAAACTAGTCTTCCCCTAGATATTAGCAACCTGTTAAAAGCCAAAAAAGCTGCCCTCCGTAGAGCTGCACGCTATCCCACTCCCGAATATAGACTCGCAGCCCACCGCCTTCAACGCAAACTGCGTTACCGCCTCCAAGACTACAGAGACCACGAAAAAGGCAATCTCATGGAGAAAATCTCTCCCTCTCACACAGCGTACTACCGGATGGCGAGAGCCCTCCGGATAGACGCTATAACCCATACTCCCCCTCTGTCTCGTCCCGACGGCTCCATTGCCTTCGAAGACGAAGAAAAGGCTGAGTGCTTCGCGGACAGCGTTGCCGCTCAATGCTCTCCTAGCTCACAACCCACTGACCCCCTACATATTCAACTAGTGGAGGACGAGGTCCGACGCTGGAACTCGCCCCCTACCGCCTCTGACCCTATCACTGTGTCCAAAGATGAGATTTCATCTACCATCAAAGGACTTAAGCCCAAAAAAGCACCGGGTGCGGATGGTATCTCCAACCAAGCCCTCAAACACTTCCCGGAGCAGGTAATCGCCTTACTGGCCATTATCTTTAACGCCTGCTTCGAATTCAGTTACTTTCCCACCTCTTGGAAAGAGGCAACTGTCATTGGCATTCCCAAGCCAGGCAAACCTCTCCACCTCCCCTCCAATCACCGTCCCATCAGCCTCCTCAAGGCCATGGGCAAACTTTTCGAACGAGTCATTCTCGTGCGCTTGAGGCGCCATTTGTTTCCCACAGACGGCGACCCTCTTGTCATCCCACAACAATTCGGGTTTCGAGCCAAACACTCGTGCCCCCAACAAGTTCACCGCATAGTAGAATACATCCTCAGCGGTTTTTACCCTCGCCGTCAAAAAACCATCGCGGTCTTCTTTGACATTGCCAAGGCATTCGACAAAGTCTGGCACGAGGGCCTCATCTACAAACTGTACGACTTAGGCCTCCCAGACCGTCTCGTTCGCCTTGTAGCCTCCTATCTGAAGGATCGTACCTTTCGTTTTAGACACGAAGGCACGCTATCCTCTACCCGTCAAATAAAAGCCGGTGTTCCTCAAGGCTCTGTGCTTGCTCCCCTCCTATACATACTATTCACCAACGACATCCCTATCCCGTCGAATGGTGTCAAACTAGCCCTCTTTGCAGATGACACAGCCCTTTACTCCAAAGGCAACTCACTACCACAGATTCGGAACAAGATTCAAAAGTCAGTAAGCGACTTAGGAGCTTGGTTCCAAAAATGGCGTATCGACGTAAACCCGGAGAAAAGCTCCGCCGTTTGCTTCGAATATAAACGACGCCGTCTCACCACCACTCCGCCAATCAGGATGTTAGGAACCCTTGTCCCATGGCAAACTAAAGCCAAGTACCTAGGCGTCACCCTTGATGCAAGGCTCACTTTCGAGCCCCATATCAAGAAAGTTACTCGCACCGCACGTTTTTACATGGGTAGGCTCAACAGCATGTTGGGCAGACACAGTAAAATGTCCCTCCGCAACAAGCGAACCCTATATAAGGTCTGCATACGACCTGTCATGACCTACGCGGCCCCCATTTTCGCACATGCTAAGCCCAAAGCTATAAATGAACTTCAAATAGTTCAAAATCTATTCTGTCGTAGGGCCACTAACTCGCCCTATTATGTCCGTAATGCTGACCTACATCGAGACTTAGAGCTCCCAACAATCCAACAGTTTCTTAAATCACTCTCTGAGAGATTCTTCAAAGCCTCAGAGTCCCACCCAAATCATCTCATTCGTGAGACAGCTGCCTATGCAGCCCCTATTCACACTCGCTATAGTGTGCGCAGACCGAGAAACTCTCTCTCGGACCCCCCCAACCAGCTTTCGGCTGACCTGAACTGCCTCCTGGCGGCTCAGGCCGAGCCTCCATAACACATCCATTAATCTGCCTTAGTTAGGCACTCTTCTAAGCGGCTTTTCGCTGCTTGCGCCCTCCTTTCTGCCAAGGAGGGTCGCGTTCGTATACGGCTTAGAGATCTCTAGTCAGATCGTTAAGCCATTTCCTAAAAGGCGGTGTTTAGTGGGTAAAAGTCTCCACATAACCACGCAGCCGGCTGCGTGGTATGCTATGAGCATTCACCGCCTCCCTCCCCCGCTTTCCGGAGGGTTGCCCATATTTGCTTCGGGCGCAAAAAAAAAAAAAAAAAAGCAATATTCCTTAGTAGCCGCTGAGCGGCTGTAGCGTTCAGACGTCGTCTGTGCCAAATTTTTGCACTTCCTCTCGCTCTAACATTCCTCTTTCTCTCTCTTTCCCTAATCTTGGTTGCGCATTGTTACGAATTGAAAGTTTCTCTACTTTATTATTTTTTGCATATAATTCTTTAAGGGTTTATAAATCATTTTGTATTTGTTTTATAACTTTTAATTTCGATATGGACCATAAACGTAAAAAATATGCTTGTACCAGAAAACGAAAATTGAAATCAAACGTTGAAGCAATGAACAGAAATAGAATTCAAAGGTAAGTTTTTTTGTGTTTCATAGTAAAATAGTTAACAACGTGCATATGTGTGAGCACTTGGTTAAATATTAGGTATATAATTAGGTACCTAACCTACATATTATGTAAGTTCTTCAAGGAAATATAGAAGTATTATACATTTTTGGATTGCACATGATGTTTTGTTTACAAGCGACAGTAGCCTAATGGCAGGGAGCGGACCGCGAACTCAAAAAGGTCGTGGGTTCGAATCCACCATTCGACTACTGGCGTGAACCACTCGTAACACAAGCAATTTAAGCTTACCACGAGTGGTTAATGTCCTTTTTTTTTAAAAAAAGTACATTATGTTTTTATAGAAATACTTTTTTAATTTAATTTTTAAGTGTCATAAGGAAAATTTCGTCTTTTTGATTTTCAACTAGAGATTTCCTTGTTACCGGTAGCTGCTGATGTCGAGTTAATGACATTTTTAGATACGAAAACTATTCAGTAATACACGTAGACTACAAGTAAACTATTAAGTAATATCCTCAGCATCCCGTAATTTATTGTACGCCCACTATGGCCAATTTTGGATATAATGTGGCGTCAAACTGCTTACGACGTCCAATATACGGACGTCAAATAGGAGACTTAGCGCAATGTTCGCATATTGTCATGCTGATCACAGAAACGTCAAAATCTAAAAAAAATTGGACGTCATTTTTCTTCCTCTTTAGCTTCCTGAGCTAATTGATTCTCGCATGGAACGCTCGATGCCAATCAAAGACCCTCCATACATCATTCAAGCCATTGCGAATAAATTAAAAAAAAGCGCTAAGTCGTCCGTCGATGCTGCTGTACAAGAATAGTAATTCATGCATATAGGTAAATGCTATACAAAGTTACATTATACTTTAATGAGAAACTATAAATATGTGTGATAGTGGACTGTTTGTACTTATATAGAAATTATTTTGAGTTTTTTTTTAATCTATTTTAGTATTTAGAACTACTTGACGTACTTGACGGATTTTCGATAGTGTCATCGACTTATTACGAAACCCTCAGTGCACGACTCATTCTAGCACTTGCCAGATTCATTTGAATAATCAATAATACGAGTACATGTTATACAGGTTCTAGATGATTATCTTTTAGAAACCTTTTCAACAAAACAACAAAAATTATACAAACTTAAAATATATTTTTTTTGTGTAACGAATTTTGTAATAAAAGCATGGAACAAAAATAGATACGAGGTAGAAAATCTGTATGTGAAAATTTGTTAGCTAATTATCAATAATCCTGTATATTAGATAAATTGATACTGGAAAATCTTAGTAGAGCAACTTTCCACGCTACGGCCAGAAAGATAACTGCGGTGGCGGTACATGAAGTGGCGGGGCAGGGAGGGTGTAGATGTGTCACCAGAACGCAATTTTTCTGTTTTGCTCTGAAAGACTGGGCTCTTAATATTCTCAAATATAACTAGTTTTGTCATGGAACGTGCAAAATTCTACAGAAAAAAAAAGTTACGCAACACTAAGTCTTTTTATTTTATTTTATTAAGATGTGAACATTGCAAATTGTAGTACGTTTTTTGTATTTATTAGAGAAAATAGGGTAGGTGTCATTTAGGTTTGAATATTGTATAGTCATCGTAAGGTACCTTAAGGTGATGTGGGCGCCAAAAGCAGATTATTCACGCTTTATAGGTGCGCAGAAAAGCAATTTTTTGTCATTAAAAACTACAAATCCACATTTTTTTTAAATTCATTATGAAAGTTAAAGATTTTTCTTAGTGAATTATGTTGGCCAAAACACGATTGCCACATTATGACTCGATAAAAAAAGATCGCAGTTTCCACTAAGTGAAAAAACTGATTCATTCGAATGTACTTAATGAAATCAATTTCAATTAAATTCGGGCTCTGTGTTCACCAGTAAATACGTGAGTGAATTATGGGTTTCGTTTTTAATAAAAGAGTATATATAATTTTGAAAATAAATATGAAATACATATTGTGCGATTAAAAAGCGCGCGGGCCGACCAAACAGTCCATATAAAGCGTGAAAAATCTGCTTTTGGCGCCCACTCCACCTTAAGAGTACTATGTAAGCAATTGCTCTTATGTCTATCTTCTATATATCTCTAGTATCAGTATCATATGACCATAGTATACGATATAATTATATCACTATAGTAAAACTATAACACACAAGCTTTTGGGAGTTATTAAATAAAATTACGTCTTTGATACATAACAGCTAGACTAAACGCATATTATTATTGATATGAAGCTATCCACCCTATTGCTATTCTTAGATATATTTCCCTATTAAAACTCACGAATGCACCATAGATGCACACTAAACACAAGGAATCGAAAACGATAGTAAGGAGAGAAACAGAAACTTTTTTATTCAATATTTATACAAAGATTATAAACAATACTTATTGAAAGTCACAAGTCAGTTTTTCATTTACCACTGGTTCGAAAAAACCTCTGTCCTGGGAAGAACCAGCAAGAAACCCAGCGGGACTATTTTTTTTTTCAAATAATAGCTTACGTTGAGGAAAATTAAGTGTATATTGCATTCGATGATGTACGCATTTTGATCACAATCATGGCTGTATGCTGTGAAATTAGTTAAATTTCGACCATCAGCGATACTAATAACGCTTAATGTAATAGTGATAAGATAACCGAACACACTCGACACTGAAATATATTGTCAACACTGCTACATAATATGATTAATTTAATATATACGAAAATTCGGTTAATCCGGGAAACAGACGAGCCGAGACCTGCTACCTGTTAAGATAAATTAATGTAATAATTATTGAGTTAGAGAGAATTATCTGACGATATGTATTAAGTTCAAAATCATCACCAGTATTTTGGTAGACAGGTACAAACGACCACTTAGCCCTGCAAAATTAAAATTTATGAAAAAGCTATAAAATTTCTTATTGTCATTCATTCATTTCAGTCAATCACAGTCACATACAGACATGGACTTCCCCAAGGATTATCTCCATAATGGGAAATATTTGCCATAATTTGCCAGCGAATGCCAAGCCAAGTTGGTTGGCAGACGCTACTGCCAATCTTCCGGTTTGTTCCCTCCTTCGCCTCTTTTAATTTATTTTATCTTTATGTTAATAAATGCTTTAAAAACAAATGGAGCGTATTATAAATATACGCCATTTGCCCGCGTTATCTCGAATGAGATAACAAAGCTCAAGCAACTCTAATATTATTTTAGACACACATTTTTTTTTAAATCCTGTATTTAGAAAGATCTGAGACAGAAATATATAACAGCAGAGAAAACTCTAAAATGTCAAAATTTGAATCTAGACCAAATGTTACTTAAATTTTGGCATTACACACATAAGCTCGAGATTGTCTCTGAATACCAGCATAGGTGAAAGTGAAGCATAGAGAAGTGAAGTAACAATCTATATAAGGGCCACAGCTAAACCCAGGCCTCCTGTCATTCATTTAAGTATCGTTATTCATATTGTCGGACTTTGCAAATCCTGGAAAACGCGTTTTCTTATTTTTATTTCCAAACCATGCCGCTTTCCAATTCACCTCGACCACCAAGCACGTAGTTAATCAGCACTTAAAAATTGCAAGTAGCAAATTCAATGTTTACCGGCAGGCATCGAACTCGATTTGCGCATGTACAATGAATGATATTTTAATGATATTTTAATACGCTTGGTTTTCAAATATCCCACGGCTCAATTTCATGACACTAATGGCAATTTTAAGATCACCTTAAGTCTAGGGTTGCCTGATGGTCGGGATTCATCTGCATTCTCTCAACATTTTAAATAATCTCCAGACTCCCGACAAAACTCAAAATCTCCAAACAGCTTCTCTTCACCACAGTCGCCTTTGATTTAATAAAACCTGAGTTATTAATTTGACTGAACTTTGAAGTAAATTGTTTGAGTTTTAAATATTTTCTGAATACTACTAAAAATTGTACTTAAACTGGTTGTGTCCTCATTATTAAGATTTTTTATAGCCTATTTTAAAAAAAAAACCTTTTTTATTTTTAATATTTATTTCTCCTGACAAACAACCCCAAAATTCCGCCATTTTCAAATTTTTTCCAGATATTTTGGTTTTCTGACCTGGCATCATTAGTTAAGTCTCGTGCTGTCTGTGCTGCCAAGCGACATAATGACCTCTTAAAATTAAGTGGCGTTTGAGTATTTGGCCATATACGACCCTTAACGTATATCATTAGCCTCCTGCAGCTTGCTACAAAACCGGATCTTCGGCTTCATATACCCAGTGGCTGCCAGATCTGCTTACATTGTTACCCCATCTAGCCAGGGAGCGATCTACATTTCGTTTACTTAATCGCGGTTTCTACTCTATGACACGTCTACTCTAACGGTTATCAGGTTTTGGCGGGAACTTGGCCGTAGACGGATTGTCGCTCCTGTTTTGTCGCTTGAATAATATTTGAAGTGGATTTTGATTCGTAAAAGTGATGCGATTTTGTGAATTAAGTGTCCGCGCGTGTGAACTATTAGAGGAAACGACGAAACAAGTGTTTTGATGTCGATATAAACCTCAAGTTATTTTGATCGCTTGGGCCCCTTATGAACTAGAGCGGCTGTCGTCATCAACTGTCCGCTAGGTTGAGCTGTCGTCAAAATCTACCAAGGGCTTCGCAATGTGACGCATCAGCATATAGTGAAGAAAAAGAACATAAAATGAAGATTCACAAAGAAAGGATAGGCTCAGAAGGTCTAGAAACCAGAGCCGTAAAGCCAGTTAATAAAAAAAAACGGTTATCAGTTCTAAGACAGATGTGACCAGCCCATTGCCACTGACCTTGGTTCTACAGCGAAGTTACTCATCATCATAATCAGCCCGTAGAAATCCACTGGTAGGACAAGGAGCTCTCGTTACAGGTAGGATTGACCTTACTCGTCACGTCCGGCGCGGATTGATGATCGCAATACCAGACGTCTCGCACCTTTGACGCTGTTGGCCGTCGCCGATCGAAGCATATAGCATCTAGTGTTATTGGCTGCGTTTGGCAGAAAAAAGCGCTAGCAAGCGCTTGTAAGCAAAATGGCGAAACTAAACTGTTTTCGGCCGGGACACGTTTGCTAACTTCAGTAGGGCTGACACAATCCGCCATTTTGCAGATTTAATTTGTTTGTTTTGAAGTAGAGTTTATAAGTTGTTTTGTGCAATATTAGTTTTAAGTAATATAATGACATGAAGAAACATATATTATTATACATGTTATTAAAAGTTCATGATTGGTAAGTTTTTAATATGAATACTTTACAAACATATATTTAAATTAGGTTAGGTTCCCCGGTTAAAACTAACTTCGTGTCCTAGCGGAAAATAGCTACTTACGATTTAACAGCGCTTACCACTTACGCCATTTTGCTTACAAGCGCTTGCTAGCGCTTTTTTCTGCCAAACGCAGCCATTGAGATTATTCTAGCATATCCAATAGTCACCTCTTACGAAATCCAAGGGACGAAAGCACACAAGCGACCTTAATAAAAAACCGACCTTTTTCTGTCAGCAACTTGGTTCAAAATCGCTTGAATCTTCTCGACCTTGATATCTTGCGTCATAAGTTTGCTCAACTCATGATTTATGTAATACCATATTTCTTTAGTATTAGAGTAGATTCTTCTCCTGAGATTCTCGTACTCCTCGGTTGGACCCTGATCGGAGTCGAACAACGACGGATCCAAGTCCTTGAGGTTTCCATTTAGTCTGTAACAAAAGTTAAGCATGTATAACTTTCAAAAAAAAAATTAGTGTACTAAGCTTAACCTGAAATTCAAACTTCACTCCTAGTACGTATGATAGTAAAAGGTTCAGTTCTACTGTATGTAGGAAAATTAAAAATATTTATCTTTATAGTTTATATATTATGAGAACTGTGGTAGCTCAGGGATCAGCATTCGCGGTAAATTTTTCAGTACGCGAGCGACCCGGGTTTGATCCCCTCCGGCACCAATGAAATTGCTATGTGAAGTTCGCAGAGAGTGAGAAAAGATATTTTATACCAAGCAGACTTTGTTTGGTTTTTGAAATCGGTAGGTATTTACTTTATATTAAAAGTTAAGTGATTTTACCCTTTGAAATGGACAAAGGAATATCACAAGTTATAGGTAATAAGAATGTCGTCTAAATAGTGTTGCGCGCTATAATTAGCGCCAGCTATGTGGCGGCTGATTATTAGCGCCATCTGGTATCAAGCAGCCTGCTGCTTGATACCATTATTTTTACGCGGTCGGGCCGCGTAACAAAACCTTCAACTCCCTTTTTTGTATTTGCAGATGCTACATATAAATATTTTAAAGCCTATGACATTCCCATAATCAAGACAAATTTAACGACACCTCATATTTAAAAATTCATCAAGCGTGTAAAATAAATAGACACACATATGTACATACTCTAGAAAAACAATCCCCTTTTATGGGACAGTCGAGTAAAAATTGAAATATATTGTTTTAATAATCTGTTTAGCTTTCATCAGTTCTGTTCGTTAAATATGTTATTAAAAAAAATTTAGATATTATCTGCTAACTTCTACAGTAAACAGCAAATTCGTCAAATCGAGTTAAAACTTTCATTATATGATAAGAAGACAATTATTGCCTTTATGTAGTAGGTATGAGATAAAAATAAATGGGCTCCAATTTTATTAAGTGATTCGCGTGTTGAAGTTACAAAGTAATTTCAATGTTTATTGCTTAAACCTTGGACAGAGCGAAGTATACTATTATCCTCGTTACGACGTGAATGACAAAGGTGGCAGATAAGTATTACTTTGACTATCGGTTTATTACATAACTATAACTATTAATCAATTAACACGCTTTTCATCTTAGATTGACCTGTGTATATTAAATAATATGTATGTGTGTTTGAATGTACAATTTTATATCATTTTTCACCTACATTGGAACACCTGAATAATATGAAAATCAGTAGAGATTGAGAACTTATGCTGACCCAATAATCTCATCGCCTCCACCACCACCACCACCTTCATCCATCCATCCACCACCTTATCGCGTGATATCGCGGT
The DNA here is from genome assembly GCA_036936625.1 of Parnassius smintheus behrii. NCBI lineage: Eukaryota > Metazoa > Arthropoda > Insecta > Lepidoptera > Papilionidae > Parnassius > Parnassius smintheus. The sequence continues at coordinate 38,432,540 of JAUPFT010000019.1, read as the reverse complement.
GTAAGTACTACCCCATATCATCCCATGGGTGTCGTAAGAAGTACCAGAGGGACATAAACCTGGAGATGCAGCAGCATCTTCCTAATAACGACTAAAAATAAAAACCTGCAGTTACCGAACGGCTGGCCAAGTGTGGTAACTATGGTAAATATCTCCCCTATGACACAATCTATGGGGGAGGCCTATGTTCAGCAGTGAACTTTAATAGTCTGTAACGGTAACAAAACCTTCTCAATAGAATCATCACAATTCATGATTTATTATCACGTTTATATGTGGCAGTCATGCTGCTGTTATATTAGTAGTACAGTTGTAGCACGAGTGGATCGGCTCGACCGGGGAAGGACCACGCTCTCACAGAATATCAGCGTCAAATATCGTGTCGTGTTTCGTATGGTGACTGTAGAGAAGAGGAGACCCTTTTTACTGGAAACGAGGCATTCCATCTTAGTCCCCACGGATGACAACGCATCTGCATTTTGATTCGTAATCGAGGATAGATGTAGATTTCTATGGGCCACAGTAACCACTTACCATCAGGTGGACTGTGTGCTCGTTTGTCACCCAGTTCTATAAAAAAAATCTAAGGGTTATGTTGGAGTGTTTCGAAATTCTAAGTTCATTATTTATACGTGTTAACCCTAGTTTACTAACGGAGCTATATACAATTTATAGAAGATAGATAAAGAGACCGTATGAGCTAAAAATCTTCAATAATGTGGATTATGTTGTTCTTCTACACTACTAAACAACAGAACTAAAATCCCGCCAGGTACAGGATGGGGAACAGCATTTTTATGTCGGCTCGGCGGTCACCTCGTACCGCGTCTAGTTACTCTTTCAAAAAATGCATGCCCGATGGCGTATTTTTGATGAGCCCATAAACAGCAGTGTATTTTGATAAGGCTGACGACATGATAGACCCTGCTTTGTAGCAGTTTTAAGAGAAACCAGCTATAGACTTGTGATGGATCGCAATAAAGTACAATTTCTGTGCATCCTACCATCCGGGCGTCAACTTAATCCATATCATGCTTACTCCGCATCTTTTCGAATTAAATTTCTGATCATTAAACCAGTATTACACATGATTACCATATCATGTGTAGTCCTAAATTTTCTATACCTGTACAGTTGTTATATAAATACAAAATACCTTACATAAACAAAGTGCCAAATATCAAGGTTAGGCGTACATTACACTCTCATGCAGACGTCAACCAATTCCATCAATCATGATTGATATAAAACGGATGGTGACTGATAGGCGTACAATACGCGCTCATGCAGGCGTCAATGCAATGCAGTGGCATTACACGGGAAGTTATTCGTCAATCACAACCGTGATTGTTGTAAAACTGACAGCCTGCATGAGCGTGTAATGTACGCAATGCAAATCAGTTAATTCACCTGCCATGTGCGACAGTTAAGGGGATAGAGTAAGTCAGCTCAAATTCTAATTTCGTCCCCACTTGCCCGCGCGTCGTATGCTGTGTACCGACATGTTTGTAATCACTAATACTGTAAGTAGAAATGTCGTTAGACACTTTTTTCATTAGGTTTATCATATTTATGCCTGTTTCTTAACGCCAAGCCAGCCGCTTCTTATTTTTATCACGGTTATTTCCCATTTTAATTTTACGTTGTCCTGTTGCGTAATGTTTATTCTGATCGTAAGCGACACAACTTCTCCCTTCAAAAGCCAGAGCGATACTAACGGGGCAACAGGAATCAAGCTTACGTTACGTGCCGATAGTTTAGGTAATTTCTTTTTACAGTGAAAATAATGGTATTTTAAAAAAAGTAAATAACATAACCACTGCTTTATAGTTAGTTTAGTCAGTATGCAGAGTTTCATGATCTTATTTAAAGTATTTTATAAATAACAGCGGTTTATTGTTTATTTTGGAGGTAACTTTGGATTTTTTTTCTATCGAGAAAATTTTACGAAATCGTGTTTTCGTCTAACATAATCCTTAACATTAATCCTCAACTTTACCATACATTTATTTCAAAATTACTGCTGCAATATTTTCGGCATAACGAAGGATCTTGCTAAGCCATTTGAGATTATATTTCCCCTTAAGAGGATTGTGAAGCTGTAAATTTTCATACAAAACGCAATAACGTTATCCCTCCCGTAACAATGAAAAGCCAGGTCCGTACGTTTTTATATTAAGTAAATATAGCGTACGATACAATATAATTTATTAGCATGTAAACATTTATATTATTGACAAAAAAACTGCCTCTAGCGTTTTTATTTTTTTAAATTAAACTGAAACGAATTTCTAAAAAAAGAAAAACTTACAGACCTAAATTAAAGTATACTGAATGAAATGATACCAATATTGTCTCATTTCGTAAAGCTTTAGGGGAGTGAAAACGTTATCGCTCAAAAGAATATATTAAAAAGGAAATGGAGGCAATTACTACCAACATTTGCAACACTCAATCGCACGACGGCGATATGGAGCAAGCGATGTGAGACAGGTAGCATTTTTGAAAAAACCTACTCACGTCGCGTATTCCTCCATTCAACGGAAGAGCTCCATAACCAGTAGCGGACATATACGGGTTTATGAAAGAAGAAAAATTGAAGATATTAATAGTCACTTCGCAACCATTCGCTCAATAAAATAAAGTGATGTGTCTTACCTAGTTTAAAGAGCACCTCCCGCCCTCCCTCAATTGCGTACACTAATCCCGTCACCACTAATCCCAGCACCACTACTCCCAACATCACTACTCTGGGAAAGGCACACCATCGACGATAATACGACACGTGTTTCGCCCCTACACGAGGCCTGAAGATCAGGTGATGTAGACTCTACGGTGGCTGACCCCTAAGTACGCACCGTAGAGTCACCCGAGGATGCCTCGTGTAGAGGCGAAACACGTGTCGTATAATCGTCGATGGTGTGTCTTTCCTAGAGTAGTGGTGTTGGGAATAGTGGTGTTGGGAGTAGTGGTATTGGGAGTAGTGGTATTGGGAGCAGTTGTGTTTGGAGTAGTGGTGCTGGGATTAGTGGTAACGGGATTACTGCACGCAATTGAGGGAGGGCGGCAGGTGCTTTTCAAACTAGGTAAGACACAATTTTATTTTATTGAGCGGATGGTTGCAAAGTAATTATTAAATATCTTTAGGTATAACGGATTTCCGCAAAGTAACGCCTGATTCTATTAATTATCTTAAAAAGAAAAACAACATAAGTAAACAAAATATCACGACCGAGAAGAAAATGTTTATGATAAAAATGTTTGCCCTCAACGCAACTTAAACCAACTCCGCAATCCGGACGTAATATGATATCGACACAATCAGAAATAACGAAAGCAATCTATCGGCTGACATTAAACTTGGCGCGAATATTCTTCAATCATCAAATAAGTCTCGTATTTCTAAAACAACGTCAACAAATCGACACGTCCCCTTGTTTACACCAAAACGCTGACGATATGCATTAATTAACCATGACCGGTTTAACTCTCTCTGCGAACTTCCAAAAAATGAGGTTTAAAATTCGGCTAAGTTTTATGTGTGACGCGATATCTTTGTCAATTCTAAACCGATTTTCGTTATTCTTTCTTTATTAAATACGTTATACTTTAGAGATCAGGGACATATAGGAGCACCAAGAGACGACATTTTTAATACAACTATTTAGACGACATTGAGATAATATCAACTAAAAAAGGTAGCAAATAACTTATAATAAAAAAAAGTCTACTTCAATGGATCTGATTACTTGATACTGAATTACGGTTCGATAGTATGAATTCCAGTCGGCGCCAACATTTGCACAGAAACAATTATGGACCTACAGACCTTCAGAGCTTCATACTGGTTGTGTGTTGAGATTACTTCATCCTATCTGACGTAGAAAGACGTAGGGACGGTGTGGGGGAGGGGGAGGAGTTTTAGAGTTACTCCCTACTTCCCCTTCCTGCCGGACGTGCTTAGTTTTTTTTTATAAATGTTTAAAAAATTTATGACAATTTTAACCTGATTTATGGGGGGAGAGAATTGGGGGACGAAAGCCCCACGCCACTTAACGTGTTGCAGTCGAGGGAAGCCCGGTCGACGCGGCTCCTACTTCTGAGTGGTTTGTAAAAAAATAACCACGAAGAGGGTAGAATCCCCTGTTCTAACCTAAACTGTCCGAGTCGGGGTGCCCCACCTCCCAGGCTCGCTTCGCTCGCTATTGCACTCAATATATCATCAAAATATTAACTTTTATAACTACTTTAATTTATAAACATAATTTATGGCTGCCACCATTTGTAAGAAAGGATCTATGCGATATTTAGCAGTATTCCGCCGCCACAAATATTCCACTATTCACCAAAATGCTGAAACTCGGAAGCAACGGCATGACGAAAAGCTGTCAACAAAATGGCCGGCCTAGCGAATAATTTTACACATTTTTAAATCGATTAGAATCGAAATTGGATGAATCGATTCACAAAAAAAATCGAAATCTTAAAGATCGATTACGCAAAAATCGATCTTTTTTGATTTGCTTTAAAAGTATATATTTACAATATCCAAAGATACAATAAAGTACAGACAACGTTTAATTATTGAATTGAAAAACTGTCATTCTTTACGAGTTGGAGTTTATTCAACTAATTGTAAATAATTTTATAAATCTTAATAAAACCGAAAAAGATTCGATCTCGATTCTCTAGGGTGAAATATCGATTTAGTACAATATATCGATATGACAACAAATGAAACGTCAAAAACGTGTAATTTTTTTAATTTAATTAATTAGTCATTTAAATTTTTTTAAAAAATAATTAAAAATACTTCGACGCTGCTCCGGCAACGAAAACCGCGTGGAGGTGCTTCAGATCTTCAGAGATCAGAGAGAAACCCCTTTGACCCCCCACAGTGACAGAATCTTCAAATTCAAGCGACCGAATTGTAAACCCAACCCATCATAGTACACTTAAAATTACATAGCGGAAGAAAGTATCATCATCCTCACCAGTTTACAGCCTATCACAAGTCTACTGCTGAACATAGAATACCCGCAAGGAATACTAAAAAGCAGTCCTCAGACAGTCGTTATTCAATCTAGTGGGGAGCGGACGGTAGTCGATTCTTCGACCAGCCCATTAAAGTTAAAACTTATATACAACCCACCCCCAGCTAGACACATGCCTCCTCTTATTTTTGAGGGTTTTAGGACAAAAAAATATCCGCCGGGTGTTGGCGAACTTCACATGTCTTCGAAATATTTTTTTTTTCTTATTTCTCAGACATGTATTGCGAGATTATAGGTTTATATATTAAGCAAGCTGTATTTTTGTGTTATCTAGTTTTTTAATATTAACATATTAAACTCATATATTTAATATACAAATACAAAATACAAAATAAACCTCTTTTTATACAGTCAATCTATAAGTAATATTTTTTTTAATTTTTGGCGACAGTCTCTTGTAACATAGATATACTATAATATAGATTGGCGAACGAGTCATTAGCTCATTAGGGCGGGATCAAAAGTGACAATAGTGCTGCACCATGAATTGCCTGCTTCAACTTCAGTTATCGATACCGATTGCTGTATATTTGTGTCTTCTGATTTGAAGCAGATGATTTAAGTGTATATTTTAAACCAACTACGGCGAAATCAAAAGGATGTTTACAATTTAGAAGGCTATGTGTGTATGTTCATCTGATCCCTCCGATCTTCAAAACTACTCATCGTTATTTGACAAATTAGATATCTTATGAAAGCATTGTGCCCTTTCGCGGATTTTAAACCGTATGAAATCAATGAAACAATGAAATACATAAAACTTTAAAAAAAACTATAATAAAATAAAACGAAAACTCAAAACTTTAAATAGCTTAAAGTCCCACTCCCCGTGGTATCGTACCAGGAACGCTGGATGCGTTTCATCGCTGAATGGCTACACTAATTAGGTAAATATTGAAATATCGTGTCAGGGTATCTAATAAAAGGTGTAATTCAGAATATTCTCGACAGAAAAAACATGTTAACTATAAAGTTTTTTTATTAAACTTAAGTACCCAACGAACTTACAGTCCACATGACGATGGTACGTGACTACTGCAGCCATTGGAAACTTGAAGCTAACTTCAAACAAATAAGGCCGTTGTCACCTATACGGACTGAGATGGAATGCCTTACAGCCGGACACTATACCGGTACTAGGTAAGAGGGTGATACACACCCAGACGACATTAAAAAAATTAAATGCGTGTTATGTATATAAATTACATGTTGATAACTAAAACCAAACTGCGTTTATCAAAAAGGTATCAAAACAAGACTACGATGTCAATTTTTTGGAATATTTTTGTTAACTAATTTATTGTAAAAATGTTGTGAGCTAGCCATGGCTATATTATGGATGTAGTACGAATGGGCCGGCCAACCGGGGAAGGATCACGATATTACAAAATAACAGCGTAAAAAAGCCGCTCAATGCTGTTTGTGCTTCAAATGGGTGTGCTCAAGTTGTTTCTCGATGACATGATATTGGGTAGAGGTATTTGGTATACATAGCAGCTATATGCCTTGCCTGTAAACGACTACGGCAAAGAAGGAACAAGGCTATCACTTCAACTATTAGCCTCGATAACATAACTACGGAAGGTCTAAGCTCCGCTCCTGCCTGTGACCGCGGTGGCCACCCCGAGAGCGCAGTGCGCCGCTGCAGTGCCCGACCCGAGAACGCAAGCCGTCGCCGCTAGCGCCGAAAGTGCGTCCACAGTGTGGAGCGTGGGTGTGGACTCCACACCCAGGCTCCCGAACACGTTCAACACTCAAGACCGAGCAACGTCTGCTATATTGCGAACCCCCATTCTTAAACGCGATGAAGAATAATTTTTATACATAGTATATATTACACCTCCACTACACTCTGGACAACTCTATGAGAAAAACATTTTTTTTTTTTCATATAAGATATTATGGATAAGTTCAATCTTTACAAACGTAAGGTTAAATAGCAGCGTTTCCCGTATTTGTAATTATTTTAAATTCAATTGCTTTGCATTCAGATGATTATTATTATAAAATGTGTTATTTTTTCTATTCATTAAGTACAAATATGTACCGGCTCTCAACACAGCATTTAGACAGCTAAACATTTCAATCGTACCTACGGATTAAATGTATAATAATATGGGATTTCTTTTTGAGATGAGTTATATTTAGGTACTACGCACCTAGTTATAATTAATTACGTCTATTAAACATATAAATTTTCACTTTGAAACCTGAGATTTTGCAAATAAAAGTTGAATTTGTTTTGTTCACGACGGGCATCAGCCCGATATAGCCCGTTGGCATGTACGTGAATGATCTAGCCTGTCTTTCTCGATCTTACATACGCGTACACAATGCTCTTTCTCCTTTGTATTACCAATCTATTCTAACGTTAGTTTATATAAAATCTATGCATAGTAATTACATTTGCAGTATGAACGTCAACCAAACAAACGACATCATTTATACTTTGTACAAGCGACAAATATGTGTTTGAAATTGTCAATATGAACGTAAAGAAAGAATATAGGTAGGTTTTTTTTTGTAGGTTTTTTTAGAATTTAATGTACACACATCATCTGGCTACAAATTTAATCTTCGTGCACCCGTTCTCCATATAAACTTAACTATGCCAAATCTTATAGACATACGCTCGCGGAATAAAAGCATATTATAAAAAGAGGAACAATGCTTTTCTTTCGCGTATTAAGTAAGATCCTATTTAGATTGATAACTTTCGGCACTATTTAGATAGACGATGTCGCCAGTATTGAAATAGGTCAACTTCATCATTCTGTAAACGAAATATGTCTTATTATTTAATAGATAATGGAATTGTAGTTAAATATAACCACTGTTAGGATAAGATAATGAGTGCTCTTTAACTTCTTTATAAATTAATGTGGATACAATTTTTGTTGTAAGAATTTGAGAACAGAGTAAATTTCGAATATCGTTTTTTTTTTTTCTTAAGATTAGCCGGCTAAACTTTTGAAGCGACAGTAGCCTGTTTATATTAAATAAAAATGCGGCTATAAGGGCACATACAACAGTGCGGAAACTTTTGCTGTCGCACGGATGAGTCGGATCGAGCCGGGTTGGTACCACAACCTCACAGAACACTAGCGTGAAGTAGACAGCTTACTTCTTCGTTTCGGTTTGTAAGTGCAGGTGGCCGGAGGCCCAACCTCCGGGGGGGGGGGGGGCTAATCCACTGGTGGTGGAGAATCTCTCACTCAGCATCCATGCCCAAGCTATCCTACACTTCCTGAGCGTGGGTGCTCAGACTACCCCGCGTATTCTACTGAAATTTTTCGGGGCAAGCGGAGCAACAAGACCAAGGTAGTAATGCTATCCGTGAATTATATTTTGTCATGCTATCCGTGAACTTCTGCAACATCAGGGGACTTTATTCGAACCTTAACGCTGACCACTATCATCTGGAGACGGCAAAGCCGGTCTTGCTCTTGTTCGTGATTTTTGCTTGGTGATTTTAACACGCTCGGTGCGGCACAAGGCTTATAGATCTGATACAGGAAAAAATCTACCAACTGCGAGCTATTCCTGCGTGCGCTGCCAAAACCGCTAGAGTTACACATATGGCACGGCGCCGCCGGCGGTGGCGGGCGAATGGTGCGGGGGCGGGGCGGGTGGTCCGACGCACGGCGGATGAGGTGGGGGTCTACTGGATCCAAAAATTATTTATTTTATGTGATAATTTTAACGTCATAATGTTAGTTCTTTTCTACGCCACGCTAATATAAGCTACTCGAAATAATGATCCTTCGCAGACGAAGTCGCAGGCACCAGCGTACATACATTAGTACAGTAATGACAAGAGATCGATTTCTGCTAATTTTGAAATTTTAGCATTTTAGTCAAGAGTCACCTAACGACAAAGAGAAATTGAAAAAGATAACGGATACTTATAATAAGATTTTAGAAAGAATGCAAACCCGTAATTTTATCTATAAAAATTACCGTGCAAACACTCATCCTCCGCGACTCCACTTCGGCGGCGGCGGGAACGGAAAGGACGCCATTCATCAAACTTAAAAATGTCATGTGTATCATGTATATATACATGAACTGTGCGAGAAGGCCCACTGAGTTACATAATGTCACTACATTATGTAACTCAGTAGGCCTTCTCGCACAGTTCCTATTCTCAGGCCTCCGAACCGTAAGACGCTGGAAACCAATTACTACACTACCGAACAATTTACATATGAAACGTATTGTAAAATAATATTGTTGCGCGCCTAAGTTGACGTCAGTTACCTGGCACTAGCGCCATCTAGTGTCGGGGACCAGAGCGAGGGCTTCCTAGAAAATGTCAATCTTGACTTTCGACCAACAGCGCCATCTCGTATCGAACAGAAGAATTAAGCTTTCTAGAAGCCCCACACTCTAACTTTCTGCGCCTAGTCGGTTGGCGCGCGTATTTACTTAATATTCTGGATGTTTCGGTGAAAAAGGAGTATTTAAAGGCGCTGCAAGACGCGATCGGGGTAGTATTGAATTTGGCGAGACACGCGAAGCTTCGGAGCGAAATAAAGTGAATCAGTGTGATTAATTATTAGTGTCTTTTAAGTTTTAATTGGTGGTCGGTGATAAAAGTGTAAATTTTGGTAATTCAATTGGCAGTTTTTATTGTCACGAACCTCAAGCTCGTAACAATATTTAAAAAAAAAAATCATGCTACACTATCGGTGTTCTGTGAAAATCTTAGTGTATACTACACAACAACAATATCATAAAAGACGTTTAACATTTTGTTAAACGTGTTTTACACGTTTAACAAGTTGGGTGTGGCTTCTTCATGCACGAGAGTAGAATAAATGCAGTAGAAATGCGGTCGCTAAGGAGTATGTTAGGGCTGAATCTGAGTGACAGGGTGAGAAACTGTGTGATAAAAGAAGAGTGTGGTTTACAAGACGATGTGGTGACCAGGATTAAGAAAGGAATGCTTTGGTGGTTTGGTCATGTAGAAAGAAAAAATGAGGAAAGACTGACAAAGCAAATATACGTTGCAGAAGTGAATGGAAGAATCGGAAAGGGACGTCCTAAGCGAAAGTTTGTCGACCAAATTGGCGATATATTAAAAATGGGCCAAATTAATAGTACCTGGTAACGCCAGTTAACAATCTACTTTATCAACATTACATTACATATCGCATTGAGTTCGTCCTAAGTTATATCTACTTTATCAACATGACTAGTGCATATTTTTTGTTTCCTTCCTTCCTTCCCTTTCCTACCGCACGCGCTGCCGCCGAGGAAAAAGAGGATCTCGGCGCGCGTCAGTATAATAAGTGATATTACGCCATCCGCAGCGCACGGCCACCCGTCGCGTCTTATATATATTAACTGCAAACCGCGCAGGACGAACATTGAGTTCTCCTGTTTATGTTTAATATTCACCGCATCAGACATTGTGTCTTTGTAACTCATTAAAAATGTGAGACGCCCCCGTAAGGGCAAAGGTGGAGAGTGTGGGATTTCACGAGACTGTTCCGAGAGTGCGTGTGCGCCGAACCACGTGGCGAGCTTGCTGTATAGCAGACACTCCAGGAGGAAGGCGCGGCAGCCCTCATCAGGTCAGTGCGTGCTATCCCACCTATTTATTTTCCCCTTTGCCGTATGCACCAAAATTACAGTCCACTAAATCTTTATCGAAGATACCTTAAGTTACTGGCGTCTCCATTTTTAATGGTCACTTCTCGCTGGATTGACCTTGACTTTCCGCCCTTATTAGATCGTTATCGTAATAAGCGTTTATATAATTAATTATCTATATTTTAATCCGACTTCGGATTAACCCCGCCCTTATTAGAACACTAGAATAGGTCCTAATAGGTGACATTCATAGTAATTTTAAAACTATATTCATAGAATGAATAAGCATATAATTATCTATATAAATTATTTGTTGTATGTTCACATCACGTCATCAACTTTTAACTACATCTACAGATTATACTGTTAAATTACATTTATTATTTGCACATATATTTAAGCATTATATTCGTTATAAATAACTTCATAATTATTATAAAAGTTGACAATTAAAGTTCATCGTTAACAAAACTAATATTTAATAATTCAACCGCGTAGCGAGGTCGCTTACAGACTACCCGCTTATAATTATATTATTTTTGCCGCATAACTTAAGTTGTAATGCCGCCTAAAAAACAAATAGCATCGAATAATAGCGATTCCTCGGATAATGAGGGCACACCTGATGCTGAGTTGGTTTTATTGTTAGCTAAACGAGATGCTTTATTTGAAATAGTGCAAAAAATATATGATATGTCCTCGGACATCCACATAAACACTTCAACGATGGAGCGTTTTCTTGATGGAAGTTCTAATATTAATGCTTTACGTATTGAGTTTAAACAGGTCTTAGATAATTATAATTCACATTTATTAAAAATAAACCCTATTGCTAAACCTGATTATAACAGCCACATTGCGTTTGAGTCTCTTTGCGGTAGAATAAATAGGCTTTATTTACAATATTCGCAATCTAATTCACAAAGTACTAGTACACCATCTAAAGCCAGATTCTCACTTCCGCCTATCGAACTTATGCCATTTTCGGGTGACATTCGCTCATGGCCTTTATTTTATGCTAGCTTTAAATCAACCGTCCATGACAACACATCGCTTACCGACGCTGAAAAGTTATACTATTTGCTAGGTAAACTAACGGGCAAAGCCCTATCTGTATGCTCAGGTATAACTCCTTGCGCTGAAAATTATAAAATTTTATTGCAAGCACTCGTTGACAAATATGAAGACCGGCGTATGCTAGTATCTACATATATTAATCAGATGTTCGAATTTAAGCCATTGCAGTCGGCCACCGCAAATAATTTTGATTTATTTACTGATAACTTTATAAGTGCAGTGCGCGCTTTACAAAACTTAAAGTTAGATAATCTCGCGGACTTAATTGTTCTTCATATCGCGCTTAAGAAGCTGGACCCGGATACCATTCGCTCTTTCGAATATAGTCATAACTCGATGGTACCTACCTTTGATGATTTAGTAAATTTTATTAAGACCCGCTCCAAAGTTTTGCAACGCACCGATTCTAGTACAAATTCTAATAGCGCACCAAACAATCGACGAGGTAACGGTAATAATCGTCGCTGTAATAATACTTCGTCGCCGAAGTATCAGGCGTACGTAAGCACGACGACTAGTTGCTCAAAGTGTCTGTGCGATAATATTGTGCATCAACACCTATTTAAGTGTGCAGACTTTAATAAAATGACGCCGCAGGAACGATTTAAATGCGTAAAGAGTAACAATGCATGTGTGAATTGTCTCAGTTTAAGTCATCGAGTGTCTAGTTGCTCTTCAAATTATAGTTGTCGAGTTTGTAAATTTAAACATCACACATTGTTGCACTTCCACCGCAGAAGCGATAATGCTTCCCCTGCGCTGGCGCGTTCTCCACCGCTTCAGCCAGTTACACTGAAGTCTACAACCCCCGCGCCCGCACAATCGCCACCCCTCACCGCAGGTGCGCGTTCAGACGTCGCGCTGTGTACTTCGATCAAGAATGTTTCTCAACGTTCACCGCCTCCCGCGCGCGCAAGTCGTTCGCAGAGAACTGTTTTATTATCAACCGCTCAAGTATTTGCTTACGATGCTAAGGGAGAGAAACAAATTATTCGTATATTATTAGACTCCGCGGCTCAAAGCCATTTTATGACTAAAGAGTGCTGTCATCGTTTAGGCGTTCAACAACACGATACCGAATGTACTGTAGTAAAGGGATTCGGTGGAGTTGAAAACATTGTAAAATCGAAATCGATTGATATTAAAATTTTCTCACGATTCGACTCGAATATTAACTTTAATATTTCAACGCTAGTTGTTGATCAAATCACCGACCTTTTGCCCACCGCTGTGGTAGACACATCTGTCTTATCACACTTCCATGGCATAAGACTCGCTGATGAATGTTATAGCATGCCTAATAAAATTGATGTTTTGATAGGCGCATCCCTTTTCCCGCACTTACTATGTCCAGACGTAATTTATTCGTCTAACGACTTGTCCGGGCCCTCGGCTTTGAATACGGTATTTGGTTACGTTATTATGGGCTCAGTGCCGACACTTCAGGTAAATCATTCTTTAACGTGCTGCTCAGTTCTAGAGTCTCCTATCGTTGACAAATTAGTGCAACGATTTTGGGAGCTTGAACAGCCACCCTCCGCACCGCCCATTCAGTGTCCTTCAGACATTGAATGTGAAGAGTTTTATAAATCTACGACATCCCGCGATCCTTTTACTGGTAGATATATTGTTGGCCTGCCATTTAAAGATGACGTTTACTCTCTCGGAGATTCTTATGAAACCTCTCGACGACGATTCATGTGCTTGGAGAGGAAACTTCAAGCCTCGCCTACATTAAGGTTAGCATATGATGACGTCATAAAGGAATACTTAGCTAAAAATTATATATCCCCCGCACCGCCGTATGACTCTCATGAACCCGCTCCAATATATGTCATACCGCATCATGGAGTCTTACGCGAAGATAAGAAGTCAACGCGTCTGCGCATCGTCCTGGATGCTAGCAGTAAGACTAGCACTGAGCGATCATTAAATGATATTCTGCATTCAGGACCAAATTTGCAAGGCGACTTGTTCAATATAATTTTAACTTTCCGCTTACATCCAATCGCTATGACAGCCGACTTTCGCCAACAATTTCTGCAAATAGTTGTTCGCGATTCTGATCGTCGTTACCAATGCTTCCTATACCGCTTCCGTCCACAAGACCCACTTGTGTTATACCACTTCAATCGCGTGTGCTTCGGTTTAACTTCGAGTCCATACCATGCATCGCGCACGGTAAGACAGCTCATTGATGACGACGGCGCAAAGTATCCGCTTGCGAGTCGTATCGCATTTACTTCGCTATATATGGACGACATCGCGTTCTCTATGCCCAGTGAATCCGAGGCCAGTGAGACCTCTCGGCAGCTGATAGACTTATTCAAGGGTGCCCAATGGGACCTGATAAAATGGCATAGCAACCGTCGATCTGTTTTAGATGACCTCCCTACTTCCCATAAAATTACAGGAGAAGTAGAGTTCGATAAATCAATGCCACATAAAATACTAGGCTTGCATTGGTCTACCGATAGTGACGCCTTTTATTTTAAGATATCTGTTCCCGCTGATGTGACGTGCACTAAGCGCGCCATCTTATCTACTGTCGCTCGCCTGTGGGACATAATGGGTTTCGTTGCTCCCACAGTCGCGTACGCCAAATTGTTAATAAAGCAGCTTTGGCAACTTAATTTAGATTGGGACGACATACCACCACCGCCAATTATTAAGATGTGGAGGCAATTCTGTGCTGAATTACCAGCTCTTAATGATTTACGTATCCCGCGACATGTTGGTGTATCCAAAAACTGTACTGCGTCACTCCTGGGGTTTTCCGACGCCAGCGAGCACGCATACGGTGCCGTAGTCTACATACATGTAAAGAGCGTCAATGGTAACACCGTCCAGTTGATTTGTGCAAAGACTAAAGTCGCACCGACGAAACCACTATCTATTGCACGCCTTGAGCTTTGTGGAGCGGTTTTACTCTCAAAATTGCTTCGCAGAGTACTCGACAATTATTCTCTTGACCTTGCAATATCAGTCTATGCCTTTGTAGATTCAAAAGTAGCTCTGTACTGGATAAAGAGTTCGCCACACAAGTGGCAGACCTTTGTTGCAAACCGCGTTGTTCAGATTACCGACAATATTCGCGCTGATAACTTTTATCATGTCGCAGGTACTGAGAATCCCGCTGATATACTTTCACGTGGCGTTACGCCAAATAAATTAGTTTCAAACCCCCTGTGGCTCCATGGGCCTCAGTGGACTTCGTTAGATCCATCTCAATGGCCTCTTCGTACTTTAGACAATGAGGTTATTGCAAATATGCCTGAGAAGAAGATTTTGTCGCACACTGTGTGCACATCCGTCTGTAATTCTGCGATTTATGAGCTCGCACTCCGCATCTCTTCTTGGAGTAAACTTCTACGTATAATTGCGTACGTGTGTAAGTTTGCTAAAATATTGCCCCGCCGCAGCACTACTGTAGTGACTGCTGATGATCTCAGTTTCTCTGAGGTTATAATCCTCCGCGCCCTGCAAAAACAGCATTTTGCAGTGGAATATTTAAATATTGAAGGTAAAAAACCTTGCTCGCCCGCTTTCAATCGTTTAAGGCCTTTTATTGAGAATGGTTTAATCCGCATTGGTGGTCGTCTTTCGAACTCCGCATTAGACTGCACGCAAAAACATCCAATTATACTCCCGCGCAGTGATCATGTAGTGAACATGATCATTGACTATTGTCATATTAAAAATTTACACGCTGGGCCTGAATTGTTATTGTCATTGCTCCGTCAAAGATTTTGGATCCTTTCAGCACGCCGCATCGTGAGAACTACTAAGGGAACATATCTCCGTCCTGTTGCTCGTATTTGCCCTCTCCCAAGACAATAAATCACGATTATTTTGATTATAATTATTTATCTAAATTAGGAATTAAGTTTATATTTATATATATTAAAAAAGTATTAAACCGCAATATTATATTTATGTATACATTTTCTCGCTTACCAAGTAAGGTTAGTAGATGAGACATGCGCATTGAGCGCATCCTCTCACTTTATATACCGCTTATTTATTTGTTTTCCTTTTACCTTTTATATTACGGTTGTCTTTTAAAGGTGACCCTTTAAGGGCGGGAGGAAATGGTAACGCCAGTTAACAATCTACTTTATCAACATTACATTACATATCGCATTGAGTTCGTCCTAAGTTATATCTACTTTATCAACATGACTAGTGCATATTTTTTGTTTCCTTCCTTCCTTCCCTTTCCTACCGCACGCGCTGCCGCCGAGGAAAAAGAGGATCTCGGCGCGCGTCAGTATAATAAGTGATATTACGCCATCCGCACCGCACGGCCACCCGTCGCGTCTTATATATATTAACTGCAAACCGCGCAGGACGAACATTGAGTTCTCCTGTTTATGTTTAATATTCACCGCATCAGACATTGTGTCTTTGTAACTCATAAAAATGTGAGACGCACCCGTAAGGGCAAAGGTGGAGAGTGTGGGACTTCACGAGACTGTTCCGAGAGTGCGTGTGCGCCGAACCACGTGGCGAGCTTGCTGTATAGCAGACACTCCAGGAGGAAGGCGCGGCAGCCCTCATCAGGTCAGTGCGTGCTATCCCACCTATTTATTTTCCCCTTTGCCGTATGCACCAAAATTACAGTCCACTAAATCTTTATCGAAGATACCTTAAGTTACTGGCGTCTCCAGTACCCTTAACCGATGCGCATGTATGCGTAGGTATATGGTTGTGAAAGAGGCGACAGAGGTATGTCAGGATCATGCTAAATGGAAGTCTGTAGTCTATGCCTACCCGTCTGGGTGACAGGCGTGAGTGTTTGTGTTATATGTTACGTTTAAGATATAAATTATACATGAACAAACATTCAAATCTGAGATCTTTTTGTAGGTTATACAACGTCTGTACCTGATTGTTGTCTGATTTGAACCCTGAAATCTCACAATCGACCGATTAGCGATTGCGTTATCAAGGCGTCAATAACAAGGTAAATTGTGTTACATGGTGTGTGAAATAGGGCGTAGTTTTGAAATATCACACCATTACAATGAGACCGACATAGTCTTACAACTTTGCCGACGAACGTCGTTAAAAGTAGTTTTGCGAATGTACAAAGAGCTTTTAATTGTAGTAATCATTCCTCTGAGACTAAGTGTGTCGAGAAGTTTCGCGTTACCGCTATTTCACACAGTAAACTCTAAAACGCCATGGCCACACCTAAGGAATGTATGGAATACAGAAATAAATTTTAGTTAAAGAGATTAAAGAGAAATTCAGAAGAAAAGTAGTACACATTTTTTATATTTATGTATTTTTCGAAATATATTTGTTATTGCTCTTTGCTTTGGCCATCAATGATCTAACCATCATATTATCTACCTACCTCTATCCTAATCTTAATAATTATAGAAGTGTGAGCAATTTAGTTTAATTAATAATTAAATTTTAATTAAATTACATTATACATGCTCTATTTCTTTCCTCTTTTAATTTTACATTCATTACGGAAAAAAATATTTCGTTAAGACTTAATTGTTCCAGACTTCTAACCATAGTTAATAAAAGAATTGAATTAGGGATAAAAATTAAAAACATACTTAGTATTTTTTCTATAATATATATAGTACAATTGACCGATATACAGTACGATACTATATATATATATATATATATATATATATATATATATATATATATATGTATATATATAAATTATTTTATTGATAAAATGTATTTTTATAGAATAAAGGTGGACTGTGTTCTCGACACAGTCCACCTGATGGTAAATGAATACTGTGGCCCATAGACATCTACATTTATCCTCGTTTAAGAATCAAAATGCAGATGCGGTTTTACCCCTAACCAGACTAAGGCTGGTTTTCCTGTCATGCTAACCGCACGCTGACGGTCGGCGCTGATGGGTTAACATGTATATAGTTATATGTAGCGTTGTTGAGTCGCGCAGATCCCTCAGCGCTGACGGCCGTCAGCGCTGAGCTATACGCGGGCGTGCGCGTCGCGCCTCGGCGCCTGAGAACTACAGGCGCCGACGCGCCTCCACACGGAAGCCGTATAATATAACGAATTCCCCTGCAAAGATTCTCTGCTCGATTAATGGATGAACGTGTAGTTTTTCTTTGTCAGACGTTTTTTCTTTGCTAAATAGTACACGGCAACAGTTTTCACTAACATCGACATTATTTGCGTCTGTACTTCACGGTGATCAACGCGATACTAAAACGGTCCGAGCTGACCGATCAGCGCAGACAAGCTACTCGCCGACCGTCAGCGCCGGCGGTAAGCATGAGAGGAAAACCAACCTAAGATGAAACGCCTCGTTTTTAGTAAAAAAAAAGGTATCCGGTTCTCTACGCTCACTATACGGAACACAGGAGCATTAAGGTTTCATTTTACGCCGGTATACTGTGACAGCTTGGATCTTCACCGATCTAACCGACCCATTCGTGATACAACCACAATATAGCTGCAACGTAGTTCTACCACGTAAAAAGTTGTCTTTCGACTATCTTAAATCTAAATTATCTTAAGAGCCCAATCTTTCAGAGCGAAACAGAAAAATTGCGTTCTGGTGACACATCTACACCCTCCCTGCCCCGCCACTTCATGTACCGCCACCGCAGTTATCTTTCTGGCCGTAGCGTGGAAAGTTGCTCTACTAAGATTTTCCAGTATCAATTTATCTAATATACAGGATTATTGATAATTAGCTAACAAATTTTCACATACAGATTTTCTACCTCGTATCTATTTTTGTTCCATGCTTTTATTACAAAATTCGTTACACAAAAAAAATATATTTTAAGTTTGTATAATTTTTGTTGTTTTGTTGAAAAGGTTTCTAAAAGATAATCATCTAGAACCTGTATAACATGTACTCGTATTATTGATTATTCAAATGAATCTGGCAAGTGCTAGAATGAGTCGTGCACTGAGGGTTTCGTAATAAGTCGATGACACTATCGAAAATCCGTCAAGTACGTCAAGTAGTTCTAAATACTAAAATAGATTAAAAAAAAACTCAAAATAATTTCTATATAAGTACAAACAGTCCACTATCACACATATTTATAGTTTCTCATTAAAGTATAATGTAACTTTGTATAGCATTTACCTATATGCATGAATTACTATTCTTGTACAGCAGCATCGACGGACGACTTAGCGCTTTTTTTTAATTTATTCGCAATGGCTTGAATGATGTATGGAGGGTCTTTGATTGGCATCGAGCGTTCCATGCGAGAATCAATTAGCTCAGGAAGCTAAAGAGGAAGAAAAATGACGTCCAATTTTTTTTAGATTTTGACGTTTCTGTGATCAGCATGACAATTTGCGAACATTGCGCTAAGTCTCCTATTTGACGTCCGTATATTGGACGTCGTAAGCAGTTTGACGCCACATTATATCCAAAATTGGCCATAGTGGGCGTACAATAAATTACGGGATGCTGAGGATATTACTTAATAGTTTACTTGTAGTCTACGTGTATTACTGAATAGTTTTCGTATCTAAAAATGTCATTAACTCGACATCAGCAGCTACCGGTAACAAGGAAATCTCTAGTTGAAAATCAAAAAGACGAAATTTTCCTTATGACACTTAAAAATTAAATTAAAAAAGTATTTCTATAAAAACATAATGTACTTTTTTTAAAAAAAAAAGGACATTAACCACTCGTGGTAAGCTTAAATTGCTTGTGTTACGAGTGGTTCACGCCAGTAGTCGAATGGTGGATTCGAACCCACGACCTTTTTGAGTTCGCGGTCCGCTCCCTGCCATTAGGCTACTGTCGCTTGTAAACAAAACATCATGTGCAATCCAAAAATGTATAATACTTCTATATTTCCTTGAAGAACTTACATAATATGTAGGTTAGGTACCTAATTATATACCTAATATTTAACCAAGTGCTCACACATATGCACGTTGTTAACTATTTTACTATGAAACACAAAAAAACTTACCTTTGAATTCTATTTCTGTTCATTGCTTCAACGTTTGATTTCAATTTTCGTTTTCTGGTACAAGCATATTTTTTACGTTTATGGTCCATATCGAAATTAAAAGTTATAAAACAAATACAAAATGATTTATAAACCCTTAAAGAATTATATGCAAAAAATAATAAAGTAGAGAAACTTTCAATTCGTAACAATGCGCAACCAAGATTAGGGAAAGAGAGAGAAAGAGGAATGTTAGAGCGAGAGGAAGTGCAAAAATTTGGCACAGACAAGACGTCTGAACGCTACAGCCGCTCAGCGGCTACTAAGGAATATTGCCCGCAATTATTGTTTATAAAGTCAATATTTTATAGGTCGATCGAAATAATTATTAATTTTGAAATAAAGTGGTTTAAATTATTATTTTTTAATATTTGTCTAATTAAACACCTGCCCTTGAGAAAAAAATAATTATAGCATAAATATTTTCAGCTATTGCTATGAAACAAATAGTTTTTTATGAGGCGAAAACAGCGAAATTTAACGAAATTGAGACCTCTTATTTAAGACAATGAAAGATATTTAGAAAAAAAGAAACAGCGCATTTTGGAGATGAAGATGTTTAGCTATTAACGCGCTGAATAGATTTCGCCTTTTTATTATCGATTGCCTTATAATGGTACACGAACAAAGCTCGAAATTGCGTTGGGTGCGAGAGAGCTCTATTTACCGTTTGATTTATCTAACATAGACCACATAGATGAACCAAAAAAAAAAATTTAGCCATTACTTATAATCTGGGTATTTATGTGTTATCAAAATATTTTACTCTGAAACAATAATTTGCTGTAAAAAAAGAAATCAAAGTGGCGCTAATGATTCGATGTGAGTCAACTTTAAAAGACTGTAGCCTTAAAGCCATATGGATGATAATAACCCCCGGGAAGGTGATCGTTACCAAACCATTTCTGATTTGTTTTGTGTTGTTAATTGTAACGTACATGATTGTAAGCTAGTATTTGAAAATATAGTCCCGCTGGGTTCTTCGCTGGTTCTTCCCAGGACAGAGGTGTTTTTTGCGAACCAGTAGTAAATGTAAAATGTGACATTCAATACTTCAATACATTCAAAAATTTTACGTGGTGGAGCCTTGCTGCAGTTATATTAGTGGTTTAGTTGTAGCACGAATGGGTCGGCTCGACCGGGGAAGGACCACGCTCTCACAGAACGCCAGCGTCAAATAGTAGCTTAATGCTGCTGTGTTTCGTATGGTGAGTGTAGAGAACCGGAGACCCTTTTTACTGGAAACGAGGCATTCTATCTAAGTCCTCACGGGTGACAACGCATCTGCATTTTGATTCGTAATCGAGGATAGATGTAGATTTCTATGAGCCACAGCACCCACTTAACATCAGGTGGACTGTGTTGTGTGCTCGTTTGTACTTGACTTGATTGTAAGATTATACTGGATGACATTTTTTACCGTCTGGAAAAAATACGGTGTAACATGTGAACGGAGTAGAAGCCTATGGCACTGATTACAAAAATTTTGAATTAAATAAATAAATTTATTAAAATCTATCGAAATTCAAATCATATCGTTTGGCCTCAGCGGTGTGGACCGCAGGTTTGAGTCCCGCACGGAAAAAGTGTCATGGTAATGTCGCAAAAGGTTACGAAATCGCGAAATTTTGTTTCACATGAAACGCTTCGCGCTATTATTCAGAGCACTAGATTAACAAACCGCTTCGTTATAAAACGCAACTTTGCAAACCAGACAAACGTCTGGTAATGGTCCCGTCTGCAGTAATGTCGGAAAATTTGAAGTAGGCACGATACACGACTTGAATTCATAATGACCCTCCCTGACTTCTAGCAAAACTTATACTAGATTTAAGTTGGTTTCCGTAAAAAAGTAAAGTAAAACTCTATAAGTGTCATACAGAAAATCTCCATTCAATTTTAAAAGAGTTTTGGAACCAAAAAGGTAAACAGATTTTGATACTTAAAATATTTTTAATTTCCTAGACATTTAAAATTAATCACGATGTTTGTTCAACAATCCTTAAATGTGTTCAGTAAACAGGTTAAGGAACACTATTTGTCTCTTTAACCTCTCTCTCTCTCTCTTTCTCCTCATATTTATGGTACTAGATGCTTTAGGTACATCAATAAGATTTACCTAAAGTATGCTGTCTTTTTAGTGCATAAGTTGTTTGTTTTTCTAATTCGGTGCACCCTACCCATTAATATTTTCTTATTTTTATTTAATTCTTTTTCTGGTTGGTCTGGAAGAGATTGCTATGTAGCAATAAGACCACCTTTTGTTTTTCCTTCATTATTTGTCCATTTATTTTTATAATTTATCTTTTCTTGGTGTACGATAAAAAGTACTGTATTGAACTGTATTGTGTTTTCCTTTACCGCTTGGTACACACGTTGTAAATCAGCACTCAAAAGCTATTACCAATAGTATAGCTATTACCAATGTCAGTAGTACCACCGGGGATTGAACTCAGGTTGCTCGCATACTATAAGAATTAAGCGCCGGAATCAAATTCAAGCTTACTACATAATTTACTTCAACCATTTATAAAAATAATAGAAGGATATGTAACAAAGATATTGATTAATTTGCAACCTTCCGCTAACTAAACACAATGATGTGGATTGAAGAGTACAATTGCGTGCACTAATTCCATCACCATTTAGTCCCAGCACCACTAGTCCCAGCACTACTAATCCCAGCACCACTAATCCCAGCACCACTACTCCCAACACCACTATTCCAGGAAAGACACACCATCGACGATGATACGACACGTGTTTCGCCTCTACACGAGGCATCCTCAGGTGATGTAGACTCTACGGCGGCTGACCGCTAAGTAAAGTGCTCTTCAATCCAAATAAGACACATCATTGTATTTAGTTAGCGGAAGGTTGCAAATTAATCAATATCTTTATTATAATGGATTTCCGCAAAGTAACGCCTGATTCTATCAATTATCAGAAGAATATGTGTTTGATATAGCAGATATCACACTCACCCCGAGGATTTCTTGATCTGTGATATAAGGTTGCTATGCTGTTGTCTCAGCGACTCCAGCTGTGACGACACGCTCTTCAGGCGCTCTTGGAACTCTAGTAACTCCTCTGTGCTGCCGTTGCATCTGCAATATTAGAATTAATATTGTGAAAAATTTAACACCCTAGACATCAATCAATCATAGTCATTGTCATCATCGTTACAGAGCATCACAAATCCACCGTCGATTATAGGTCTCTCCAAAGAATACCACATGACATGGTTCTTAGCCACCTGCATCCACCGACTTCCTCCACGTTTTACCAAGTCGTTACACTACATTTCGCTTACCGGTACGAGAATGAATAAAACTAATTTTACAGATTTTATCGCGTTCAAGGTTAATTCCGAAAATATGTCTTTGGCCAAACCTACTGTACTCTTTGGCTTGACCATAGGTTTGGCTAATTGGTTTAATAATCTGACATTTCAGTAGTGGTTAACCGCATTACGATATACGCTTAAGATTAAATCTTAAGGGGATAGAGTAAGTCAGCTCAAATTCTAATTTCGTCCTCACTTGCCCGCGCGTCGTATGCTGTGTACCGACATGTTTGTAATCACTAATACTGTAAGTAGAAATGTCGTTAGACACTTCTTCATTAGGTTTATCATATTTATGCCTGTTTCTTAACGCCAAGCCAACCGCTTCTTATTTTTATCACGGTTATTTCCCATTTTAATTTTACGTTGTCCTGTTGCGTAATGTTTATTCTGATCGTAAGCGACACAACTTCTCCCTTCAAAAGCCAGAGCGATACTAACGGGCGGGGCAACAGGAATAAAGCTTACGCGCCGATAGTTTAGGTAATTTCTTTTTACAGTGAAAATAATGGTATTTTAAAAAAGTAAATAACATAAGCACCGCTTTATAGTTAGTTCAGTTAGTATGCAAAGTTTCATGATCTCATTTAAAGTATTTTATGAATAACAGCGGTTTATTGTTTATTTCGAGGTAAATTTGGATTTTTTTTCTATCGAGAAAATTTTACGAAATCGTTTTTTCGTCTAACATAATCCTTAACATTTCCTCAACTTTACCATATATTTATTTCAAAATTACTGCTGCAATATTTTCGGCATAACGAAGGATCTTGCTAAGCCATTTGAGATTATATTTCCCCTTAAGCATGTACAATCTGGATTAAATGGACCAAAATAGTATAATTTTTTTGTTTCAATCAGAAAAAATATTTGACGAGACCCCCCCCCCTCTCCACCGTAAGATTAGATGAGATTCCCTCCCCCCTCCCCCCCTCAATAATCTCACGTAATTTATGGACGCCCCCTAAGAGATATAAGATATGGCAGTCCATATAATACGAACAAACAATCATTATTTTTTTATATATCAGATATAGTAATATAAGAAGACGTAATTTACAAACTGACAACACAAAAATATTATGTTAAACCATAAACATAAATTTCGTATCTCCTTTACCAACATGTCCCCCAGCGTCAGCTTTATAGATTTTTCGATAACACCCATAAAATCTTGATACGCTACTCTATGCTAAAATGAATCCAAGGCTAACTCATTTCATTTAACATAAATTGATCTAAAATGCCTAGGGCGCTACAGCGAGCAAAATACTTTTTTCTTGACGGCTTACCGCTTTTTAGTTGCTATCTTCTCATTATTTGATAGACATAAACGTAAATTAAAATACAATATTTATATTTTATCTTGGTAAACTAGGTAAAACATACGAGCATCATCACGATCGTTAAGTTTTTGTTTA
Source organism: Parnassius smintheus behrii (assembly GCA_036936625.1). Lineage (NCBI taxonomy): Eukaryota > Metazoa > Arthropoda > Insecta > Lepidoptera > Papilionidae > Parnassius > Parnassius smintheus. The sequence continues at coordinate 38,408,044 of JAUPFT010000019.1, read as the reverse complement.
ATTATTTCTATGTGTTTTACTTATGGACAGGGAGCTACTTTTAAATTGATTGCACATTATACATCAAGGTAATAAAATTAATAGATATTTTTGTTTACAAAGCTGATTCACATATTTTTTTACAGAAGAGGGGGCAAACGAGCATGCGGCTCACCTGATGTTAAGTGACTACCGCCGCCCACGATCAACCGCAACACCAGGGGAACTGCAGGCGCGTTGCCGGCCCTTTAGAAAGGAGAAAACTCTTTTCTTGAATGTCCCCAGGTCGTATCGGTCCGGGAAAAATCGCCGGTGGTAAACTATTCCACAAAGAGATCGTATGCGGAAGAAAACTCCTTGTGAAACGATGGACCGCAAAGCATCCAGATGGTGTGGATGGTATCGGGACGTTTGCCGCGTAGTGCGTTCACGAAATTTGGCGGCTGGGATTAATCCGAACAATTCTTCAGAGCACTCCCCGTGGTAGATGCGATAAAATACGCAAAGAGATGCAACATTTCTTCGCAGCGCCAGATTGATTCACATTACTTCTCAAACTTATATACTTATTTAAAAATACATTACTATACTATAAAAACGTTAACACAACATTCGGATTTTCTCTTGTATCGTGGTGGAGTTTTATTACATACACAAATTGCACATACACTTAAATTTAGAACTGGAAAAATTATTTGTATATGTGTCCCGTGTTGAATTCAAACCCGCGACCGCGCAGCGACGCACCCAAACGTTTAGCCACTGCGTTACTGAGCTGCCAAATCACTATCATATTATTTCATGCTACTTGATTTTTAATAACCTAATCGCAAGTAGCAATGGAGTTTCGGTCAGTAATACACTCCAGATTTTTAATTTACTTTAATTAATTTGTTTACATAGTAAAATTGCACCAATTTCAAGCACGATAACGTTTTCCGGTAATTATAAAAAAACAGTCAGTACCTACCGGAAATACGGTGGCCGGAGCGTATACACAAACAAAGCGATTAATTCCACCATTTCCTCACGTATCCGTATCCCATGAAAAAATTTATAAGATTCCCTTATGGATATAATGATTAGTCAGACTGACAGTCAGTCAGAGTCAGTCTACTCTCTCTGTGGGCAACACATTATTCTGCAAATTGATTAGTCGGAGTACTTACACTCATTACCCGTATTTGTCTGTACTCTGTATTGTGCAAAACTTGGCAATGTCTCTTTTTTTATTCGGTACTATAACGAAAAACGTCAAGAACGTTCTCACAATCCCGGTACACAATATACATCACGGACTTTCAAGTTTTTAAAATAAAAAGAGAGTCCATTGAATTTTAAGATTGATACTAAATTAAAACTTAAATATTCTGTACGCAATAGGGTAGCAGTCACTCATATCAATTTAAATACATTTTACGTGCTTTCAAATGAATTTTTTTATCTGGGGGATACAAGTGAATGACGTCACGATTTCTTTAGTATTCTATTTTCTTTCCATTTCCATAAATCCGAGTGAGAATTGGCTGTGAGCGACTACTAAGCCTGAAAAGTTACTAAACACAATATTTTTTACCATTTCTTTATAACGAACGTCGTCAAGCTTGACTTGGCTTGGTTTTAATATTTTTTGTATTATTAGATAGACGCTGCTGCCCATCTCCTGGTAAAGTGGTAGACAAAGTGACATAAGTCGAAGCGTTCATTCGATAAAAACAACTTCTTGACTATGGTCTCGAAATGAAATGCATAATATGTATGTATGTATATATATCGAGACGTCAATCAGTTGTGTCAACCGGGGCGCGCTAAATATAAACAAACTATTATAAAGCCGGTTTCTCACTGCGTGTGTTATCACGCGCTGCGCCGCCCGAATTGATTTATACGCGCAAGCACGCGCCGCGCGCGATCCCGCGCCACCCGCTTACACTGGCGCGGCACGGCGCGTGCTTGCCAAAACTCCGAGCCACTGACTCAGTCTGTTTAGCGCAGCGCACATGAAATGTCGTGTGAGTCGAATTGCCACCTCCAGCCATGGAGCAATGCCACTGAAGAAGAAGGCATCGCTGTTGCTTCCCGCTTTTGTCTTATTTTGTGGATATCATTTACTTAATAAAATTAAGAAAAGAAGAAGAAAAGGCGCTAGTGGATAACATCGTTAAAATTAAAAATTCAGCTATAGTCATTAGACCACTCCATATCTATATAGACATGAGAGTACCTCAATGTCGGACGAGTTAAGACGAAACGAACCAGTTCAATCTTGTAAGCCACACGCCACGTCACGCCACGCGTGATGCTCGCACCGATGTGCGAGCCCGGGCCGCGCCGCTTGGTTGAAGTTACCGATTTTAAACGGATAGCACGCGCCGCTACACGGCTGCCCGCGCCACGCCGCGTCAAGCCCTTTACACTGCGCGTGGCGCGTGATAACACACGCAGTGAGAAGCCGCCATTAGTATACTTGATATCTTGTTAAAGTTTGCTTAGACATGAGAGTACCTCAACGTCGGACGAGTTAAGACGAAACGAACCAGTTCAATCTTGTAAGCACACGCCACGTCACGCCACGCGTGCCCTCGCACCGATGTGCGAGCCCGGGCCGCGCCGCTCGGTTGAAGTTACAGTACTCTTTCAGAGTGGAGGCGGGCGCGGGTGCGAGCGCGGGCGCGTGTAAATCAAAATGTATATAGACGCCAGTTGTATTCAGAGTGCTCCCGCGAGCCGCGCGTCTGCATGAGGCGGGCGCGGGCGCAAGCGGCGCGGGTGTTTCTAATGGCTCAGTCCGCTCGCATCGTTCACAGTGATTTAGCGTCTGTTAGGTGACTACGCTTGTGGTTCTAAGCGCCCAATCAGACTGCACTAGCGGGTGCGGGGGCGGGCGCGGGCGCTCGGGTCTTGGCGTCTGCATATTAAGAGTGCCGAACGAGCTACGAGTGTCATTGCAAATGTGTTTGGTCGTTCTCAAACTTTGCTACGTATTTAGAAGACGTGGATGAAGATTTGCTTTTATTAATGGAAAATTCATACTTGAAATGGAAATTGCAATATAGAAGTTTGGCACACACGATTTAAATAAAGGCAGAGAAGAGTTTGGAGAATTTTATGTATTATACGCTGATTTACGGACGTATCCCGATAAATTCTTTGAATACATTAGAATGTCATTAGACACTTTCGACTACATATTAAATAAGATCTCCGAGATCCATTTTTAGTCAAGATTGACCCCAATTTATTTCTTCCCATAATTTATTTATTTATGGCCAACCTATTTAAATGTTACAAAATATTGGCTCTGCCAAATAGCAGTGCGATGTTGTACTGCAGATATAAATTCTTCCGTATTGATATCCATGATTATTGACGACGCTTCGGCGGGAGAATCAAAATGGTTTAGAACCACAAGCGTAGTCACCTAACAGACGCTAAATCACTGTGAACGATGCGAGCGGACTGAGCCATTAGAAACACCCGCGCCGCTTGTGCCCGCGCCCGCCTCATGCAGACGCGCGGCTCGCGGGAGCACTCTGAATGCAACTGGCGTCTATATACATTTTGATTTACACGCGCACGCGCTAGCACCCGCGCCCGCCTCCACTCTGAAAGAGTACATTGTGTTTATATTGAAATGTTGTGTAGGTAGCAAGGGCGGGCGGTGATCTTTAGCGCCCAATCACACTGCACTAGCGGGTGCGGGGGCAGACGCAGGCGCTCGGGTCTTGGCGTCTGCATATTCAGAGTGCCGGACGAGCTACGGGTGTCATTGCAAATGTGTTTGGTCGTTCTCAAACTTTGCTACGTATTTAGAAGAACATGGATGAAGATTTGCTTTTATTAATGGGAAATTCATACTTGATATCGAAATTGCAATATAGAAGTTTGGCACACACGATTTAAATAAAGAAGAGAAGAAGAGAAGAGTTTGGAGAATTTTATGTATTATACGCTGATTTACGGACGTATCCCGATAAATTCTTTGAATATATGAGAATGTCATTAGACACTTTTGACTACATATTAAATAAGATTTCCGAGATCCATGTTTAGTCAAGATTGACACCAATTTATTTCTTCCCATAATTTATTTATTTATGGCCACCCTATTTAAATGTTACAGATGTTTGCTCTGCCAAATAGCAGTGCGATGTTGTACTACAGATATAAATTCTTCCGTATTGATATCCATGATGATTGACGACGCTTCGGCGGGTGAATCAAAATGGTTTAGAACCACAAGCGTAGTCACCTAACAGACGCTAAATCACTGTGAACTTCAAACAAAACGTCTCACAGACAGAATAGTCTACTGCCTACAAGAACTGCTCGGCGACAAGTCTGACTAACGACTGTCGGCTTCCCTTTTGTATGTACGCGAGCGCGCACATCAACAACAAAACGGTCTGGCGACATAGTTATGGATAAACTCCGTCCCTCTGTTTTAGGCTAGAATATTAAAATATATAATATTGTATTATTTAGGCTAAGCAATAAAACTAACACCGCACACGAACAGGCTCTTTGAATATGATTCATTATTAAAGCCACCTCCAAATCGGTGAGACATAGTAATTTAATTGTATTTTAGTTTGTAAAAACTCCTTTCAACGTTCCCGAAATTTGACTACATACCCTCTCTTGTCTCTCTTCTAGTCTCGTCCGAGCGTTCAGAGTAAACACGTCGCATCATGTTTATGACGAAGAACTCGTAGAAAAACTAATTGAAGAGGTTGATAAGAGACCTGTACTTTTCAATAAATTATGTAAGGAATATTCTGATTTCAATTTGAAACAAATGGGATGCACCAAATATTTAGGTACGTTTGCGTCGTTTTGCAAGTGCACGTGTAACTAGGATGCTTATTACAACAGTATGAGTGAAGTCCATTTTGATACTGTGACACAGACTAGAGATGAGACGTATTTACGCTACCAGGTTTTAAAACCAGGTTTTCGCTTCAAAGTACGGCGCCCTGGTACGGGCAAAAAATACTTGCAAGTATGAAAGTATGTGTTGTAAGTCAGATGCTCGAAGAACTTGAACACAACACATGAAAATACTTGCATAGGAAAATGATCCATATCTTAATAGGAATAAGAAACTCAATCGTATTTGTGAATAAAAAATACTTTGAACTTCAAAGTATTTTTTTATTTATACGACTTTGCTCCTTGTTCATAGTAGGATAACATAGAATACGGGTCGTATTCCTATGCAAGTATTTCAAAGTATTTCCAAATTTTGACACCGAAAGCAACGCGGGGTTCGCTCGACGCGTTGGCGGGAGGGACTCGCAGAGAGTAGGTTGTCGATCCCTAGTATTTCCGACGAAGGCCGAATGCTTGAACGGAAATCTGTGTAGGTACTTAATGCACATGCCATCCGATCGGATCGGGAACTTGTCAATCAAATAAGCTAAATAAAACGAAACTAATTAAGGAGCATAATTGCCTAAACATGCTATTCGTAAAATTTCTTTTGACTATTTTGCACCATTCTTATATCTGTATACAAAAGAGACATTATTGCGTTTATTTTACGTATTCGTAAATAAGAGAATTATGTTTATGTTCGAGGAAGTAAAAGTTTTGTTTCGATTTTTTGTAAATTCAGTTGTTATTGTGAACTGAGTACGTAACCTACTGACCGTGACTTAATTTATGTATATATCATTGATATATTAAAAGGGAAGATACGTTACACGCTAATATCGCAATCACTAAACCTGGGCTCGGCGCACGACTACAAGCACCAAAATTTACACATCTGTTATCTTAAACGCAAAATTATATTTAACGATAGACAAGGACAGAAATAGGAAACGTCGTAGTTGTGCGAGCGAAATCGCGTCATCGCGAAATCGGGCATCACGTGCGTATCGTGTCTCTCACGCATGTTTTCTCGCTCTTACAAACGAGCCAAGTACGGGCAATCCCGTAGTTATGTAGGACCGGGCGCTTTGATTTAGTGACCTATCTTCCCCTTTTAATATATCAATGGTATATATAAGTTATTTTGCGTGTTTATTGAATTTAGAGACAATTTTTAAAGTTTTATTAATTAATGTTTAAGTACGTAAATAAATAAAACTGAACATTATTGTGTTTATTAGTTGGAAATGACGATGTTTAAACTGTAAATAATAGCGTGTAAATAGTGTTTTTTGTGTATAGATCATAGGTTCTTGTTGTGAATAGTAAATAGATCTTCGTACATACAAATCCATAAGTATGGCTCCTAAGAAAAGTTTGGCGTGGGATCATTTTTTGGACAAAAGAGAAAATAAAGCCGAATGCAAGATGTGTAAAGTAATTATATCGTACAAATCTGGAGTATCAAACCTTACTAAACATGTACAGAGAAAACATATTTCTGTTAATTTAATGAGAATACTGAAATACTGTAAAACCACAGAATATAATATATTCTTAAATATTATTTAGCAGACAGTCCTAAGCATGTGATTTAGTAGGAAGGAAAGATTTCATTTCGTTAACAAAAAATTAAAAAACGTTCAATCTTATACTCGTAATTGTGGCCCGACTCGAACTAGTCATTCATATTAATATTATATTGACATTAACAATACGGCGCGAGCAAAAAATACTTGCAAGTATGAAAGTACATGTTGTAAGACAGATGCTCGAATAACTTGAACACTATACGTGAAAATACTTGCATAGGAAAATAATCCATATCTTAATAGAAATAAGAAACTCAATCGTATTTGTGAATAGAAAATACTTTGAACTTCAAAATTATTTTATTTTATTTATACGACTTTGCTCCGTATTCATAACAGGATAACATGTAATACGGGTCGAATTCCTATGCAAGTATTTTCAAATTTTGACACCGCGGCTGGACACGTCGCTCGCGTCAACAAAATACTTTTAAGGCTACAGTCTTTTAAAGTTGACTCACATCGAATCATTAGCGCCACTTTGATTTCTTTTTTTACAGCAAATTATTGTTTCAGAGTAAAATATTTTGATAACACATAAATACCCAGATTATAAGTAATGGCTAAATTTTTTTTTTCTGGTTCATCTATGTGGTCTATGTTAAATAATCAAACGGTAAATAGAGCTCTCTCGCACCCAACGCAATTTCGAGCTTTGTTCGTGTACCATTATAAGGCAATCGATAATAAAAAGGCGAAATCTATTCAGCGCGTTAATAGCTAAACATCTTCATCTCCAAAATGCGCTGTTTCTTTTTTTCTAAATATCTTTCATTGTCTTAAATAAGAGGTCTCAATTTCGTTAAATTTCGCTGTTTTCGCCTCATAAAAAACTATTTGTTTCATAGCAATAGCTGAAAATATTTATGCTATAATTATTTTTTTCTCAAGGGCAGGTGTTTAATTAGACAAATATTAAAAAATAATAATTTAAACCACTTTATTTCAAAATTAATAATTATTTCGATCGACCTATAAAATATTGACTTTATAAACAATAATTGCGGGCAATATTCCTTAGTAGCCGCTGAGCGGCTGTAGCGTTCAGACGTCTTGTCTGTGCCAAATTTTTGCACTTCCTCTCGCTCTAACATTCCTCTTTCTCTCTCTTTCCCTAATCTTGGTTGCGCATTGTTACGAATTGAAAGTTTCTCTACTTTATTATTTTTTGCATATAATTCTTTAAGGGTTTATAAATCATTTTGTATTTGTTTTATAACTTTTAATTTCGATATGGACCATAAACGTAAAAAATATGCTTGTACCAGAAAACGAAAATTGAAATCAAACGTTGAAGCAATGAACAGAAATAGAATTCAAAGGTAAGTTTTTTTGTGTTTCATAGTAAAATAGTTAACAACGTGCATATGTGTGAGCACTTGGTTAAATATTAGGTATATAATTAGGTACCTAACCTACATATTATGTAAGTTCTTCAAGGAAATATAGAAGTATTATACATTTTTGGATTGCACATGATGTTTTGTTTACAAGCGACAGTAGCCTAATGGCAGGGAGCGGACCGCGAACTCAAAAAGGTCGTGGGTTCGAATCCACCATTCGACTACTGGCGTGAACCACTCGTAACACAAGCAATTTAAGCTTACCACGAGTGGTTAATGTCCTTTTTTTTAAAAAAAGTACATTATGTTTTTATAGAAATACTTTTTTAATTTAATTTTTAAGTGTCATAAGGAAAATTTCGTCTTTTTGATTTTCAACTAGAGATTTCCTTGTTACCGGTAGCTGCTGATGTCGAGTTAATGACATTTTTAGATACGAAAACTATTCAGTAATACACGTAGACTACAAGTAAACTATTAAGTAATATCCTCAGCATCCCGTAATTTATTGTACGCCCACTATGGCCAATTTTGGATATAATGTGGCGTCAAACTGCTTACGACGTCCAATATACGGACGTCAAATAGGAGACTTAGCGCAATGTTCGCAAATTGTCATGCTGATCACAGAAACGTCAAAATCTAAAAAAATTGGACGTCATTTTTCTTCCTCTTTAGCTTCCTGAGCTAATTGATTCTCGCATGGAACGCTCGATGCCAATCAAAGACCCTCCATACATCATTCAAGCCATTGCGAATAAATTAAAAAAAAGCGCTAAGTCGTCCGTCGATGCTGCTGTACAAGAATAGTAATTCATGCATATAGGTAAATGCTATACAAAGTTACATTATACTTTAATGAGAAACTATAAATATGTGTGATAGTGGACTGTTTGTACTTATATAGAAATTATTTTGAGTTTTTTTAAATCTATTTTAGTATTTAGAACTACTTGACGTACTTGACGGATTTTCGATAGTGTCATCGACTTATTACGAAACCCTCAGTGCACGACTCATTCTAGCACTTGCCAGATTCATTTGAATAAGCAATAATACGAGTACATGTTATACAGGTTCTAGATGATTATCTTTTAGAAACCTTTTCAGCAAAACAACAAAAATTATACAAACTTAAAATATATTTTTTTTGTGTAACGAATTTTGTAATAAAAGCATGGAACAAAAATAGATACGAGGTAGAAAATCTGTATGTGAAAATTTGTTAGCTAATTATCAATAATCCTGTATATTAGATAAATTAATACTGGAAAATCTTAGTAGAGCAACTTTCCACGCTACGGCCAGAAAGATAACTGCGGTGGCGGTACATGAAGTGGCGGGGCAGGGAGGGTGTAGATGTGTCACCAGAACGCAATTTTTCTGTTTTGCTCTGAAAGACTGGGCTCTTAAGTATTTTTAGAACCTGGTTTTCGACCCTGGTATTTTTCCATACTCGTACTTAAAAGCCCTGGTATTAAATTTTGCAAGTATGTCTCATCTCTAACACAGACGGCGCGCGGCGTGCGACGCGTCGTCGTAGACAAAACAGTTTTGTTTTAAATGTGCGACGCATCGTAGACAAAAAAGTTTCGTTTTTATTTTAAAACAGACTTGTCTATGTGAGGCAAGACTGTCTTAAAACTGTCGTGACTGCAATCTGCGCTCAGCCTTACAGTGATTACGTCACTCGAGCGCATAGGGTATCCATGAATTTACGGACGGTGTCGGACAGAAACTTTTTTAATTTTATGAAAGAAAATAGCGTTTTTTTAAAAAAAATCGGATAAATATTTTTATATTAAAGCCAACCACCTATGGTTTCAGTGACAACGGTGTTTACACTTACACACTGTATAATTAGTTAAAACAATCAAATTTAAAGTTAATTAAATGCATGCCTTTTTTATGGTTAAGAATGACAAACGAGCACACAGTCCATCTGATGTTAAGTGGTTACTGCGGCCCATAGACATCTACATTTATCCTCGATTACGAATCAAAATGCAGATGTGTTGTCACCCGTGAGGACTAAGATGGAATGCCTCGTTTCCAGTATAAAAGGTTTTCCGGTTCTCTACACTCACCATATGAAACACAGCAGCGTTAAGCTGCTATTTAACGCTGGTATTCTGTGAGAGCGTGGTTCTTCCCCGGTCGAGCCTACCCATTCATGCTACAACTATGCCAGTAATATAGCTGCGGCATGGCTCTACCACGTATATAATATAATGAAATGAGTAATATCACAAAAGGTTTTTCATATGATATGTTATGGTTAGGTATTAGGTACTTAAATGAAAATTTGAAGTCATTTTTTTGAAGTGACTATTATAATTCATCCTATCGCCAACATTGGCCGTGAGTCCACCACCAGCCACGCACCAAAAAGACGCAATCGATTTTGAAATCGCAACAGCTGATCATACGTCTATCTACCTACATCTAAATATTTTATAAATAGGTATTTGAATTCAAGTTCATTTTGTTTACAGAATCTGTGGCAATATCACCACTACTCCAACACCATTTACTAGATGGCAGCCACCGCACACAAACACCCTCACACAGGCATCAACATCACAAGATCGATTCGCGAGGATGCAGCCTGCACCTTCTACTCCTCCGCCGACCAGCAGGCGACGGTTACCATCAACCCCGATATCTAGGGTAACAGCTTCCCCTGCAGGAACGACACTAAGGACGCGCTGAAAGCGTACACACGCATCATTCGATAGAGCGACGAACAAGTTCGTTGCCGGCGAACATCTACGTCTTCGGCAGGACGAAAAAGCAGCCGGAGGAGACAGGCAGCTGTATGATCTGGAGACTCGAACGATATATGTTAACCACTAGCGTTATCAAGTAGTTACGCATGTTTGCCGATATTGCGCAGGTATGATTTGGCCACTATATATTACAGGTGTGGAAGTAAAAACGGTACGGAGCAATTAGACCATAGGTACGACATTACATCACGCCTGTATTCCACGAAGGGTTAGGCAGAGATGTACTGTACACACATTTCGCCAATTATATAACGAGTCCCATGTAACAGAGGGTGAGCCTAATGCCATTAACCGGGCACAAATTCAGACTCCAAACTGCTACTGAGAAATTTCTAACGGAAAAACTCAATAATACTGCCCGACTCGGGCATCGAACCTGCGACCTCATGCTTAGATATCGGCTAGTATTAAAATTCGTCCGTAAAAACCAGTCTAAGATAATGTGGTAGTTAAATACTTATTTTCAAAAGTTTTAATGATTTATAAATATAAATTAGATTTATTTTTAGTACTGATGGTATTTCTATTTTATTTCAAGTTAAATATTGTTATTTAATGAGTACATAGTTAAGTGTGTGTATCTAGATAGTTATTAATTTATTATTCAAATAGGTCTAATAAATTTATATAATTATAACATTTTGTTTTGTCTATTTTTTATTTTAATAATACATCCAGAATGGATGGGGTGCGAGCGTGTAGATACTAAGATGATGGCTGAAAAAGTATGATAGAAAAGTGCCACGTACGCCGCTGACCCCAATTAAGTTAGGACAAACACAGGTGAATCATGACACCCAAGAAAATATTCAAAATGTCGTCTCTATAATTATGTAGAGACTGATTTATTAATTGATAAGTCTCACGATGGAATCCTACCGCAAACGTTGCGAGATCTAACATACAAACATTGCAATCTAGTAAAAAACATGTAAAAGGAATGGTCACATCCCGTTTCTTTACTTTTTGTAACCAAGCAACAAGTGAAATATTTAGTAAAATTTTGTACATTAATATTTGACCGTACGACTAACAATACTTATTAACAACTGGGTACAAACATCGGCAAAGCTGAACAATTAAACACGCTATAATGCTTAAATAATAAATATAGATTACTGTTCGTGGAAATTGAATCCACTTGTTCATGTGTACGGGGTGGTTGAGCGCATGCGCATCGATTATTTGCCGGATACACTGACTCGTTCTTTGCGTTAAATTTTGATTAACACCCACGATCTTTTGATAGGGACCAGTAGCTAAAAATCTAAGAGCAGTGAGCACCTAAAAAGACAAAGTAATTAGGTAAAGAAATTGTTGAAATCAAACGTAGTTTTTTTATATAGGATAGGGTGACAAACGAGCACACAGTCCACCTGATGGTAAGTGGTTGCTGTGGCCCATAGACATCTACATCTATCCTTGATTACGAATCATTTCGATTCGTAATCGAGCACGCAGATGCATGAGTCAAATTCAAATAATTCTACATGTATTATTAAAGTTAGAAAACTTTGTTGTCGTTGAATTCCCCATGAACTGACTTTAGAACAAAAACAGGCTCGTGGGGATTGGTGCATAAAGATTTTATTTAAGTACGACCATGGATATTCTACTGCTTAATGATTTCTTATATTTACGCGAACACTACACATTGAAATAATACTCGTTTTTACGGAATTTATCGCGTATATTTAACTTTTTAATACCCGACGTTTCGAGAGCTTTACAGCACCCATGGTCACGGGAAGGACTGAGATGTTTAACGTCCAGATGTCATAGTTAACCGCGGTTACCATAGATTAAAATTTAACTTTTGTTCCGATCTACACGATCGGGTATTAAAAAGTTAAATATACGCGATAAATTCCGTAAAAACGAGTATTATTTCAATATTCTACTGCTGTTTACGACATCATCACAGGAGACGAAACTTGGATTTACTGTTTTGAACCAGAGAAAAAAACAACAATCTTGTGAATGGATGTTTGAAAGCGAGAACAGACCGACGAAATTGAAGCAGGCGAGAAACGTCGGAAAAAAAAATTGCACCTTTTTTCTCGCGCACGGGTCCCGTTGACACAATCCCACTTGTAGATCAAAGAAGTGTTAATACCCAGTGGTACAACACTATTTGTTTACCCGATGTTCTTGAAAAAGTAAGAGAAAGACGTCCGAGACGCCGCATCTTCTTGCGCCAGGACAATGCTTCTTCGCACACCGCCAATAAAACAAAAACATTTTTGGGCTCTGAAATAGTAGACCTCGCTTCCGCATTTTAATTCTTAATCGAGGATAGATGACGATGCCTACGGACCACAGCATCCACTTACTATCAGGTGATTTATGTGCTCGGTTGTCACCCTTATAGTTTAACAAAAAATTATATCACTTATCCAATAATCACCAACTCATCTCTAATAATTGTTTTAGTAATTTACATTTTTTGTTGTACTATCAGTTACTAGTCGTTATTTTTAAATTACTATAGAGTTTAGTAGTCCAGAGTAAAAAGACATGGGGAAAAAGAAAGTTAAAAGGAAATCTAATTGAAATCTAAAACAGAAACCTCCATTCTTCACGCATAATTTAACTGTTACAGCTACTACAAAATGAAAGAAACTCATCCATCGCATTTATTATTTCACGTTATTTATTTACTCTCTTTAATTCCGCCCTTTATAACGTTTAGTTAAGATACTAATATCATATGGCATTTCCTATCAATCAACCCTGGGAGAAAAGGAATTATAAAACCTTGACAGATGGAAGTTAAGGGCAAAATAATTAAAAATAAAAACAATTTTAAATTCCTAATTCACGCGTTACATTTGCATGTCTAATACGTATATTTCAAAGGTTAATTTTCTTTTTCTTAATACAACACTTATTTTCAAAACAATGTTAGCAACATTAGAGATAGACGGATATACGAATATCGTCATATACATTATAAATTCGACGGGAGTAGACCACGTAGATAATTCTATATTTCATTTCAAACCGCAGTTCGGTTGGCCCCATGGGGTCATCGACTAGATTGCAGTGTTTCCAATTTTTTTATTATCATACTCCAGTTGCCGATTCGTCTGTGATGTGAATGATCGGCGAACGAACAAACTGTTCCTAATTAAAAGACGTGAATTATTATTCATAAAATGTGTGAATGAGAGACGCTCCTGTATATGATAGTAATCTGTCATTCGGTTCAATTTGCGTATAAAAGTAAAAGTAAAGTAAATAATTTCTTATATTCACGCAAATACCACACATGGAATAAAACATAATATGCGATAATATGGATATTATCTTTTTTTATTCCCGACATTTCGGGTACTTTACAGCATCCACAGTCACGGGAGGGAGGGAATTAAAAAAATAAAGTTGCAGCCTACATACGTCCCACTCCTAGGTGCCTCGACACAGGCCTCTTCTCATTTATGAGAGAGCTTTAGGGCAAAGGAACGACCGCTGCGCTACCCCCGTAGGTGTTTGCGGACTCAACATCAACATGTTTGTCTTCTAATTATTATTTTTTAGCTCCGTAGACGCGTAAAAGCACGTGGTAAAGTAACACATAAAATTGCAATTAACAATTTCATTAGTGACCGCGGGGAAAGAACCCGGGTCGCTAGCGTACTATGATATATATGTATATGTTACGCGCTAAGCCATGACCTATCACGGATTTTAATCTGCGTATACACTGTGTTAAATTAAATTAAGCAAAAGCGTTCAAAACGATACTAAGCGATAAGTGTAGTGACCATTTACGAGTATTGTTTTCACGCACATATGTAATTTCACTGCTTATTTGCAATACTCAATCATAAAAATTGTAAGACTGTTTTTATTACGTTAGTTTTCACATTATTAAATTTTTCTTTGATAATGGATTTATGCGTTTGTACTTTTGCCAGTGTCAAATATCATAAAATTATCCTGTTTAAAATCTATCTAAAATTCTAAAATATGTTGATGAGTCACATCACGAAGTTTTTGGAAAATTTCAAGGTAGCCCGAGCCTGCAGACATTAAGCAGACACAACAGAATAGAATAGACTAGAATAGAATAGAATCGAATCATACCTTGAGGTTAACGTCACCATCGGAGCACTTACTTATAAACATTTAATACTTAATACACAAAAACACACAACTTATACTCCTCAGCGCGAAAAAAGACGATATCCACAGCAGAACAAAAGTTACTGGCAAAGCCCTCCCGATCAGCATCTATACATATAAACAGAATTGAAGTGTTTGTCTATATTATGAAACAATAGCCTTTTGTCGAGCTCAGGGTATATTTGCAAGCCATTAGGACATGAATAAACTTTTGTTAAAAAAATTCTGTCCGAGCTAATCCTCGAAATGGCTGGAACGATTGTTCTGAAACACCACAAGCAGATAAAGAGCAATGCCAGGAGTGATCTACGCTATATTTCGTCCAATTTTTCCAACAAAAAAATCTTGCCGAATTTTTATTTTCGAAATGGAAAAATTTTGAAAATAAATGGTCATTGATATTATTTTATAATATCTAAATAACATCGCATTAATCACAGAAATCTAAAGGCATTTTAGATTTCTGCGGCATTAATAGATTTCACTCAGGTGAGCCGGGACCTCGCGGGGAGGGTCGCGGTAATCACAAATATTCAATGGTAATCACAATATTCAAAGGTAATCACAAATACCACAAGATTCTATATCTACTCATATTACGTCAAATATTGACAAAACATAATAGCCCGGGAGCTGGTGACAGGTGACGTTCCACGATTTTGTCGTGCATGCCTTTTTAAGGCTTGATAACTAACCCTAAAATATCAAAGATTGTCGGGGCTATCAAAGCCCCCCCGCGCGTCCTCTTCATAAGCAAAAGCGCTTTTCTTTGTGTAGCGAATTTTCCTGTTTTTCCGTGATAGTATACTGCATGCCATTGTAATATACGGAAGTTCAAGCAAATTGAAGCTCTAAATGAAGCTCCCGGTCTACAAGAAACGATCAAACAACGTAAAATCAGCATTAATTACACGAAATCAAATGTATTATGACGGTACGAGCATCAACGAAAAAAGATCAATAAGGGTCGCATTTCAATGCACGCAGCATTTATAAGTCACGAACAAAGTTTACTGTTACAGCGTACTAAAGTACACTGCTGAACATAGGCCTCCCCCATAGATTTCCTCATAGGATATATTTGCCATAGCTGCCAAGCTTTGCAAGCGGGTTGACAATCGTTTTTTATTTTTAGTCGCTATTAGGAAGACGCTGCTGTCTGATCCTGATTTGTTTCCTTCTGCCGCCTCTTACGGCGCCCACGTGATGATATTTGCGTGATGTTTACGTGGTAGAGCCATGCTGCAGCTATATTAATTGTATAGTTGTAGCACGAATGGGTCGGCTCGACCGGGGTAGGACCACGCTCTCACAGAATACCAGCGTCAAATAGTAGCTTAACGCTGCTGTGTTTCGTATGGTGAGTGTAGAGAACCGGAGACCCTTTTTACTGGAAAAGAGGCATTCCATCTTAGTCCTCAAGGCTGGCAACGCATCTTCATTTTGATTCGCAAACGAGGATAGATGTCTACGGGGCACCGCAACCACTTACCATCAGATGGACTGTGTGCTCGCTTGTCACCCATTTCATATAAAAAATACGGGATAGTGGATATTCTTACAACGCCACTAAACGATAAATTACGAAGTTTATTCATTACTAAGCGACATCCAAATATTCGACAATAATGCTATTGTCAAATATTCGGATGCGACGTACATAATTTGTAAACTAGCTGGGCAGTTGTTTTGCTGATGTTTGAACTAAGCGACAACATCATTTTTCAGCGTCAGCACCAAACGAAACAATACAATGGGTCTTCGATCAAGATCGAAGCAATGGGTACTTAGTACTTACCTAAGTGCTTACACTTTATAAACGAACCTATTGAAAAGAAATGAATATTATTATCTTTGCCATACGCTCTCTATGAGGCAATCTATGTTGGAGGCCTATGTCCGAACGACGACATCGTTCCACGATGTTCCACGATGAAATATTATGTTTGTAGTCATATTGTAGTCCTGTTGTTTAAAATGAAGTATCACATCACATTGGAGGTGCCAGATGGGCGGGATTCGTCCGCAATCTCCCGACATTTTAACCGATCTCGACTCCCGACAAATTTCAAAAACTCCAGACAAACAGCTTCTCAGAGACAGAAACAGAAACTTTTTTATTCAATATGGATTATAAATTATACTTATTGAAAGTCCCCCTTTCCCCCTTTTCTTTTTCTTTATTACTGGTTCGCAAAAAAAAAGCTCTGACCTGGGAAGAAACCCAGCGGGGCTACTTTTTTTTAAATAAGAGCTTACAATCATGTATGTTACAATGAACAACACAAAACAAATTAGAAATAGCTTGGTAGCGATCACCCTTCCCAGGGGTTATTACCATCCATAAATTCCTTAATATTATAATAACCCTTTTTATACAAACTTAGTTTAATAAAGTATTTGAACTTTGTGTATGTCAAATTTTGTATATTTTCTGGGATTTTGTTGTAAAAGCGATATGGCCTTTGATTTAATAAAATCTGAGTTAGTAATTAGACTGAACTTTGAGGTAAATTGTTTGAATTTTAAATCTTTTATCAATACTATTATGGATCCTAAATTACTGGACTAGTAAAGTCCAATGCGAAATACATGAGGCAACCTAAAAATAAAAGCGTACTTATATTAGTTACGTTAAAGTATTTTTGTTTAGTCAAGAGTACTCGGATACCTAGACGTGCATGTATGAAGAAGTTAATGAACCTGAAAGAAGCGAAAGAGGTATGTAAGGATCGTGACACTTTGCGATCTGTTCTCTCTGGCTACCCCGTTAGGGATTGTGCGTGAAGATAAGTAAGTAAGTAAAGTATTTTTGTAGGTTTTTAATTAAAAAATAAACTTTTTATTTTTAATATTTATTTCTCCGGACAACCACCACCACAAAATTGTGACATTTTGAAAATTTGTCGAGATATTAGTCTTCGGATCTGGCAAAACTACATCACATCCGTATATTTTAATCAATTTTATTAAACTACATGAACATTATAATTTCCATATTTTTATTTAAAACATAAATTACACCTGAGCGTATCGTATCGCAGGAAATTACGAAGTTTTAATATCATGTGTTACTAATTAGCACAGCATGTAAATACAACTCAAAAATTAATTAAATTAAAGGGAAATTAAAATATCAAATGCGAAATTATACACAAAACTTAAAATGTTCTTCAGTCTCCAGGATTCAGAGGGTCGAAATCTTGCCATATCGGCAAGATTATCGGTATCGCTTACAAGCAAAAATCGTTGAGACTCAATTCCAGGGATAGAGAAACTATATTAACATAATCCAATTTATACGGAACCACAAAAACTTCTGTGAACCGTTAGGGCGCGAATTCTATTTATATTGATCTGCGGTTAAATAAATACCAAATATTATATTGGCTTGCGTTACGATTTCACGGTCAATGCCCTCCGTTACATCAAAAAACCTACTTCATTTACTTGTTATTCGAGCAATATAGCAATTTGGAAAGAAATGCTAAATTGCATTGCTTCATACACGATACAAGTTTAACATGTCGAATCGGCTTTGGTTAAAATTTAGATATAAAATACCTCAGATCATATAAACAATATGATCTGAGTAAAATACATAATTACTCATAATATAACTAAAAAAATTTAGTCCTCTTTTCATTTGTTTTATTAGGTAGTATATGATTTGAGTATTTCATAGTGTAAAAATGCTGTGTGGTGGCCACCCCGTTACATCCCCTGGGTGTTATATAAGAGGCGACTATGGGAAATGCTGAATGCGAAAAAACTTATCCCTTTCGATCTCACTTACCGTTACAGTCTATTAAAGTCGCTTCATCCAAAGATTTCTTCATAGGAGGGATATTTGCACACACGGGATGATGTGGGGTGCAGTGTATATTCTCACACCGCCAATACAAGTCACACCACACTTAAAATAGCTAGATCAGCGACAGGCGGCAGGGCACTGAGTGTGAGCGAGACGTCAGGTATTTCGATAACTGAATATTGTTTGAGAATAATGAGCGCGTATTCCCTGAGCCATTACGGATACAGAGTACCTTTAAAATATACAAAACCTAAAATCATAGAATATTATAATATAGCGACAGATGGTGGTATTTTCTAGGTACAATAAGTTTTTATCTACAAGCAAATAATAAAGTAAATATAAAAGTGAATTATTCCCATTCATTTTTATGGTTTTCTATTCAACTTTACGATCGTAGAAAGTCAACATAGCTAACCCTCATGCTGTGCATGCTGCCGTGTGGTGGAGAGACATTATCCCATAGTCCCAATTTCGTTCTATAGATGCAGTAAGAGAATACTGTCATTGAAAATGTCAGAATTTTTTTGTAGATTGTAAAAGATAAATATCGAATAAATATACGAATACTATATATATATATATATATATATATATATATATATATATATATATATATATATATATATATATATATATATATATATATACATATATATATACATGTAGGCATTTTTATACATTATGACAGCGTATATTGGTCCATTAAACAATTTCAAGGATAGTGTTTAACTCATTTCTTTGAAAATTTACCATATGTCGATATACAAATATTCGTATATTGCCAGACGGAGGGAAACCAATCAGGACTCCCTTCCATATTACAAATTATCCAGAATCCCGATAATACTTATACATAGTTTTTAATTCATTCTCCTGCTTAACGCAATTCCTTTGTATGGTGCGACGTTGCCACTCTTATTAGTTATTCCGCTTTGTAATATTTTATTTATAGGTGATATTTTGTTTACGTAGGTATTCGATAGATTCCTATAGTCTGTTTTTTTCGCAGGAGACAAAAATAACAGATCGTTATGAGATTCGTTTAGCACGAATAATACAGTTTTTATGATTCTAGTTTAGATTAGATTTAATTTTAGTCACTTAAGTTTCGTATATTGTTCAAAATAATGAAATAAATCCACAGAATGTAGAGTTACGAAAAATACGCAATATCATTTTTGTTTCCGGCGAAAAAAAAACAGATAGATATAATGATTAATTTACCAACTAGTTATTCGTTTACTAAATACGAAAAATATCTAGGATTGCCCAGCCGTGATACATTATAGATTGACTATATTATTAAGTATTTATTTTACTATTGTAAATAAGTACTAATTGTAGATATTGACAGGTTTAATAGAAGTTCATTTTCTTATATTGTGACTAATAACCTAATATGACATTGGGAAGAAACTCATTTTAGTATAAGGTTTTACTGCAATGACTGCCAATGGGTTGATAATTTCTACAATAGACCGTGGCGTATTGTTGCCGACATGAATAACTCCGAAAATATAATTTATTTACTTGATCGTATTGAGTTTTGGTGCTCTCACTGCGAGTTTACTTTTTATGATCGCATATACGGACGTAAGAATATCCTAAAATATTCACACTAAGTTTTATTTGACGTCCACTTCTTCGATATCCGATGTCCAAAGTTTTTGTTGATTATTGCATTTTACTATTTATTTATGTTGATTATTTATTTAGTGCTCAAGGCATATTTTGGTATTTTTTGTTGGTTTATACTGTACTCAGTGCTAGTAGATAATTTAACTTTCCAATTTGTTTTCGTGTCCTTAGATTTAGCTACATATAATAATATGGACGTTCGAATATCCTAAAAAATTCATACTGAATGATATTTGACGTCCATATTTTTTAATTTTGTTATATTTCTATATGTGGACGTCAGATTATCGGTAAAGTTTAATACCGCACGATATTTGACGTCCATATAACCATGAATATATTTATTTTTTATTTTCTTGTGCATAAGACACACATTAAAGATCATTACTTTAATGACATTATTCGCTATTGTTTTATTTCTATTTTAGTGTAGGGAGCCACTGCGGTATAAATAGTCACTTTGGTGTTTCATAAAATGCTCCATTCTTGAAATGATAAAACGCTTAGAAAATTTTTCTTATTTCTTTTTTAATAAATGTTGCCGTTTGTAGCGGTTTTTGGGGCACTGTATGCGCCAAAATTTTAACTTTGAATTACTACCTGTATACATACACATAATAATATGGACGTCCGAATATTCTAAAACATTCATACAAAATGATATTTGACGTCCATATTTTTGAATTTTGTTATATTTCTATATGTGGACGTCAGATTATCGGTAAAGTTTAATATCGCACGATATTTGACGTCCATATAACTATGAATATATTTATATTTTAATTCCTTGTGTATTAAACACACATTAATGATCATTGCTTTAATGACATTTTTCGCTATTGTTTTATTTCTATTTTAGTGTAGGGAGCCCATGCGGTATAAATAGTCACTTTGGTGTTTCATAAAATGCTCCATTCTCGAAATGATAAAACGCTTAGAAAATTTTTCTTATTTCTTTTTTAATAAATGTTGCCGTTTGTAGCGGTTTTTGGGGCACTGTATGCGCCAAAATTTTAACTTTGAATTACTACCTGTATACACATAATAATATGGACGTCCGAATATTCTAAAACATTCATACAAAATGATATTTGACGTCCATATTTTGAATTTTGTTATATTTCTATATGTGGACGTCAGATTATCGGTAAAGTTTAATACCGCACGATATTTGACGTCCATATAACTATGAATATATTTATATTTTAATTCCTTGTGTATTAAACACACATTAATGATCATTGCTTTAATGACATTTTTCGCTATTGTTTTATTCGTATTTTAGTGTAGGGAGGCCATGCGGTGTAAAATAGTCACTTTGGTGTTTTATAAAATGTTTCATTCTAGAAATGATAAAACGCTTAGAAGTTTAGAAAACGTGTGTGAAAAATTAAATTGTATTTACACTAACTGCAAAACCAAACATAATATCATAATTTAACAAAAATAACCTTTCACAAAAATGAATCAAGTTAAGTAGAGAGTAATTTCGTACAGATTAGGTACAATAGTCGCACTCATTCTTAAGATGCAGTGAGAGCACCAAAACTCAACACGAGCAAGTAAAAAAATTTTTTTTTCGGAGTTATTCATGTCAGCAACAATATGCCACGGTCTATTGTAGAAATTAACAACCTATTGGCAGTTAATGCAGTAAAACCTTATATTAAAATGAGTTTATTCGCCAGGCCAGATTAGGTTATTAGTCAGAGGTTATTAGTCACAATATAATAAAACAAATTTCTATGAAACCTGTCAAGAAGGTAACTTATACTCAAACAGAATTATGGGTCGCTTACAAAGTATCAAATGTAAAATGTTAAAATATAGTGCAGCATGAAATAAACCGATATGCCGACGTCCGCATCTACATCTATAAAAATATAACTAAATTAAAAAATACGGGTGTCAAATATCATTCAGTATGAAAGTTTTAGGATATTCGGACGTCCATATTATGTGTAGGTAAATGTAAGGTTAAGAAAACAAATTTAGAAGTAAAATTACTAGTACCAAGCGCAGTATAAACCATATAATGTCCTGCAGACCGAATTATAGTGCCCAAGTGCATGCGCAACCACAGGCGCACTCTCTATTCCCTCACTCTCATAATCCGATGGGACGGTAAACCGACACGACCGGAGAGAGATCAGGCGCAGGACCAACGGCTTTACGTGCTTTCCGAGGGAAGGGGTGATACGCCGCCAACTTCCTGACTCCGGGCAGCTATTGATAATTTCTTCACAGAAAAACTCAATATTTGATTTTTTGGCCCGACCCGGGATTCGAACCCAGGACCTCACGAACTCACGATCAGCAGTCGCACTACTACAACCGCTAGACCAACGAGGCAGTCATAACCATATATCACCAAATACAAGTAACATGTTCAGGGTTGCTAATGCCAATGTATGTAATTCCCCAAAATTCCATATGAAATTCCCCAAATTTGGGGACAAAAATCTGCTGATTCCGCACAAATTTTATACGTGGTAGAGCCATGCTGCAATTATATTAGTAGTATAGTTGTAGCACGAATGGGTCGGCTCGACCGGGGAAGGACCACGCTCTCACAGAATACCAGCGTGAAATAGTAGCTTAATGCTGCTGTATTTCGTATGGTGAGTGTAGAGAACCGGAGACCCTTTTTACTGGAAACGAGGCATTCCATCTCAGTCCTTACGGGTGACAACGCATCTGCATTTTGATTTGTAATGGAAGATAGATGTTGTCTATGGGCCGCAGCAACCACTTACCATCAGGTGGACTGCGTGCTCGTTTGTCACCCTATTCTATATAAAAAAAAAAACAAATTCCCCTCAATATTATTTTAAACAATGAAACAAGTTTAACCTATTTAAATAATATTTATTTTTTAACCTTTGTTGCACTTTTTCCATACGTTTGATGCAAGCATTTTGTTGGAAGGATTAAACTTGGCACTGCCGCCCAATTTTTTTATACCCTCTCTTGTTGCCATTAAAGACACTACAGTACCTGTATTTAGCAAATTGCGATTTTCTGTTTTTAAACATCGAAGCGCACTAAATTTTCTTTCGACCGACGCGTTTGAAAATGGCAATATGAGCAACAAAGACATAACAATTTTTATGTTTGGAAACATGTATTCTCCCGCAGCATTTTTAAGGCGAAATACTTTACCCCAGTAACTTTCGGCATTGATGTTATCTCCATGAATTTCAAGCCCATGTTGCTCAAAATCTAACAAAGCGTGAGTTCGCCACTCGTCATCTAATTTTTGTGCGGTCACAAATTTATAAAGCACTGGAAATCGCTTCAGCACAGGCACAAGTGATTTAATTAGAAACTGTTGAGCTTCTGATGGATTTACAGCGGATATAATAGAAAATAGAGGATCCCCAAAATCAAATCGCTTGGTAATATCTGACGTCAATTCAATATAAAACTCCTGGCAGGTTCTATAGAAATCTGCAATAGCAGCACGAGGTACATTTTCGTCATTTTTTTAAAATTTCAATACTTTCTCCAGCCTTTAATCCAATATATATTTCGTTTAAACTTAGAAAATGTGTTGGGTTTTTGAAGTCTGCGTTTAAAATATTAGCACAGGACTTGATATAGCTAATTTTCATGAAATTAGAAGACAACGTTTTCAAAAGGTTTTCGACTTCTGGTTTCAATTTGTAAAGAAGGGAAGTTTCTGATTGCAACAAGACATTGAATTTTGTTACCAGTGCAAGTACGTAAGACATGAACTCCAAATATACCACAGTGAATTGGTTGTTCATTGTAATCAGCATTTCTTCGGTAGTCTTCGACGGATCTGAGAAGACTGTTTCTGTCAAGTAGGCTTTTAATGGAGTATACTGCTCTAAGACACGGTCTATACACGCTTTCAGCGAGAGCCATCGAGTTTGAGCTGGTGTGAGAATTTTGTGAATCTCCACTTGAAAGAATTCTTGAAACTCTCTAAATTTTAGTTGTCTTTGTGAACTTCTACTGAAGTGAGCTCCAACAGAACGCAAAAAAATCTTCAACGTTTCGAGGCAATTTAAGACAAGCTTTAGATGATGATAGGTGTATCATGTGACAAGAACATTTCACCAGAGCAATGTGAGGCAAATCTTTTTTAAGAAGAGCAAAAACAGAGCAATGTTCTCCAACCATCACGTTTGTGGTATCTGAACCAAACCCTACCATGTTTTCTATCGATATGTTTTTATTTCGAAGCATTTGATGTAAACAGTCATACAGTCCCTTAGCAGTTATCAGCATTTCTTCGGTAGTCTTCGACGGATCTGAGATGACTATTTCTGTCAAGTAGGCTTTTAATGGAGTATACTGCTCTAAGACACGGTCTATACACGCTTTCAGCGAGAGCCATCGAGTTTGAGCTGGTGTGAGAATTTTGTGAATCTCCACTTGAAAGAATTCTTGAAACTCTCTAAATTTTAGTTGTCTTTGTGAACTTCTACTGAAGTGAGCTCCAACAGAACGCAAAAAATCTTCAACGTTTCGAGGCAATTTAAGACAAGCTTTAGATGATGATAGGTGTATCATGTGACAAGAACATTTCACCAGAGCAATGTGAGGCAAATCTTTTTTAAGAAGAGCAAAAACAGAGCAATGTTCTCCAACCATCACGTTTGTGGTATCTGAACTAAACCCTACCATGTTTTCTATCGATATGTTTTTATTTCGAAGCATTTGATGTAAACAGTCATACAGTCCCTTAGCAGTTCCTGATGACAATTCCACCATATCCAGAAACAAATGCTCTGCCTTATTGGTGTTCTCATCATAGACAACAGCAGTAAAACAGCATTGTTTTAAAGAGCTCTGATCAGTCGTTTCATCCATTATTAATGAAAAGAAGATTTTTTCTCCGCGTAATTTTTCATATATATCCTCTAAAAATGTGTTTCCTAAAACATTATTTATTATAGCCGTCGCCTTGGTTCTGTGTAAATTCATATTTTTAGCTATAACTGAGTCTGCGAAAATCTCTTTGCAGAGTGGGCCCAAGATGTCGCTAAATGATATTGGTATATTATTTTCAGCCAACGCTCCGGCTAATTTTAGTTCAGCTTTTCGTACATTTATTTCTAAATCCATCACTGGCAAATAATTTGAAGATAATTGATAGAATCAGGCGTTACTTTGCGGAAATCCATTATAATAAAAAATAAAAATATAAATTTCTTTGCAACTTTCCGCTAAACATATATAATGATGTGTCTTACCTGGATTGAAGCGCACCTCCCGCCCTCCCTCAATTGCATACACTAACTCCGTCACCACTAGACCAAGCACCACTACTCTCAACACCACTATTCCAGGCAAGGCACACCATCGACGATAATACGACACGTGTTTCGCCTCTACACGAGGCATCCTCAGGTAATATAGACTCTACGGCGGCTGACCGCTAAGAGCCTTCGCACCTCCCGCCCTCCCTCAATTGCATACACTAACTCCGTCACCACTAGACCAAGCACCACTAGACCAAGCACCACTACTCTCAACACCACTATTCCAGGCAAGGCACACCATCGACGATAATACGACACGACACGAGGGAGGGCGGGAGGTGCGCTTCAATCCAGGTAAGACACATCATTTTATATGTTTAGCGGAAAGTTGCAAAGAAATTTATATTTTTATTTTTTATTTTAAAATAATTTGAAATTTTTGGAATATTCTGTATTTCTAATGATTTTTTCTTATGGCGATCTGAATTCATATGTCGAATCAGATCACTTTTATGCGCTATGATCGACACCGAACAAAGCATACAGTGTGCTAAATCATTTCCATCTTTCATTTTCGAATCTTTGCATAGCCAGCTCAAGAAGTTTGGTTCTTGAAGCCATAAATCATTAAATTTATTCAGGCGTTTTATTTTTTTAGTTTGTGGATTATTTGACTCACTTGTTGCCAAGCCCACTGAAGTCAAACTGGAACTGGGAATGGGAACAGCATATTCTACTTCTATACTAGAAGTTGAAGCCTCTGATGTTTCCTTTCGGGTTACCTTTTACGTTCAAGATAAAAACCAAAAATTAGGATAGTTATAATCACTGAGTTTCTGACAGACGGTAACCTGCTAATGTTTCATGATCGCGCACAAATAAATAAAAAGGCTATTAATTACCTTACCTTAGGATTATCTTCTTTGTTTTGGCCTTTCATTAACCATTTATCCATATTTGTACAAGATAGTATCGTTACGGCTCGACAAAATACGTATTATAATATTATGTTAAGAAATTCACTATTTCACAAAACGTCAAAAGAAAGGGAATCCCCTAATCATAGTGTCGGTATACTTTCCGATATTTCTAGCTTTCATTCAATTTGGTTTATTGCAACCATAGATCAGAAAAAATATTAAGATTTTTGGCTTGGATGCTTGTCTTTTAAGCGATGTTTTCTTCTCATTCATACTCAAAAAGATAAGTGCAATAAAGAGTATTGAGTCCTCCGTTATCCATAAGTACCTAAATTAAAAAAAAATATTAAAGTATTTGGTATTTTCGAAAAAGTATATTAACGAAGATGTTAAAATCCCCGCATTTTCCCCGCATAATGCCAATCCCCAATAAATCCCCAATCAACTTGAGATTCCCCGCAGTTTGGGGAATTCCCCACAAATCGGCAACCTTGAACATGTTGCGAACGGTGACGGAACGGCAACGTCGCATCTTCTAATTTTGTGCGGAAGTCAAATACGGGCATAAATGAAAGTATTCACAAATCGGCAGCAGCGCTATTATTTTCGCAACGAAAATTAGAGGAACTACGTAAATATTCAGTACAGCAAGATTGGAAGAAAAATGACGTCCAATTATTTTTTTGGATTTTGACATTTCTGTGATCAGGATGACAATTTGCGAATATTGCGCTAAGTCTCCTATTTGACGTCCGTATATTGGACGTCGTAAGCAGGTTGACGCCACATTATATGTAAAATTGGCCATAGTGGACGTACAATAAGTTACGGGATATATATATATATATATATATATATATATATATATATATATATATATATATATATATATATACAGTGTGTCCGGTCACGGACTAGCGATATTTTAGGTACTTATAATACAGCTATTTTAATATAAAAAATACACTACACACTGAGGTCTAATCCCCTCCCCCTCTATTTGGCAGCCATTTTGTTTTTTTCTTGAGATATTCTCTACGCGTTTACGAAAAAAGTCATATCTCTCAAAGTATTAGTCTTACTGAGATAAAAATTAACTCATTCGGAGGCCAATAATATTGTTTATCGTTTACATTATCAAAATTTTTGTTGACATACTTGTAACTTTGAAGAAAAAAAATTTTACTTCAAATAAATATCATAAAATATGCTAATCGGCAAATTATTGTAAATTATTGCAAAAACAACCCCGTTCACCCTTTTTATTTTTATACTAGATCGACAGATTTTGAGTTAAGCTACAAAACAACATAAAGTTTACAGCTGTATCTTTATTACTTTAAGAATTATTGTTGTTTGAACATAGCATATGCGCAAACACAAAAGGCCTTTGTTAAATGACAACTGGCACTGCCTAGTATGATATGTTAATGCAACACGCATCGAAATCAAAACCTAAATCCTATTCTGGTGAGCTGTCTAGCTAATCTAGAAGCAATATACGCTATCTCATTGTAGGTAGCACTCTGTCTAGTCTATTTTCGGGATGTCTTCGCTGTTAGTCTATGCGACTCTTACAGCTTCATATGACTCAGGGCTCTAATTAAAAAGGGAAAGCCAGTGAACGTGAGGATGATAATGAAATGGTTTATGGTTTGATATTGTTACCAATCATTATGTCGCCCTTTTTGGCGTTATTGAGCTACCTAAACGCTGTCCGAGGTAGGGAGTGCGGACCCCGCCTCCGACTGCTCAGCTAGTGTCGGTCGATGATCTGGGCGGTGAGAACCGCCCAGGAACGCGGGTGTACGGTGAGTACGCGGTGTGTGCTGGAACGCGTCGTGCCCGTCTACGGGTGCGACGCGCCCCATTCGTAATCCTAATAGTCTTCGATCAATTAATTGATCGAAGCTAATAGTGTTCGTCCCAATTTGTGTGGGTGTAGTGTCATTGTGTAGCACTCTGTATAAACAATCCGCTTCAAAAAACACGTCTAGTGAGTTTGAAGGATTTCGAGTGTTATCGTTTCATTTCACGTCATTTATTATCGTACCTGCGATACCGCTTGCTTAGCCCTAAGCAAGCGGAATCGGGCTGTCGTGAGGGCTCTGAATCCAATGCTGGTGACCTATTTGGAAGCCAGCCGGGACCTTTGCGAGACGGACTCAATTCTTTTTGGCGCCGCACTGGCAGTGTGCCGTATTATAGGCGCCAAACTTTCCACGGCTGGACGCGCTACTGGACAAAGTAGTGCTATCCCAGCCTGGAGAATAAGAATTGAAGAACGTATCGCAAAGGCTAGGGCCCTCATCGGCAGACTGATATGCTTCAGGTCAGGCAATACCAGGCCAAGGATTGTGCGCACCGTCAGGATGGCGTTTGCTGGGACAAATGTTAGTTTGTCCCAGCCGGATATAATGCAAAAACTGACGGAGCGCATAGACGACCTGAAGCAAAGAATAGCTGCTTGGGGAAAGCGGATTCGGCGATATACCGAGAGGTCGACACGGTTTAACCAGAATCGTCTCTTCCAGAGTGATCAGAAGAGGCTCTATAAATCGTTGGAGCGACCAATGGTAAGTGGAACGGGCCCAGCACCGAATCAGACCGACACTGTAGCATTCTGGCGCGGCCTGTGGTCAGAGCCCGTAAACCACAACGAGGGCCCTTGGACGGAAGTTGTGGCGAGTCAGTCAGTGTGCGGGTATTACGCCCATAGACCCCGTCATCATAACGCCGGATGACGTAGCTGAGGCGGTCCGTAGGGCCCCGAACTGGAAAAGTCCGGGACTCGACGGGCTGCATCACTACTGGCTGAAGGGGTTCATGGTGTGTCACACTGTGCTCGCCCGACAGTTCCAAGAGGCTCTCAACCAGAAGTCGCTCCCGAGCCTCTTCACTACTGGGATCACTCATTTGGTTCCTAAAGACCAGGTTACCACAGACCCGAGCAAATACCGCCCCATCACGTGTCTGCCGACCATATACAAGACACTAACATCCATTTTGAGCGCGAGAATCACTCGTCATCTGGAATCAAATCAGGTGATGTCGCGCGCTCAAAATGGATGTCGGGGCGGCGGTCGTGGAACCAAGGAACCACTCCTTATTGACGCGGTCATTGGCAAAGTGGTGAAACGCAACCGTCGGAACTTCTCCGCCGCCTGGATAGACTACAGAAAGGCATTTGACTCGGTGCCCCATACATGGCTAAAGAGGATCCTCGAGATGTACAAGATTGACTGTACAGTTCGAGACTTCCTCGAGCGGTGTATGGGGCAGTGGAGTACGATCCTCTGTCATCTAGGCGAGCGGATGACGGCTGCGGAAAGCCGCATAAGGATAAGAAGGGGTATATTCCAGGGCGACTGTCTGAGTCCAATCTGGTTCTGCCTCTCTTTGAACCCTCTCAGTACTTTACTGGAGGGTTCCGGGAGGAGATTTCAGCTTCGGAAAGGAGGTACAAAAGTAACCCACCTCTTCTATATGGATGACCTCAAATTATTCGCCTCCAGTCGCTCCCATCTTTTGGAATTGCTAAACATCACTTGTGAATTTAGCAATTCCATTGGAACGGAGCTGGGGACGGATAAGTATGTGGTCCTCCATGTTGAAAGGGGAAGGATTGCTAACTCTGAGGGCATAGACTTATCTATGCCAGTCAACTTAAGAGCCCCTTCCGAGGCTGAAACATACCGATACCTGGGTATGTCACAGAACATCGGTATCGATGAGGCTGGTATGAAACAGTCGGTTTGCGACGTGACGTGTTTTGTGCACGCTTGATCAAAGTGCTTAACAGCCTTTTGTCCGGTGTGAATAAGGCATACGCATATAACGACTGGGTCATGCCTGTCCTCGTGTATACCTTTGGCGTACTCAGATGGACTCAGACCGAACTTAACGCCCTGGATAGAAAAGTCCGCACTACCATGACGTCCCATAGGATGCATCATCCGAGATCGTCGGTAATGAGGCTGTACTTGCCGCGAAAGCACGGTGGGCGTGGCTTCCTGAGCGCGCTCACCATGCATAATCGCGAAGTGTGCAGCCTCCGTAATTACTTCCTGGTGAGATCGGATGATCCATTCTATAATGACGTCATTTCTAGTGATAAAGGACTTACCCCTCTATCCTTAGCCAACGAGCAATGGCAGGACCCGGCAGTACTAAGCATTTCCGACCGGGAGACCGTATGGAAGGAGAAGGAGCTCCACGGGAGGTACTACAGGGTTCTACATGAGCCCTTCGTAGATACAGTCGCCTCCCTCAACTGGCTACGTTTCGGTGACCTCTTCGGGGAAACCGAGGGTTTTGTCTGTGCAATACAGGATCAGGTTATTAAGACCAACAACTATCGGAGATACATCCTAAAGGATGGCACCGTCGACGTCTGTCGAGCTTGTTGCCATCCCGGTGAGTCACTTAGGCATGTCATCTCCGGTTGTTCGGCGCTTTCTAACTCTGAGTACTTGCACAGGCACACCCTAGTAGCCAGAATTCTACACCAGGAGCTCGCTCTGAAATACGGTCTCGTGGGCCGGAAAGTGCCGTATTACAAGTACTTGCCGGAAGCCGTGCTCGAAAATGACCGCGCCAGGCTCTACTGGGACCGGGCTATCATCACAGACAGGACTATGCTTGCGAATAAGCCTGATATTGTGCTGATGGACCGGGCACAGTCAAGGATATTTTTGGCCGACATTACCATTCCGTATGACGAGAACCTCGTGAAAGCCGAAACAGATAAACGAACAAAATATCTGGACCTGGCTCACGAGGTTACCAATATGTGGGGTGGTCTGCCGGCCGAAATTATTCCTGTAGTCGTCTCTGCGAATGGGCTAATCCCAGTCAGCCTCTCGGGTCATCTGAGGCGACTGGGACTCCGTGACGGACCGCTCCGGGCTCAAATGCAAAAGGCGGTGCTCCTCGATACCGCCCGCATCGTCCGCCGGTTTCTTTCCCTTTCCTCCTAACCCTCGGCCGTTTGGTCTCCCCTGCCGAGGGCTTCCATCTGGTTGGGCTTTTATTTATTTATGTATTTTTGTATTTATTTTATGTTATTGATATTTATGTATATTTATCATTTTAATTTATAATTATATATTTATATAACCCAACCAGATGAGAAAACTATATAGATACCCCATCATAATAATAATATTCCATAACTATCACACAACGCCATCTAGTCCCAAGCTAAGCAGAGCTTGTGTTATGGGTACTAGAGACAACTGATAAACATACTATATATTTCTAAATACATAAATATTATAGATAAATTACACCCAGACACAGAACAAATGATCGTGCTCATCACACAAACATTTGTCCTGGGTGGGAATCGAACCCACGACCTCCGGCATAGCAGTCAGGGTCACTAACCACTATACCAACAGGCCAGTCAATAATATTTATCTGTAGCACAGCGGTGACACTCTCTGTACGTGAGAGCTTAAGCGCCGGCGACCTTGAGTCGAAGCGTGTAACGCTAGGGTTGATATCGAACCGAAATGGAATATTATAGACTTTTACCGAAGAAGATACATGGTAGGTATATGTTTTATATTATGTAAACTAATGTATTTAGATAGTGAAAGATACGTTTAATTTAAAATCAACTTTTATTAAATGAGGAATATTAAAACTTCCGACAAAACCAAATATGCACAACAGTTAATGGTAATCTTAAATAATTAACCAACACTTAGTATTTGAGTACGCAATAATCAGTATTACCTACTATCCTTTAAAAATAATTTACTCTTATGTATTTTTGAATTTTTCGATTAATTTTTTAATTTTCATTATTATTTCTAATAATTGCAAAAATTCGTAGCATGTATATTTTTTTAGAAAATCCAAAGGTATAAAATTCCTGGGACATGACGGCCAACAAATTGTTCCCTATGTGTTGAGGAGATAAGTCATTTTTATTTCTAATGAAATAATCCATAAATACAACAATGAACAAATACAAAAACTCTTTATAGATATCTAAAATTTCTTGTCTCCCTAGTGGTATTTGCGATTGGCGACATATTAGTTTTATTGTCATGGTATTTCCTCATAATTCTTGTTAAGATCATATCGACTTTCATTAAAATGAGTTGCCCAACACGGGCCCTTGTTTTGTGCAGTGGAATTTATTTTAATTCTAATCACTTTCAGTAATACTGATACATATACTATAATATCATTTATTAAATAACAACATTAATATTTATCAAAGCATATAAACCGGCTATAAAAACTAATAATGTTACTTGGTAACATAAACTTAATACCGTAATATTATATTATACAGTAATATTCGTATATTCATATATTAATTGAAATATTATAATATCACTTGACGAATATATTCATATTAACTAATACTGACAAATATCGGTATTACTACTAGCCCTCGGCCAGGGCAGTCGGCGACTGCCCGTTCCACGCCCCGCGCGCCTCTCAAGGCCCCCGCACACATCCAGACACCCACACATAGCCGCAAGCGATTTTACGTGCACACATGCTTAAGTGTCGTTTCTTTTCGCGTAGTGTATATATTCTTTGTCTGTAGTAAGCGATCTCCACATAGGAAGAGTAGGTATCTCAGTTTCCCCAAAACACACATGATATTTTTAAAACGTAAAACAAAACAAACGCGAATTACGTTGTGGCGTAGTGAGTCAGTAAGTTTGAGCAACAACAACCGCTCACACCTGGCATAAAGAGCGCAATAGTATAACGCGATTATTTCTTATTTTTCTACGTAACATTTAGATCACAAGATAAAGTGATACGGAAATATCATAAAAGCCATCACTGCGGTAACACAATGGGCATCGAGCTAAAGCCAGTACTAAATGTTAAAATCAACAATAAGTGCAATCCGGTTCCAAATTTCGTAACGGTGCTTCATTAGATTTTTTTTATAAGTAGGGTGACAAACGAGCACGCAGTCCACCTGATGGTAAGTGGTTGCTGTGGCCCATAGACGTCTACATCTATCCTCGATTACAAATCAAAATGCAGATGTGTTGTCACCAATGAGAACTAAGATGGAATGCCTCGTTTCCAGTAAAAAGGGTCTCCGGTTCTATACACGAAACGCAGCAGCATTAAGCTACTATTTTACGCTAGTATTCTGTGAGAGCGTCGTTCTTCCCCGGTCGAGCTGACCCATTCGTGCTACTACTATACTATGGCTCTACCACATATAAATTTATTTTATTTATTTATTTTTATTATTAATAAGTGCGGTGGCGAGGAAGCCTTCGCGGTTTATTTTTTTATCGATTGGTACATAGGTCTTCGCATTTATGACATCATTTTGTAACTGGCACTTCATAAATTCAAGCAATTGTAATTATATAACAATATTCATTTAATTTTCGCTTTCAGTTCTGGTTCTAAAACCAGAACCAGCCCGTATCAGGTTTTTTTTGAGTAATTAATTTCACATAAAATTTGTCTCAGCTGTTTCTGATAACCAAAAAAACTTAATTATCACGAAACACGAAATAAAAAGTTGGTAGTGCGGGCGGGCCGAATCACGCCCACACACATTTTAAGGAGGTAGTAATTTGGATGACACTATATTTTAAGCCAATTTCTTTAGTCATCCGTCGATCGACCTGCGATGGATTATCTTACAAACGGTATTTTTTAGATAAAAAAAAGGTTCTGTGTAATTAAAATCCTATCCTTAATCGTATCTTGTTTTGGATTAACTATTTGATCTTAAATTGGATTTGCATAAGTGAATGTGATCTTTGGTTCCACTGATGGCTTAAGCCTCATGTTCCACTCATATGCCTTAATGTTTTAACCATAGTTAAAACTTTACAAAAATTTCTTAGTAAGACAAATCAGCATTGTGATTAATTTCGTGATCAAAATACACGTCAAACTAGGCTCTTTGAGCAAAGATCCTTTCGCATAATTAAATAAAAAAACAAGAACTTTTAAACTACATACGAGAAACAGACTGGACTTTATCGAACAATCACAAACTAAACATACATCTCGATCAGACACCTGCACCTTTAAGAAATGTGCGAACTGACAACTAAGAATTGATTGGTATTTTTTCATTAATTTGTAGCCTTCGATCAATATATATAATTGATCGAAGATTGTAGCATTCTGACAAAAAGAAAACATCCAATGTTGTGACGCTGCATATTATGGCTGCAACAAGTACTGTTCAAGGTTCTAATGAGACTGAACAAGCCACAGATCAGGATAGTAACAAGTGCTATCACAGGACATGGCTCTTTTAACAAACATTTGTTTACCATAGGTGTTACTGACAGCCCCCTGTGCAGGGCATGCATGGGAGAGAAAGAAATATAAGCTTACATGTTGCTGACATGTCCAGTAGCCGCTTCATACAGGGCTAAACATCTCGGCGCACCGGGATCGCTCCCCGAAGTTGCTTGGAACATCAAAAGACTGTTGAACTTCTTCAGGGAGATATCATAGCTCGAATAATCACATTATTCCTGCCCACACGCAAAATACGCGCTTAGACGTGGAGTTACGGAAAACAGCCCCCGTCTCGCCTTGCTTCCATAAAAATACCATTGTGAAATGGCAGGATAATGCTGCTGTGTTTGCTGTTTCGTATGAAGACAATGCCTCCGCATTTTGATTCTTTATTTAAAATAAATACAGCAGTCTATCAACCACACTTACCATCATGTGGATATTCGCGTTGCTCCTTTAAAAAATTCTAACAATCTGAAAAGTTTTAATTCTGCACAAAATTTTAATAGCAACTGCCCTAGAAAAGATTAAGTTTTCAAATATATGACCTCATACTGCACAACAGACGGTTTCAAGATCTGGGGTTGGAAGCTCTTGGAAGCTAAAAATCGGCTATTTCATAGGTAAAGACCTAATATCATACCCAACACAATGCTGGCAAACAAAAACAAAAAAATATGCTTACCTGAGTGGCGAGATGACTAAATATGTGACTACTATCCAAACAAAGAGCAGGAGAACAGCAACTCGCTTCCATTTTGTCAGGTACATCATAAAGTAATCATTGACAGTTGTGTGACCGTTCGGATAGTGCCTCATGATAGCCAGCACATGGTCGCATCTATTTTCTGATCTGTGGAAATAATAAATTATTTTAATAAAATATGTTCTAAATCAGTCATAGACTCTTATACTTGAGACAGTACGAAAGCAAAATGAGGTCAGTGGGTGGTGCTTACAGCACTGAAAGTTTATTACTGGCCTTCCCTTAATTCAGCAGGTTTTACTGCTGAATTAAAGGAAAGATAAAAAAGGAAACATCTAAAATCAAAACTAAGAATAAATAACCACATCAACATATTATATAGCATCACATACTTCAAAAACATTGCCACACACATATGCATCTTTATTTTCTTGATGACATGGCAAATCAAAATTTTGCTTGTCAACGTGATTTATATTTAATTAAAAATCCACAAACATCAAAGTCATCTCTCCTGGAAGAAATTTTGTAAAAACTCTCCACAAATATCCTCTTTTTCCATTATTAGAATATTGAAACTACCATAAATGTATGAAAAAATGACCAAAATTAGACCACAAACTCACAGCCATTAGTGCTCACTCGAAATAACACAGTAGCCAGTCATATTTCAGATTAAAATTCTAAATGGAGCCTACATTTGTGCAAAAATAAACATACTGCAGTTCTGCACTCAACTTAGTGTGCATTACATCAAACAAGAGTTGGTTAGATTAGCTATTTGCACCCAAGGCACTAAAAAAAAACACATTGATAAGTCCTGCATAATTTTACTACTGGATGATACACAACAGTGCGGAGCATTGTTTATTAATATGTTATCCCTTGCTTTTCTTATTTCTTTGGAACTTTGCTCTTTGCATTTCATATACTTTTAATCAGGTGTTATTGTTTAATATTTTGCTATAATTTTTTATAGGACAAAGGTGACAAACGAGTGCACAGTACACCTGATGGTAAGTGGTTGCCGTGGCCCATAGACATCTAAATCTATCCTTGATTACAAATCAAAAAGCAGATTTGTCACCCGTGAGGACTGAGATGGAATGCCTCATTTTCAGTAAAAAAGGGTCTCCTGTTTTCTACACACCATATGAAACACAGCAGGGTGAAGCTGCTATTTTACGCGCTGGTATTCTGTGAGAGCATGGCCCTTCCCCGGTCGAGCCGACCCACTCATGCTACAACTATACTACTGATATAGCTCCAACATGGGTCTACCATATAAATTTATTATTGTCTTAAAAAATTACAATGTTCAGACTAGACCAGTGCACAACTGCTTGGTCAGAAATAAGGAGGTTAAAATTAGGCATGGGTGTTATTAGCAAAATAGTAATAATTTCAAAGCCTTAATACCAGTACTATTAGGTTAAAGTAATAGTGTATGAATATCCACTACCACATATCTTGTGGTTGTCGAAATAGGAGACAGAAGAAAAAGTCAGGAAATGGACAGTGTCTTCCTAATAACAATTAAAAATGAAAACTATGGTTACCAACAAGTTTGCCAAGTTTGGCAGCTATGATTAGAGATGAAAAATACATTATGACTGAAAATACTTGCATAGGAAATTAGTCCGCTCCCAAATATAAGTACAGATTACAATTGAGTTTGCAAAATAAATACTTCTACACCTAGAAAGTAAGAAGACTTAAGCAATTGCAAGCGTAGAAAATTAATTTATTCACAAGTTATAAATTATAAATAATAAGGATAAAAATAATATTAAACGAAAAAATAAATTAAAACCTTTGAAGTAATTCAATTGATCAGTGAATATTGTTTTTTTTTACTGACCCCCAACGAAAACAGAGGATGATTATAAATTTAAAAGTGTACATCTGTGTATCTTTTATTATTATGAAATATATAATATACATATTTTGATTAAATTTTTTTTCCTTTGAAAGATCTGTCTTAATCGAGAGTTGATTGAAAATCATCAGGTATTTTTGTTTCGGGGTTTTTAAAAATTTTAATTTAAGGTAAGAAACTAAGATTTTATGTCCTAAGGAGTCCATTTCAAGCAGGTCTCACAATAGTGCTGTGCCAAGTGTGGCTGAAACCACACTACAAACAAGCGAGCTGAAAAGTTAAACACTTCGAAGTCATTTTTACATTGTTATTTTATACAATTGACTCGGTAATGTGTTTTAAATAATTTTTATGTTAGAAATTATAAGGTTTTTAAATATGCGAATAGCACAAAAAAGTACTTTATAGTAATGGAAATTCTTTCTCCATTTCCATTTGAGATCATGTCAACCCATAAATATTATGTGTACTAAGTAGAATACAATATATGAAACAAACTCAATAGTTATTACAAGCCGGATACCAACAATTTAGATCAAATCTTTCTACAGAATGGAGCACAATTTGTACTCAACTGATAACTGACATCAACAAGACATGACATCAAAAAAAACTCAACCTAAAAACGAAATTTTTAATTAAATAAGCACTTTAATTTAATAAAAAATAAAGCAAAAAAAACTTTATAATTTTTTAGAGGAGTAAAAGTAATTCAATACAACTGACCTTTAAATACGGTATATAAATAAACTGTTAAAAAGCTCACAATTATTTAAAGGTTAATTTCACAATTTTTAACACCGTACAAAGTAATAACAGTAAATTTGAATAAAAACGAATTAATTATTTCATGTCACAAAAAACACGACACTGGCACTGGGCACTGGCAGTCGACTCAAACGTCAGTTTCTCTATCTAGTCTATGGTCGACTCGACATTTAGAAACTGACCATAGATAACTATATAGTATACTATTATTATGGAGATTAGAGAACAGGCGAACGATCGCAGTAGAAAATAGTCTCCCAGAAATATATGGAACAAATAAGTGAAGCGCTGCAATCGCTAAGTTGTCTCAATAAAAGCGGGCTGTTGTGCGCTAGTTTGAAATGATGATAATATCATTCAAAGAAAAAAAAAGAAAATAACTAAATTACTATTTACTGTTATTATGGGGTATCTTTATAGTTTTCTCATCTGGTTGGGTTCTATAAATATGTAATTATGAATGAAAATGAAAAGAGAAATATACATAAATATCAGTAACAAAAAATAAATATAAAAATACATAACTAAATAAAAGCCCAACCAGATGGAGGCCCTCGGCAGGGGAGACCAAACGGCCGAGGGTTAGGGGGAAAGGGAAAGATACCGGTGGTCGATGCGGGCGGTATCGAGGAGCACAACCTTCTGCATTTGAGCCTGGAGCGGTCCGCCACGTAGTCCCAGCCGCCTCAGATGACCGGAGAGGCTTACTGGGATTAGCACGTTTGCAGAGATGACTACAGGAATAATTTCGGTCGGCAGACCACCCTACATGTCGGTCACCTCGTGAGCCAGGTCCAGATATTTTGTTTGCTTATCTGTTTCGGCTTTTACGAGGTTCTAGTCATACGGAATGGTAATGTCGACCAAAAATATCCTTGACTGTGCCCGGTCCATCAGCACAATATCAGGCTTATTCGCAAGAATAATCCTGTCTGTGATTATGGCCCGGTCCCAATAGAGCCTAGCGCGATCATTTTCGAGCACGGCTTCCGGCAAGTACTTGTAATACGGCAATTTCCGATCCACGAGACCGTATTTCAGGACAAGCTCCTGGTGAAGAATTCTGGCTACTAGGTTGTGCCTGTGCAAGTACTCAGAGTTAGAAAGCGCCGAACAACCGAAGATGACATGCCTATATGACTCACCGGGATGGCGACAAGCTTGACAGATGTCGACGGTGCCATCCTTTAGGATGTATCTCCGATAGATGTTGGTCTTAATAACCTGATCCCGTATTGCACAGACAAAACCCTCGGTTTCCCCGAAGAGATCACCAAAGCGTAGCCAGTGGAGGAGGCCACTGTGTCTACGAAAGGCTCATGTAGAGCCTTGTAGAACCTCCCGTGGAGCTTTTCCTTCCATACGGTCTGCCGGTTACCATTGCTCGTTGGCTAAAGATAGAGGAGAGAGTCCTATATATATATATATATATATATATATATATATATATATATATATATATATATATATATACATATATGTCGGAAAGTATAACACGATAAGCCAAAATTATGTGGGAATAACAGGATAGCAGGATAACAGTTTGACCATACTGCAGTGTGTCTCTGTCACAATTACACACCGGCGCAATGTGAAGGACACAACTACATCATTGTTGGAGCGGAAAAACCCAGTGGTTGTTTTTATGGTGAGGCAGCACCACTGTCCCCATTTGACAAGGGTTCAGTCGAGCTACCGTATACTGTTTCCATTGTAATGAAAGAGATCTAAGACCACACCCTTTTAATTTTGCACTACAACTTTATTCTACACTTCCTATTATACTTATTTACTTACATATCGTCACGCACAATCCCTAACGGGGTAGCCAAAGAGAACAGATCGCCAAGTGTTACGATCCTTATATACCTCTTTCGCTTCTTTCAGGTTCATTAACTTCTTCATACATGCACGTCTAGGTATCCGAGTACTCTTGACCCTCCCCTCTTCGAGCAATTTGCTCACATGGTCTTCGAAAGTTAGTCTCGGTCTACCTCGACACCTTTTAATATTTACTTTCGCTCTATATATTTTCTTCACCATTCGGTCTTCACTCATTCGTTCAACGTGCCCAAACCATTGGAGTACGCCCCTATCAATTTTTGTGATAAGGTCATCTTTCAATCCTGCCATATTGCGAATCTCTTCGTTTCGCTTTCGGTCGGCTATGGTAACGCCACACATTTTACGAAGAGATCGCATCTCCACTGCATTCAACTTGCTTTTATGCTTCTTCTGGCATACCCAGGTTTCGCTGCCATATAACAAAGTCGGTACCAAAACTGCGTTATGTATTGCAAGGCGTGCACTCTTCACCACGCCTTGCCTTTTGACTAATGCATTCAGGGCACCATTGACTTTGTTTCCGGCAGCGACACGCCTATCCTTCACACTTCCTATTATGAGACTCACAAATAATACTTGCAAAGTTTTACCAGGAAAATAGACCTACACTGACGAGCGCAGCAACTGAAGTGATCCTGTTGCCGCGTTTATTCAATAAGGAAAACGTAATAACGACTTAGGTGTGCTCTGATTGGTCGACGATTTGATTGGTCAATACTTGACTAAACAATAACTTTTTATTGAATTCGTTAGGTTACTTAAGCAATTTCAATTATCAGGATTATTAATCAAATCGACAATTATTTATTCTACGATTTAAAACAATATTTGAGTTAAAAGTTGATAATGGAATAAATAGTTGTTTTACCAGGAATTAGTTGTCAATAAAGAGATTTGTAAACCAAAAGAGTTTTTAAAGAACTAGTTAGTTACATGTTATGTTTTTGATAAATTGCTGTTATTAAATTGTAATATTAACTATTATAATTTATAAAAAATTAAAAGACAATGCAAAGTTTAGGCTTAGAAGAGACCCTTACGGCGACATATATATGTGTATATATATGTGTATATATATATATATATATATATATATATATATATGTGTCGCCGCAAGGACAGACGCATATATATATATATATATATATATATATATATATATATATATATATATATACATATATATACACATATATATATGGACAGGACGGACGCAGGTCATAATAAGAAGTGTAGAATAAAGTTGTAGTGCAAAATTAAAAGGGTGTGGTCTTAGATCTCTTTCATTACAATGGAAACAATATGCGGTAGCTCGACTGAACCCTTGTCAAATGGGGACAGTGGTGCTGCCTCACCATAAAAACAACCACTAGGTTTTCCGCTCGAACAATCATGTAGTTGTGTCCTTCACATTGCGCCGGTGTGTAATTGTGACTGGGACACACTGCAGTATGGTCAAACTGTAATTACTCTATGCTGAATGTATAGAGCGTTACCCTGTCCTATTATTGATAACAATAAATTGCGCAAGCAAGAGAGCAAGTTGAACATCAGCTCTCACATTTTTACCATTTTTAATAATTAACGCTATCCTGTTATTTCCCACACAATTTTGGCTTATCGTGTTACACCATTTCCGACATCAGAGGTGGGATAAAGTTCTTCTTATCGCCCACATATAATCTTCGAATAGTTTAAGTGTTGTTACGTTTGTGAAAGACCGTTTGTGAATACGCTGTTACCTGATATCTTTGATTTTTTTTATGTTACATAACTTAATGAAAATTGCTGTTCCTATTAACGACATTGACTTATCATTAAAATATGGAGCAAAAGTTTAAAGTGAAATGATTTAAGCCAAACGTTAAATCTTTTAGTTTGATTTATATCAAAAGTACCCGCAAGTACTTTGTTAATTTTTTTTATGTACCCAAATATGTTAACAAATGTTGAAAGTACAGTGGAAATTTAAGTTGCTCGAGTGATGTCATTATTTGATAGTTCATGCGAAATATGATTTACTTTGGGTACATTTTAAAGTACGAAATGTTAAGCGATGTCAAAAAAAAATTCTAACTTTAATGTGCTATCGATTAAAAGAGTAAGTAGCTATTTGTGTTCTAATATGCTGATAAGTGTTACAGTTTAACGGTTTACGGGATTAGCAGAAGTCGCTACTACGATGATCAATAAAGAAGATGTCCATAAGAGCCAGTCGACAGCGATAGTGATACGTTATCGATCCTACAATACTGTTACTGCTAACTCCAATACTCTCACCCTCAAAGGTAATGTGTCAAATATGAGCGTGTTCAGAGTTCAGGCGAATGCGTGTAAGTAAATTTCTTATCTCACTGTGATATAGTTATTCGTATGCAATCACATTTCTTCGGCTAAAACACCCATCAACTCAGTGATTATGACATTCAATTGAAAGTCACTAGCCTTTTGAAGGGACGTGCTAAAATGTTGGCCGATAACCAGCTAGTTACGAATTCTACGTGGGAAGATTTGCGTCAAAACATAACCAC
The DNA here is from genome assembly GCA_036936625.1 of Parnassius smintheus behrii. NCBI lineage: Eukaryota > Metazoa > Arthropoda > Insecta > Lepidoptera > Papilionidae > Parnassius > Parnassius smintheus. The sequence continues at coordinate 38,365,738 of JAUPFT010000019.1, read as the reverse complement.
CACCTCCGAACCTGAAAGCCGTTATACGCGTGACATACTGAGATTTAGAGAGCACATTTACGACTCTTCTAAGGATATCACCGAGTTCTTATCTCGGGCATGATTTCTATGGAGACGCTTGACGAAAGACAAACTTGAAAACAGTGATGCTGTAGAGGCCGTTATCGGAACCGTGGGTGACGAACGCCTTAGAATTGAGTTAATGAATGTTAGGGCCACCTCGATGCCAGAATTGATATTCGTTGCCTCATTCATTCGTGTTAAGCATCCCATTACATTCTATAAATAATTCAAATCTACCGCCCAAAAAAAAAAGTTTAAATATTCTTTTGATAACAGAAGTTCTTCTTGTAGTATTTGCGAAAAGATCGGCCATACTTCTGATAATTGCCGTACTAAAGGTAGTTCTAACGTCCTTTCATTCGATAAAAATCGGTCTACGCCTTTAGCTACAACTAGTGATAGTAAATTTTGTTCATTTTTGTTCAAGGCCTGGTCACACGTTCGAGTCGTTTTTTTTTCGCCGCGAAAAACTAATAACTTCTAATATAAATTAATTGAGTGATAGTACCCGCAGCTCTATCGTAAGCATCGTGCGTGTTCGAGTAGGTAATTTGCTTATAAATACTGTTTTCGATAGCGGCACCAAGTGTTCTTCAATCCATTTTCAATTTCAATCCATTGCGAAATAATTTCCAGTGCATAACTATCAAATTGTGAACTATTTATGTAGAATAGATCCGTTCCCTGTTATATCTACCAGCACATAAACAGCTATTATGCCTGATTAATATTATTCCTACAGAGATTTTGTTTCACGTACTACCCGACTTCGAAATAACTTCAGACGTTTTAATTTGTGCAAACTTACTACATGAAACGGGTCTAAGTGTAATTATTACACGAAATAGCACTGCCCTAATTTCTTAAACCTCGTGTCATGCCTATACGATCACCTATTTTAGAAAATTTTAATCCTGATTTAATTGATGACTTTGAGATAAATCAACTACTTGCTCTTCTTAATAAGTACTCTTTCGTCTTTACTCAAGGTTACGCTAAATCTCGCGTTAACACTGACGAATTAGAAATGCTTCTAAAAAAAAAAAAACGATGAATACATATAACGATAGGTAATACTCTTCTTATACTTCTCACCCGACGACCGAACTGTGTATCTCCCGAGTTACATAATTTGGTAATTTTTTATACCACATCCATTAATTACGATGCATTGTAATGTCATGTGCAACAAAGGATGACCGAGGCGTCGGCGAAAGACAAACACTGGTTTGACAAAGAACGGGCTAAGATACACGACACGTCACGGATAAGATACGGACACAGACGAGCATCAAGGAGCATCCGGCATTGTTAATACGCAGGTGACAGTACCAGCACCAGCCCAACCTGCGTAAAAACTAGCTAGTGCTAGTTCAGGGTTTCATCAGTAATCGTCGATTAGACACATAGGACAATATGGATTCCATCCCGGTGAGAACTTTTCATGTTATATTCTTACTTAACAATCACACATAAATTACTACGTAACACATTACAAAAAAAAGATGTTATTGGCGTGTGGAGCCGACCAATGACCAAATTTATTTTATAGCTATTGTCATATGGAACGAGCCTATCAACGGGCCAATAAGTGATGGTGGATCCCATGATTCGCTTTCCCTAAACGATTTACAGCCTCAAAACTTGCAAAATGACGACTGTAATCTGGTGGAGAACGCTGCTGGACCATCAGTCAGGATAGATGCTACAAATCAAATGGTGAGCAGTTTCCAATTTATTCTAAGCTACTATCTATTATAATTACTGAATCTATTAATTACATAGCTATTAAACTAAACAATTTTACTTCATTCACATTAAAAAGCCGTGGAGGCAAACATAAACCTTAAGTTATTCTTTAAAAAAAACATTAAGAAAAAAAAATTATGGCCGTGGAGGCGACAATTTAAAATTAAGTGCGAGTAGTAAATGGTCCTAAGCTCCTTACCTTATTTTCCATCAGATCAAAGACTTTGTGTCTATCACAGAGCGGTGTTCCTGATCCTACTTCCTCTATTCCTTCAAATCAAAGACTTTGTGTCTATCACAGAGCATTACCGTCACGTGAGAATGAAACAATACTATACTCGTACCTAATTGAGACTACAACTACAATCTGTAACTTTACATATTTATAAATGCAGTAAGAATAATTTATGGTTTTAATTATTTAAATTAAGTGTGCCTTTTAAAGCTTCACTTTCTATATGATCATCTCGTCATTATTGGGTATGGCTCCCAATCAAAGCCATTATTTACAAAATGAATACTGTGTTAACAGGTCAATAGAGATAGAAGATTATTCACGGCAGGTGCAGAGCGCGCACCGCCGATCAGAATGGCCGTGTCGCCGTAAGGGTATCTTCTAAGCCTAAACTTTGCATTGTCTTTTAATTTTTTATAAATTATAATAGTTAATATTACAATTTAATAACAGCAATTTATCAAAAACATAACATGTAACTAACTAGTTCTTTAAAAACTCTTTTGGTTTACAAATCTCTTTATTGACAACTAATTCCTGGTAAAACAACTATTTATTCCATTATCAACTTTTAACTCAAATATTGTTTTAAATCGTAGAATAAATAATTGTCGATTTGATTAATAATCCTGATAATTGAAATTGCTTAAGTAACCTAACGAATTCAATAAAAAGTTATTGTTTAGTCAAGTATTGACCAATCAAATCGTCGACCAATCAGAGCACACCTAAGTCGTTATTACGTTTTCCTTATTGAATGAACGCGGCAACAGGATCACTTCAGTTCCTGCGCTCGACAGTGTAGGTCTATTTTCCTGGTAAAACTTTGCAAGTATTATTTGTGAATCTCATAATAAGAAGTGTAGAATAAAGTTGTAGTGCAAAATTAAAAGGGTGTGGTCTTAGATCTCTTTCATTACAATGGAAACAATATGCGGTAGCTCGACTGAACCCTTGTCAAATGGGGACAGTGGTGCTGCCTCACCATAAAAACAACCACTAGGTTTTCCGCTTGAACAATCATGTAGTTGTGTCCTTCACATTGCGCCGGTGTGTAATTGTGACTGGGACACACTGCAGTATGGTCAAACTGTAATTACTCTATGCTGAATGTATAGAGCGTTACCCTGTCCTATTATTGATAACAATAAATTGCGCAAGCAAGAGAGCAAGTTGAACATCAGCTCTCACATTTTTACCATTTTTAATAATTAACGCTATCCTGTTATTTCCCACACAATTTTGGCTTATCGTGTTACACCATTTCCGACATATATATATATATATATATATAGATATATAATCACGGAGGCTGCACACTTCGCGATTATGCATGGTGAACACGCTCAAGAAGCCACGCCGCTCATTACCGACGATCTCGGATGATTCCTCCTATGGGACGTCATGGTAGTGCAGACTTTTCTATCCAGGGCGATAAGTTCAGTCTGAGTCTACCTGAGTATGCCAAAGGTATACACGAGGACAGGCATGACCCAGTCGTTATATGCGTATGCCTTATTCACACCGGACAAAAGGCTGTTAAGCACTTTGGTCAAGCGTGCACAAAACACGTCGCAAACCGACTGTTTCATACCAGCCTCATCGATACCGATGTTCTGTGACATACCCAGGTATCGGTATGTTTCAGCCTCGGAAGGGGCTCTTAAGTTGACTGGCATAGATAAGTCTATGCCCTCAGAGTTAGCAATCCTTCCCCTTTCAACATGGAGGACCACATACTTATCCGTCCCCAGCTCCGTTCCAATGGAATTGCTAAATTCACAAGTGATGTTTAGCAATTCCAAACGATGGGAGCGACTGGAGGCGAATAACTTGAGGTCATACATATAGAAAAGTTGGGTCACTTTTGTCCCTCCTTTCTGTAGCTGAAATCCCCTCCCGGAGCCCTCCAGTAAGGTACTGAGACGGTTCAGAGGGAGGCAGAACCAGATTGGACTTACGCAATCGCCCTGGAAGATACCCTTTCTTATCCTTATGTGGTTCTCCGCAGCCATCATCTGCTCGCCCAGATGACAAAAGGATCGTACTCCACTGCCCCATACACTGCTCGAGGAAGTCTCTAACTGTACAATCTATCTTGTACAGCTCGATGACTCTCTTTAGTCATGTATGGGGCACCGAGTAGAACGCCTTTCTGTAGTCTATCCAGGCAGCGGAGAAGTTCCGACGGTTGCGTTTCACCACTTTGCCAATAACCGCGTCAATGAAGAGTGGTTCCTTGGTTCCACGACCACCGCCCCGACATCCATTTTGAGCGCGCGACATCACCTGATTTGAGTCCAGGTGACGAGTGATTCTCGCGCTCACGAATGAAATGATTTGGGTGGGACTCTGAGGTTTTGAAAAATCTCTCAGAGAGTGATTTAACGAACTGCTGGATTGTTGGGAGCTCTAAGTCTCGGCATCGGTGGAGGTCGGCATCACGGACATAATAGGGCGAATTCGTGGCCATACGACAGAAGAGATTTGGAACTATTTGAAGTTCATTTATAATGTTGGGTTTAGCAAAAAAGTACTCTGTGGTTTAGCATGTGCGAAAATGGGGGCCGCGTAGGTCATAACAGGTCGTATACAGACCTTATAAAGGGTTGGCTTGTTTCGAAGGGACATTTTACTGTGTCTGCCCAACATGCTGCTGAGCCTACCCATGTAAAATCGCGCGGTGCGAATTACTTTCTTGATATGGGACTCGAAAGTGAGCCTTGCGTCAAGGGTGACTCCTAAATATTTGGCTTTTGTTTGCCATGGGACAGAGGTTCCTAACATCCTGATTGGCGGAGTGGCGGTGAGACGGCGTCGTTTATATTCAAAGCAAACGGCGGAACTCTTCTCCGGGTTTACGTCGATACGCCATTTTTGGAACTAAGCTCCTAAGTCGTTAACTGACTTTTGGATCTTGTTCCGAATCTGTGGCAGTGAGTTGCCTTTGGAGTAAAGGGCTGTGCCATCTGCGAAGAGGGCTAGTTTAACACCATTCGACGGGATAGGGATATAGGATTTGATTATACGAGTAGAGGATAGCGTGCCTTCGTGTCTAAAACGAAAGGTACGATCCTTCAAATAGGAGGCTATGAGGTGGACGAGACGGTCAAGGAGGCCTAAGTCGCTCAATTTGTAGATAAGGCCTTCATGCCAGACTCTGCCGAATGCCTTGGTAATGTCGAAAAAGACTGCGATGCTCTTCTGACGACGAGGATAAAAACCGCTGAGGATGTATTCCACTATGCGGTGAACGTGCTGGGGGCACGAGTGTTTGGCTCGAAACCCGAATTGTTGAGGGATGACATGAGGGTCGCCGTCTGTGGGAAACAAATGGCACCTCATGTGCATGAGAATAACTCGTTCGAGAAGTTTGCCCACGGCCTTGAGGAGGCTGATGGGACGGCGATTAGAGGGGAGGTGGTGAAGTCTGCCTGGCATGGGAATGCCAATGACAGTTGCCTCTTTCCAAGAGGTAGGAAAATAGCTTAATTCGAAGCAGGCGTTGAAGATTATGGCCAATAAGGCGATCACCTTCTCCGGAAAGTGTTTGAGGGCTTGGTTGGAGATGCCATCCGCGCCTGGTACTTTTTTGGGCTTAAGTCCTTTGATGGTAGACAAAATCTCATCTTTGGACATAGTGATAGGGTCAGAGGTGGTGGGGGGTGAGTTCCGGCGACGGACCTCGCCCTCCACTAGTTTGATATGTAGGGAGTCAGTGGGTTGTGAGCTGGGAGAGCATTGAGTGGCGACGCTGTTGGCGAAGCACTCAGCCTTTTCTTCGTCCTCGAAGGCAATAGAGCCGTCGGGACGAGACAGAAGGGGAGTATGCGTGATAGCGTCTATCCAGAGGGCTCTCGCCATCTGGTAGTACGCTGTGTGAGTGGGGGACATATTCTCCATGAGATTGCCCCTTTCGAGGTCTCTGAAATCTTTGAGGCGGTAACGGAGTTCGCGTTGAAGGTGGTGGGTCGCGAGTGTATACTCGGGAGTGGGATGCGTGCAGCTCTACGGAGGGCAGCTTTTTCGGCTTTGAGCAGGTTGCTTATATCTAGGGGAAGACTAGTTTTAGCAACCGGGCCCGATGTTCCCAAAGCGTTAGATGATTTTCTATACACTACATCTCTTCCTTTTTTTTAATATTTTTTTATTTCTGTTTCCATGCATGATCAATAGTTGATTTTTCTGTTACAAAAATAGTTTAAATTAGTATCCAATAATCATTCTAATTTCATCAGTGTTATTCTCTATTACTTCTTGATTCAAATTGGGTAAACTTTCTTCTTGTTCATCATTAACTACTCTCCACTCTCCTTCAAATTTTTTTAAGTGAACTACATTTTGTCGATACTGTTCATTTGTATCATTATTGCGAATCACTACGTCTCCAGTGTTAGTAGTTTTTACAACAGTATGTATGGCTAGAGAAAATCTTGGTGTAAGCTTATTTTCTTTGGCGAAATTTTTTACAACTACCTTATCGCCTTAATTTATGTTGTGGCCTTTTGCCTTTCGCTTGCGGTCACTGTAAGTTTTTCCTGCTTCTTTTTACAACGCGTCTCTGTCTCTAACTTCTGAATCTACTTGAACAGTATCTAAACATGGTACATGGATATTGAAACTCGACAACTCCAACCGACCATTCACCTTCTAATTTCATAGCTTTTGGTAATTTCGTTGAAAAATTTGTAGTCTTGTTATCAGGAAAGTATTCCATTGACCTATTGCTGAGCAAAGTTAAATAAAAACTTTCTTTATACATATTTCTTTTAAACTAGAATCCAACTGTTAAATTTATCTGGATAACCTTTCCACTTCACTAATAGTTCTTTTCTGTTACCTGGATAATGAGTGTCAATTATTTTATCCATTTTATATTGTGAGGTGGGGTTGTAAGTGATTTTCTGTAATTCTCTTTCATATAAAGTACCAACTATTGGTTCGTTTTGTTAATCTGTTATTGTATAAACAACCCATGGAGATCTATCAATTATTGAAGATATAATAAATATTTCATCATTCCAATTTGATTCATATCCTTTTTGGAAAACATGTTTATATTTAGTTATTCGAACATAATCACCGACATTGAAATTTGGTTTAGGATTTTGTAAAGAAAGTTTGTTTGACCGTCTATCATAAAGATTACGACATCACACGTTTACCAAACTGTCATAATATTGTTGGAATTTACATCACATGGGCACATCTTAATACTAGAGTGAAATCTGTGATTATAAGAGTATATTAAATCTTGTAAAACATCTATAATATATCTATAAGTATTATTATGAATGAAATAACGCCACATTTTCATTTTTAGTGTTCTTTGAAATCGTTCAACAATACTGGTCTTAATTTCAGGATTGTTAGTGGTATAGTAATTAATCTTTTTGGATTTAAAGTATTTTTGTACATCTTTTGAAACAAATTCTGTACCTTTATCAGATTGTATGTGAGTAGGTGTTAAATTACTTTTAGTAAATATACTTTCAAAACATTCTTTAGTTGTTTCTGAGCTTTTCTTTTTCATTGGTCTTGCAAAAGCATATTTACTAAATACATCAATAACAAAGTATATACTTGAAACCATCATTATATTGAGAATAAATACGCATATCACTTAAATCAGCTTGCCACAGTTCATTAATATTTGATAGAATGTGCCCATTACGCGGGAATTTTTTTCGTATGTTTCTTATGATTTTAACCATTCCTTTACTTGCTTTTTATTAATTTTACCCTTCATGGCTTTTGATAATTTATCAATACTACCAAAACCAGAGGGATTAGATGGATCATAATAAATCCTGTTAATTTCTTCTACTACGGGGTCCATTTTTCCCACTCAAGACTTTTACGTATTATAGTTGTAGACTTTTTATCTCTACTGCTTGGTGTAGAAAACTCTTGAAATTCAATCTCAGAGGGTTTGTTCAGATCTTTTGCTTGAAGTTGGTTAAAAACTCACATCTCTTTGGATTTCCAATATAAGTAAGTGGTACTTTAATATCTTTTAATGCTTCAGCAAATCTATCCCACCCTAGGATCACTTCTTTTTAAGGGTCTTAGTGAATCATTTATTAAATCAACAATATTACTTCCAAGAATTTTTTCATTATCAATTATGACTGTACCTTCATTATCCCAATGTATTTTTACTTTTACTTGTTTCAGCTAAGTTTAATCATAACTGTTCTTTTTTATTTTAAGTTTTTGGTATTAAACTGAGTATTTGAGCTGGTGTGTAAAGTGGATTTTCATCATTTTCTTTACTTTTAATGGATCGATTCTCCTCCAACAAAGATTCAGCATCAACGGAAGTTTTTAGATCTCTATCTTTATTTTTAAAACCAATTTTAGACTCATTTGAATCTTCATTAGATGTATCAGAATAAATTGGTAATCTGAGTGGTTGACGATCCTCTTCGGTAAAATGAAGGTATCTTTGCAGTGTTCGTAAATATAACATCCATTTCTTTCGGTCTTCCATCTTACTATTCATAATATTTTGCATTTCAATATCTAATCGAGATAAACTACTATTATAGTGATTCCACCGTTTCGTCCGAAACGGGGCGATTTCGTGGAATATTTATTTTGTTTGCGGTTTTGAAAAAAATATGTATTAAATTATTCGTATAAGTTGTAGATACAGGTTATTGTGAAAGGCGTTCGTGAAAACCATTTCCTTTTCAAGAAAATTGATGGAGTGAGTGAAAAGGTGTAAATCCTTTATAAATGTTATGTTGATCATTGACAAAAGTATGTAATTTATCTGTGGTGTGTTTAATTAGGGCGTTAGGTATTACAGTCAATACATGAAAATCATGAAATCAATAGAATTTTTAATAAATGTTAGAAAATTAAAAAAATAACAAAGTATGACAAAGATACTATAAAATAATATCAAAGTATGAGCCTAAGATCTTTGTGAGAATGAGAATAACAACAAGTTAAACATAGGTTCAATTTTATAAAGAAAAATGTAGACTAGAACATACAAAACACGAAAACGCTGTTTTCATAAAAATCTAATAAAATATAGTATCAAAAAATTAAATCGCTTGTTTTTCTTTAAATCACATAGGTAATTTACTCTTTATTAATAATATAAGTTACGTTATGTCTAATCAGTCTACTTGAAATTAAGGTTTGGTAACTTTTTAAAAGTAAATTTACCTCTTCTAGATCCTTCTGGATGTCCCAAGTGCTGTAGAATACGAGATTCAGATACAATATCATCGTCGCTGGCCAATGGAACTTTACCGACTTTCCATGCCCTTTCCTTAAAAATAATATTTTATATTCAAGTGTGATACTCATCTTATCGATGATTTTGTCAACGAAATACTGTGAGTTCTTCTTCACTTTATATTCAACAACCACCCATTGGCCTAAGTCATATTTTAATTCAATTACTTCGACGTTTTCTTTGGTTTCGATGTCGTAGTCCATTCTCATACGAGTCACGAGTGAGATCACAACCGAAATCAGATTTGATTATTAGCTCCTCAATATCATCCTCGAAATCTTGATGAACTGGATGTTGAATTAACTCTGTTTGCTTAACTAAAGCTGGAACTAAATCCTTGAATGTTACAATTGGGGTACTTTACTGGAATGTTGTATAAAATTTTTACTTTAGATTTATTGTTTATATTTATTTCCGGGCTCGAAGTTTCTGATAATAAATAGAATTGCCTCAAATCTCCGATATTGCTAAATATGGTTGGCGAATCGATGTTGATTGGGCTGTTAACGTCAGAAAGATCATATGTTCCACCATTAGTTCCATCAGTTAAGGACTTCATCACATTTACAACGTTATAGTTATTATAACTAAACATTTCTTGTGCAGTTGCTTCTTGTAAAGTCCCATATTTAGTACTCCGAGATGTTTTCTATGTTTACATGGTATGTAAACATAGAAAACATAGAAATCGGAAAGATTCTTATGGGAGGCACAATGCGGATTTAGACCTGGAAGAGGATGCACGGATCAAATGTTTTCTCTCCGCATGATCACGGAGAAGCTTCTGAGTGTTAACCAGAGGATTTTCTGTGCTTTTGTGGATCTGGAGAAAGCATTTGATAAGGTTATAAGGAAGAAAATGTGGGAACTGTTGCCGGGATATGGTGTGGATGGTCGATTGTTAAGGGCTGTGCAGTCACTTTACTATGACTGTAAAGCCTGTGTGCGGGTAGGGCATGACCTGTCACCCATGTTTAGCGTCCAAGCGGGCGTAAAGCAGGGTTGTGTTATGTCTTCCTGGCTGTTCATACTGTATCTCGACAGCTGTTTACAGAAGCTGAAAGATAGCTGTTTGGGTGTGAAATTGGGTGACATAAAAGTTAATTGTCTGCTGTATGCTGATGATGCAGTGCTTATTGCACCATCAGAAGCAGAACTGCAGGCATTAGTCACGTGTATGAAAGAGGAATGTGAAATTAAAGGTCTCCGTTTGAATGCTAATAAAACTAAGGTTCTGGTATTTGAAAAGGACGAAGAGAGAACGAAATGTGAAATATGGGTAAATCAGGAATGTCTAGAACAGGTAAATGAAATTGTATACTTGGGGAGTGCTTTCAGCCGGGATGGAAGATGTGATTTAGATGTGGATAGGCGTGTCGCTGCCGGAAACAAAGTCAATGGTGCCCTGAATGCATTAATAAAAAGGCAAGGCGTGGTGAAGAGTGCACGCCTTGCAATACATAACGCAGTGTTGGTACCGACTTTGTTATATGGCAGCGAAACCTGGGTATGCCAGAAGAAGCATAAAAGCAAGTTGAATGCAGTGGAGATGCGATCTCTTCGTAAAATGTGTGGCGTTAGCATAGCCGACCGAAAGCGAAACGAAGAGATTCGCAATATGGCAGGATTGAAAGATGACCTTATCACAAAAATTGATAGGGGCGTACTCCAATGGTTTGGACACGTTGAACGAATGAGTGAAGACCGAATGGTGAAGAAAATATATAGAGCGAAAGTAAATATTAAAAGGTGTCGAGGTAGACCGAGACTAACTTTCGAAGACCATGTGAGCAAATTGCTCGAAGAGGGGAGGGTCAAGAGTACTCGGATACCTAGACGTGCATGTATGAAGAAGTTAATGAACCTGAAAGAAGCGAAAGAGGTATGTAAGGATCGTGACACTTGGCGATCTGTTCTCTCTGGCTACCCCGTTAGGGATTGTGCGTGACGATAAGTAAGTAAGTAAGTAAGTACATGGTATGTAACTATCTCGACAATCAAACAACTAAGGCTTCTAAAAGTAATGTCGAAGGGCAAAGATGAAGACCAAAGAGTTTGGTGGACTTTGATTGTCCCTTTAAATGCAGGAATGTTTTTGGGAAATTCTATGTCCGTTATCTCTTTCTCTGCGATGACAATGAGCTTAACATTTGCAGTGTTTTGCTGAACAACTTGCACAAAGTCTTCAAATGAGCCTATATCGCCACCGAGTCTGACGTAGTAGTCAGCTGTTCTTTTTACGGCATCACCAATGCCATCTGGGGCCCCCTTGCCGTGCCCTGCTACTTGATAATTCCATGTTATTAGCTTTAGATTTGAAATTTGATCTTTCAATTTCGACATCATGTAAAAAATGAGTCCAATAAGAAATGAATTTTTGTAAGATGTAGCACTAAATCTTGAACCATGTCCAAAGCTGGGTCCAAGTGTGCCCATATAGCGGAAGCATTGTGTCTGATATTTTTTGACATGGTGCAGAATGACTTACAGGTTTTTTCTTTAGTTTGACTGTTTAAACAATATAATATTCCGGTGTGAAGTGAAATTTGTTGACGACTACCGCCGAAGTGAAAACTTTAGATTTCTTCATTATATTTCAGCAAATAGTTTTCACTAAAATCCACATGGCATAATACTTCATTAACAGTTATACTCTCTTTTAATACTTTAATGGCTGAGTATTGCATATTAATATTTATATTATGTTTGAAAAAGTCCATTACTAAATTTTCGAACTTCTGGATAAAATTATGAGGCGCATCTTCTTTTTTCTTTTTTATAGTTACTCTTTTAGTGTTTTCCTTTCCATCTTTTCCTTAATAATTTTGTTTCTCAAAAATCCATTCATGGTAAATAATATTTTCACTGTTGTCAAATTCCTAGCATCTCGTAACTTTATTTTTACATCTGTGACACCTTCTCTTCAAACATTCTCTGTCATATACATCATAGCAAATATTTTGAAAAACTTCAGTAGCCGAACTTTCTGCAATAATATCTACTTTTTTTAAAGACTTTGTAGTTTGTAGAAGTTCCATATTGGCATGTAGCTTGCACTGGCACGTGTCTCTTTTTCCTGAAGGGTGAACTATCCCAAATGGCCTATATTTACAAAATACTGAATAGGAAATTCGGTCCCACTTCTCGCAATATTTAGTATATAAGTTTTTTATGTTATCAGTCAGATAACGTTTTTGTTTTTTGATGCCACTGCGTTTAATATATTCATTTTTTCCAGCAGCTACTTGACTGTTTACATCTTCTTGGAGAAAATTTTGTACTCTTCGTTTTATCTCAGCTGTTTTCTTTTGTAGCACTTGTTTTTTAAATAATTTCTTTTTTAAAGCAAAATTAACCTTCGACAGTACACCATACTTTTTTAGCCTCGCATCGTCAACAATATCTTCAGCAAAAGATCTTTTGTTTTTTTAGAAAGACTTTTATATTTGTCAGATACTCCTCGATTAAGTATTTCGTTGAACAGAAGTTTCTTTTTTACGTTCTCTTTATTTTTTTTTATTTTTTTATTTTTTTTAACTATCACACAACGCCATCTAGTCCCAAGCTAAGCAGAGCTTGTGTTATGGGTACTAGACAACTGATAAATATACTTATATATTTCTAAATACATAAATATTATAGATAAATTACACCCAGACACAGACCAAATGATCGTGCTCATCACACAAACATTTGTCCTGGGTGGGAATCGAACCCACGACCTCCGGCATAGCAGTAAGGGTCACTAACCACTAGACCAACAGGCCTGTCATTATCAGCCTTTATGTCTTTAATTACTTGATCTACTTTTTTTCTATTGTATCTGCAATATTATTTCTTACTCTCTGCATTTCTCGCTCTTTTTTTATTTGTTTCCTCAGCATATCCTTATCTCTCTTTAGTTTATTTATTTCTTACTTTAAATTAGAAATTACTTTCATTGATCTATATTGCAGTTTTCTTGTAGCACTTGAATTTACTTGGATCGATTGGGTTGCTTTGCTATTGACTGTCTTTGGTGTTTTTTTTATTTCCACCAAAGGATCGGGATCTGCTATATTCGCAATTTCCTCATTTTCGCTTGTGGGTGGTGAGTTTTCTAGTAAAACACGTTCTATCTTCTTTTGTTCCTTTTATTTATTCAAATATTTTCTTGAGTTTTTTTTGCCATCTTCGCCTTTGCACCCTTTTTTGTCTGTCAGTCATTTCTGCTATGCTGAGAATCTTTTTATTTTCTTTTCTTAAAAGGTACTTCTTTCTTTCTTTCTCTTTTTCAAGTCTGTATTTTTCAGGATATATATTTTTGATTTCTGCATATTTTCCTTCTTTCGTAGCCTGTCTTTGGCTAATTTTTCTTGTGCTGTTGCTTTTTTCTTCGACTTCACCATAATTGTATAGTTACCTACAAAAAGGTTTACAAACGTATTAAATACACATTAAATACGTAACACATCTGAAACAAAAAATGAAAAAGGCGTCAATGAAATGGAGCCTGTAAATTGTATTGTTTTGTCAATTTAGGAGTCGGTTTAGACCACGGCCTACTGTTCATACACATTTTATAATTATTTTCATGAGGCAAGTAAAAAATTTGCATCATTTATGACTTGCATTGGTTATCTTTAGCTTTCAACAACAAAAACATTCCCTTCCAAAACGTTTCATTCCCCTCCGTATAAAAATGAGTGGGAACGGAATGTAATGAAATTTTTTTTGCAGATTTTTATAATTTACTTAGAATTTAATAGTACATTGACTCTAATAACTATACTGCGACATAACCTAACTAAAGTCTATAATGTAATCGTAAATTATATTTTTCATCTCAAGCGGTTACTTTATAAATAAACGGAATGTAATGAGTACTTACCTGTGACAAACGGGATTGTCAACACTCAAATCGTAAATAATTTCTGCTTCGGTCGCAAACGTCCGTGTCTGATGAAATAGTTCGGTAGACTGAGGGATGCGAGAAACGCGGGCGGTTGGGTAAATGTAAAAACAGAGTCGCACTCATAACTCATAATAATGTTCATTGCAAACTCTGTGGAATGGAATGAAATTTTTCGTGTGACAAAATTTCAACGCTGATTTTTTTTACGTTACGCACCCTTTAAAAATTCATATGTATAAAATTAATATTCTTTAATAAGTTATTAATAGCATAGGACAAAAATCCTGCAGTTTTGCTTTAAGAAAGCGCTTTAATGTGATGATAAATATTTTGAGTGGACGTGTGGAAAAGGAGGTGGAATGAAGTTTGGTCATGTTTTTGTTCTAAATTTTTTTTATTTATGTATTGATAACAAAAATAACAAATGCCTCTTTGAACTTAAAATAAATATTAACATATTTCATTAAAATATTAACGTTTACTTTAACATTCATGCTGATTTTTATGACGGAAAGACGATTTGGACGAAATGGTGGAATCACTCATTAACCTTATTTTCTTGTTTTAATTTTTCAATCAATCCAGGTTCGATAAGTATCATTTTCTTTGCATTTTCCATGTTAACTGGCTAGTCCACTCACTAATCCACTCAATATTGCACCTAATATTATTGGTAAGAAAGCCCCTTCTTTTTGTATAATTATATTTTTTCTTAGTTTATGTTTACACTTACGCACTAGTTGACGGAGTATATTTTTGTGTTTATTCAATTTTTGTTTATCTTGATATTTAAGAGGTACTTTTCCTTGTAAAACGTTATGAATACACTCACAAATACAGTCAATTTCTTCTTCATCACGCGTTTTAAGTAATGCTCTTTGATATTTTGGTTTAAGCGTATGCAAAGCGTTTAGCAAATGTTTATGCGTTGTGAGTCGACGATGCATCATTTAGCAATGATTTGAAATGTTTGATTCTTGGTGTATTTAAACTCTTTTGTGGGGACGTAGACTGTACAGAAACCATTAAATGGGAAGACATTTGTTTTGGTACGACCAAAATCATTGGTATTCTGTTTTAAATCTACCATTAGATATCCATGCGCCTCTAGAGTTGCATCCCTGTAGGCATCTTCAATGAATTTTGGGTTATCTGGTGACACTTATCGCGCTAAATATCTTATTTGAGTTTTATCTCGAGGGTTTTTAAAATATATTATATAACTTGAGTTTCAGGATATGTCTTTTTGCCCTTTACCCTGATGAAATAAATTTTGTGTTAAATAAAATACACTAAGATTCCTGTGATGACTACCTTTTGTAAATATATCCACAATTCTTTCATCGGACTCTCTCATTAGATCATCAATAATAACAAGATGTGGGTCTTCACCATCAAACATATTAAGATTTGGAATTCCTTGATGATAGTTAACATTTGGTAAATTATATAAAGGTTACATTTCATTAAAGCACCATGTGATCTCATTAAAATCATAATTACATATTTCTGTAACTGATTTTATGAAATTTGTTACAAAATTTGACTTCCCACATCTAAGGGGTGAAATAAAAAATGAAAGTGTTGGTGTAAACAATTAACATATATTGTGTACTATAACTAATTTTTTTAGGAAATCAAACAAAATTTAAGATTAATTTAAAATTTTATTTTCAAGCAATAACCACTTGTAAAAAACCCACACTTCATCACAAGAGGAATGTAAAATTTTGTGATTATTTTTTGCAAATATATGATTATTATTACACACATAACGTTTGTTTAAATTTATGACATTTACCAAATCATTGTATTTTGGACATTTGTTTTCTTCAATATTAAAAATTCTATCATTCGTCGTCAACAATTTTAAAAATTGTTTTCCTGCTGAAACACTTTGTATGCGATCACTTCATCTTAGCACAAATTTCTGATGTACCAATTTAATATGGGAATGATGTTCTCTTGCTTGTAGGCACATTTTAATTCTTCGGTCACGTCAAAATATGGAATGCCGTGCACGTGTGTTTCGCATAACGAATAACGAACAGTTTTTTTGTCTTTTGGCGACAAATAATTGAAAGGATAACTTGACCGAAACAAATAATGATCGATAAACGCATAATTTTTATTTCATAGTTTTAAGTCTAGAATAGCCATTTCTCTACATTGAAAATGTTTATATGTTATATACAACTAATGACAGTCATTGTTAAAAAAGTATTTTTTAACTTTTTCACTTTCTGCTACTGTCTTTGTATTTAGGGTTAGGAAATGTCCGTCGCGCTGCCTCAATGCGTGTTGGCGAACTTCACATGCCTTCGAAATTGTCTCAGACATACAGGTTTCTCACGATGTTTTCCTTCACCGCCGAGCACGTGGTAAATCAACACTTAAAATAGCAATTAACAATTTAATTGGTGCCAGCGGAGATCGAACCCAGGTCGCGTACTGTGAAATTTATAGCTTGCGCGTACCGTCTGAGCTTCCACGGCTTAATCATATACACACACAATATTTAAATATAATTTGTTAACTCTAAATCATACACACGTAAGAAAATAACAGAAAGAAAAGTAAGTTTGTCAATAGAATAAACACTTACATCCATGGCCTTTGATGCGTTGAAGTAACACAATTTTCGATTGATAGATCCACTGCGGTCAAACGACCATACACTAATTCCATGACTGCAGCTGCTCGGTCTTATATAGCACCGGTAAGTAATAATTCTAATCTAAAGAATTTTTATTATATTATATTACGATTTGTATATCACAAAGAATGCAATTTAATATTTAGGAATCACTATAATTGATCATTCCTATGTTAGTCATTGAGTAGATTGGTACTGTAATAAGCTACAAATAATGGGTTTTTCAACAAGAATTTGTTTTTCAATTGGGGCGACACCAACAACATGACAGTTTTGACATTTATTTTTTGACCTATTTGTAGTAGATCCTTTGGCAATTGCTACAAGGAATTCAATTTCGCTCGAAAATTGCATTAAAATAATTAAAATCGACTATGAAAATGGTAGTTCTGTTAAAGTTACGTTTCGTAAAATTCGTGATATTTTCGGACAACATAATCGTCCTTCTGAGACCGCTCTTAAGAATTTGGTCGCTAAATTTGAATCGACAGGTTCGGTACGAAATGCGCCAACACCAACGCGTTTTTGACCGGGTCGTTCAACCGAAAACATCGCAGCCGTGAGCCACAGTGTTGAAGAAGATCCAAATTTGTCAATTCCTCGACGTTCTCAACAAATGGGGTTATCGAAAACCACCACATGGCGAATTTTGCGTAAGGATTTGGCTTTGAAGCCTTACAAGGTTCAACTGGGGCATGAATTGAAGCTGACCGACCATTCACATCGCCGTAGATTCGCTCAATTCATTCAGGAACACCCCGCTGGTTTTTCTGAAAAAATCATTTTTTCAGACGAAGCCCATTTTCACTTGTCAGGGTACGTCAACAACCAAAATTGCCGCATTTGGGCTTCTGAAAATCCTAAAGCGATTATTGAGAAGCCATTGCATGCTCTACGTGTCACTGTATGGTGCGCTATGTGGTCTGGAGGCGTGATTGGGCCGTTTTTTTTTCGAAGATGAGGCTGGAAATGCGGTAACGGTCAATGGATCACGCTATCGCGAGATGTGTTAACATCTCAATTTTGGCCTAATATTGATGACATCGATATCACAAACATGTGATTTCAACAGGACGGTGCCACATGTCACACAGCCAACGAAACGGTCAATTTATTGCAAACCAAATTTCCCGATCGCATAATTTCACGAAATTCAGCTGTTAAATGGCCAGCCAGATCGTGTAATTTAACACCACTGGATTATTTTTTGTGGGGCTATGTTAAGGACAGAGTCCATACGGAGCCAGTCGAATCGATCGCGGCCTTAAAACTCAAAATCCGTGATGTGATTAACGAAATAGACCCGCCATTTTGCCAAAAAGTGATTAAAAACTTTGATGAAAGAATCGACATCTGTCAGCGTGGTCGTGGTGGACGTTTGCCAGATATCATTTTTCATTCATAATTGCCAAACTTTTCTCTTCGTAATACAATAAAAATTTGAATCATCTTCATCTAAACTCTTTGTTTTATTTTGTTTTAGAAAACAAAGTTCTTGTTGAAAAACCATTTAGCAGTAATATCATGGATACACCAGATGTACAACAACATTTGAAAAAGATTCACCCCAGTCTAGAAAATAATGTTTATGTTGCTAATAGACTGCCCATGTATACCCACGTACCAACGTATATAATATACAATTTGGATACAGATCTTAAACCAGGGTCACATTGGCTAGCTTTATATATCGATACGAATGACGTCGGTCAATATTTTGATTCATATGGACGGACACCTGTACGATATCATCTAGAGTTTTTAAAAAGAAATTGTAAAAGATGAAACTGGAATGTTGATAGGATTCAGAATGAGTGGACTTTAGTTTATGGCGAATATTGCTTAATGTATTTTCTATATAAGTTTCAGGGATGTTCAATGCATAGTTTTACGAGTATATTTACAGGGAACACATTGTACAACGATATTTTAGTGGATATATATAGATGTTTCGCTCCTATTTTATAGATAATAAGTAATAAGTTTTTGTATTTTGTAAATAAAAATTGTAACAAAATTAGGTAATGTGTTTTATTGATGATTCAGATTAGCGTTGTAGATAGGAACAAAGAAGTATAATACAATATCACTGATAAGCCGGCGCACACGCCGAGGAAGTATAGACAATGACAATATATAAGAACAATGGGACGCTAATGACGGTGGAGGCTCTCACCGGATATCAGTTAGATATTAGTTAATTAATCTGCACATCTGCGGAACCGTGCATCCTACGCAAAAACGGACCGCAGATTCGTGATCAGAGCATGCCAAAACCTTTATTTTTAGGATCGAGAGTCGACGAACGTTGTACCACTTCTGACTCAGTAAGCCAGAACTGGTACTAACTAACTACTAATAATAGTCGAAAGGTACCTCCTTCTCTTATGATTAGTTCAGATACTTTTTATATGTCGAATAAATGTGTGCGATAAGGTGAGACATCATTCAATCCACTCGCTAAGAATTCCGATCTAGGTTTAAAAATTCTTCGATGATTTTCGAACACTTCTGATCTACGTGCACATGTCATCATTACAGCCCTTCACAAGTCCACTGCTGAACATAGGCCTCCCCCAAGAAATAAATACCACAAAGCACGGTCCTGAGCCACCTGCATCCATCAACTTCTTGCATGCCTTACCAGGTCATCACTCCATCTAGTGGGGAGTCACTCAACACTACACCTACCGGTACGAAGCTGCTACTCGAGAACCTTTTTTCCCCATCGGTTGTCGTTTCTTCGAGCTATATGGCCGGACAATTGCCACTTCAACTTAATTCTCCGTTGGGCTATGTCAGTCACTCTGGTTCTACCGCGGATATCCTCATTTCTAACTTTATCACGCAGAGAAACCCAAGCATAGCCCTCTCCATAGCTCGCTGAGCGACCTTGCGCGTCCTCATACGGCCAGTAGTGAAGGACCACGTCTCGGATCCGTAAGTCATCAATGGCAACACGCACTGGTTGTACAGTCTCATTTTCAAGTTTTTCACCTGACGAGAAGATGTATTGTAATTTAAATGAAGTAAATAGATTGTACTCTTCGGTCTTCTGTACAATTTGCCACAGGGTATGTATATGGTAATATTCCACAGAGTTAAGATGTTTCACCCTAACACTTAATCATTAACGAAAAACCTATCGCTATGTACATAAAACTTTTGGAACATGTTTGCCTGCACCACGGATATTGACTAAGCGGTACAGTATCTCCAATGGCCAGCCAGGGTTTACTCAAAGAGCGCTGGCAGCATAAAATTAAGAGCTGAGAGAAACCCTGATAAAAAAATATTATACATTGGTCACGGATGAAGTGAAAATTAAGTAGCAGTCAAAGGCCTTATGACTATATCGACTACGGGTTTGATATTATATCTGATAATTTCGATGAAGCTACTGACGCATTAGTATTTAAATTGTTCGAACTGATCAAACGCAGATTTAAATTTTAATTAAAATCTGAGTTTGATCAGTCTTCGAAAAATTGGCCATAATTATATTTACTAATAAAATCATAATTTTATATTGCAATAAATACTCTTCACTGCTGGCCGTATGAAGAAGCTCAAAGTCGCTCAGCGAGCTACGGAGACGGCTATGCTCGAGGTTTTCTGCGTGATAAACGTAGAAATAAGGATATTCACAGTAGAACCAGAGACCGACATAGCCCAATGGATTAGTAAGCTAAAGTGGCAATGCGCCGGCCATACAGTTCGAAGAATCGACAACCGATGGGAGAAAAAGGGTTCTTGAGTGGCAGGCTCGTACCGTTGGGTGAGGTGCAGGGTGACTCCCTAATAGATGGAGTGACGACCTAGTAAGACGTGCAGGAAGTCGATGGATGCAGGTGGATCAGAACCGTGCTTTTTGGCACCCCTTGGGGGAGGCCTATGTTTAGCAGCGGACTTGTGAAGGGTTGTAGGCAATGAATGAAAAAATACTGAAAACCACTTTTACCAACGCTGAGCTTATGCGGACTGTGATGATTTGCTTATCGATAAAAATATCGACATAGTCCTCGCCTTACGTTGCTTACGCATGTAGACAGCGACACCAGTGTGCAATTTGATGGCATGCGTAAAAGTAATGAACACAAACACAAATGCTGTAGTGTGCGTGTATAGTGACGCGATTCAATTTTGCATTTGTAATGAAGTATACAGTACTGTGTTTTTTCTACGCCCCCTGAAATCGACAGTATTTTTGTTTAGGAATTATCTTCCATGGCCTCTCCAGTTAGTTGAATACTCAGTCTATACGCCAGTATATTCTACTAGGCTGCACTAAAAGTATCGGGAATGGAATATTTCCACTGTTTCTGTCATATTAAAATCCTTTTGATTGAAAACTTCTTGGTTTTAAAAAAATCTAATTTCTTGGTTAAAAAAAATTCTCGGTCTTGTCACAAGGCTTTGTCAAACTTGTTTAGTCGTTGAGAAAATGGAATTGACTAGAGAAAATTCAAGAGCGATTTATTATGACTTTCGAAGTGGTTTAACACAAAAACAGTGTGTTGACCGGATCATTTCTGCATTTGGTAATGAAGCTTCAACCAAAACCACAATTTATCGCTGGTTTGCTGAATTTCAACGTGGACGTGTCAAGCTCAGTGATGATCCCCGTCAAGGTCGTCCAAAAACTGCAGTCACCCAAGAAAACGTTGATGCTGTGCGTAAGCTGATTGAGGAAGATCGACATGTGACATACCGCGAAATTTAGGCAACTTTAGACATTGGCATGAGTCAAATACAAATAATCTTGCATGAACAATTAGGTGCAAAAAAGTAGTTTTCCCGATGGATACCGCATTCGCTCTGTGAAGAGAAAAAAGCGGCTCGCGTTACTTGGTGCGTCAGAACTCTCGAAATATTCCACGCAGGATCCTCAAATACTGTATACAACATCGTATCAGGTGACGAATCCTGGATATATGCGTACGAAACCGAAACAAAAAACCAGTCACGACTTTGGGTGTTCGAAAATGAATTAAAGCCAACAAAAATTGTTCGTTCACGGAGTGTTGCAATAAAAATGGTGGCCACGTTTGTCTCCGAAACCGGCCATGTTACGACTATTCCTCTTGAGGGACAAAGAACAGTTAATGCAGAATGGTATGCTAGCATTTGTTCGCCACAGGTTGTTTCTGAACTCCGTAAAGAGAACTGCAACCGCCGCATCATCCTCCATCACGACAATGCGAGTTCTCACACCGCACACAGAACAAAAGAGTTTTTAGAGAAAGAAAACATAGAATTATTAGACCATCTGCCGTACAGCCCCGACCTAAGCCCTAATGATTTCTATACTTTCCCTAAAATAAAGAATAAATTGCGTGGACAGAGATTTTTATCACCTGAAGAAGCTGTGGACGCCTACAAAACGGCCATTTTGGAGACCCCAACTTCCGAATGGAATGATTGCTTCAGTGATTGATTCCATCGTACGGAAAAATGTGTCAAATTTCGCGGAGAATACTTCGTAAAGCAATAAATACATTTTTAATAGTAATGTTGTGTCACTTAAGTCACACGTAAGTCTATGGCTATTAATAATATTTTATTAAAGGGGAATCCCCATATCTATGCGTTTTTATTATTCAAGAGGGGGCCAAACGAGCATGCGGCTCACCTGCTATTAGTGACTACTGCCGCCCATGATCAACCGCAAAACCAGGGGAACTGCAGGTTCGTTGCCGGCCCTTTAGAAAGGAGTAAGCTCTTTTCTTGAAGGTCCCCAGGTCGTATCGGTCCGGGAAAATCGCCGGTGGTGGACTATTCCACAGAGAGGTCATACGCGGAAGAAAACTCCTTGTGAAAAGTACAGTGGTAGACCGCCAAGCATCCAGATGGTGTGGATGGTATCGGGACGTTTGCCGCGTAGTGCGTTCACGAAATTTGGCGGCTGAGATTAATCCGAACAATTGCTCAGAGCACTCCTCACGGTATATGCGAAAAAAAATGCAAACAGATGTAACATCTCTTCGCAGCGCCAGTGAATCGAGCAAATCGGAAAGCACTTGGTCGTCGACGATTCGAGCAGCTCTGCGTTAAATGCCGTCAAGTGAAAGGAGCTGGGGAGCTCCAGCCCAGAGATGGGAACAGCCTGCCGAACCTGTGCCTTGTAAAGTTGCAGGCGATGTGCCGGCATGAAGTACTGTCCCGCTCTGTTGAGCACGCCAAGCTTTTTAGAAGCCAATTTGACCTTCTCTTCCAAGTGACCACGAAACTGCACGTCTCTCGATATGTCGACGTCGAGGATTCTGATACTGTTTGAGGCTAAAATAAAAAGGAAAATGAAAAAGTAAAAAGCGTTACGTGGTGGCTCTTTCGGCATTGGTGTAATATAATTACCTAATTTAAAAATTTGTTTAGATTTCAGTAATTTATTCCCACTTATCACTTATCATTTGTCTGTTGCACTTGCCACTCGCACTTGTCACTTCTCCTTAATGCCTGTATTCACTTGGATTAGGGATTAGTACATGTGGTTAGTGTACATGCGTAGTGATTAGAAACAAACACGTCTGGACAGCGATAGATTAGTGTAAGTGGTTAGTAACCTGCGTAGTAAAGTGAATAGAAGCGTGTTCTATTATTTTTTTGCGAGTGGTCTTTGACTATTCACGTCCCGTGCGCCCTCCCTTTCTCCTCACTCGTAGCATGTTTGGCACTTAATACGTCTGGACAGCAGTGTTTAGTGTTTAGCGTTGAGCGTCGGATGCTAGCTTGTGTTGAAAAAATGGCAAAGTGGACCGAAGACATAATCAAAAATTTGTGCAGGAGTATCTAAAAAATTAATGTCTTTACGATAGTAAATACCCTAACTGCAAAATTAAAGGAGCTCGAGATGTGGCATTTCTACGTATAAGTGAAGCTATGAACATACCGGGGTTTGGAAGGAAAGAAGTTTGCGCTAAAAGAAGAAACTTGAGATCTACGTATTCGGGAGAGGTTAAGAAAGTTAAACAGAGTACTTGCTGGTCAACGGCTAACAAATGAATTTACCAAACACAGCCACTAAACAGTGGACATTATTTACACTACACACCTGCACTAATCACCCGCAATTACTAATAACCTGCACTCGCACTAATCAAATGAATACAGGCCTTTACCCGTACACAGAGAAACCTATAGATAGATTAGCGTGGCCTCGAGTGAGAAAGGACGATAACGTAGTTTTAGGTTATACAATAATCTTTATGATTTGTAAACATGTTTAGATAAAAATATTAATTGTTCTAAGAACTGAACAAGATTCACCTCGCACTAAACAAGATTAAGCTCACAAAACACCTTTTTCTCACTTAAACCAACTTGTAAACTCTTTAGATCGCTACGAACTGTCAAAGTTGTTTAGCAAAGTGTAGTTTACTAAACAAAAAAACCAGCACGGAGAAAGGGACAAACAATCACACCGCTCTGTCTCATTTACCAAACACAGCCACTAAACAGAATTGGACATTATTTAGTCTACACACCTGCACTAATCACCCGCAATTACTAATCACCTGCACTCGTACTAATCAAATGAAAACAGGCCTTTACCGCACAGAGTACTTTTTGCTTTACCGGAAGTCACCGGGGATTCTCCGGTACTCACTGCTCCGGTGCACACTGCAAACTCTATTTGTTACATTAGTCGTCAGTTTCTCTCTATTCCAGGTATATATAATTTACTCTGTGTTCTCTATCTAGTCTGTGCACTAGGGATGATCGATGTTACAGAAACATCGATGATGACATCGATGCTGATATCGATAGCTTAACATCGATGTTCGATGTTTATCCTACTTAAAACATCGATGTTGGCCGTTATCGATGTTATAGCACATGTGTTACAACCTATTTAGTAGGTTAAAATTAGATGTACAAAAAATTTGTAGTGTTGTTTATGGTTTATTATTAATGAAACTAAATAAATTAATAACACATTCAGTGTGAAACAGTAATTTAAAAATGGGAAAAACTTAACAAATACTTAGTTAATTTGTTATATTTTTTGCCGATAATGATTCATATTATTATTTTGATATTTAAATGTTCCTATACAATTATAAATCTACGATCTACTATCCTATTTTACGATTTAGACGTAGGTTTTATATTAACAACTCATAGCGCGAAATAAAAAATGATTTTAGAGGAAAAATTAACAAACTTCACAATAACAAAATAATTGACTTTTCCGTCACCTTTGTTCACACAATTTTTAATCAGGTAGCCCAGGCAGTAAATGTCCATAGCAGTTTATAAAATGCACTGTAGATTGCACTTTGCAGTGAAATTGTCTATGCTCACGATTGTCCAGTGTTTTATTCTCATAAACTTCAAGCAAACCATAAACTTATTATCCCAAGCTCAAAAAAACAGCTAAATATGATTAAATTGTGTAGATACATATTGTTTCGAAATTATGTGTGTATAGACAGCAAGGGAAAAATAATTAATTTGAATATCAATTTATGTCGAATAGTAATAACGGCGACAGCCGATAACGACACCACAATAACAAAGCGAAAGTAGTTAAAACAGTGACATTACAGTTCACACTCGACGGGGAGTTTGACACAACATAATGATAGTTTTTTAGGTGATCGATGCATTTAGGAATCCTTAATTATTCAAAATTTTAAACCTTTAATAGGAGATGAAATATTTAGTTAATATTGATTTCGCGGGTTCGTATTGTTCACAAGTTCTTATTAATCGATTATTGGTTCATTGACATCGATGTTTGACATGTGGCAACATCAATGTTTCGATGTTTAACGTGTGGTAACATCGATGATCATCGGACATCCCTACTGTGCAGTGTGCACTTTAGTATTAGTTAGTAGTGTAACGTTTTAGAAGGGTGCTAAAAGTTTAAACAAATTTTTAAATTAGGTATATTATATCTCAACAATGCCGAAAAAGCCAGCACGTAACGCTTTTTATTTTTTCATGGTGGATTTTAAAGAACAACAAAGGAAAAAGGGGATTCATTATGGGAATATGGCAGAGGTAGCAGAAGCGGCTGGTCCAGTTTGGAGGGTATTGTAAAGAAATATATCTTAATCTGTAATAAAAAAGTATTTTAAACCATAATATCTAACTTAACGGTTTTCGGTAGTTACTTTTCTAGTTTAGTATTTTAAAGGCAGGACCTCCCTTTTAAAGGAGGTGTTTAAAGATCGTTTTCTTCACTTTGTAGTTTCAGAGTTAGGTTTTATGTAAAAAAAGTGTCGGTCAACCATAAAAAACCATAAAAAAACTTACAGTGGAATTGATAGTTCAAGCTTTTATGAATAATAAATCTTATTTATGTTAGTATAGTCCCAAAAATTTGATGTAGTATTCATCTTTTTTTACGTTAACATGATAGCTAAATTGCAACCATATTGTGGGTGCAGCACGAATGGGTCGGTCGACCGGGGAAGGACAGCACTCTCACAGAACACCAGTGTAAAATAGCAGCTTAATACTGCTGTGTTTCGTATGGTGAGTGTAGAGATCCGGAGACCCTTTTTTACTGGCAACGAGGCATTTCATCCTAGTCCTCAGGGGTGACAACGCATCTGCGTTTTGATTCTTAATCGAGCATAAATGTAGATGTCTATGGGCACAGCATCCACTTACCATCAGGTGGACTGTGTGCTTGTACACATAATTAGGTTCAAAAATTAGTGTTTTTAGAAAGGCATAATGGCGGAAGCACTGTATGGGTGGCAGCAAGCTGCCATGTAAAGGTGAAGGAGATGCAATTATGCAGCCATAGTTTCAATCGTAAGTTGGTTGTATGTATGTTGCCTAAAACAAAATATGTAAAATTACCAGTTGTTATCTAAAACAAAATATGTAAAAATACCAGTTGTCATCTAAAAACATTTTATATAGAAATACCAGTTGTTGCATCAACTCTATCATATTGGCTATTGAAAGCCACAATCTTGTCCAATTCCTTCTTTTCCTCGCCCATTTACACAAAAAGATAACTAAAGAATTGCTTAAAAAGAAGAATTAAAGAGATTAGATTTTTTTTTTTTTATATCTAAAACCTTACAAAGGTTTCACGCAGAGCATCTCTTCTCCTCTAAAAATTAATGTATATTTTTCCAAATGTAGTAATTCATTTTTTAAGAGATTTATGTAGTGAGAGGCAAGTTTTACTGACTAATTATTGATGATTTTAAAAATATTATAATAGCCAAATTGTTCTACTAATATTTCTTATGTTATGTCAACAAAAGATGTTTGACTTCTTTAAACTAAGTAGTAATTTGTAAAGGGTGATCAAACGGTGCAACCGTTTAAAACCATGTAAAATTTAGAACTTGCAATTCAGTCAAAGCTTATTTTTATGTAATAAATAATTCTATGTAATCTTTTTTGCCATATAAAGGCAGAGAAGAGTCATTACCTGTTTGGTAATACAAATAATTAGGATCTTTTACCATAATTATGTTATTCTGTTATATCAGGTATATGGCTCCTTAATTACTATACTTAATAAATACATCACTACTGCAATAAGTTACCCTGTAAGGGTAGCTCATCATTACAGCCTTTCACAAGTCCACTGCTGCCTGCCAAGTATGCTGCTTGCCTCCCCCAAGGAATGCACAAAGCACGGTCCTGAGCTGCCTGCATCTACTAACTTCCTGCATGTTACCAAGTCGTCACTACATCTAGTGAGGGGTAGAATTTTTTTCACCATCGGTTGTCAATTCTTCTAGCTATATGGCCGGCCCATTGCCACTTCAGATTACCAAGCCATTGGGCTATGTCAGTCACTCTGGTTCTACTGTGGATGTCCTAACTTCTAAGTTTATCTTGTATTTAAAGAATTAGGGTGACAAATGTGCACATAGTCCACCTGATGGTAAGTGGATGCTGTGGCCTATAGACATCTACATTTATCCTCAATTAAGAATCAAAATGCAGATGCGTTGTCACCCTTAAGGACTAAGATGAAATGCCTCGATTCCAGTAAAACGGCTCTCCGGTTCTCTACACTCACCATACGAAACACAGCAACATTAAGCTGCTATTTTACGATGGTATTCTGTGAGAGCGTGGTCCTTCCCCGGTCGAGCCGACCCATTTCATGCTACATGCTACAATCATAATATAGCTGCAGCGTGGCTCTACCACTTATAAACACGCTGTATGATTTTGCATATATGAAAATAATATGCAAAATCATGCGGAGAGACTCCGAGTATAGCCTTCCCCATAGCTCACTCAGCAACCATGAGTTGTAATGGTAACTGTTAGCATGTAATAATAAATAAAATAAGTTAAAGGGGCCCATCACATGTAGCCTAGGTGGAATATTTTGTGGTAAAGATGTAAGATGCCTCTAAGAAACATTGATATAGGGTCCACTAGTGCTAGGCTATGCAACTGATTTTAACATTAAGATTGCATATTTATGTTACATGCAGGATGCGCCAAGTTCTACCAGAGCAAAATTTGAAGATATGGCTAAAAAGGCTAAGCAGAAGTATAATGTTCCTGAAATGAAATACACAAGCACAGGTAAAACATATAAAACTTGACCTTCAGATAAAAAATGTATAAAATATTTAAAAAGTATAATAAAAAATGGAAAAAATGTTTTCTTTTCCTTATTTATTTGTGATTTGTCAGGTATATCTCTTGCTGAAATAGAACGACAAGAAAGAGAAGCTCGTGAGGCACAAGAAGCCGAGCTGGAGGATATTAAGAATCTAGTCACACTTAACTTTGTTAAAGGAAGTAAGTACACTTACATAACAATAATATTCCTTTACTAGTGTAATAACTTCTTATATTTACTCTAATACTACGTATTGAGTAAAACTATTTTCAATAAAACTAATTTTACAGATTTTATCACATTTAATATACTTAATGTTAATATCCAACATTTCGGGTGCTTTGCAGCACCCATGGTCACGGGTGGTGTAAAGTACTTTTATTCAATATTTAATAATAATAATAAATATAAGAAATCATTATGTAAAACTATTTTACGAATTTTATCGCGTTTAATTCACTTATTTTTAATTCCCGACGTTGCCGGTGCTTTACCCTTAGCTTCTTGCAAGATACTGTAAAACTCGTTTCGCGTAGATCAACACAAACATATATTCAAAGACTGACAGTCAGTCTGGAAAAGAGGCATTCCATTTTAGTCCTCATGGCTGACAACGTATCTCCACTTTTAATTTGCAAATGAGGATAGATGTAGATGTCTATGGACTATTTTTTTCTGAACCAGTTGTGAAGGTAAAAATGACCACACTTTAAAGGTAAAATAAGAATTACTTGTAATCTATATTAAATAAAAACATTGTTAAGGAGTATGCAGAGATATATTTGTTTCACAATTTCCATATTGACCAAGCTCAGGCTCGTCTTATAGCTCTTAATTAGGCGCATGAAGAAAATTACACAATTAGTCGCATGGGGTCTCTAGTGACCCCAAATATATGTTGAAAATAGATGTTAGAAATAAATAAAACAAAGTATGTTTTATCAAAACTATTAATGTTAATGAATTAAAACATAGGGTTGACTTTAAATAATTAACATAAAACAAACATAAACACTCACGCCAGTCTCCCAGAGGGGTAGGCAGAGACTACAGACTTCCATTTGGCACGATCCTGACACACCTCTCTCGCCTCCTTCACATCCATACACCTACGCATACATGCTCGTCGGTTAAGGGTACTCCTAATTTGGCCCGTTTTCAATAAATCGCCAATTTGCTCGATAAATTTTCGCCTAGGACGTCTCTTTCCGATTCTGCCATTCACTTCTGCACCATAAATTTTCTTTGTCACTCTTTCCTCATTCATTCTTTCCACATGACCAAACCACCGAAGCATTCCTTTCTTAATCCTGGTCACCACGTCATCTTGCAAACCACACTCTTCTCTTATTACACAATTTCTTGCCCTGTCATTCAGATTCAGCTCTTAACGACCGCATTTCTACTGCGTTTATTCTACTCTCGTGCTTCTTCTGCCACACCCAACTTTCACTACCATACTTCTTTAATCTGAGACCATACGTTAAAGTAGGGACCAACACAGCATTGTGAATTGCCATACGTGCCTTTTTCGACACATTTTGACTCTTCACAATAGGATTAAATAATTAAAAAATAACAAAACTTCTAATCACTCTCTAAACTACTTATTTTTTGTTTAGCCGAGATCAGCGTCATAAAAATTAATCCGATTCGTCAGCAGATTCTTGTATTCTGCATCCGACACACCCTCAGATCATACATATAAACAACAGGAGATATGCTCAGTAGTTGAAAATGTATCGGAACCCGGTGTCTCCAGTTGGCCCCTACCACGCGCCAACTACTACATATGCACAGCAATAGATACACAATCGCGCACACACTCGCATTTTATAAATCAAAACATACTACACAACTAATTATAAACCTTATCTCATCATACGCAGCGTGCATTTACCATGCACCGTACAAAACTTATTCACACAAAAACATCTGTCGCTATCATTATTCATTCACAAAAGCCGGCAGCGGCTGCTTCACGAAACTATCGTGTGAGTGAGAGTATCAGTAAAACACTTATCCATTGCGCTATTAGACCAGCTGATTCACAGGTCGATTTGTACTAAGCAAGCAATGGTTTTTGTTCCTAAAGAAAACATTTGATTTGGTTTTTCATCGTGTTTCTAGTACCACGAAGTAATGTTTTAATAAATTGAATAAGAAAAACATTAATATTTTAGTACTTACGTGTGAAATGAGATGCCATCTTTCATGTAATTCACAATACAGCCGTTATTTTTGCAAACAATCACTGAACAACGCGGCATTTTGTCAAAAATCACGAGCAGTGAAGACGTCACAAGTTGACATTCGACTAATTACCGAAACTGGCATCAGGCCGCTTTGCGGCCAGATGCGTTCGCAAGTGCCACGCCTCCTTGCCATATCTCTTGTTGTTTATATGATCTGAGGACACACCTATATACCCTAAAGTGTTGTTAACAAATAAATTTACCATACTTTGGTATTTGCCGATTTTTCGGCGATTTTATAGTAGGAACAGCACGCTGTTGAAATTGACGTAGCAGCAGCACTTGTTTCCTAAAAAAAATCTTTAAAACAATACGCTTTATGTGTGTGTTACCTAGGCGGCACTAAAAGTATCGGGAATGGAATATTTCCACTGTTCCTGTCATATAAAAATCTTTTTAATTGAAAACTCCTTGGTTTTAAAAATCGAATACCATTTATTTATTTAAAAAAAGATTCTCGGTCTCGTCACAAGGTTTTGTTAAACTTGTTTAGTCGTTGTGAAAATGGAATTGACTAGAGAAAATTCAAGAGCGATAATTTATTATGACTTTTGAAGTGGTTTAACACAAAAACAGTGTGTTGACCGGATGATTTCTGCGTTTGTTGATGAAGCTCCATCCAAAACCACAATTTATCGCTGGTTTGCTGAATTTCAACGTGGACGTGTCAAGCTCAGTGATGATCCCCGTCAAGGTCGTCCAAAAACTGCAGTCACCCAAGAAAACGTTGATGCTGTGCGTAAGCTGATTGAGGAAGATCGACATGTGACATACCGCGAAATTCAGGCAACTTTAGACATTGGCATGAGTCAAATACAAATAATCTTGCATGAACAATTAGGTGTAAAAATGCTGTTTTCCCGATGGATACCGCATTCGCTCTGTGAAGAGCAAAAAGCGGCTCGCGTTACTTGGTGCGTCAGAACTCTCGAAATATTCCACGCAGGACCCTCAAATGCTGTATACAACATCGTATCAGGTGACGAATCCTGGATATACGCGTACGAACCCGAAACAAAAAACCAGTCACGAGTTTGGGTGTTCGAAAATGAGTTAAAGCTAACAAAAATTGTTCGTTTACGGAGAGGAGTCTCCGTCGTACGGAGTGTTGCAAAAAAAATGGTGGCCACGTTTGTCTCCAAAACCGCCCATGTTACGACTATTCCTCTTGAGGGACAAAGAACGGTTAATGCAGAATGGTATCCTAGCATTTGTTTGCCACAGGTCGTTTCTGAACTCCGTAAAGAGAACTGCAACCGACGCATCATTCTCCATCACGACAATGCGAGTTCTCACACCGCACACAGAACAAAAGTTTTTAGAGCAAGAAAACATAGAATTATTATACCATCCGTCGTACAGCCCCGACCTAAGCCCTAATGATTTCTATACTTTCCCTAAAATAAAGAATAAATTGCGTGGACAGAGATTTTCATCACCTGAAGAAGCTGAGGACGCCTACGAAACGGCCATTTTGGAGACCCCAACTTCCGAATGGAATGGTTGCTTCAATGATTGGTTCCATCGTATGGGAAAAATGTGTCAAATTTCGCGGAGAATACTTCAAAAAGCAATAAATACATTTTTAAATAGTAATGTTGTGTCACTTCCTTAATTCCCGAAATTTTCAGTGCCGCCCTCGTACCCTTATCAGCATATAGCATTAATGATAGCATTAGCAGAACACATCCGCCAGCCATTGCAGTATCTCTCTTTTGCGAGTCATCTTAAAACTGCAAACTGAAAAAAAGAAAATTGAATAAAAATAAATACAAAAATAGCTAAAATAAATATGGTACCTTAACTGTACACAAATACTAATAAAAGCAAATGATAATATATGAATACAAACTAAGTAAAAACACAAACATTTTAACTTACCTCCGCCAAGAAATGTTACGTAAGTGGTCGCATGGGGTCACATCTACGTACGCGTAGATGTTTCGGCCACGGCTAATTTGCTTACCTCGCAGGGAATGCGATAGCTAAAAGTGCGCAAGTGCGCTTTAAACATTCAGACACAATATTTTTTCAATTTGAAATTGTCTTGACTCCATGCGCCTAATTAACCTGTTTCGACTAAGGTGGTTCTAGTCACTAGTTATACATACTTTACCATCAAGTGATCTCGTCATTACTCGATGAGGATAGCTTGGGCATAGTCATAGATAAAAGAAATATATTTATATGGGCATAGTCGTAGGTATCCAACTAAGAGCGGCGAATGGTCAATCTCATAAGTGCCCTGGTTGCTTTACGTAATTTCATGTAAGAAAGGTATTGAATAGGTTTTCCCGTCACGGTTCTTTGAACGATGTCATTCGAAGAGCTTTTGTCTCAATAAATGTTTCCTCGGTTTTAGAGCTTTGTCGAATATTTTTACTTTATGGCATGTTAATATTGTTTTATGTGAGCCACGCTGCTGCTATATTATAGTTGTAGCACGAATGGGCCGGCTCGACCGGGACAGGACCACGCTCTCACAGAATACCAGCGTGAAATAGTAGCTTAATGCTGCCGTGTTTCGTATGGTGAGTGTAGAGAACTGGAGAACCTTTTTACTGGAATCGAGGCATTCCATCTTAGTCCTCAGGAGTGACAACGCATTTGCATTTTGATCCATAATTGAGGATAAATGGGGATGTCTAATGTCTATGGGCCACAGCATCCATTTACCATCAGGTGGACTGTGTGCTCGTTTGTCATCCAATGCTATAAAATATTTAGAGACGGTGGCAGGAGATCCGACGGTATACCTTTGGTCCTTTGGGACAGAGGTAAAGCTAGAGTGGGTAGCTACTTGCGTAGACACTGGCAGTCTCGTATCTTAGGGGTATCTCGTTTAGAGCCTTGGCGCCATCAGAGGCAGCTACTACGCGTTCATTTCGAGTTTGCCGTCGTAGACCGTTACGACGTCACAGCTGACGGTACCGTAGACGAAAAAAGTCATCATGTTTATGTTTTTTAGTATTCATATTTTCAATAAAGTTAAATAATAACGTGTTCGATGAAATAAAATATTTTTATTTTATATTTTACAATGAGTAAAATATAAAATATTTATATTTTACTCATTGTAACAGAACAAATTAACGAATATCAACAGAAACAAAAACAAAAAATCAACAGTAACAAAAACAACAGCAAAAACAGTAACAAACTAGAGAACGTACGGGAGCATAAAAAACGGACGTAAGTACACTTCGACGTTGCTATCGGTACTAAAAGGGTGACGCTTGAGGCGCGGAATGAGGGGGCGCGGCGGGAGGTAACGGCATTCTTGAAGTGAACGACTAGTATATGTACTAAGTAAATGGCGCAAATATGAGTCCCTGAGAGGTGACTCCATATTTGTGCTATTTGCTGTAGAGTAGAAGTTCATAAAGGAACGGTATAAGCGGTTGGTCATTGCCGCTGGTGATAAGAGGCCTGATTCTTCTCTCGCTCGAAGTCTAAGTATAGCCATCAGAGAGGAAACGCAGTTTTCTCGGCACGATACAACGCGGAGTAGTTCTGTATGATAATTTAAGTTTTTAGTTTATTAGTTTAAAGAGTTTTTTAAATGTTTTATTTATTCAATGTTAAGTAAATAAATGATTATAATTTAAAAAATATGCTAATCTATTCTTACCTCATTTTGAGCAGAACTATATTTGCTAGAGCTTGTCTAAACTGAAATGACGCGCCCCACTACTTAATTAGTTGATTTCGATGTGTGAGTGTAAATATTAATAACGACGCTTCATCTGTGTTTGAGCGTCGACTGCTCCACGAATTATGATCTGTATGCCTACGTGACGGTCGACTAGTCGCGTGATAAATCCGACAACGCTCTCCTTAGGGAGC
Organism: Parnassius smintheus behrii; assembly: GCA_036936625.1. NCBI lineage: Eukaryota > Metazoa > Arthropoda > Insecta > Lepidoptera > Papilionidae > Parnassius > Parnassius smintheus. Next base: position 38,331,219 of record JAUPFT010000019.1, on the reverse strand, counting down.
AGCGTTTGGGGCATTGTATGAAACAAAACGTCCGCTCTCTGCCACCTTCAGGCAATTATAACAAGTTGGACAAAAAATCCGAAACCGACGCGTGCTCCTACGCTTGAGTCTCACCGACAACCGAATGACCAATTACAATGGCATTTGTATATGTATTGCGTCTATATTTTAAATTTGCTTGTATGCGTTAATGCGATAGTGGGGCGCGTCATTTCAGCTTAGACGATCTATACCTAATTTACATAAATGGGGGCGTCCCATTACAACTTCGCGTCAACTGTAATTCCGAAAAAAAAACAGTAAATTCAACAAGACTATTTTAAAAGCACACTGGTATTTTACCTGTTTAACATTCGGTGCTGCGAATTTAATATATTATTTTATTTTATTACTGTTTAAAAGCAAAATGTTGACCACAAACCATTGCCCAAAGACTATATAACCACTTGACTGCGCATACAGTGCCCCGACGCTCGAAAACTATTAGTATTTTGTCGCCTATGCAACGGCTATGGTACTATTAACCATTTTAGTATTGTCCAAGTGCTAGACCTGTGTGCACGCTAAATTAATGCAAATTTTTATAACTTTAATGCAATTATAATGCATCAAAATGCCTTCATGCGCAGTGAAGTGGTGTGGGAAACATTCCAGGACAGATGTCCAAAAATAATGGAAGAAATTTTTCATTGCTAAGTAAAAAATACGAAAATTATTGTTGATTAATTCAGATTATGAGCCACCGCAGGGGTCTATCTAAAACGGTGGCCGGGTAAATAACGACATGGTTGAGTCGCACGTTGATGTCTTTTGGAAAAGTCTCGTTCTATTATTAGACAATTCTAATGCTTCTATCCCTTTCTTTCTCTTTGTATGTTTATCGTAAACATTAGTACTTACTGTACCTTTAATAGCTGAAAGTCGATATCGAAAATAATAAAATTATTAAGATCATTCAATTAACACACTGTGAATAAATACTTATCTACTTTTAACCGTATTCATAAAAAAGAGGAGGTTCTCAGTTTGTCGGTATTTTTTATAGTTATCTAGTTAAATTAGTTAGATTGTTGTACCAAATCAGAACGGCTTACAATTTCAAAAGGACACTAAAGACAAGTTATCGTCCGGATCCACTACAGTAATAGATATTTGTCGTCGTTGTAAAATTTTTAATAGGAGGGCGATCAATGAGAGTGGTTCAAAAGTGCTGTCTTCGAAATATAATATCAATTATTCTATGAGAACGGCTTTAAAATCTCTGATTAGGTATTATTGATTCCCGGATATTCATTTTCATCAATATGAAATAGAATCAAAAAATCATTTAATTGAGTTAGCAAGATGCATAATTTACAAATTTGTAGACGCTTGTTTATATTTTTTATAAAGAACAATCAGGACCCTTAAACTTCAATTCGAAATAAATATAAAAAATTAATCATTTTAAAAATCAATAATAATAAATACATGTTTTCGTTGTAACTGATTGACTTTGATTATATATTATTTATATGATTTTAACTGAGTATTTTTCATAATGATAAAATCCATTTTATCGATAACGAATATTTTCCTTTATTAAGAAGAGCAACCCTAATGATAGCCATAACAACGCAACTTGACCATTTGCAGCCACGCGTTCTTCCTCGTCCCCCGGCCCGCAGTAGTGAGTCGTATGCTTAGAAGAAATCTGCCTATAAGCTCTCTAGTGGTTATATTCTCTATGCCATTGCCAGTGTAACTGCCTTTGTAAAAGCATTATACTATAACATATAGTTCATATTCAGAACTTTATCAATTTCTGATTAAAGAATATTGTAGGTAGACGAAATATTTTACTATTCCGTTTATAATAAACAAATCGTTTGTTACAATGAAACGTTCATTGTAACAAACGATTTGTTCACATCGACTTGACCGTATTTACTAATCGCATTCAAAGAAGGATGAAGGTGGTTAATTGTTCATTGCGTGATAAGAACGCTCAGATATAAAGTTGCCTTTCAAGTTCTACTGGCGACGTAAGTGTAAATACCGCCTAAAACAAAAGGTGCTGTATCTTTTTAGTGGACCTTTTATTTTTTAAGATTAATGTATTTTTCACCGTGTAGTGGCGTTGCAGGAATATCTACTACGCCCATATCGCCTCTTGTCCTAGGAGGCGACAGTCTAAAACAAACCAAGAGAAGGCAGCAGCGTTTTTTTAATAACAAGTAAAAAATAAAAACAGTGGTTGCCAACCTGCCTGCCAAGTGTGCCACTAATGGCAAATGTCCCCCAAATGTATAGGAGGCCTATGTTTAACAGTGGACTTTTGATCGGCTGTAATAAATGATGAAAAAAATTTCTGGGTTTTCGTCCATGTTTATTATTTTATTGCAATTACATTTTATTGGAATCTCGCCCCTTTTCGGTTTTACGATACTTCCTGCTGATGATTCAACTTTGAAAATGTTATAAACCGACTTCATAGTGGGTACTAAAAATAATATACATAATTTGAAATCGGTTGACGTGCTATAGAATTATTTCCCAATACGCCCTGCATTGTATATACTTAGGAATGCCAAATCGGAAAACCAAAATATCTGGACAAAGTTTTAAAATGTCGGGATTTGGGGGTTGTTGTCGGGAGAAAAGGTTTATTAAAAATTAAAATGTAAAATAAAAAGTTTATTTTTTAAATTAATAGGCTACAAAAAGACTAAATTTGTTTACACATAATAATTTTACACATGTATATGGCATTATACTAACCAGTTCACCGATTTGAATTCTTTAATGGTATTCAGAAAGATTTAAAATTCAAACAATTTACTTCAAAGTTTAATCTAATTACTAACTCAGCTTTTATTATGAAGAGAAGCTGTTTGTCTAGAGATTTTGAGTTTTGTCGGGAGTCTGGAAGATCATTTAAAATTTCGGGAGAATCCAGGCGAATCCCGGCCATCTGGCAACCCTATATATACTATATGCCGCCTTTACAAATAATTGAATTTGATGCTTTCTCGTGGATCCCATCATCAGATCTCGACCAAATTTATATGGGACTACATCATACCGTACCGTAACGGCGTAGTAAAGAATTAACACTGAACACGAATTGAGAACCTCCTCCTTTTTCGAAATCGGTTGAATATACAGTATTAATTTCTGGTATACGGTATACTTCTACATATGTATATCGATTTCGTTGTAAATTTATGATGGGCTACGCGTCTAAAGCCACTGACACCTGTCAGTGGTTTTTCAAGAAATTACTGTAATTTTACATATTCCTTTTTTCCAATCTAATTAAATTCTATTTTATAATTGAAAATTTGCAAAATAATTGAATGTGATATCCCCTGGTTAGGTTTGGAGCTTTGATCATATAATAAAATAATCAAAGGTTTGGAGTTTGGGGATCTAAAATTTTCATTTGTAAACCGTTACGGGAATCACGGAACACAGGTTCGGAAAAATTACGAAACATCACAAGGGGGAGGGGGTAGTGAGATATCACGTGTATTTATTTTTTCGTTGAACGCGCCATTTCTAAACTGAAAAGCGGCGTGTGATCCTAACTCGCCGTTGCCAGACAACGATTTCCAACACTTCATCAGTCCTCCAGTGGCTTAAATTGATTTAAATTGTCACTAATCGCCTCCGAAATACCACTTTAAATTTTTCGCATCTTGCGGTTGCTATAAAACGGGACGTTATAAGTACCTGCGTTCCGAAGCTGTCCTCTGGTACACCGGGACAGAGTATCAAAAAAGGGGTGGTCTCGTTCTAAACACCACACGTCCCGGTCACACTAGGTATAGCACGCAATCTTTATTTACGCAATATTGTATACACGTGGTAGATCTATGCTGCAGCTATACATATGTACTATACACATGAGTATGCTTGTAGCACGAATGTGTCAGTCAGCTCGATCGGAGAAGGAACACGCTCTCACAGAATAGCAGTATAAAATAGTAGCTCAATGTTGCTGTATTTCGTATGATGAGTGTAGACAATGTAGTGTTATGCTACTTACATACCATTTTACACTATTTTTAATTTATTTTTCCATTCTGTTTTCTATTTTCTGCATTCATCTCAAAACTAGATATTTTGCATCACCTTTATTTCCATAGGAACCTGTAACATTTTTAAACCATAAGAACACAATAACAAATCATTTTCACGTCGTATTTTCACGTTATCAGCACTTTTTAAATCGATGTCAATGGAGTCTACCTTTTTCGGTCTTTTATTTAGTTCTCTGTAACTCTGCAATTTCGGGTTTCGGGCGCGCTGTTGCGCTACTTTTTTTTCCTATATAAATAATATCTCATTTTTCACTTAAATCTTGCCGTTTCTGTATTACGAGCCTAAAACCAAAATTTGACATGTTTTGACATCGTTGTTTATCAGGTTGTCATGGCAATTTTTATTCAAATATCGTTACCGGCCTGATGTTTTTACTTCAAAATACTCCTTTCTTCTTGGCCATTTACAAGAATTTGCTTTTAATTTAAATAATTTCAAATTTAATGAGAATAATTTTCCGTTCTTAGGCCAGATCCGTCAAAAAGCAAAAAATAAGCCGAACAATCGGCGAATGGGGGAGTCGGACTTGAGCTTTGATACTTGAAGCATCTCCTAAAGGCTTTTTCCGCACTGCCTCGGGATCCTGCAAGCCTCTGCCCGCTCCTTAAGTCGTCGCCTAGCTACGCCTACGCCTCCGCCTACTAGTGCGCTGTGTTTACCTACTTCAAACGCTGCGTGCCTACTCCAGACGTTGCGTGGACCTACTCCAGACGTTGCGTGGACCTACTCCAGACGCTGCGTGTCTATTCCGGACGCTGTGTGTGTCTACTCCGGAAGTTGCGTTTGCCTACTTCAAGCGCTGCGTATACTTACTTCAAACGCTGCGTGCCTACTCCAGACGTTGCGTGTACTTAGTCCAAGCGCTGCGTGTACCTTCTCCAGACGCTGCGTGTGCTTTCTCCAGATTCTGCGTGTACCTAGAGCAGGAGCTGTGCACCTATCATAGGCATAGCCTGTGCATACTTCGTTGCAGTATTTTTATCTTTGTTATTTTTTTTTAATAATATTGTAAATCACTATCTTCATTACAACCCATCATCACCTTCATACCTTTTTTTTATAAAAGAATCTGTAAAACTTTACAAATTTTTAAATCATTTATTTTATTTTGGTTGTTTTCGTTGTAGTTATTTAGGTTCTTTAGTTTTTTATTGTCGCTTCACGACATTTGGCGCCCGACGTAAAGTTCTTCTTTTCTTCACCTTAGCTACGCCTTATCCATTTCCTTTTGATTGAATTGCTTTCTCTTTCGTTCTTAACTCTTTATTTACTCATCCTTATCATATCTTCCAAATTCTAAAACAAAACTTCATCTAGTTTTTCAACTTATCTGGATTATATTTAGACCTACATATAACACTTCACTTACATCATCATTTTAATATTTTTATTCTAGAGGTACAATTTTTTATTAAATTTTTATTTCTTAAACTTAACACTTAATTATAACAATGAAACGGGTTATTAAGTACGAATTCCTTAACAAGGCCGAACTCGAATACGAAGTGAAGATTAGATGTGAGGAACAAGCTAATACTGTTTTGCTTCTAAAAAAACAGGTTTTGCGTTTAGTTGAGAATTCTCACCCTGAAGATATTCTGACTTCTCCAATTCCGATCGAGGATGACTTGTCTCAAATTGGTTCTACTTTGACTTACCTGGACTGTAAAATTGAAAAATTTTTACAAGGTGAAACCAAATACTTACGATTAATAGAAACTTTTATTAATCATGTTTTTTACAGATTGGAGCGAATAGATACTGACTTATATCCAGACTTTAGAGCTATTTTCGATACTTTGAAGATGAAATTTGACGCTATTACTAAACAATTCGAATCCTTGACTCCACCTCCAACTGAAAATGACTCTCCATCACTTGACCCTCCTGTTGACCCGACTGTCATGGAACCTCCTCTTGTTTCTCAAACATCTGTTAAGATCCATACCCCGTATGCTTCACCACTACCTCAATCTTTTTCTCCAACTAACGTCTTCAAAGATCTGAAAAGACACACCTTCAATGGTAAAAGCTGTCCAAGATCCTTTCTTCAAAAACTTGAAGAATACTGCTTAGCTCGTGGCTTACCCAAAGACTTGTTGATTTCTCAAGCGTTTGAAATTTTCACTGACAATGCTCTTCATTGGTTCAGATTTAAATATAATCAGAATCCAAACTTAACTTGGAACGAACTTTCCTCTTTATTAATCAAAGACTTTGGTGGTTTTGATTATGATTATAAACTTCTAGAAGTGATTAGGAATCGAACTCAAGGCCGTGATGAACCTATCGTTATCTATATTTCCATCATGTCTGGAATGTTCACTCGTCTTTCGAAGAAACTTTCTGAAACAGAACAATTGGAGATTATTTTGAGGAATATTCGCCCATGTTATTCAGTCTTCGTAGCTCTAATAACATTGACTCTATCGACTCTCTTCTGGCTACTTGCCAAAACTATGAAAAGTTCCTTGACAGAGACAAACAATTTAAAGAACCAAATGTACAACAAAGTCCTCTTATTTCTGAATTCAACTACAAGCATTCCACTTCAAGTTCAGTTGGCTCTTCAAATTCTTCTAATAACTCACAACCTTCTCCTCCCTTTATGAAAAAATTCACTTCATCCTACATATACCCTTCTAGACAAGTTAATAGTCTCTCTCAAACTAAAGCTCCTCAAGAAAGCTCTTTTTGTGTTCGCTGTCGTAAACAAGGTCATACTTTGAACACTTGTACTCAACCACGATTCGTGATTTGTTTCAAATGTGGTCTTAAAGGTTTTAAAACTGCAGATTGCCCTACTTGTTCTCCCAAACCACATACTAGTTCAAAAAACTAATTGCTGACTTGAAAAGTAACTTAAACTTTGATAATGACGATTGGGCTAGTTGGATTAAAACAATTCAAAACTTCTTTTCTTGTTACAAAATCTCTTCTACACTCTACTCCAAAGAACAAGATCTTAATCGTCCATTCGTTAATGTCAAAATTTATGACTTAACTTTATCTGGTTTACTAGATTCTGGCAGCTCAGTAACTATTCTGGGTAATAATTCTCATTTGGAAATTCTTAAACTGGGCTGTAAACTTTTCAAGTCAGATCTTATTACTGTCTCTACTGCTAATAATCAAAAAGTTAATTCCTTGGGTTATTTTGACTTACCTGTTCATTTCAATAATCAAACTTTTCGGGTCGGGGGGAAAATGTAGTGTTATGCTACTTACATACCATTTTACACTATTTTTAATTTATTTTTCCATTCTGTTTTCTATTTTCTGCATTCATCTCAAAACTAGATATTTTGCATCACCTTTATTTCCATAGGAACCTGTAACATTTTTAAACCATAAGAACACAATAACAAATCATTTTCACGTCGTATTTTCACGTTATCAGCACTTTTTAAATCGATGTCAATGGAGTCTACCTTTTTCGGTCTTTTATTTAGTTCTCTGTAACTCTGCAATTTCGGGTTTCGGGCGCGCTGTTGCGCTACTTTTTTTCCTATATAAATAATATCTCATTTTTTCACTTAAATCTTGCCGTTTCTGTATTACGAGCCTAAAACCAAAATTTGACATGTTTTGACATCGTTGTTTATCAGGTTGTCATGGCAATTTTTATTCAAATATCGTTACCGGCCTGATGTTTTTACTTCAAAATACTCCTTTCTTCTTGGCCATTTACAAGAATTTGCTTTTAATTTAAATAATTTCAAATTTAATGAGAATAATTTTCCGTTCTTAGGCCAGATCCGTCAAAAAGCAAAAAATAAGCCGAACAATCGGCGAATGGGGGAGTCGGACTTGAGCTTTGATACTTGAAGCATCTCCTAAAGGCTTTTTCCGCACTGCCTCGGGATCCTGCAAGCCTCTGCCCGCTCCTTAAGTCGTCGCCTAGCTACGCCTACGCCTCCGCCTACTAGTGCGCTGTGTTTACCTACTTCAAACGCTGCGTGCCTACTCCAGACGTTGCGTGGACCTACTCCAGACGTTGCGTGGACCTACTCCAGACGCTGCGTGTCTATTCCGGACGCTGTGTGTGTCTACTCCGGAAGTTGCGTTTGCCTACTTCAAGCGCTGCGTATACTTACTTCAAACGCTGCGTGCCTACTCCAGACGTTGCGTGTACTTAGTCCAAGCGCTGCGTGTACCTTCTCCAGACGCTGCGTGTGCTTTCTCCAGATTCTGCGTGTACCTAGAGCAGGAGCTGTGCACCTATCATAGGCATAGCCTGTGCATACTTCGTTGCAGTATTTTTATCTTTGTTATTTTTTTTAATAATATTGTAAATCACTATCTTCATTACAACCCATCATCACCTTCATACCTTTTTTTTATAAAAGAATCTGTAAAACTTTACAAATTTTTAAATCATTTATTTTATTTTGGTTGTTTTCGTTGTAGTTATTTAGGTTCTTTAGTTTTTTATTGTCGCTTCACGACAACAACCGGAGATCCTTTTTACTGGAAACGGGACATTTCATCTTAGTCCTCAGAGGTCACAAGTCATCTGCATTTCGTATTTTTAAGCCTGTGGCTGCCGTGACAGTCACTTTGTACGGAGTATTGAATTTAAAACGTGACTGACGTTTAAGTGTTAATCGAGGATATAAAGAAAAAATACATTTTTATTAATGTGTGCGTAATTGAGTCAATCACTATAGACTGGAATAATTAAATAATCATTGGACGGTATCATATTCTTAAAACTCGGATGTATTATCATCATGTAATGTACTTGTACATCTAGAGTGCGGAGTCATACATATTCATCATATTATCTTGCATATTTATCACAGTGTAATGTTTTATTGCTAGCTATGTTTATGTTCGCATTGTGGGTTCTAAGAAAATCTTAATACCGTAAAGTAGGTAGAGATGAGACATACTTGCAAAATTTAATACCAGGGCTTTTAAGTACGAGTATGGAAAAATACCAGGGTCGAAAACCAGGTTCTAAAAATACTTAAAAGTATTTGTTGACGCGAGCGACGTGTCCAGCCGCGGTGTCAAAATTTGAAAATACTTGCATAGGAATTCGACCCGTATTGCATGTTATCCTATTATGAATACGAAGCAAAGTCGTATAAATAAAAAAAATACTTTGAAGTTCTAAGTATTTTTTATTCGCAAATACGATTGAGTTTCTTATTTCTATTAAAATATGGATTATTTTCCTATGCAAGTATTTTCACGTATAGTGTTCAAGTTATTCGAGCATCTGTCTTACAACATGTACTTTCATACTTGCAAGTATGTTTTGCTCGCGCCGTAATGTTAATGTCAATATAATAATATGAATGACTTGTTCGAGTCGGGCCACAGTTATAATACGAGTATTATGATTGAACGTTTTTTAATTTTTTGTTAACGTAATGAAATCTTTCCTTCCTACTTTTTAAATCACAAGCTTAGGACTGTCTGCTAAATAATATTTAAGAATATATTATATTTTGTGGTTTTACAGTATTTTGACATGAGCTAGAATAGAAACTTGTATTAGCAGGCGTAGTTAAAAGATTTCATTTTATATACATACATGATTTTGTATTTTTTTTTGTTATTTTAGTTTTTCTTGTATATTTTTTTGTTATTTTTTATAATTTCTTGATTTATTTTTTATTTTGTTGTAGTAACAATAACTGTTCTACTTTACGACTCCCCAGACGGGTCATCCTTTCCGATCCTATGATCTATACACAAAAAACACTATTTACACACTATTATTTACAGTTTAAACATCGTCATTTCCAACTAATAAACACAATAATGTTCAGTTTTATTTATTTACGTACTTAAACATTAATTAATAAAACTTTAAAAATTGTCTCTAAATTCAATAAACACGCAAAATAACTTTAAAAATTAGGTCACGGTAAGTAGGTTACGTACTCAGTTTACAATATCAACTGAATTTACAAAAAATCGAAACAAAACTTTTACTTCCTCAAACATAAACATAATTCTCTTATTTACGAATAAATAAAATACACGCAATAATGTCTCTTTTGTATACAGATATAAGGGTGAATGGTGCAAAATAGTCAAAAGAAATTTTATGAATAGCATGTTTAGGCAATTATGCTCCTTAATTAGTTTCGTTTCAGTTAGCTTATTTGATTGACAAGTTCCCGATCCGATCGGATGGCATGTGCATTAAGTACCTACACAGATTTCCGTTCAAGCATTCGGCCTTCGTCGGAAATACTAGGGCTCGACAACCTACTCTCTGCGAGTCCCTCCCGCCAACGCGTCGAGCGAACCCCGCGTTGCTTTCGGTGTCAAAATTTGGAAATACTTTGAAATACTTGCATAGGAATACGACCCGTATTCCATGTTATCCTACTATGAACAAGGAGCAAAGTCGTATAAATAAAAAAATACTTTGAAGTTCAAAGTATTTTTTATTCACAAATACGATTGAGTTTCTTATTCCTATTAAGATATGGATCATTTTCCTATGCAAGTATTTTCATGTGTTGTGTTCAAGTTTTTCGAGCATCTGACTTACAACACATACTTTCATACTTGTAAGTATTTTTTGCCCGTACCAGGGCGCCGTACTTTGAAGCAAAAACCTGGTTTTAAAACCTGGTAGCGTAAATACGTCTCATCTCTAAAAGTAGGTATCGAATACATGTGTCGAGTCGAGACATAATAACATCCTCAAATTGTAATATATAATATATATAATTGGAATATAAGCAAACCATTTGAGTATTGTACTTACATGCATTTTGTTACTCTTTGTTCTTTGTATTTTAGTGTAATGTTGTTATGTTTTTTTTTGTTATCATCATACAAAACTATAAAATCTAACCTTTCGCAAAATAAAATATAATTAGACTCGAAAAAACTGCTATAAGTGTTAATCTAATATTTATTTTTTATTTCCTTTTTGCAACGTACGGTATTCCGTTCCCCACTCCTGTTATGATAAACATCTTTATTATTAGATAATGAATGATAAGGTTAGCTGTGTATGATTCCATCTCGCATAGCCCTTTTACGGCGATGACCATACCCACGAGAGACGAATAGGTACATAGCTGAGTGCAGTTAAGTTGATGTTTTGATTGTGCCGATGAAAAGCGCCAATACCAAACTGTCAACTGTCGCGTATTCCGACTTAATTTTGAATAATTTTCAACTTAGCTACTTTTACGTTGGTGGTAATGTGGGATTGTGGAATAACTATGGGGTCATGTTTGCCATAGTTGCTAGGCGGGCATGCTGGTTCGAGTATTGTTTTCCCGTTGTCAAAATTTTCAAATAAGTACAAAGATTCTTGATATGATTGGGCGTAACCAAATTCAAATGAAGAAAGCTATAGGTGCGTTGCCACCGCTAAGTGCTAAGATGAAATGCCTCACAGCAATCACAGCATGGTATTTTTTATATAGAATAAGGATAACCAACGAGCACACAGCCCACCTGATGGTAAGTGGATGCTGTGGTCCATAGACATCTACATTTATCCCCGATTAAGAATCAAAACGCAGATGGGTTGTCACCCCTGAGTACTAAGATGGAATGCCTCGTTTCCGGTAAAAAAGGGTCTCCGGATCTCTACACTCACTATACGAAACACAGTATTAAGCTGTGTTTCGTATGGTGAGGTTTTGGCTCTATATATCTACCCTGTAGTCCGGGACAAAAAAACTAATTAAATTATGTAATTTACAAACTAAATAACTTTTAATGAAAAATATTTTATTATAAAGGTAATTCTAATTCTGTCATGAGCTTTTTATAACTAAGTGCTAAGCCCATACGGTCCATACCGGAATAGAATCGCACATGGAGCTAATATTCGTACAAAACACAAATTGTTGGTTTGTAGGTCTATTTATGTTGTGAATTTCTCTATACCTCTATTACATCTTAGCCTACATCTAATCTTATCCCTAAACGGATCAACTGATGTGAAGTTAAAAATATCAACTTAATAATACTATAGATACTATTGGTTAAATTTTTTATATTTTTATGAAAAATACCCTACTTAAATCTCCATTTACCTAACTTGTGTTGTACACTAAAACCTTTTTTCTTTTTTTTCTTTTAAGGCATATGCACTGAAGACTTCTATCTCATGGATGTTAACTTTTACTGCAAGGCTGGTACTCACTACATTATAGGAGAGAGCACCGTGTTGAGATTCAATCTAAAGGATGGAATTAAGGATAACTACCATGAAATTATTAACCCAGGTAAGGTTCGTTATCTAGTAGTAATTAATAAATAAACCAATAACATGCATTAACCCAAATGTACACATTCTAACCTCTATATTACGGATGCATTTAAAATGCTATCAACTATGTATAGCTCAAGTGTTGAATGTTTGCCTTAATTAGTTTTATTTATAAATTACCAACACGCTAGAACCTTTTTCCGTCTCAAGGACGAGTTTTAATAAATTTGTTTTGCATACATAAATTAAGGAATAAATTCCTTTTAGTGTTTCATTACCAAGGACTATTATGTTGTCTAAACAAATAAATAATTAGAAAAAAATTCAAGAAAAAATTTAAAGAGTATCAAAATTCCATTTCTAACCAAGTATTTCTTATATTTAAATCAGTTGGCACATAAATCCATAACTTTCCCGGCGTTCTTATGCTCGTATAGTTGCATTCGGGACAACACAAGAATGATATAGATTATAACACATTATTAAACATTAAAAAGTATCTTACTCCTTTGCAAAATCGGCAAAATTCTGGGAGAGTGACGTCACGAGTTGAACAGCATGACGACTAGCGTTTTCACGCGAAAATTTAAAACGATAGATTGAAAGTAATTTTTATGGCACTATTCGGTTTAAAAAATACATATATAAAAACAATAGTGGTTCATTATCACTCTAGGATTCATTTAAAACGCTTTTTGAAATGGGTGTAATACCCTATTGACATATATATACAAGTTGTCCTACATACTAAATACACCACACATACACGCACACACACGCACTCACGCACGCATCACGCACGCATCACGCACGCATCACGCACGCATGTACACATCTAAAGTTTACATGCATACAATTAAATATGAGTTTTACATTAGCCAAAACAGTGTCCTCAGACAGTTCAGCTTCATTTGAGCAGTTTAACACAGTAGTTTAAGTACAAAAGTAAAGTGAGTAAAAAGTCTTCGTTAATTTATTATACCCATAGCACGAGATAGAACAAATAGTCCTCTATTTTATTAGACTTGAATATGAAACACCTCACTGTAATGCTCCTTTCCAACGAACCCAATTTTTCGAAAAAGGTTGATACGAACCTATTATATCTTTATTTATTTATTTATTTATTTATTTATTTATTTATAAGGGTCACCGACAGATGATACACAAATACTAAAACAAGAACCAAGCTTTGTGAGAAACATGCAATGTGCTCACCCAGTTATAGGTAACCACAGCTAACACAGAGTAATGTTGCGAAAAGTTAATTAAAATTTAATAGTACAGTAGTAAAATTGCGTATTTGTGAGAAATTAAAAAGGTTTTACATTTATCATCTAAAACTTAGATTCTAAATAAAGTAACATTTTTCTTCTGAAATTATTTAAATTGTCATTGAAAATATCTAAATCAGATGGCCTAGATATATCATTATACAGTCTAAACATTCTGCACAATGCTGAATTAAGACCGAGGTTAGTCCTGTGAGGTGGGACCATAAACAGCTTGTAGACATTAAATCGTGGTAATCTGCTTGGAGCATTAATGTTAACCATTTCAAGTAATTGAGGACAGTCAATGCCATTATTACATAGTTTGTGGAGGAAGCTCAAATCCAAAAGTTTGCGCCTGTTATATAAGGAAGATATACGGAAATGCTTTAGCCGTTCATCATATGAAGTTAAGGAGCGGTGTCGGTTAAATTTCAATGCTATCATACTAAGGAACCTCCGCTGTACTCGTTCAATTCCACTCTTATGAACCTCATAGAAAGGAGACCAAACTTGAGAACAATATTCAAGGTTGCTCCGAACTAAGCTGTGAAAGAGTAGTAGCAATGTTCGAGTATGTCTGAACTGTTTGGTGTTTCTACCTAAAAATCCGCACATTTTGGACGCCTTCGTTATTATACTGTTTATATGTGGTACAAAAGACAGTTTACTATCCAACAAAACGCCCAGGTCTCGTATACACTCTACTTGATTGAGTACTGTGTTGCCAATTTTGTATGTAGTTTGGATAGGAGTATGTTTGCGTGTGAATGACATATGATAACACTTTTTAGCATTCAGAATCATATTGTTTTGAGTACACCACTCGATCATTCTATCCAAATCGGCTTGAATAAGCTGGGAGTCTGTTGATGAACTAACAGGTCTAACGAATTTCAAATCGTCAGCAAACAGGTAAACTTCTGTGTTCAAAAAACATTCTGTCACTGAGTTGATCAAAATTAAAAACAAAAGGGGCCCTAAATGTGACCCTTGAGGAACACCCGAGGTTACCTTGAACGGTTCAGACTGGCTTCCATTAACAACTACATAACACTCGCGACGAGTTAAGTAAGATCTAAACCAATCCAAAATAGGGCCACCAATACCACAACTACTTAATTTCGTCAAAAGTATCTCATGGTCAACCTTATCAAATGCCTTGCTAAAATCAGTGTAGATAGCATCGACTTGAGAACCCTGATCGACATACTGGATAACATAATTGGTGAAGGCAATTAAATTAGTAGCGGTGGACCTATTTCTAAGGAAACCATGTTGACGATCAGTAATTTGAAATTTTAGTAAATTGTAAACATAAGGGTAGATTAAAACTTCAAAAACTTTAGGAAAAATAGATAAAATGGATATTGGTCTGTAATTTCTAATGTTATTCTTAGTACCATCTTTGTAAATGGGAACAATTTTAGCCATTTTCCAGTAGGCAGGAAATATTCCAGTTTTAAGAGATTCGTTGAAGATACAAGTAAGTGGTAATGATAGTTGCTTAGCACATTGATATATAAACTACGGCGGTAATCCATCTGGGCCAGGACCTTTATTTAAGTCAAGTCTCTTTAGCCTAGTGAGAATTAAATTATCCGACAGCATAATAGAGCTAAGCGAGGATGAAAATGAATGGACACCATCGCGTTTATGGTAAAAAACTTGTGGATTTAGACTTTTACTATAAATAGATGAAAAATTTTTCGCAAAGAGTTCACTTATGCTTGTTTCATCCGCTCCAGTTTCATGGTCTAATTGCATACGGGATGGTATATTGCTACTATTTTTACGCTTATGCTTTATAAATGTCCAAAAATACTTAGGATTTGAGGTTATACTATGTTCAAGGCGTTTGTAATAACTATTATAGCACTGTTTCATTAAATTTTTTGTTCTTTGTTTTAGCAAGTCTAGGGCAATTTTATCCATCGGATTTTTATATTTCTTAACGCGTTGTCTAATTTTCTTTTTTTCTTTAATACTCCTAATAAGACCTTTAGAAAACCAAATTGGATATTTAATGCTTTTAGGTGTGGTGAGTGGAACATGTTTACTTATAGTAGCACGCAATACATCATAAAAACGAGTAACCATTTCATCAACATTCCTACATAATGCAAATATATTGAGCCAATCAACACTATCCAATTCATTTTTGATAGACTCATAGTTAGCTTTGTGGAAATTAGGTCTAGGTTGTAGGGATGGTTGTAAATGATTGATGGAGTGGAAAATAATTTCAAATACAAGAGGTGGATGAAAAGGATCAATAGCGGTTAATGCTTCGTCGGCTTGATCAACACATACGTTACTTTCTGATGAGAATATTAAATCAAGCATTTTCAAGTTTTTGTTTTTAATGTAATTGAACTGCTTAAGATTATTTAGGGCCATAAATTCAGAGATCATATAAAAGTATTGGCATTGAGAATCGTTTAAAATAGTAAATAGGTCATTATCATTTTTCAGACACTCCAAATGAGGAAGGTTAAAATCACCAATTACCAATGAGTGATCAAAATCGGAAAGATTATTATTAACATTATCCACAAACTGTTCATAGTTCCTTGAATTAACGGAAGGTGGTATATAGACTGCGCATATGCAAAGCTTTATAAGGTTTTTACCATTTCTGAGATTAACTACAATCCAAAGATCTTCTATTAGTCCAGTGCCTTCATTTCTATTAATCCTATGTGAATCAAATTTTCTATTGACGGCAATCATTACACCACCTCCAGTCTTCTTTGAAAATGATTTAGTCAAGTCTCTGTCTCGTCTATATACATCATAATTATCGTTAAATAACTCTAAATCGTTAACGTTATTTTGTAGCCAAGTTTCCGTTATTACAACAATATCGTACTCATTCATACACATGTTACTATAAAATTCATAAATTTTTGTATTTAGGCCTCTACAGTTTTGGTAATAACAATTTAAGGCAGAAGATTTTGTGCAGGTACACATAAAAAACAAGATATGAATAAATGAGAAGAAATCTAATCGGTTAAGTATTGTAACGAGGATAAATTCTTAATTACAACAACAGGAGCTGATTCCGACTTTCTCACAAAAATGCGACCACCTCTTACCCAAACGAACTTGTAGTTCTTTTCTTTAGCCTTAAGTCTGGTAGCCCGATGCATATCTTTGTTACTTGGAGAGAGATGCTCAGTCACGAATACAGGTTTTTTGTCACCTCCGATACCCAAGTGGCTAGAATTAAGTTTGTCCGATTTGTGGTTCTTGCTGAATTTTATGACGGAAGCTAAAAATACATCACGAATCAGAGGGCTGCGTAACTTGACAATAATTGATCTAGGTCTGGTGGTGGCAGGATTAGCCTTAGCAATTCTAGTGCACAAATGAATATCTTCTTCTTTAAGGTCGAAGGAGACCACTTTTGCAAGCTGCTTAGTCAGTAGGATCAGATTTTCTGATTTATGTTCAGGCACACATTGCAATTCTAAGTTCGAGGCACGAGAGTGGTGTTCTATTTGTGCCACACGATCAAATAATTCCCTATTAGCGATGGTCAAGTCTGTACATTCCTTCTGTAACCGATGACATAATTCAGACTTTTTGTTCAAATCAACCTTGATTTCCTCATATTGTGAGTTTATAAAATCCATAGAAGTTTTAAGCGAAAGCAAATCACTTTTTAAACATGCAATATCAGAAACAGTTTCTCGAAGTTCAGACGCAATCGTTTTCTCAATCAAGACGGTCAACTCCTTCGTTAAAATATTTTTTAGTTCTGACTGTATGATGTCCCTAATTTCATCGACAGTGGGGTAGAGAGAAGGGGCTTCTTGTTCATTTGTGACTGGAGAAGTACCGACCCTGTTGCCTCGTGATCGCTGCGATATCCAATTAGGTGATGATTGAGTGCTCTTAAGATTATGCCTTCTTCTATTTCTATCTTATATTCTATTATACCTTATTACGTGGTAGAGTCAAGCTGCAACTATGTTATGGTTGTAGCACGAATGGGTCGGCTAGAACGGAGAAGGATCACGCTCTCACAGAATACTCGCGTAAAATAGCAGCTTGAGCTTGACCTATTGTATTATACATCTAAATTCTCCGAATTTGTACATTTACTTTGGGGGAAATCTTGGCATTAGGTGCCAGGGACTTCATTTTTATTTGTAAAAAGTTATTGATGAAATGAAGCTATTATTATTATTATAATACAAATATTTTTAAAACATAAAAATTATTATTATTATTATTTTCAGGTTCAATACCAACAGGTTATGTACATGATGTAAAATTGGGTAGCCAAGAGCTTGGCCTAGAGATGCCAGACGAAAGTGTACCCCGCAGCAACTATATCCAGATCCTGGCAACCATCATTGACTACCTGAAGCAGAAGGACAGTCACTCCAACATCCTGCCACCAATATTCACAATGCCTGACAAAGTATTGCCTGTGCAGGATTTCTTTCTGCAAATGTGTAGCAGAGCCGGTATGTTAGAGAGAATTTTTCTTGGTGGTTTCTTATTCCTCCTATAATGCCCGGTTTACATTATTCCAGTCCAGTGATCGAATCCAGCGCTGGATTGCTCACTGGAAAAATGTAAACCGGAACTGGAATACACTGAATCCAGTTAGCATTCCAGTCCAGTAGCTGGATTGGCGGTCTACTTTTGAATCTAGCGTGACCATTCCAGTGCAACTGGAATAATGTAGACGTTACAGATCCATTCCAGCACTGGACTGGATTCTCGCTTGATCACTGCACTGGAATAATGTAAGGGTAGGTTCACACGGCGCGTTACGTCAGCGTTGCGTTGACGTAGCGCTGTCACTGCGTCGTTTTACATACTAATAACCATAGTGTTCACACGGTGCGCTGCGTTGAAGCAATGCGCGTACGACTGACTGAAAGCCCCCGAGACGAAGGAGAAGCTGTGTACTGCTTGCGACGCCGCGGCGGCAGCGCTCAGTTGTTTGTGCGTTGATAGTACGCAAGTTAATTTAGTTTTTTATTTGAGTTTAATTTGCAGAGTAAAATAAGTACCATTAAATAAATTGATATGGATTACCTCATTTCATTAATTCAGGAAATTTTCAAATATATGATTACTTGATAACGACTCTTTAAACTTTGATGGATTTTGTGATCATTTTTTATTATAAACATTATAAAATAAACAGACAAAAAATTATAACATTTTCATTACTTATATACTTACCTCATAGTAATTCCCAGCATTTTTTTATTGGCTCCATGGGATTCCTCATATTAGTATGGTTTTTCCGTATGTGTGGCTCTAAGGACTTGAATAAATATTCGAAGCTGGACATACTTATTCTAAAGAAATGTTAAAACTTCTTTTCGTTCAACAGCAACTGAATACATTTTAACAAAAAAAAAACTGTCCTTCACTATTTCTTAATGAAATTAAGGGACAGATCCAATACTGTCTTGTGATTTTGCGTCAATTTCGGCGGTGACGTAGTTATATGAACGATGCCAGACGTCTTTTTCGATCCATGTTTTTTTTCGAATAGACTGCGATGTTTTTAAAAAATGCTCACCGCGACTGTGCGTCGCCGCTGCGACGACGAAACGTTACGACTGCGTTGTAGCAACGCTTCGATGACGCAGCGCCAGCGTGGCCGGTAATGCGTCAAAATATTTACGTTGCGACGGCGCAACGCAACGCAACGCGCCATGTGAACTCACTCTATTTGGGCATTAGATCCTAAGCAGTCAATTACTGGATTGTAATCGTCTGGCACACAGATTAGCGAACTTTGGCACTGCTTCCTCTCACTGGTTTAAATATTCTACGCTAGTACTTAGACTCTATAAACTCCTTATTTCGTATTAAAAACGCCAATAATGCGTGCCTTTTTATTTATATATCATAATTTCCCCGACAGTAAATTTATATTTTTAGATCATTATAGTGTAAGGCCTAGTATAAATAAATGAGGGATATTGTTTGTGTTCCTAAAGTATAGTGAAATGTATAGTGGTTCCTAACACTCAAGGATGAAGTTGATAAATAGGAATTTTCTGAATGGTAAATAAAAAAATATTTTCAAGATGATCTATAAAGTTTACCGCGTGGTAGCGAAAAAATTCCCCCATTCCGTCCCGTTGGTGTCGTTACGGTGACTATGGGAAGTACCAGATTTTTTATGGCTTCCGATAGATGGCTCGTTTATGCCAAACGTAAAATACCCAGATCGGGGACACGCCGCATCAAAGGTGCGATACATCTGACTGATGAAAAAGTATTTTGTAATAATCTATTATTGAATTCGAAATATTCTGTCTTGTCCTATTTCGGTCGG
Source organism: Parnassius smintheus behrii (assembly GCA_036936625.1). Classification (NCBI taxonomy): domain Eukaryota; kingdom Metazoa; phylum Arthropoda; class Insecta; order Lepidoptera; family Papilionidae; genus Parnassius; species Parnassius smintheus. Next base: position 38,311,337 of record JAUPFT010000019.1, on the reverse strand, counting down.
GGACTTGGTAGAGTAGGTGTTCACCTTGTTTCATCATCGTCATCATAATTATTATTACAGACCTTCACAAGTACGTTGCTGAACATAGGATTCCCCCAAAGCAACAAAGCATGTTCCTGAGCATCCTGCATGACTTTCTGCATATTTTACCAGGTCGTCACTCCATCTAGTGGAGGGGCCGTCCCACACTTCGCCTTGTAGAGGCTGCCTCTCTAGAACCTTGCTTTCCTTATCGGTTGTCGGTTCTTCGAGCTATATGGCCGGCCCATTGCCACTTCGGCTTACTAATCCGTTGGGCTATGTCGGTCACTCTGGATCTACTGCGGATATCCTCATTTCTAAGTTTATCACGCAGAGAAACTCCGAGAATAAATCCTCTACATAGCTTGCTGAGCGACTTTGAGCTTCCTCATACGGCCAGCTGGAAGGGACCACAACCGTGGTCAACACCGTGGTCCTTTCCAGCTGGCTGTATAAGGAAGCTGAAAGTCGCTCAGCAAGCTATGGAGAGGGCTATGCTCGGTGTTTCTCTGCGTGATAAACTCAGAAATGAGCATATCCGCAGTAGAACCTGATCTTAGATCCATAAGTCATCACTGACAACGCACTGGTTGCACAATCTCGTTTTCAATGTTATATGGGGCTAATAACAAGAAAAAATTGCACACTGTGTTACTTCCTAGCTGTGATTGTGTGAGTGTTGGACTAGTCAATTATCACTTCTTTTGCAATTTTCCATTTAGATCTAGATTTATATTTTTTTGGCTAAATGAGGTTAACAGCTCCTCTTCGGACTCTGCCTACCCCCGCGTGTAATATTCTATTCCTATTCTGTTCTATTCTACGCGGCAACCAATCGACAAAATCGCTTTTGTTACATTTATTAATATTGTGTGTGTTTAACAATTTTATAATTCTTGTGTATATAATAAGCCAGAGAAAAGATTTATTATAGACAAAATAACACAATAAAAATGTTCTATGCTGACCTTCGTTGATTTATGATTTGTAATGAATTCAGTTAGAATTCGTAATAATATTTTATGTCTCTGCTATTAGGCTATTTGTGCCTACACGCGGATTTAAGTAAAAAATGTTAGAAATTCATTGTGTTTATTATGCAGTGCAGAAGCACACAAACCAAGTGTTACTCTACACTGACTACTACTTAAATCTTTCTGAACACGTACACACACCAAATTACAAAATCTTGTGTCCCTTCCAAATAAAATTCAGACTAAAGTTGACATCGACATTTCCCGAAATTGTATTGGGCCAACTTAGTCAGACCTGTGGTCAAGCCAAGCTTAATAATATATATTTTTCAGATAAAAATTCTTTTAAATAACATTTAAAAAAATTATTATAATTTTTAGTATTTTAGTTGTATATTTCTTATAAATAACGTTTAAAAAGAACTGTTCTGATGGGTCTGCAAAGGTGACATTTGCTTATATCATGTATTGGTTTGGTACATAACAGATTAAAGTGAAGCTCTGTTTGTGAATTCAACCCACATACTATTATAATATACTATGTAATATTTCTAACAGAATATGATATATCAACGGATGCATACAACAATACTTATTGTTAAAGGGGGATGCCCATATTAGGCCATGGAACGCCCAACAATGTGCATTTGTTAAAAAAATATATCTTTATTTATGGTTATTAATCGCGGTATTCATTTATCCTAAAACAATGGGAATATTTTTGCACAAATTAAAAGTACCGAAAAGATAAAAATAAAATTAGGTAAATACGTAATTCATTAGTCTGTGAATAAAATAAAAAATGTTGCCAATCACAAAAATCATTAAAAAATCGATTCCCCTTTTCGATCGATTACTTATGGTGTCATTATTACAATGCTTATATGATCTTTCGATAATTATTACGATGTTATGATATAGGTTTAAAATAACCGTTGACAATGAATATTTATCCAAAGCAGTCGATACGCAACCGTTATTAACCAAATGTTTACCGACTACAGACGAAAAAGGATAGTTATGTTTTTACTGTGTGTGCGGATTAGGCTATGTTGAATCGTTTTTTGCTATGGTGCTTAAAACGTAGGATGCATTTTATTATTGAGGGAGCTACTATCAAAGAATATTTTATTCGCTAAACTCGTAAAGTACTTGACCAACTTTAAGAATTCTTTCACCACTAGATTGTTATGTATAATTTTAGATATCTAATATAGGGTTAATTTTATTATAGAGGGCGCTACTTTCAATGAATACGTTTTTTGGCTAATCTCAAAAATTACTAGACCGATTTTGAAAATTCTTTCACCATTACATTGCTAATGAGGGCGTTAGCTGTGTGATAAATTATATTATTACAATAAATAATTGTGAGATTAATATTTTCTAAATAAATAAAACTAAATACCTACCTAAGATGTTCAAATCCAATTATTATTTTTACAATTTAAGAATCGTATTTACACACTTTACTTACTCAGATTGATTATTGTAGATAAAGAGGTAATAAACCTAAAGTAAAAGAGCTCCGCTTAAACGAAAAAACTATTTATTAGAATAAAACTAAATGTTGAAAAAAAGTGGTTCAGTGCGAGTCGGACTCGCAGGCCCATGAAGAGTTCAGTAGTAACAAGCATATATTTTAAATCGAGTCAAAATACCACTATCATTATCGCCAGCAACAAATTATTTTGTTTTTCATAGTGTTTGTATAAATAACAAAGTTGTTTTTGCGGTTCCTTAAAATGTGCTACTTGTATCAAAAAAAGGACTATTATACATTAAAGGGGTTTCTGTGGTTTATTCATTACCAAAGAGAAAAAACTTATTGCGCAAAATAGGTTTTTATTAATTTCAAGTCATCAAAAGCGGCAGTCAACCGTTAAAAACTAAAACAACCGTTGTTATAGGCTCGGTTGAATTCATTGACAACATAGAGAATATAACCACTAGAGAGCGTATAGGCAGATTTCTTCTAAACACACGACTCACTACTGCGGGCCGGGGGGCGAGGAAGAACGCGTGTCTGCGAATGGTCAAGTTGCGTTGTTATGGCTATCTTTAGGGTTGCCCTTCTTAATAAAGGAAAATATTCGTAATCGATAAAATGGATTTTATTCTATACCTTTAAACGAGCAATTCTTGTATATTTATATATATATATATATATATATATATATATATATATATATATAAAATCGGAATCTCGGAAACGGATCCAACGATTTTCACAAAATTTTGTGTGCAGGGAGTTTCGGGGGCAATAAATCGATCTAGCTAGGATATATTTTTAGAAAATGTTCTTTTTTGAGAAAATCTATGTTTTCGAGCCTTTTTTTAGTATTTTTTTAAAACACAAAAATTTAAATTAAACTAATTGCACTCATGATTTTTTATTAAAATAACCAGTTCAGTTTTTTCTATTATGTCACTAAGATCAAAAAATATTATTCGTATTTCATCAGTATGTAATTTATATCTAAATATAATTTCCAAAACACACGTATTAAAAAAAACGAGCGAAAAATACCGAGCAAAGCTCGGTCAACCTGGTAATCATTATGAAAAATACTCAATTAAAATCATAGAAATAATATTTAATCAAAATCAATCAGTTACAACGAAAATATGTATTTATTTTATTATTATTGATTTTTGAAATGAATTAATTTGTTATATTTATTTCGAATTAAAGTTTAAGGGTCCTGATTGTTCTTTGTAAAAAAATATAAACAAGCATCTACATTTTTCTAAATTATGCATCTTGCTAATTCAATTAAATGATTTGTTGATTCTATTTCAAATAGATGAAAATGAATATACGGGAATCAATAATATCCTAATCAGAGATTTTAAAACCGTTCTCATAAAATAATTAGTATTATATTTTGGAGACAGCACTTTTCAACCACTCTCATTGATCGCCCTCTTATTAAAAATTTTACAATGACGACAAATATCTATTATTGTAGTAGATCCGTACAATAACTTGTCATTAGTGTCCTTTTGCAATTGTAAGCCGTTCTGATTTGGTACACCAATCTAACTAATTTAACAATACAATATAATACAATACTCTTTATTGTACACCAACAATACATAAATATAACAAATAATGAACAAACAATGAGGGAAAAACAAAAGGCGGTTTTATTGCTACATAGCAATCTCTTCCAGACAACCCAGAAGAGGAAATTAATAAAAATAAAAATAAGATTAACGGGTAGGGTGCACTAAATTAGACAAAAAAATACAACTTATATACTATAAAGTGACAACATACTTAAGGTATATTAGTGACCATAACTAAGAGGAGGAAGAGAGAGGAGTTAAAGAGACAAATAGTGTTCCTTAATTTGTTTCTTGAAGACATTTAAAGATTGAGCACTTTTAATGGACTGGGGTAAGGAGTTCTAGAGTCTTACTCCAAGAACAGCAAAAGATTTATCATAAAATGTCGAGGAGTGTACAGTAATATATTAACAGTAATTTAACTAGGTAACTATAAACTTTAACTAGGAAAAAATACCGACAAACTGATAACCTCCTTTTTTTCTGCAGACGGTTAAAAGTAGATAAGTATTTTTTCACAGTGAGTGAATTAAATAATCTTTTTATTAATTTTAATTTTATTATTTTCGATATCGACTTTCAGCTATTAAAGGTAACAGTAAGTACTAATGTTTACGATAAACGTACAAAGGGAAAGAAAGAGATAGAAGCATTAGAATTGTCTAATAATAGAACGAGACTTTTCCAAAAGACATCAACGCGCGACTCAACCATGTCGTTATTTACCCGGCCACCGTTTTAGATAGACCCCTGCGGTGGCTCATAATCTGAATTAATCAACAATAATTTTCATATTTTAAAAAATATATAAGTAAACTTAGCAATGAAAAGTTACTCCATTCTTTTTGGAAATCTGTCCTGGATTGTTTCCCACACCACTTCACCGCGCATGAAAACATTTTGATGCATTATAATTGCATAAAAGTTATAAAAATTTGCATTAATTTAGCGTACACACAGGTCTAACACTTGGACAATACTAAAATGGTTAATAGTACCATAGGCGATGCATAGGCGACAAAATACTAATAGTTTTCGAGCGTCGGGGCATTGTATGCGCAGTCAAGTGGTTATATAGTCTTTGATTGACAACCTTCACATTTATAGTTATGATAATTAAACAAGCGAATTACTAGCTGATTTACCAAGAATTCTTTAGAGTATAACAAAACGCTACTGCACAAGTTAACTGTTATTCTTATCTGTTTTTAACATAACATTTAAAATGGAATCATGTTATGATAATTCAAGAAGTTAATTTACAGCTGATTTACCACGAATTCTCTAAAGCATAACAAAACAATACAGCACAAGCTAACTGTTCTTAAAAATACATTTGAAATAGAGTTTCAATAAATAAAGGAAATTATATTTTAAAAAGCGTGCAGAACTTAAAACGCGTCAAAGATTATTCTTTTTATGATATTATTAATCGAATAAAAATCGATATCATTCCATAGATTTTATGACAGTTAAGTTGCAACATCGTATCCGACAGGTAGGCCGCTGTCACTGTTATGTCACAAGAATTAAATTACGTGTTATTGTTTTGTTGTAAAAGTAAAATGCAATTGTTGATCTCTCAACAATTGGTTCGAACACAGCAGGTAAATAGTTGGTACATATCACGATGTGGTATGTCTTCCTCTAAGAAATGCTTTATAACTGAGTTTACTTGAATAATATCAATATAATAATTGTAGCTTCTTTATTAGGTACAAGTTTCGAGTACAGTGAACGTGTAGTGTGGCACTCGCAAAATGCACCAGTAGTTCGTCTTGAACATCTATACATCAGCTGTGGCACTGACACTTATGAGAATAAGATCACACACATTGTTTGTCTTCGATTTTCCACGTGAGGAACTATTTTCGCTACGTGAGGTAAGTGTTTAACATGTTTAACATTTCAATTTATTAAATGTGATCCATATATCTGATAATTATACATGTTTTTACACTGATTGTATATCAACTCAAGAACTTGTTTTATTTTTTCACATCTGCCTTAGCTATATCTGACAAACATACTAGCTTATTTATGAGATTGACCAGTTTTATCAACTACCAAGAAAGGAGACAGTTGATTTTTCATTGTTTTTGGACTGCTGGTAGTCTGTCAGGCCTTAATTATTAAATAATATAGGGCATTAAATCCGTCCTTGTGCAGTAACATTTAACTTGATAAATATTTTATTTATATTTGAGTTTGAAATAAATCTATTTTATTTTTATTTTTTCACTTTGACTTCATTTTTTGTATTTTACATTATTTCAGTTGTCATGCCGCGTATATCATAATTGCTGGCAATGAACTGATAGAACAGCATCATGTTCAACTGCAGAACGGGAACCATCTGAATCATCTAGTCCGTCCTCGGTGCAATCTGAAGTGAGTAATGTATTGCACCCAGAACAACAAAGCTTAGATCATACATCACACAGTGTACTGCTAACTAATTATATAAAAGCACAATGTTTTTTACCAGGTTGTAACAGTTCCATCAGCATTGCAAGTATGTCTCTTTTGTGATTAACTACATTTTGCGATAACAAACATACATAGTGACAAGTACTATGTATGTGTGTTATACTTGGTAGAGCCATGCTGCAGTTATATTAGAAGTATAGTTGTAGCATGAATGGGTCGGCTCGACCGGGGAAGGAGCACCCTCTCACAGAATACCAGCGTGAAATAGTAGCTTAATGCTGCTGTGTTTTGTATGGTGAGTGTAGAGAACCGGAGACCCTTTTTACTGGAAACGAGAAAATGATCTTAGTCCTCACGGGTGACAACGCATCTGCATTTTGATTAGTAATCGAGGATAGATGTGGATGTCTAAGGGTCGCAGAAATGTCTCCAGCAGATGGTGAATCTCAGTTAATGACAAGATATGCTAATAAATCCAGAGCCGTGACTATGTGTCGATATGGGTAGTAGAGGTGGTGAATGGCATTTTTAAAACTGAATTTAAAATATTTCATCAAAATTACTTTAACAGGGCTTCTACACATTTGATGATAGACTGCTGTGGCTTCTGCTATAGTTAATAAATTCCACACAAAAATAAGGGACAGGGATGATGCGGCTCAAATACTTGAAATAGTTCATCAAAATATGGAGACAAATAATGATTTTTCTGAGTATGCTAGGGAAAACAATCTAAATAGAGCTAGGGCAGGCAGACTTTAGAAATATAAATGTAGACTTTAAAATATTAGGGAATTTCCTGTTTTAACTTACAGCGACTTAATATTAATTGCTTGTGTCACATACCAATTAAAGCAAGCTCGCTACTATTATGGTGAGCATATAAGATTTAATGGTAGCTACCGGATAGAACTCTGTAATAACCAGAGGAGCAGCATTATGGAAGGAATAAAGTTAAGCCCTAGCTGATCTTTACTTAGGACTAGAATTGCAAGTCATCACTATTAGTCGTAAAGTGTATTTTATTATATAAATTCTATATAATATCTAATATATAAATTCTTTTTTAGGAAGGAGGCTTGGTACTACCACCTGCTTAGGACCCTGTAATTAATGAAATTAAAAACCCAAGCATACCACTGCAAGACTTCTAGACACAGTAAGTTCATTCTGTAGATCGGACAATAAATAAAAATTAAAAATCTGAAGGTACTCCGGGTTAACACTGACATTGGGACGTCGGTCACCTCAGTCTGCCGTAACTATGGGTGCTGGAAAGCACCCGAAATGTCTGGAATTAAAAATCAAAGAAATAAAACGCGATAAAATCGATAAAAATAGTTGTTAAAAAAACTGCATTTGTGAAAATAAAAACTTCAAATATTTTCAAAACCCCGACTTTTTTTAAAGCAATTCCTTTACCATTTCATTGTTTTAATTGCATATTATCATATCTATATGCTTTTATATGTGGGCACTCATGGCCGAAGTGTCTATGAAGACTGGGCATTCCCCTTTAACAATAAGTATTGTTGTATGCATTCGGTGATATATAATATTATTAAATTCTGTTGTGTTATGTACTTGTGTTGCTCGAAAATGCAATTGGAGTACGTCAAATATCATCATTTGTTTTATACACTAATAAATTTTTAGTGACGGTAGCCTAATGGCGCAAACTCAAAAGGTCGTGGATTCGAAACCGCCATTCGATAACTGTCATGAACCACTCCTAACATAAGCATTTTAAGTTTACCAAGAATGGTTACAGGAAATATTAGTAATGTGAATAGAATTGCTAGTATTTAAGAAAAAATGTAACATTTAAATTAATTTTGCATTATTATTTACACACACCAACACAGAATGTACATGAAGTGACGCCTAAACCGTGCTCAACTTATTGTAAGTACACACACTCACACATGAGCCTGAAATCATTTGCAACCAACTACGTCATAACATGGCGGCCAGTCTCAACGGAGACTAGCCATCTGTGCAGGACAGGATTATATTACACTAGTGTGTGCACAAGCACAAGTGCGTTCTCTATTCGCACACTCTCATAGTGCGATGAGACCGCAAGTCAATACGACCGGAGAGAGATAACACGCAGGACCAACGGCTTTATGTGCTTTTTGGAGCACGGGAATGAAACACCACCAACTTCCTTACTTCAAACTGATACTGCGAATTTCTTGATTAAAAAAAAAAACCAATAACTTATTTTTGTCCTACCTAAGATTCGAATCCCAATTTACGCAAAGAAACGATCTAATATATTATCGTGTGCAAATTGACGTAGTAAAAGTAACAACTACTATGTACCATATTATTGCTTTAACGGAAATAGTACTTCATTCTATTAGCATTTTTTTTTGTATTTTTTATAGCTGAGGATGAATCTCTCTTCCGTATTTATAAGCTGGACACGCTGTTCTATCACCTGATCAATGCAATCAAAACGCGCGGGAACGAGGGTTTCCCTAAGGAATCCCTAGCACTGACGCAACTCAAGAAGGATCTCTTTAGATATACTCCAGGCTTAGGTTGTGAGGTATGGAAATTTACACACTCATTTAATTGTCATTTTATTTCTAGTAAAAGCCATGACACTGTGGGTGCGTTTGGCAGAAAAAAACGCTAGCAAGCGCTTGTAAGCAAAATGGCGAAACTAAACAGTTTTCGGCCAGGACACGTTTGCTAACTTCAGTAGCGCTGACACAATCCGCCATTTTGCTTATTAAATTGTTTGTTTTGAAGTGGAGTTTATAAGTTGTTTTGTGCAATATTAGTTTAAGTAATATAATGACATGAATAAACATATACATGTTATTAAAAATTCATGATTGGTAAGTTTTTAATATGAATACTTTACAAACATATATTTAAATTACGTTAGGTTTCCCGGTTAAAACTAACTTCGTGTCCTAGCGGAAAATAGCTACTTACGATTTGATAGCGCTTACAGCTTACGATCGCCATTTTGATTACAAGCGCTTGCTAGCGCTTTTTTCTGCCAAACGCACCCAGTATTCCGATGCTTACTGTACACAGTAAGCATCTGTGTATTACGTTACTGTAATCGTTAATGAGTTTACGTCCATATGTGAATTCCCTTTACTCGTTACTGAGTTCGTTTGTGGTTCAGCTAGACCAAAATCCATTTAGCTCTGAAGATCAAACAGTTTTTAATCAAATGGAATTTGTATTTTATTATACCTTGCTGGATAGAGCGTTGATTTATCTCTGAGCTATAGATAGTTTCTAATTGGATGTCACTATTTTAATGAACAGGTTAATGGCTAAACAGCATGAAGTGACTTGTAAGTAAGTGAATAATTAAAAAAAACAATGGTAAGCAAATACTTCACTTCATGGACACCTGCAGCTATCTTCAAACAAAGAAAGCTACACATAGGTTGTCATTGAAACTCTTTAAAACGAAGAATTTTTTTCTTAAAAACAAGCTATAGTAATTAGGGAAATAGAAGAAAAGTAAACAACAATTTAATATTGTCAGTATATAGTTTAACTTTTTTCTTTAGTCAAAAGTAAATATGGTTTTCTGGAATGGTTTTTTGGAGCATCGAAGAAGGTTGGAAGGCATTAAATGTTTTACTTTCTCAGATATGAAGATTTCTTCTTAATGTAAATAAAACTAGCACTTTAAAATGCAATTACAATTTCTCAAATATATTATTTTTATATAACTATTTGGTACCAGTGGAAATCGAATTCTCAAATGCACCGTACCTGAGCAACAACCAGCTGATGTACTGTGAAAATCACGACCCGCTCATTGGCCCTGCGCTATCACAGCTCTAGAAACATACCATAATAAGTTAATTTTTTCCTCAGCATCATGAAGGAGCGGATAAATCGGTGGAATGCACACTCTCGAAAGTGAAACGTTTAGCCTTCACCATATTAGACAGTTGCTGCCCCATTGCCGGAATTGATGTGGTGCCTGGAAAGCATTTACCCTTTGACTATGATATGGATGTATGTATCTTTTTTATTTATTAACTCCCCATTTAGAAGTTATTGTAATGGTAGTGATATCGAAATGTTCGGATCATACACATCCGCGTGTTTTAAGCTGCCAAGTAGTCCGATTGTTTTGTTATTAAAATGATGCTGTGTAATGTATGTTAGAAGAGTGTTCGTTGTAATACAACAAATTAAGAAAAAATCTTTTGACGGCTGTCATCATTTATTGGACTGGAAAGTCGATGTTTACAGTATTCGATTCTTAAAAATCAATATCGATTCCTGAGGGTTGGTAATCGATTACAGAGTTATCTAGATTATTGCAAGAATTAATGGCATCCACAATTTTTCTGCCACCACGGCGGTGCCACTTTGGAGTGAGGTGAAATATTATAAAGTTTAATGTGTCTTTCTGAAATGTTAGTTACACTTTATAATTAATATAAAACATTAAAATGGATGAACCAAACTCCGGATAATCCTAAAAGTAAAAGAATTAAAAGGAGAGTTAAAATTGTGCCTAAACATTAAAATGCAACTACTAAGGCATTGTTTTCTGTATATAGGTATATTCAAATATCAGAAACCCAAAAAAAAAATGTATTTGAAACGCAAATGTTCAGTTATAGTGACACTGTGTGTCAAATAATTTCACCTCAATTCCAACTAGCGACATCTGGTGAGCAGTAAAATATTGACCCTCATTGGTTGCAGGTGTCAATGGGGTCGTCATCAACTATTTATAAGTGGACAATACCACCAAACCACTAGGATATTTTAGATCTTTAGGGGTGGCAAGGCGTCTGAATTTAGACTCTTAATCGAGGATAGATGTAAATGTTTGTGGATCACAACGTCCACTTACCATCAGGTGGACTGTGTGCTCGTTAGTCACCCTTATTCTATAAAGAAATTGGTTGACCATGTAGGCCATCCCTGGAATTTCCCGCTAATTTCAAATGCAAAGTGCTCCAAATTTTACCAAATTATGTTGCGTAATATCGAAATTATGTTATCTAAACTTTTTTTTTTTCAATTTTTTCTCCTTCGATATCTCACGAACGAATGGACCGATTTTTATTTTACAAACGGCATTCGACGTCATTTTTTGAGGTTAAGAGCTAATCAGTTTTTGAAATCGATTGGTAAAGCCGTTTAAAAGTTATTCCAAAAAAACAGATTTTTAAAATTTTTACTTTTGAGATTACTCAAAATTTCTCGTCCGAATCAGTTTATATTATCACCAAATCTATTCCACATTGAGATCTTTAGAACACCGCAAACTGCATCTCAATCGATCAAGACGTTCAAAAGTTATGAAAGGTTTACTTACTTACACACACACACACACACACACACACACACACACACACACACACATATATATATATATATATATATATATATATATATATATATATATACGTACGTACGTACGTATATATATATATATATATATATATATATATATATATACGTACGTACGTACGTATATATATATATATATATATATATACGTACGTACGTACGTATATATATATATATATATATATATATATATATACGTACGTACGTACGCACTTCCACGTGAAATCAGTCAGATTAGTTTCCTGGGAGGTCTGATGAAAACTCGATTTTCGAAAATCGGGGCGAAACCAATAACTTCCCTCCCTATTTTTTAAAATTTTCAATTTTATTAACGGGAAGTTAGAAAAAAAAGAAGATTAAAATATTTTTAGATTCACATGCGCTAACATTTGAATGGAAAGCTTGTATTATAATGGAAATATAGTTATGTTCTTTTCATTATTCCAGGGTATACTGTCTATCAAGGAGCAGAAGAAAGGAAGACTTGCAGCTTCAATTGCTGGCCTGCCGGTAAATGATTATATTTATTTGTGTAAAAAAGTTATAACAACCTATCACTAAAAATAATACAAAAATGATGTTAGGTATTGCATGTGTGTTCTTTATGTACAGGCCACAGTTAAGGACTCGTACAGCTTTTTTACAGTTACCTAAGTTAGTTTGTAGGTATGTAGTACTATCACATGGTAGAACTATGCTGCATCTATGTTATTATGGTTGTAAGCACGGATTGGTTGGCTCAACGGGGTTAGGATGACAATCTCACAGAATACCATCGTAAAATAGCCCCCTAATAAATGTTTCGTATGGTGAGTGTAGAGAACCGGAGATGCTATTTACTAGAAACGAGGCTATCCGTCTTAGTTTTCGGGCGTGACAATGCATCTGCATTTTGATTCGTAATCGAGGATATATGTAGATGTCTCTGGACCACAGTAAACATCATCAGGTAGACTGGGTGCCCGTTTTTACCTTTTATAATTGAAAGTATTAGTCATGTGGTAGAGCCAAGCTTCTACTATACTATATTATGATTGTAGCACGAATGGGTTGGCTGGACCGGGGAAGGACCACAACCTCACAGAATACCAGCCCAAAATAGCAGCTTAATGCTGCTATATTTCGTATGTTGAGTGTGGAAAGCCGGAGACTCTTTCAACTGAAAATGATACAATCCATCTCAGTCCTCAGGGGTGGCAATGCATCTGCATTTGGATACTTAATCAAGGATAAATGTAGGTGTCTATGCAGTAAAGTAGAGTCACAGCATTCACTTACTATCAGGTGAATTGTGTGCTCATTATTCACTCTTATTCTATAAAAAAATACCGTGTTGTTGCGTTAACAGTTTATTGCACAATAAGTTTAATTTAAAAATAGTTACATTATCAGTTATTCGCCGCGCGTTGGGTTCGGACCGTACTTACACTTTGTGAGTTTGCGGCTAAGGTAATTTACAAACTCCTTTTTCCATCATTAACCTAACATTAAGGCTTTTTTTATAGGATAAAGATGACGGACGAGCACACAGTCCACCTGATGGTAAGTGGTTGCTGTGGCCCATAGACATCTACATCTATCCTCGATTACGAATCAAAATACAGATGCGTTGTCACCAGTGAGGACTAAGATGGAATGCCTCGTTTCCAGTAAAAAGGGTCTCCGGTTCTCTATACTTACCATACGAAAGACAGAAGCGTTAAGCTGCTATTTTAAGGTGGAATTCTGTGAGAGCGTGGTCCTTTGTGCTACAACTATACCAGTAATAATATAGCTGTAGTATGGCACTACCACGTAAAGGAAAAACTAAAAAAATGTCATCCAAAAGGTAGTACATCTAGATGCATAATTTACCACGAACATTACACATTTCAATGAAACTAGTTTTACGGATTTTATCTCATATATTAACTTATTTTAAATTCCCGACGTTTCAATTACTTTAAAGCACCCATGGTATCGGGGGTTCAAAGTGTTCAACGTTCCGATGTTATATGTAGTTAACCATGGCTACCTTCAGTTTAAAATTTCTTTTTTCTGGTCCGAACTACGCCCAGAATGAGCTTCGAAACGTCGGGAATTAAAAATAAGTTAATATACACAATAAACTCTGTGAAACTTAGTTTCATCTAAAGTTTATCACGATGTTTTCATCCACTTCCGGGCGCATGGTGTAGCTCCTGAATGATCGCTAACATGTGTTTTTCTATTACAATATAATTATATTATTTCTAGATAAAATATACATTATTTTTATCTATACAAATACATCATATAATTGAAGTGTTTGTTTGTTATATCAAAATAATAGCTTATTTCCTAAATGCATATAAAAGTATATACGGTACTTATAACAAAAATACAATTTTTAAATTTTTTGTCAGTCAGTCTGTTTGTTCTGGCTTATCTCGGAAATGGCTTGACCAGTTTTGATGGGAATGTCACTGGCAGATAGCCGATGATAAAAAAGAGTAACTTAGGCTACTTTTATTGCAGAAAAATAATTATGGTTCCCGCGCGATAAAGATCAAAACCTTAAATTACACGCCGGTGAAGTCGCGGGGAACGCTAGTAATAATTAAAAAAATTAAATGTTAAATATCGTTTTACAACATAACTTATACCTGTATGCTAATAAGTTCGTTTTATTTGTCTACTAAAAATCTACAACCACGACCATACTATAGTATCTGCCAAATCGATTGAGAAAAACGGACAATGACCAGATCAGATATGAGCCGAGTCTCAAAAGACGTAACTTACAAAATCTCAATTTAGATGTGATAACAATTTTTAAATATTGATATTATTCACACTTCTAGGTCAGCACATATGTTTTTTTTTTTGTTTCTTAAATAATATTGTCTGTGGTTTCCTATAAACATCGTAAAATCTTACGGTACATCGCGAAAAATGTGTTATATTTTATATTTCAATTTATGGTAAGTAACGCAGCAATTCATTTATAACAGTTTCGTATTAAAAAAATATTTGAAGCAATATAATCACCATATTGAGCTTTTGCCAATTCATCTCTTTAAAACAAACAAAACGCGCGTCAACGTCAGTTCGTTCTAAAAGAAACTTAACAATGGCAGCCAGAGATGCGTCACCTTTTTTTGGGCCGGTCCGGTTCTTATATAATATTGAAAATAAAGTTTTATCTTTTGAATATTAGGTATCGTTATCACTCGAATCTTTATATGTGTTATAAATTAATGCTTTTTGTTGTTAAATGAATAAAGTACTTTATAACAATAGATGATTTTTCTTCTACAGCGATCTTTTGCATAACTTTTTAATAATAGTTAATAACAATATATTATATCAATAATTATAAAAAAATTATAAAAAAATCATTATAAATAAAGAAAGTACTACATATAAAATGTGCCTATATATTGAAGGTTTGTAACCCCTGGTTAAACGACCGAAAGGTCATTGTTCGTTTTTCTCAATCGATTTGGCACATACTATAGTGGAGTCTGTGTAACATACCAGTTACAATAAAAATATTTATATTTCCCCAGGGTGTATCGTCTTCCAACAGCTCAGTGATTAATGAATCCTTACATGAATCTAGTCTTGCTGAATCAAGTGGTGCGTTTTTAACAATCTTTGATTTATTTTTAAGTATTAGTGTAATTTAAAAAAAAATTGCTTAAAGTAAGCAATTTTTTAACAATAGATATATAAAATTATTTTTATTGTATTTTTTACTTCAGTTAGTTTTTTATTCTATATAATATCTGCCGTCTAAGCTTTTTATTAGTGTAAAGTTAACATTATAGCCTATAATGAGTCCCACTGCTGGAGAGGAGGCCTCCTCTCACTTCTAAGAGGGTTTTAGGGCAAATAAATGTTCACCTCGCTGCTCCAAAAGTTGGTGAACTTCACGTCTTTGAAATATTTTAATTCTTATTTCTTAGACATGCAGGTTTCCTTCATCGCCGAGGATGTAGTAAATTAGCACTTAAAATTGCAATTAACAAATTCATTGGTGCCGGCGGGGATTGAACTCGGATTCCTCGCCTACTATGAATATTACAGCGAGCGCTAAGCCCCTAAGCTACCATGGCTCTTTTTATTTTTAGCTTAAAGCTATGTTTATTAATACAACATTCATAAGTAAAATAAACGAATAATTATATATTTATTATATATAACGAATAATTATATATAATTTAATTTTGTATAATCTTATTCTTGGTGAACAATGAAGTATATCGTTAATATTTTAGTTGTCAAAAAGGAGAGGAGAGTGCATGAGCCTTTGCGGATGCCAAAAACAGATTGTAAGTACAAATATCATTCTATATCTAAATAGGTTATGTCGTATTATAGTCAACCAAATCTAAGAAATACATTTTGACAGCTGTCGCAGTTATTGCACCAAGCATGCCAACCAAAAAATGGAAACTTACAATATTCGATTCTTAAAAAAATCGATATCGATTATTTATAGTTGGTAATCATTTACAGTTTGGTTTAAATAATACTGGAATAAATTTAAAACGGATAATTTATAACACAAGATTTATCAGTTTCTTCGTATTTGTTGTTACTGCTTATTTCTAGAGGCACAGTTATAAAAATTGAAGATTGAAAGTAGATTAAAAATAAATTTATTCAATCACTTTCAGTACAACTAGTAGGGATGTCGTTGTTTATATTAATTATTATTTGATTTTCAATAATGTAGTCAAAATTAATGTCTCTTAATAAGTCATTCATAATAATTTTTTCTTTTTTCTACCACTTTTGTCCAATCATCCTTTATGACATGGGCACATGCTTCAAAGATTTTTTTTTATAGCATTGGGTGACAAACAAGCAGCGGCGAAGCTAGAGCTCCAAACTAGGGCAAGCCCAAGACATAAATTTATAAAAATATAGATTGTTTTTTTAGCAGTTTTTTAAAAATACAACAATCTTGATTTGTCTCCACTCTTCAGTTTTATATTCAGTGCTGTCGAGGACGTGTTTAACAAAGCACACACTACTGTTAGATAGATTGTATTACATATCAGCAATTGCATAGCTTTGGTGGCTTTAAAGAAAGTCGTTTGTGTTCGTTTGAGCGAAAGAAAAAGATATTTACATACAATACAATACATGAACAAAAGTAATACATGAATAAAGTACAAATAAACTATGTACAAAATTAAAAAAAAAATTATTTACATTATAAATGGGTTCGTCTCTCTTTCTTAAGGAAAGATTAAATTACGTCCACGTAAAATGTTGGTGAACGTTTTAATTGTACCAATAACTGTTTTTTAATTGCGATAATTGATAAGTCTGAAATACACTCTTGAACTTGTGTGTTATCTCATCTCAACAAAGTTTAAGGTTTTACCTTTTCCTCTCCGATCAGCACTTTAACACACTTCATCACAAGGAACACTATTATCCTCAATTTTCTCTAAAAATCTTTAAAAAAGCATACATTTTCAACTCGCAACATTACAATCACTTAAGCTAAACACACAGAGTAAATAAACATTGAAATGTGAACTGAACTTGCAAACATATTGCCCGCGTGTCTCCGCTTTTTACAACTTCATTCCTAAAGCCTGGCTTTAAAAAAAAATTTATAGGGTAGGGTGACAAACGAGCACACAGTCCACCTGATGGTAAGTGGTTGCTGTGGCCCATAGACATCTACATCTATCCTCGATTAGGAATCAAAATGCAGATGCGTTGTCACACCTGAGCACTAAGATGGAATGCCTCGTTTCCAGTAAAAAGGGTCTCCGGTTCTCTACACTCACCATACGAAATACAGCAGCATTAAACTGCTATTTGACACTGGTATTGTGTGAGAGCGTGGTCCTGCCCTGGTTGAGCCGACCCATTCGTGCTACAACTATAATATAGATGTAGCGTGGCTCTACCACGTACAAAAAATTATTATAGAACAAACAGTCCAAAAAGTTAAAGCCGAGTCTCAAAATAAGAATACAAACACAAAATTACAAAATTACGCACAGTAAGCTCTCGAAACAGAAACAGAAACTTTTTTATTCAATATAGATTATGAATAATACTTATTGAAAGTCACTTCTTTCATTTACCACTAGTTCGCAAAAAAACCTCTATCCTGAGAAGAACCAGCAAGAAACCCAACACGATTAGTTTAAAAAAAATAAGAGCTTACTTAATGCGTGTTACAATTAACAACACAAAACAAATTAGAAATAGCTTGGTAGCGATCACCCTTCCCAGAGGTTATTATCATCCGTAAATTCCTCAATATTATAATAACCCTTTTTATACAAACTTATTTTAATAAAATTTTTGAACTTTGTGTATTTACGTCAAATTTTGTATATTTTCTGGCATTTTGTTATAAAAGCGTATACATCGTCTCAAAAATTAATTACTGATTCTGTGGAGTCGAGTAACTGGTACTGAAATGGGGGGATATAGAAATTATGTAGTGGCACGACCTTGTATATGAGTTTTTTTCCTACAAAAATTTACTTTGACAAAGTGAAAGAAATAAACTTGTTTTATTCATGATTTATGTAAGTTAAGGAATTTTGAAAACAAAAATTAAATTAAACAAATAATACATTAAAGAAATTAATGATTCGATTATTAGAATATTTCTACCGATTATTTAAATATTTTTCCGATTATCGCATAACAATAAAGTTTAATCATCCAAACACTACGGTAATGTACATAGCGACATATCATTGAAACGACGTCAAGTAAAAAAATTTAATATTGGTTATTTTTGAATATTTTGCTTTATTTGAAAAATTCAAATTTAAATAAGTGATAAAAAACTATACACGTTATAATGAAATATAGATAACTGCATAATTCTGCGGATTTACGTAAAAGGTTATTTTAAATCGTGTGAGTACGCTTGTGCAAAGTTATTGCGAAATGATTAATGTGAAACGTCAAAAGGTATTTCTTAGATTTAGTTGACTATAGCGACTCTTCTATAAACTCATTTTCACACAATAAGATCATGTGAGTATATTTTAATTTTATAGAATAAGGTCGACAGGTGACACAGTCCACTTGATGGTAAGCGGATGCGGCTGTGATGTGGATGTGGCCCATAGATATACTTTTTATTTCATCCTTGAGGACTAAGGTACAATGCCAGTAAAAGGGTCTCCGGTTCTCTAAACTCACTATACAAAACACAGCAGCATTAGGGCCGATCCTCATTTGCCGTTCACGGTTCGTTCTCGGTCCGATATCGGTCTGATTTATTATAATGGAATGGGATTCGACCGAAACTTGACTGTTACCGGAGAGTATGAATGCACATAAAAATTTTTACTTGATAATATTTTATCAGACCGAGTTCGAACAGTGAACGGCATTATAATGAGAATCGGCCCTTAAACTGCATTTTACGTTGGTATTCTGTGAGAGCATGGTCCTACCGCGGTAGAGCTGACCCCTTCGTGCTACAACAATAATATAGCTGCAGAATTGCTCTACCACATATGAAATATGGTGGGTAGTTGTGAAATGAACTACAGTTGAGTTGTGTACTTATCTGTGTTAATTTTATAATTAATTAATTTAAAAGCAAACTAATAAAAGTGTTCCATTACAGCCAATAAAAGTCCACTGCTAAACATGGACCTTTCCCATAGAGTGTCTAATAGGGGATATATTTGCCAGAGTTGGTACGCTTCAATGCGGGTTGGCAACTGCTTTTTTTATAGGCAACGAGCAACGGCTCACTTGATGGTAAGTGGTGGCCTTTTAAAAAGAAGTAGGCTCTTTTCTTGAAGGGTACCTAAGTCGTATCCGTCCGGAAAAATCTCTGGTGGTAGTCGATTCCACAAGGAAGTTGTGTGAGGAAGAAAACTTCATTTAGATTGCAGTGTGATGGACCGCTAGTCATCTAGATAGTATGGATGGTATCGCTGCCCATTTCCTGATTTGTTTCCCTCCGCTAGTCGACACCTCCGGTACGAAATGGGATAGTATATTATGTACTTACACGCCACTACTCACGTGTTACTAATAATATAAAAAACATCTTAACTGGCATTTACTGCTTTTGTGGGGAGCCGATGGAGCAAAGCCAAGTCGGTTGGTTAGTACCAAATAAGATATAAATTCAACTGGTTAAATAATTTACAGACACCCAGAAAGCTCGCCTGGCTCCTGACTTAACAGAATCCAATTTCCCGAAGCTGACTGCTGGACACGGAAGAGGTAATATACTTTGTTTTATATAATATATAGTTATTTCACATTTTAATTTAATTAATAATTATAACAATTAGTTCGGTTCTGGCTTCAGGGCTGCGTTTTTGTATTCCACATAGTACCATTCAGTACAGTACAGTATAGGTATGGTTGTAGCCGATACAAATAGTCGTTCCTTATCTGAATGTTATTCCAAATGCAAGTTACGCATTTAAAATTTTCCACGATACAGGAGAAATGTCTAGTGCGCGCAGGTACAGAACAGGAAGTAAAATTTAATAACCCGTAAGCCTAAAACTTATTTTTTATTGTCTTAGTTTTCAATTTCACTATTCATTACTGAATTATTCTGTAACTTTTGATGTTTGTGGATAGAGCCCTCAAAATATTTAAATTTTTGATGTTTTGTGATGGCTGTCATATGAGAATTCACCAAGCCATCCCAAAGCGTGGGTGTAACAAATTTGAGTGAGCAAAATGCCAAAGAAATATTAGAATTTGTCAGTGAGCAAAATTTCTATCGGAAATCATCGTTCGCTTCAAATAACTGTGGCGATGGTCTCGAGTTGTTTGAAATGGTTATGCTGCTAGCTTCCCAATTCCCCAAATATACCTAGCATTTCTGCAATAAAGTGATAGATTGCCATTTAAGGATACAGTATGATTGTGTAACTCTGTTAGGAATCACTCTGCAGCTGCGTTATATTTTTTCAGTATGGTAACATTTTGTAACCTAAAATAACATATCTGTTTGTAATCGATACTGATACATTTATACAATCAAACGAAACCAAACGTCAAAATAAAGCCATTCATGACCCTCAACAGACTAACTTATTGGCATGATCAGTAATATGGTTTGATAATAACCCCTGGAAATGACGTGCCCGTACGAAGCCGTTCCTAAAACGATTTTATAATAAATAGTCCAACATACATTTCTGTAAACTATTTAAAAACATGTGTACAGTTCACACGCGGTAGAAGTGAAACCTTCAGGAAAATAGACTATGACAAAATACTAAACACTGTATACTGTATTCTATCTCATTCTCTTGCAAGCTAAATCCTGTAAATGTATATGTTTGTCTCTTTTTAGTGTTGCTTTTTCGTTTCATCGAGTTTGAATTCACAATGACTCTAAAAAAGTGTTCACTTTAAAAATCACTAACCGCATAAAGTAGTAGTTCATAATTAGTCTCAGGTTTAAACTAGAGTGTGCATCAAATAAGAAGTATCTTGGAAAATATGCGAACAAAAATGTAAAGCATGGAATTTGACAGCAAATATGAAATTTTTAACATGCAGAGGACCTTTTCACACCCTTTATTAGACATTTCGTTCCGGCAATCCTATTTATCACCAATATTCCATTGACATGCACATTTATTTCGGTAGTATCACCTCCCAATACGTGCGCCTCACACAGGCGTACGCTCTCCGGAATTTCTGATTGTTTTTTTTTTATAGAAGGTGACAAGCACACACGCACACACACATACAGTCTACTTGGATGGTAAGTAGATGCTGTGATCCATACACATCTACATTTACATACAGTTGCGCTTTCACCCCTAAGGACTAAGTCGGAGTGCCTCGTTTCTAGTAAAAAGGGTCTTCGGATCTCTACACTCACTATACGAAACACAGCAGCAATACGCTGCTATTTTAAGCGGGTATTCTGTGAGAGCGTGGTCCACCCCCGGTCGAGCAGACTCATTCGTGCTACAACTATACTACTTATATAGCTGCAGCAAGGCTCTACCACGCATAATTTTAATTCTTTGAAGTCTAATAAAGTTTTTAATTCTTTGAAGATTTTTACATTTAAAAACAAGCTAATTATCGCTATCACTACACTACGCACTCACTATACGAAACACAGCAGCATGGAGTTACTATTTTACGCTGGTATTCTGTGAGAGCGTGGTCCCTCCCCGGTCGAGCCGACCCATTCGTGCTACAACCATAATATAGCTGCAGCGTGGCCTACTACGTATAAAACGTGTGCGAATTTTAGTACAAAATGTATGGATAGCTCGCTTGCCTTTCCACATTCTACCAAGATAAATTTCAGACATGAAGTTAGCATGCATCCGGCGTACGTTACAATCGGTTCGGCAAAATCTTATCGTCTGCGGGAGTCTCGTATAAAATGTATGCACAGAGTGCCGTCTAGCGCGCGTTTGAATTTTTCTATCAGATTTTTTTTACATTTTGCGGCCAGCCTTACGTTCGTTGCGTTCGCTCGCTCGCAACCATCAGACACGCATAGTGCCATAACGTGCCACGGACACGTCTACCCACAACTTAAAAATGTTTAAAACCCCGAAGCAGAAGGAGCTGATGACCTTCGAAACAGGCTGAACAGATTTTCTTAAAACAAAGCTAAGAACACTGATTTAAACACATTTCAAACGAAAAGAAAACAAATCAAAATGTTTGTAGTGTGTAATAATAATGTCCTCCAGACCGAATTTCGGCCACTAGCCGGAGGCTAGCCATCGGCGCAGGACAGTATTATAGTGCCCAAGTGTATGCGCAAGCACAGGTGCACTCTATTCCTTCACTCTCATGATCCGATGGAACCCTAAGCCGACACGACCGGAGAGAGATTAGACGCAGGACCAACGGCTTTACGTGCTTTCCGAGGCACAGGGGTAAGACACCGCCAACTTCCTGACTCCGGGCAGCTACTGAGAATTTTTTGACAGAAAAACCTCATAATCAGCAGTCGCACTACTACAACCACTAGACCAACGAGGCAGTATTAGTGTGTCGAACACACTGATGCACATTACAAACATAACACCCTCTGTTTTCGTCGACGCGCGCTCGTGCTTTGCAATAACTATAATATGACTTAGTTGTGTTTCAATTAATTAGAAAACACCAGGTTATGTCTAATTAGTAAATAAGACTCGCAATAATTGGTAATCATCTATATTGTATAAAATAATTGTATTCTGTTATGTATGTAACAGTAGCATTAATTTTTAACATAAGCCAATGTTTGTCTACTATGAAAGTAAAGGATTTTGAAATTCTTAATTTTTTACACGAATGTACACATGGAATATAACTAATTTTACGGATGTTTTTGATTCTTATTGCGGAGCGCTTGCCTCCGTCTTATAGGTCTTATTAAAATCAAAATCTTCATATGATTTCATAAAAGTTATTAACTGTGTATTGTTTGTTTGTTTCAGGACGAGGTTTATCTGGCAGCTTCGGCAAATTGAAACTTGACAAATAAATGTGATAAAAAGTTCCCAATTATTCGACTAAATTGAACTATTTTCTTAAAGATTTAAAGTATCTACTTTTTTATAAATACTTATTTTTCATATGAAAAATGTTGAAGTTTTTTTTTCATTAATGCTCTTCTAAAAAGATTAGTCTATAAGGAAAATTGCTGCAAATGCTGTTAATTAACATTATTTTTTGTTTATTTTTGTGTTACCGAATGAATGTTGGTCAAAAATGATTGTTGTAAGGTAAATAAATTACTAAATCTACGTTTTGTTTTATTTACCTTCGAAAGAGACCCGGTTTTGCTCGACTGTACCAGAGGGAGTGTAATGTTTTCCGAGAGTATATATGCATGCATGTACTCTATTTTTTTGGCACTCTGTAGCCTATGGCGTATTCTTAATTGACAACGATCGTACGAGCATATGATGCAATTTCGTCGCACGACGAGATTAAACACACATTTCTTTAAGTAATCTTCCTCGTGGGTTTGATTGAACGAACTATCGTGCAATGAAAACGAAAAATCTCGTTTGAGTGTCCTAATTGATCACGAGTGAGCGTAGCAACGCAAGTTCACCGGTGAGTCGAGTTAGAGACCTAAGAGTAAAAAAATTGCATCCCCGTACACAGTCATTGTTGAAATGGCGCCGTTGGAGTGAAAGCGCGACGGCATAGCGTGAGCTATTAGGAAACCTGTTGAAAAACAGCACGATGTTTTTCAAGGTGCGATGAAATCGCATCGTTTACTCGTACAATCGATAACTAATGAGGACGACGCCTTAACGTGTTCATAGATTTTAACATACAGGGTGTCCTTGGATACGTCTTAGCTGTGCAAGTGACATAAGTATAATATTTTCATTTTACTCTTTAGAAAACGGAATCCTAGATTTTTAGTCGTTTTTCGGTGGTGTTTGTGCTGTTAGCCAGTAGTCTTTTATATCGAAGTTAATAGAAGACAGATAGCTGATGATTATGGTAGGGGGCATCGTAAAATAAGAATATATTCTTTTTTATTTAGTATTATATATAGCCTTTTTATTCAGATCAAAAACTACATAAAAAGAGAAATACATGCAAAGCTTAATACTACTGTTATCCTTAATCTAGTCTTTTATTTGAGGTTTTCTTATTTTTTGAAGATCTGTTTGCCAGTCGGCAAAGGCCTCCTCCAACCTTTTCCACTCACGTCTTTCTTGAGCTACCCTGTTCCATGTTACGCCTGCCACTTGCCTGATGTCATCATCCCACCTTTTTTGTGGTCTCCCTCTTTTCCTTTTTCCTTCTCTTGGATACCATTGCGTCACATTTTTGCTCCATTTATCTCTTCCTCTTATCATGTGCCCCGCCCATCGCCACTTCAGTCTTCTAATTTTGTGCGTTATGTCTGTAACCTTTGTTTTGCTTCTTATTACACAGTTTCTCAGTCGGTCCGATTTTTTCACATTCATCATGCTTCTTTCCATTGCGTGCTGGCATGTTGCAAGTTTGTTAGTCAGGTTTTGTGACAAGGTCCATGTTTGACTGCCGTACATGAGAACTGGCAGTATGCAGGTGTTAAAAAGTTTGCTTTTTATATTAATATGCTGATTTTTATCCTTCATAATCTCTTTTAAAGTCCAGTACCTTTTCCAGGCGTTGGTTATTCTTCTTTCAGCTTCTTTGCGCATGGGATTATCATTCGTTATTAGTTGTCCCAGATAAACATATTCTTCCGTATACTCGATTTGATTACTCCCTAAGTTTATAGCTGTTCTCTCTCCATTGGTCAGCACCCTAGTTTTTTCTGGATTCAGTTGTAAACCCACCTTCTTGCTTTCCATTGCTAAATCGTTTATCATTTTTGTTAAATCTTCGGGAGTTTTTGCAAATAGCACAATGTCATCCGCGAATCTCAGATGAGTTAGTGAACGACCATCTACGTTGATACCGAGATTTTCCCAAGGAAGACCTCTGAATATTGACTCAAGCACCGCCGAGAATAATTTTGGTGACAGAGGGTCTCCTTGTCGTACGCCTTTGCCGATTTTGAAACATTCGCCTTTCTTTTCCAGTTGTATTCTCGCTGTACTCTTGTTGTAAACGTTTTTAATTAAGCGGATATACTTGTGATCAATTCCTTGTTCTTTTAATGACTCCCATATCTTTGCGTGAAATAAAGAATCGAACGCCTTGCTGTAGTCGATGAATCCAATATAGTAGGTCAATTGGTATTCTTTATACTTCTCCATAACTTGGCGTACCACGTGAATGTGGTCGAGCACTGAGTAGTCTTTACGAAAACCCGCCTGCTCAATGGGTTGGTGTTCGTCTAATGTTTTCTCAATCCGATTTAGTAAGATCTTAGCAAATACTTTATATAAATTAGACATTAGGCTGATGGGGCGATAGTTCCAGTAGTAGTAGATAGTTATTTAGTATTACCCTAACAATATTTCAGACTAACTGAAAGTCAACTTTAAATAACTTATCAATGGGTTGGATAATATTATGTATCTGTCCTGGGTACAAATAGCAAGAACGCTGTCATATTAAATTATTATTATATAACCGTGATATTCAGTCCCCATACCAAGGTCTAGGGTCAAGGGATACAAACGATGCAGAGTTTCGCAATAATAACTAGAACATTAAAAAACGGCGGTCGCTAACCCGCCAAGTAGGGCACAACCATTGCATAATTGCAAGTCCCCCCCCCCTCCCTCGCGAGGAATCGTACTGGGAAGCCTATGTTCAATGGAATAGAATGGATTACCGAATGTGGATAATAAGGATACGATTAAGATAGTAATGAAATGACCGATAATGCTGTCTTTATTATCTGACAAATGGGAATTAAGTAAATACATAAAAATAAAACACGTTAATTGACTTTTATAGATTTTCTGTTAAAAGTAGCGATGTGTCGTACATATTCGATTAGCATTTGTCAACAATTTTCAGTTTATCTTCGTATGTATAAAAATATTCTTTGTAATATATGGGGTATATGTTATGGGCCAAGTGATTAATATTACAGTATTCATAATGCCCGGGCAATATGATAAAAAACTATTGAATTAATGGAAGTGACCGGGCCTTATGAAAAGTCCGTTACTTACTAGGCAGAGCAATAAAAAGATAGATTAGGCTCGGGTTTTTTTTGATGTCACATAATTGTAACACTTAACCACAATGGGAATAAAGTTTTCTTAATATTTAGAGTATTTTTTCTTTACAAAGTGGTTTTTCTGTTCCTTCACATTTTTACACATGTTAATTTCAGATTTGGTACATTATTAAATTATTGTCTTAAAAGTGATTAACATGGTTAGGTTAGGTTATATAAAATTTCTGAACAGTTACGTACTTAGTAATATTCATAATGACCAGACATTGTAATAAATAAGTTTAAATCAGTATTAGTTACTTAGCCCGATTTGACTTGTCATTATTTTGCCTGGGCATCATAAATAGTGCCTTGATTAACCAATTGGTCCACAACATATTACATATTTTTAATTGCAAAAATCCTCCTGATTGAAACGATGGATTAATATTCTTTGTCTTACAGACTATATTTATTATTAATTATTCTTCCTTAGGATTCTCATTGACTGTTTCTAACTTTGTGACCTTTTCGTCGGCTTTTGGTTCTGTAGGTTGTGGTTCTGTTGCTTCCGAATCCGCTTCCGGTGGGGTTTCTACGTCATGTACAGTCTTGTTTTCGTTTGGCAATTTCGTGACAGAATATAAAGTGATGTGGCCGTTTTTACTCTCGGAAGTCTCTTCTTTAATTTCTACTATCGCACTTCTCACTAGTAATACAACGTAACATAGGAATGCTGAAATTATAAAAAATAAGGTTAAAATGTTTGCTGGTGTGATTCGGTATACATTCACAATCAACTACTCTTTTAGGAGCCGGGTAACTAAGATGATTAACGCTCGCTGTAAATATAACTGAACGCGAGTAATCAGGGTTCGATCCCCGCCGGCACCACAATTAAATTGTTAATTGCAATTATAAGTGCTGATTTACCACGTGCTCGGCGGGGAAGGAAAACATCGTGAGGAAACCTGAACCTGGTTAATGAAGTTGCCAATCGCATTAAAGAAGCATTATTACGATCAATGAAGTTGCCAATCGCATTACAGAAGCATTATAATAGAAATAACATAGACTTATGAAGATGTTAATTGCATTAAAAAAGCATTATTAAATAAACCGTAAAGTTTATCATTACAAAAACGTCTCTATAACGCGGTACTAATTGTAATACAATTAACGTTGCAATTTAACTAGTACTTAATTTTGTCTTGCAATATAAAATAAGGACGAAGTAATACAGACAAAACTAAGTGACACGACCATTTTTGTTTGTATCGAAACAAAGTTTATAAAGCTTTTTGCTATTTCATGCCTTCAAATATACGTAGTTTACATTTTTTTACAGAATAAGGATGACAAATGATTACACAGTCCACCTGACGGTTAGTGGATGCTGTAGCCCATAGACATCTACATTTATTATGGAGGGATTAAGAATCAAAACGCAGATGCGTTGTCATCTCTGATGATTAAGATGGAATGCCTCGTTTCCAGTAAAAAGGGGTCTCCGGATCTCTACACTCACCATACGAAACACAGCAGTGTTAAGCTGCTATTTCACGCTGTTATTCTGTGAGAGAGTGGTCCTTCCCCGGTCAAGCCGACCCATTCGTGGTAGAATCATAATATAGCTCATTGGAAGTTTTCACGCGCCTTCGATATTCTATAGTTTTCATATAAAATTTTATATAAAGATATGTGTGGAATAACCAAAACAATTGTGTATTTCTAGTAAGTATAGAACATATAATATAATTAACATAATGGTATTAGTTGAATAGTATTAAGTTAGGACTATTATATAGGTCTATTGCTTTTATAAAAACCCAGGTCCGAAACATTTTGTGGTTACAAAATATTTACAAAATGGTATCGGTCTATAGCGGCCCGGTGAGGCTTTAAAAAGGCCAATTAACGCAGTCAGCAGTATAAATACTCACACGCGAACGATTATTTAGCCCAAGGCTAGAGTTGATGCACCATTGCAGTGTCATTGTCTATAAAGTAGTTCTATATGGTTTCATTAGTAGACTTGATGTAGACTGAAATAGTGCCATTACTTGAACGCAACGCTGAAGAAAATATATGATCAACAAACCGTGTGCATAATATGTTGCTTTTCCCCACAATATGGCCGACAAATGGTCAAATACAGTAAAACGAATCTATTTACAACTTTACGCATTACAATAACTCACGTGTATTTGATTAAAGAGCTGTTAACTGTACAACAGAACTCAGTTGATCTTTAAAACTGTTATTCACATTTATGCTGTTCAGCGGTACTAGGCTTTTACGCATCACTTGAAAGTGCTAATACACAACAAAGGGCACTAAACACAGCTCAAAGATATATATATATATATATATATATATATATATATATATATATATATATATATATATATATATATATATATATATATATATATATATATATAACGATTCTACGGTGTATTATAATGTTTCATGTTTATGCTGCATGTTTGCTTGTTTATTACAGCATTTAGCATTTATTTACTCTTTTAAAACTATTGTATATCTAAATGCACTAAAACAGCTGAAAGCTGTACAGCTGCGTTGTGGTTTACTGCACTAAAACTAAAGGCTTTACAAAAGCATTTTAATATGCCATAACCCAACCGTTATACAGTGTAAAGCATCACAATGCTTTTGAAATGCTAATATATAAAGCGTCAAGATGCTCGGTGAACTTATATTTCCCTAACTTCTACATAAGATAATTATAAATATATCAATATCAGCAGAGTTTTATGTATAATTATTTATCGATATATCGAAAATCCGATATTTTAAAAAATATCAACAGTCCTAGTTTGTACTGATCAGTTGGAATGATCAGTTGAACTGACCGTGTATATCGTCCATTAGGTATTTTTAGTCATTGTAGGTTAGTGGTAAGAACGACAACGCGATGTTACTCGTAGTACGAGAAACGAGAATATCAAATTAGTGGGTATATACACGTGTCCTTTATTATGGTGCCGATAGTTTCGATTTCGAGCGCGTGGCTGGTCCAAGGCAACGGGCAGTGTTGTCAACTTAGTGGATTTTCCACTAATACTGGTGGTTTTGACCCCCTTTTGAATAGATGACTATTGTTTTCAGCGGCTGGTAGGTTTTCTCTAGTGGTTAAATGGAATTCAGATTCAATTAATGAAGAGACGATCACTCGAACATTAAGCCGCTTACACGTTTCGAAATATATTTCTACTTCATTTAAGGACAATTTACCTTTGTTGTGTAGGCAGCACTGATTCATCAGACATGACGTAATGTCAGACGATCCATCGCGGTGGCGCTACACTATTAGCTGGTATTCCTTTTAGAATATTTTAGTAGTAGCTTACTAAACACAATATCATATTAAGTGCTTATTAAGTAACTATATCGAAACCACAGTATACACAAAAGTTTCGGGATTCTTGGCTTTAAGACCTACATTTGAAGATTTGGTTCCAACTGATTGAAGGAACAACTGGCCAAGTAGTGAAATACAATTTTTGTAGTAAAATTGTAAGCATGTTGACGGAAACCAATGATGATGGTGCTGACAAAAATGATTCAACTGAAGAAAGCGATTTAATTCAAAATAGCAGTTAATAAAATAATTTATTCTTGATGTTGACCTGTTGATTTACTAATTGTATGTTGATTTATTGATTATTTATACAAAAATGTTTTGTTACACAGTATGTTATAATTAAAGCAAACAATTACTAATATACGGTGCAAGCTCCGATTACAAGCCTATTAATGCTGGTGTTCCACAAGGCTGCGTGCTATCGCCAACGCTGTTTCTTCTGCATATCAATGATATTGTTACGAGCTTAGGGTTCGTGACAATAAAAATTGCCGA
Organism: Parnassius smintheus behrii; assembly: GCA_036936625.1. Lineage (NCBI taxonomy): Eukaryota > Metazoa > Arthropoda > Insecta > Lepidoptera > Papilionidae > Parnassius > Parnassius smintheus. Next base: position 38,281,057 of record JAUPFT010000019.1, on the reverse strand, counting down.
TAAAATTACCTAAATTAACACTTTAATTTACTTTATACAAATTAAAGTAAAAAAAAACACTAATAATTAAACACACTAATTCACTTAATTTCACTCCGAAGCTTCGCTTGTGTCGCCGCGTTAAACTCTGTCTCGATCGCATCTTACGCCACCTATTTATTCGAATCAGCAAAACATCCGGAATGTTCAAGTAAACACGCGTAATGTAACGAGAGCTCGAGTATAGATTTTCTAGAAACTTAGTTCCTCGGGTGGCGCTGTTGGTCGAGAGATCGGCGATGTCATTCTCTGCAAAGCCCACCTCGCTCTCGCTCCTGACACTAGATGGCGCTAGTTGACTTATTCACATAACACTGCCCCCTCCTAAGACATGCTCGTCCCGAGCATTATCGGTCCCATAATAACGCGCCAAGCGATCCACATGGACGATCTTAGGAGTCCCTCTTGCGCCTTTCTGTATCCGGTAGGTCACATCGTTGATCCTGGTTACAATCCGGTACGGGCCGTCCCATTTAGCTTGAAGCTTAGGAGATTTCCCTTTGCTGCGGACTGGATTGTGCAACCACACTAATGAACCTTCGTTGAACCCTTTATTGTTCATTTTGCGGTCATACCGGGTTTTCATTTTCTCAGACATTTGCTGGCCCGATTGTCTGACGTGCTCATAAATGTCATTCATTTTGTTCCGCAAGTCATATGCATAATCGGTTATACTGCGTGGGGCATCAGGTGGTATCCCAGTGATCAGGTCTGCAGGCAGCCGTAATTCTCTTCCAAAGTTTGCGAAAGCTGGTGTCACTGCCGTACTTTCGTGAACAGAACTTCGATATGACAACAAAAACGGTTGTATGTGCTTGTCCCAATCTCGTTGCCGATTGTCCACAACTTTTGCTAGGTACCTCTCCAATGTCTGATTAAATCGTTCCACCATTCCATCAGATTGCGGGTGATAAGAAGTCGTTCTTGTTTTATGAGTACCCATAACTCGGCAAGTTTCCTGGAATATTTGAGACTCAAAATTCCTTCCTTGATCGCTGTGAATCTCTAAAGGTACTCCAAAACGACAGAAGACTTCATGGACTAGTTTATCTGCAACTGTTGAAGCTTCTTGATTTGGAATGGCGAAAACTTCTGGCCACTTAGTGAAGTAATCCATTACAACCATGAAATACTTGTTACCGCTTTCACTCTCCGGAAACGGCCCCGCCACGTCAATGGCTATTCTCTCCCATGGTGCACCAACATTGTACAACTTCAATGCACCTCTACTACGAGTCTGAGGTCCCTTTACAGCCGCACAACTTGTACATTTGCGACACCAGTCCTCGACATCGTTTCGACAGTGGACCCAGTAAAACCGTTCTCGGATCTTCAGTAGAGTTCGTTTAACTCCCAGATGGCCTCCTGAATAATCATTATGGTACAGCTGTAGAACATCCGGTACTTTAGCTTTAGGGACAACCATTTGTAAATGACAGCTGTCTCCCCGAGCATTTTCCCATTTACGGCACAGAACTCCATCCTGAAGCAGCAAGCTATCCCACTGGGCCCAATAGCTTTTAGTGATCGAACTCATCGCTGAGACGTCGCTCCACTTGGGCTTGGGAGCACTGGCCTTCATCCATTCCAGGATCGGCTTGATGTCCGGATCTTCCTGCTGTGCACGTTGTAAGCTGTCCTTCCACTCGTTGCTGAGGTGGTCTGCCCTGAGCATCCTCACGGATACTACTCCCTTACTCTCTTGCCTAGTACAATGTTTGCAATCTTCAGGACAAGGTCTTCGTGATAATGCATCTGCGTTGCCATGAGATTTCCCGCTGCGATGTTCGATCTCAAAGTCGTATTCCTGCAGTAGTTCAATCCACCTCGCAACTTGTCCTTCTGGATTTTTAAACTGCAATAGCCATTTTAGTGCAGCATGGTCAGTTCGTAAGTGAAATTTTCGCCCCAGAAGATATTTGCTAAAATGCTGCAACGACTTTACCACAGCTAGCAATTCGCGTCTTGTGACACAATAGTTCCTTTCCGGTTTTGACAACGACTTGCTGAAGTACGCTATCACGACCTCTTGGTCACCATTCCGTTGAGACAACACACCGCCAAGTCCTATATCACTTGCGTCTGTGTCAACTACAAATTCTTTGCTTGCATCAGGGTATCCCAAAATAGGTGTTTTGCACAGACGGTCCTTGAGCTCCTGGAATGCGATATTACAACTTTCATCCCAGCAGAAATGTCGCTTCTCCTCGGTTAGCTTATGCAGAGGTTTGGCTATATCTGCAAAGTTCTTCACAAATCGCCGGTAATAGGAGCACAAACCCAAAAATGCTCTAACCTGCGTCTTGTCTTTTGGAACCGGCCAATCCTTTACAGCTGCAATTTTCTCTGGATCCATGCGGATACCTTCTTCCGACACTACATACCCCAAAAACTTGACTTGCCGTTTGAACAGTGAACATTTCTTCGGACTCAGCTTGAGATTGGCACTCTGAATCTTCATGAGCACGCGTCCCAGGTTTTCAAGGTGTTCCTCAAACGTACGGCCCACGATGATGATGTCATCCAAGTAGACCAGACAGGCATCGCCAATTAGCCCGGTAAGTACAAGTTCCATCAGCCTTTCAAACGTTGCTGGAGCATTGCAAAACCCAAACGGCATTACTTTGAATTGCCACAGCCCCTTTCCCGTCGAGAACGCAGTTTTCTCCTTGTCCTTGGGGTCAATTTCAACTTGCCAGTAGCCACTTTTTAGATCCAGCGTGCTAAACCATTTTACTCCTGTAAGCATGTCCAGCGTGTCATCAATTCTTGGCAAGGGATAGCTGTCCTTCTTTGTAACGTCGTTCAGACGGCGGTAATCAACACAAAACCGCATGCTGCCATCCTTCTTTTTCACCAGCACCACTGGCGAACACCATGGACTAGAGGAAGGTTCAATAACACCATCCTTCACCATTCCTTCAATCATGGTTTCCACTTCCTTTTCACGTGCTACCGGCAATCGTCTTGGCCGCTGACGGATAGGCAACTCTTCACCTGTGTTTATTTTGTGTTGAACTAAACCAGTCTTTCCTATGTCAGCATCGTTTGATGAGAATACATCGGCGTACTTGAGTAACAACTTCTTCGCCTTGACCAATTCGTTCGGGGAGAGAACACTGCGACAGTCTTCCAAAAGTGTGGTCACTCTCGTTTCTGCATCCTTGCTGGGGGTCCCAGTCGATAGATATTGGCACCGACGTAACCAATCCACTTCCTCACAAGTACCAATCAGTGTGCCTTTTTCTATAATCTGTTCCTGGTCGCAAAGGTTCAGCACACGTACTCCTGAGATGTCAGTGGTCCTGACCAAGGTTCGAGCTACTTTCCATGGAAGGTCATTGTTTACCCTTTCCACAAGTACACAACGGTGAGCTTGCCCAGCGTTTCGGGGAAGACTAACCGGAACAATCGTTTCCGATCTCGGCGGAAGAACAATCTTCTTAATGCTGTACACGTTCCCTGGTAACGCACCTTCCATAAAAAGTTCCTCCTGTCCACATTTCAAAACACCTTGCTTAACGTCGATCTCACAACAATTATTCCTCATAAAGTCTAGGCCTAGGATGCAGTCGTCCATTATATCAGCCACGATGACATTATGCAGGTAGATCACGTTGCCAAGCTTCAACTCCATCTCCTTCTCTCCACGGACGGGTATACGCTGACCGGTGGCTGTTACCAAATTAATGCGTTCTCGGTTGTATGCGGAGTCCCCAAGGAACTGACTTATAAGTTGGGAACTAACAACCGTACGAGAGGCTCCAGTGTCTATGGTCAGTTTACACGGCATTCCGTTGACCTCACCCTTGATGATTAGACTGTTCCCATCATGGGTTTGTGAGATCGAGATCCTTGGGGCTCTTTTAACATCAGCCAGCACCCGCCCCGCAGTTCTGGCTTTTACTCGTTTCCCTGCTGCTGCTGGGCGGTGCGGTTGGCCGCACTACCCTCCTGAGATCGTTCACCTTCCCTTTCTAGGGTTCGCTTAGGGCAGCTGGATCGAAGGTGGCCCTTTTCCCCACAGCCATAGCACCTTGGGCTGTATCCTTTGTTGCGGTCGCGAACTGTAGCTGCTGCAACCTCCCTGACGCGATGGGAACGATGATCCTGCCGCACGGCTTCCACTTACAGTGCATGGGCCAAGGCGTCCTTAGGTGTCTCGTGGTGCCCAAGCCTCACAGCAGCTCTGACTTCCAGGTCGCGGATGCCGTCGATGAATGTCTGCACCAGGTTCCCTTCAATGAGCGCAGGTACAGACCGGTATGCTTTTCGCACCAGCTTCTCCACTTCTAGAGCCCACTGCTGCAGGTTTTCGTTGCTGCGCTGCACACGATCTTTAAGCTGCGCACGAAAGACGTGTTCCAGGTGAGCGTCGCCATATCTCGCCTCCAATGCCTCAAGGAGCTGCTCATATGTCACTTCCTCACCGAGAGCTTCCAGAACTGTTAAGGCCTGGTCGCGCAGGTCTAGTGTGAGAGCAGTCATGGCCTGACTTTTATTCCAGCCGTTCGCTTTCATAACAGCCTCGAACTGGATTTTGTAGGCTGACCAGGAAGAAGTCCCGTCGAACGGTGGCACCTTGAACCCACGTAGCGAAGGTGCTGAAGCTACTACGGGAGCTGTAGTTCCATCCCCAAGTTTGAGTTCATCCAGCGTTTTCCTAACTTGGTTGATTTGGGTCTCAGCTTCCGACAGGCGGTTATCATGTTGAGCAACTCTATCCTTCACCTCCTTTATCTCCTTCCCGAAGGTAGCGTGAAGTTCCTTCATGAGAAGCATCTGCTCTTCCCTATCGCGTTTGAGCTGCTCTTCTAAGCGACGGGCCTGTTCCTCCTGTCCGCTCTGCAGCTGCTCTTTCAACTGGCGAGCCTGTTCCTCCTGTCGGCGAGCCTGTTCCTCCTGTCGGTGAGCCTGTTCCTCCTGCTGCTCTTTCAACAGACGGGCCTGTTCCTCTCGTCCGCGCTGCAGCTGCTCCTGTAGCATCGCCATCAGAGCACCTAAGTCAGGTGCTGCAGATGTAGGAGCTACTGACGGGCCTGCAGCCGGCGGCTGACCCTCCGTCGTCGGCGGCGTTGCACCACCAAATCTGCTTTGGTCCGTCTCCTGCTGACGTTGACTTCGGGTACGGACACCCTCCGTTTCCTCCTTAGGTAAAATCGGCATGATTTTATCCCACTTCTGACACCAATTGTTACGAGCTTAGGGTTCGTGACAATAAAAATTGCCGATAAAATTACCTAAATTAACACTTTAATTTACTTTATACAAATTAAAGTAAAAAAAAACACTAATAATTAAACACACTAATTCACTTAATTTCACTCCGAAGCTTCGCTTGTGTCGCCGCGTTAAACTCTGTCTCGATCGCATCTTACGCCACCTATTTATTCGAATCAGCAAAACATCCGGAATGTTCAAGTAAACACGCGTAATGTAACGAGAGCTCGAGTATAGATTTTCTAGAAACTTAGTTCCTCGGGTGGCGCTGTTGGTCGAGAGATCGGCGATGTCATTCTCTGCAAAGCCCACCTCGCTCTCGCTCCTGACACTAGATGGCGCTAGTTGACTTATTCACATAACAATATGTTGCAAACCCGTAACATTCATTGCTATGCAGATGACAGCACTGGTGATGCTCTGTATACCGGCCGTGCCAATATTTCTCGGGAAAACGTCTCCGAGTACCGGGACAAACTTGTGTCTGAAGTAGAGTCTGCTGAACAGAGTCTCGGATTGGGGACGACCAAATCTAGTCCAGTTTAACCCCCAGAAGACACAAGTTTGCGCGTTAACCGCAAAAAAGAACCCCTTTGTCGTATCTCCTCATCCTCAGTTTCAAGGCACTCCCCTTGTTGCCTCAGCCAGTATCGGAATCCTTTGCATCGACATATCGAGTGACGTGCAGTTTCGTGGTCACTTGGAAGAGAAGGCCAAATTGGCCTCTAAAAAGCTTGGCGTGCTCAGCAGAGCGGGATAGTATTTCATGCCGGCACACCGCCTGCAACTTTACAAGGCACAGGAATACTGTTCCCATCTCTGGGCTGGGGCTCCCCAGTACCAGCTTCTTCTACTTGACCGCATCCAGTGCAGAGCGGCTCGAATCGTCGACGACCGAGTGCTTTCCGATCGGCTCGACTCACTGGCGCTGCGAAGAGATGTTGCATCCCTTTGCATTTTCTTTCGCATATATCATGGGGAGTGCTCTGAGGAATTGTTCGGATAGTAGTTACGATGTACCAGTACCAGTAATCTAACGGATCCAAATCTGGACTGGTCTTTGTGTCGGATGAAGTCGATTTCACGCGCCGCCAGCCAGTCTTTTTTTTTTTGTTTTTAAAGAACGTTCCCTCCACACTAGGTTTTTCTCCTGTATCATGGGGGCAGTTTACAAACACAAATTTCACAAGGACAAACATCCAAACTCGGAACAATTACTTGTAGGTCGTACAAATACTTGTTCCGTGCGGGATTCGAACCCGCGACCCCCAAGCGCAGCCACTCATTGCTAAGCCACTACGCCACGGAGCTGTCAAAAGTCTTGTGTGCTCTTCGCTCTATGAGCTGACGCCGAATCTTGTTGGAATACCCAGTGCCTGTTATTGAACATGGTATGAGAAACAGGTTACACAAGGTTCGTCAGGACTGTATTTTGATACACAACTGCATTCGTTTTTAACCTTTCTCACAAAAATGTACCTCTGTTAAGCCCCAATAAGAAACTCCCAACCACACCATGAGCGAGGATGGAAAATGACCCCGTTGGACACGCGGAATACGGTTGCTCGCTTCTTCACTACTGTGTGCGTACACCTTATCATTTTGTTTGTTGTAGCTCTCTTCTACGGTAAAAATTTTTTCATCCGAAAAAAGAATTTCCCGATATTTTTTTCCCGCGTACCGCTTCAACAAAGCGCGGCATCACTTCAGTCTCAGATCCATTAGACGAGCATTCAAACGATGTCCTGTTTTTCTTCGATATGCCCGAAGCCCTAAGTCTTCATTTAACGCCGTGGTTCTGCTTAACCCCATCTGAAGGGCCGACAGTTTCTGCTTACGTTTGGGATTTCTTTGAATTCGCACCTTTACAGCTTTTATTACTGCTGGAGTCCTAACAAATCGAGGGCGACTACTTCTTGACCTGTCATCTACACTAGAGTCTTCATTGTATCGTTTGATGGTACGATAAACGAATCTTTTGGTTATATTCAAACTTTTCAGTATATCAAAAAATTTAATTGGCGCGTAATCGCAACTGCAACACGGTCTTTTTTAAGCGTCCACTCCGTATGTAAAAATGAGTAAAATTCTAAAAAGTATACAGTTTTATTTTCATGAACAATTCGAATTCAATAAACTTTTTTGTGGCCAGCATTCTAAAAGAAAAGTTTTTACTGTGTGACAATACTTATGACCTGACTAGGTAGGTATATACGTTGGTACGTGGGTGTATATGGGCAGTCAGTCAGTAGCAGCATAAACATTATTTTCTAGACTGGGGTGAATCTTTTTCAGATGTTGTTGTACATCTAGTGTATCCATGATATTACTGCTATTAGTAGATTACTACAGTACAATCTACTCAATGACTAACATAGGAATGATCAATTATGTGATTTCTAAATATTAAATTGCATTTTTTCTGTTATACGAGTCATCAATACACTGAATAAGACGCAACACGAAGAATGTGAGATAAGGTTGTTGACGCATAAAGTTGTTATCAATTCTACTGTAGAAATTCTTTAGATTAGAGTTATTACTTACTGGTACTATATAAGACCAAGAAACTGCAGTCATGGAGTTAGTGTATGGTCGTTTGACCGCAGTGTATCTATCAATAATACATTTGTGTTACTTCAACGCATCAAAGGCCATAGATGTAAGTGTTTAATCTATTGACAAACTTACTTTTCTTTCTGTTATTTTTTTACGTGTGTATGATTTTGAACGACAGGCCTGTTGGTCTAGTGGTTAGTGACCCTGACTGTTATGCCGGAGGTCGTGGGTTCGATTCCCACCCAGGACAAATGTTTGTGTGATGAGCACGATCATTTGTTCTGTGTCTGGGTGTAATTTATCTATAATATTTATGTATTTAGAAATATATAAGTATGTTTATCAGTTGTCTAGTACCCATAACACAAGCTCTGCTTAGCTTGGGACTAGATGGCGTTGTGTGATAGTTGTGGAATATTATTATTATTATTATTTAGTGTTAACAAATTATATTTAAATATTTTGTGTGTGTATATGATTAAGCCGTGGTAGCTCAGATGGTTAGCGCAAGCTGTAAATTTTACAGTACGTAACGTGGGTTCGATCCCCGCCAACACTAATTAAATTGTTAATTGCAATTTTAAGTGTTTATTCTATTGACACACTTACTTTTCTTTCTGTTATTTTCTTACGTGTGTATGATTTAGTGTTAACAAATTATATTTAAATATTGTGTGTGTATATGATTAAGCCGTGGTAGCTCAGATGGTTAGCGCAAGCTGTAAATTTCACAGTACGCGACCCAGGTTCGAACCCCGCCGACACCACTTAAATTGTTAATTGCATTTTTCTCATTAATTTAAAATTTTATTTTCAAGCAATAACCACTTGTAAAAAACCCACACTTCGTCACAAGAACAATGTAAAATTTTGTGATTATTTTTTGCAAATATATGATTATTACACACATAACGTTTGTTTAAATTTATGACATTTACCAAATCATTGTATTTTGGACATTTGTATTCTTCAATATTAAAAATTCTATCATTCGTCGTCAACATTTTTAAAAATTGTTTTTCTGTTGAACCAATTTTGTATTATATAGTATACTATAACTAATGTTTTTGGGAAATCAAACAAAATTTATGATTAATTTAAAATTTTATTTTCAAGCAATAACCACTTGTAAAAAACCCACACTTCGTCACAAGAACAATGTAAAATTTTGTGATTATTTTTTGCAAATATATGATTATTACACACAGAACGTTTGTTTAAATTTATGACATTTACCAAATCATTGTATTTTGGACATTTGTATTCTTCAATATTAAAAATTCTATCATTCGTCGTCAACATTTTTAAAAATTGTTTTTCTGTTGAACCACCTTTGTATGCGATCACTTCGTCTTTGCACAAATTTCTAATATACAAATTTAATATGGGAATGATGTTCTCTTGTTTGTAGGCATATTTTAATTCTTCGGTCACATCAAAATATGGAATGCCGTGCACGTGTATTTCACAATAACGAACAGTTTTTTTGTCTTTTTGCGACAAATAATTGAAAGGACAACTTGGCCGAAACAAATAATGATCGATAAACGAATCATTTTTATTAGATAGTTTTACGTCTAGAATAGCCATTTCTCTACATTGAAAATGTTTATGAGGATATGTAATGTAAAATCCGTCCATGTCGATGATGTATCTAATATTTTTTAGATTTTGTGTCATTTTGAACCAAAATGTTAAAAGTATTTACACGTGACTAAAATGTGTTTGTTCCAACAAACTTCACATAACAATTCATTCTTCATTATTTCCCATCATCCCATTTCTTCCTTCTGCTCTTTTCTTCCTGTAATTTAAGAAAACAGAATCACATTCACTAATGATCAACTAAGGACTGTCATTGTTAAAAAAGTATTTTTTAACTTTTTACTTTCTGCTATTGTCTTTGTATTTAAGGCTAGGAAATGTCCGCGGCGCGGTCTCAATGCGTGTTGGCGAACTTCACATGCCTTCGAAATTTTCTCAGACGTGCAGGTTTCCTCACGATGTTTTCCTTCACCGCCGAGCACGTGGTAAATCAGCACTTAAAATTGCAATTAACAATTTAAGTGGTGTCGGCGGGGTTCGAACCTGGGTCGCGTACTGTGAAATTTACAGCTTGCGCTAACCATCTGAGCTACCACGGCTTAATCATATACACACACAATATTTAAATATAATTTGTTAACACTAAATCATACACACGTAAGAAAATAACAGAAAGAAAAGTAAGTGTGTCAATAGAATAAACACTTAAAATTGCAATTAACAATTTAATTGGTGTTGGCGGGGATCGAACCCACGTTACGTACTGTAAAATTTACAGCTTGCGCTAACCATCTGAGCTACCACGGCTTAATCATATACACACACAAAATATTTAAATATAATTTGTTAACACTAAATAATAATAATAATAATATTCCACAACTATCACACAACGCCATCTAGTCCCAAGCTAAGCAGAGCTTGTGTTATGGGTACTAGACAACTGATAAACATACTTATATATTTCTAAATACATAAATATTATAGATAAATTACACCCAGACACAGAACAAATGATCGTGCTCATCACACAAACATTTGTCCTGGGTGGGAATCGAACCCACGACCTCCGGCATAACAGTCAGGGTCACTAACCACTAGACCAACAGGCCTGTCGTTCAAAATCATACACACGTAAAAAAATAACAGAAAGAAAAGTAAGTTTGTCAATAGATTAAACACTTACATCTATGGCCTTTGATGCGTTGAAGTAACACAAATGTATTATTGATAGATACACTGCGGTCAAACGACCATACACTAACTCCATGACTGCAGTTTCTTGGTCTTATATAGTACCAGTAAGTAATAACTCTAATCTAAAGAATTTCTACAGTAGAATTGATAACAACTTTATGCGTCAACAACCTTATCTCACATTCTTCGTGTTGCGTCTTATTCAGTGTATTGATGACTCGTATAACAGAAAAAATGCAATTTAATATTTAGAAATCACATAATTGATCATTCCTATGTTAGTCATTGAGTAGATTGTACTGTAGTAATCTACTAATAGCAGTAATATCATGGATACACTAGATGTACAACAACATCTGAAAAAGATTCACCCCAGTCTAGAAAATAATGTTTATGCTGCTACTGACTGACTGCCCATATACACCCACGTACCAACGTATATACCTACCTAGTCAGGTCATAAGTATTGTCACACAGTAAAAACTTTTCTTTTAGAATGCTGGCCACAAAAAAGTTTATTGAATTCGAATTGTTCATGAAAATAAAACTGTATACTTTTTAGAATTTTACTCATTTTTACATACGGAGTGGACGCTTAAAAAAGACCGTGTTGCAGTTGCGATTACGCGCCAATTAAATTTTTTGATATACTGAAAAGTTTGAATATAACCAAAAGATTCGTTTATCGTACCATCAAACGATACAATGAAGACTCTAGTGTAGATGACAGGTCAAGAAGTAGTCGCCCTCGATTTGTTAGGACTCCAGCAGTAATAAAAGCTGTAAAGGTGCGAATTCAAAGAAATCCCAAACGTAAGCAGAAACTGTTGGCCCTTCAGATGGGGTTAAGCAGAACCACGGCGTTAAATGAAAACTTAGGGCTTCGGGCATATCGAAGAAAAACAGGACATCGTTTGAATGCTCGTCTAATGGATCTGAGACTGAAGTGATGCCGCGCTTTGTTGAAGCGGTACGCGGGAAAAAAATATCGGGAAATTCTTTTTTCGGATGAAAAAATTTTTACCGTAGAAGAGAGCTACAACAAACAAAATGATAAGGTGTACGCACACAGTAGTGAAGAAGCGAGCAACCGTATTCCGCGTGTCCAACGGGGTCATTTTCCATCCTCGCTCATGGTGTGGTTGGGAGTTTCTTATTGGGGCTTAACAGAGGTACATTTTTGTGAGAAAGGTTAAAAACGAATGCAGTTGTGTATCAAAATACAGTCCTGACGAACCTTGTGTAACCTGTTTCTCATACCATGTTCAATAACAGGCACTGGGTATTCCAACAAGATTCGGCGTCAGCTCATAGAGCGAAGAGCACACAAGACTTTTGACAGCTCCGTGGCGTAGTGGCTTAGCAATGAGTGGCTGCGCTTGGGGGTCGCGGGTTCGAATCCCGCACGGAACAAGTATTTGTACGACCTACAAGTAATTGTTCCGAGTTTGGATGTTTGTCCTTGTGAAATTTGTGTTTGTAAACTGCCCCCATGATACAGGAGAAAAACCTAGTGTGGAGGGAACGTTCTTTAAAAACAAAAAAAAAAATACTGGCTGGCGGCGCGTGAAATCGACTTCATCCGACACAAAGACCAGTCCAGATTTGGATCCGTTAGATTACAAGATATGGTAACACTTGGAGGAAAAGGCGTGCTCAAAGCCTCATCCCAATTTCGAGTCACTGAAGACATCTTTAATTAAGGCAGCCGCCGATATGACATGGACCTCGTTCGTGGTGAGATAGACGACTGGCTGCGCAGATTGAAGGCCTGTATTCAAAATTACGGAGGTCATTTTGAATAAACTATAGTGTCGTAAGAATCTATGTTTTGTTAAGTTCATTTTGGTATATAAATTGTTACATAATGAATAAACTTGTTTCAATTATTTTATATTAAACATGTGATAGAATTTATGACCTGACTAGGTAATATGCAATTTGGGTACAGATGATAAACCAGGGTCACATTGGGTAGCTTTATATATCGATACGAATGACGTCGGTGAATATTTTGATTCATATGGACGGGCACCTGTACGATATCATCTAGAGTTTTTTAAAAGAAATTGTAAAAGATGGAACTGGAATGTTGATAGGATTCAGAATGAGTGGACTTCAGTTTGTGGCGAATATTGCTTAATGTATTTGCTATATAAGTTTCAGGGATGTTCAATGCATAGTTTTACGAGTATATTTACAGGGAACACATTGTACAACGATATTTTAGTGGATGAGATGTTTCGCTCCTATTTTATAGATAATAAGTAATAAGATTTTGTATTTTATAAATAAAAATTTTAACAAAATTGGGTAATGTGTTTTATTAATGAGTCAGATTAGTGTAGATAGGAACAAAGGAGTATAATACAATAGCATAAGCCGACCCACTCGCCGACGAATAATAGATAATGACGGTAGTCAATCAACAATAGATAAGTAGATAAGGACAATGGAGCGCTAATGACGGTTGAGGCTCGAAGCGGATATCAATTAGAAAAGAGTTAATTGATCTGCACATCTCCGGAACCGTGCATCCTACGCAAAAATGGACCGCAGATTCGTGATCAGAGCATGCCAAAACCTTTTTTTTTTTTTTTTTTTTTTTTTAGGATCGTGAGTCGACGAACGCTGTACTTGTACCACTTCTGACTCAGTGAGCCAGAACTGGTACATCGTAACTACTTCGGATTAATCCCAGCCGCCAAATTTCGTGAACGCACTACGCGGCAAACGTCCCGATACCATCCACACCATCTGGATGCTTGGCGGTCCACCACTGTACGTTTCAAAAGGAGTTTTCTTCCGCGTACGACCTCTCTGTGGAATAGTTTACCACCGGCGATTTTTCCGGACCGATACGACCTGGGGACCTTCAGAAAAGAGTTTACTCCTTTCTAAAGGGCCGGCAACGCACCTGCAATTACCCTGGTGTTGCGGTTGATCTTGGGCGGTGGTAGTCACTTAACATCAGGTGAGCCGCATGCTCGTTTGCCCCCTCTTCTATAAAAAAATATACCTAATTTTTTGTATAGGGACATCTGGTACAGGGAGTTGCCAAACAATTACACACGAATTGCACTAGCATATAGTTGATTCTGAACCCAAAAAGAGTTTATTCAACATTTTTTTACTTAATGATTTCTTATATTTACGCGAACATTGCACATGATTAAAACTACTTTTACGGATTTTATCGCGTTTATTTTTACTTTTTATTTTTAATTCCCGACGTTTCGGGCGCTTTCCAGCACCCATGGTCACGGGGGACTGAGATGACTGAGTGACGGAGTACCTTCAGCTTTTTTATAGATCGGACCATAAACAATAATTAAAAAAGCTGAAGGTACTCCGGGTTTAACAATGACATCGGGACGTCAGTCATCTCAGTCCCCCGTGACCATGGGTGCTGGAAAGCGCCCGAAACGTCGGGAATTAAAAATAAACGCGTTAAAATCCGTAAAAGTAGTTTTAATCATTTTTTTACTTACCCAAGTTGCCTATTACGTTGATCTTCGTAAGAGTAGATAAGACGGCAATGACCATAGAGTAGACGAGAATGGATGCCACAATGGATGTCAATCCGAAGTACATATAAGTCCGCAGTAATATGATGTCTTTCTGAAAACAAAATGCAATTAACTAAGTTAGCTTTTTCGAATAAGTTCTTGTGAATTGTTCACAAGTCCACTGCAAGATGGCCGCTTCATAGATTGGCTCAAAACACACGATTTTGACTCCGCCGTCTAAGAGTCATGTTAGCTCAGCGGCTAATATCTTCCAAAATATTATATTTGATAGAAAATTGGTAAAAGTCTATGTGAATTCTGTCAACTTAGGGCAACGGCAACGCAACGAACTCTTCCTTATCATAATACCCTCTCAGAATTAGGACGTAGTCACACAAAAACCATCCAATCCACAGTTTATACTTTTATACCTTGGGAACAGTTCCAGTATGAGTCACTATAAATAAAAATAACAACTAGCTTAGTAAGCTAGTCAATATCATTGAATACCAACACAAATTTCAAATACCTATCAATAACTCTAAATTAGCATAATGATTTTTTATATTTCGTACATTAACTTATTTTATATTCCCGACGTTTCCAGCACCTTACAGCAGCCATGGTCACGGGGAGACTTATGTGTTCGACATCCCAATCACAGACTAGATAGAGAAACTGATGTGTGGTTTGGCCCCAATGTCATAGTTCACCACGGCTACCTCCAGATTAAATTATTAATTTTTGTTCCCATCTACGCAGTATGAACTTAATAATATTTTAAAATCTTATGATTAACACACACGGACAGTTAAACTGATCATCCCAACTGATCAGTTCAAACTAAAACTGTTGATATTTTTTAAATATTGGATTTTTGATATAGCGATAAATAAACTTATATATAAAACTCCGACATTGATATATTTATAATTATCGATACATCGAAAATTTAATAAGTAAAAAATATCAACAGCTTTAGTTTGAACTGATCAGTTGAAATTATCAGTTGAAATGATCAGTTGAACTTGACCGTGTGTGGCGTCCATTATAGTTGTATGCTTGGGTTGGGATTTAATTTTATTAATTATAGGATCCCTAGCAGATAAAAGCACCCAGCCATCTTCTCTATTGATATTAGGATGTTTTAGGATATAAATATCCTCGCGAATCATCCTTGGATGGAATCGGTGTTTATTAGCGAGGATTTCTGGTCTATTAAATCGGATGTAGTGACTGCAGACTTCCCGGAGCGTCGATTCTTCACATCAGCTATACATATAATGTTCTTTAACGCGAGTTTTTATTGATCGTTTAGTTCGTCCTATGTAAGAGAGACAACATTCACAATCAAGCTTGTACACTCCCGCATCTTGCAGAGGGACATTACACTTGACTGATACTGATGGTAAAAACTAAATAATCTTTTTCGGTGGCTTGAAGTATGTTTTAACGGAAGCACGCTTTACGATGTAGCCAATCTTGTTAGTGACAACTCTGATATATGGATATGGCAGTACAGCAAGCACACGCTCGACTGTGGCCGGTTTCACTCGTTCACTGTGTCGAGCCTACGTCACGTGACCATGGGTGCTGTAAAGTGCTCCAAACGTCGGGAATATAAAATAAGTTAATATACGCGATAAAACCTGTAAAAACTAGTTTTATTCAAAACTAACAATTTGCCTTTTTGACATTTGACATTTTTTTGTGTAACCACGTCCAATTGTGCCTGAGCCTTGCGGTAGCAATACATGAGACAGTGTTACCTTACACGATATTTAACTACTTGCTTGTATTTACTCTTTGACTAGATCTATCTCATTATGTAGAGTATATGCCAGTATCGGATTAAGCTTTATGAGTACACCTGGCGACGAAGCCAGCATTTAACACTCCAGGCAATCGAGACGGAACGAAAGATTTGATACTGTGATTCCCCAATAAGTGTGGCACCAATTGCTAATCCAAAGTGCTGCATGGCTCCCGTCATATACATATGATAAAATACCTTTGTTGGGAAGATTTGCCGCTATCTTATTTAAAAAAAGGCTTCGAAGCTTTTTGATTGTCAAAGCATACTAGCTTAAAAGTTTTCTTAACTGAAAAAAAATTCTTTTGAGATTAAGACTGTATAATGTTAAAAATCGGAATTATGTTAGCTGTATAATGTTAAAAATCAGAATTATGTTTGCTTTTGGGTTATTGTTTTTTTCTTTTGTTAAAATTTGGTAAATTAGTTGAGTGGATTAGTTTATAATTCTGTATTTTTTGCTACTTACTACTGGTAAAATATGTACTGTTCCCACCTTTGAAAAATTAAATATCCTTTATCTTTTAAAGTATGGCAGAGGCCCATGATTAGTAGATAACTTTTATGCACTGATATAGAAGAATCAAAAGATGGTTATAGTTACCCGATACATCGCGCATAGTAATAACATGTTGAAAGCGAGCTCGGTGCCGTAAGCGAATACGCCGATGATCTTAGACCCTTCGTCGTCCAGTATCACTTCCTGTACGGCCATCAGTGGGGGCGTAATGCCTCCGTCAGCAGTTCCCACCAACGAAAGCATCTAAAAACGGGTTTGTTATCTTGAATCTTAATAATAACCACATAAAAAATGTTATGTGGTTATTATTAAGATAACAAAAAATCTTTGAGTTTTCTTTGACCTGAGTTCAATCCCCGCTGACAGCATAAAAATTCTTGATTGCAATTTTAATTGCTTATTACCATGCTTGGCGGTGAAGGAAAACATTGCAAGGAAACTTTAATGTCTAAGAAATAAAATATTTAGAGGAAATATGATGTTCGTTAAAAATTGTTTATTGCTTGTAACATTACAGATAAAAGATTGATGGCCCTGCAAGTGCATATCAACAAAATATAAATAAGCCAATGATACAACATCAGAGCGCTAACTGTTTTTAAAGATCTAGATATTAAACGTAAATTATAAAATATCATAAACATTCCTTTCCTTGCCGTGGTAGCTGAGATGGTTAGCGCTCGCTGTAAATATAACAGAACGCGAGAAACCCGGGTTCGATCCCCGCCGGCACCAATGAAATTGTTAATTGCAATTTTAAGTGCTGATATACCACGTGCTCGGCGGTGAAGGAAAACATCGTGAGGAAACCTGCATGTCTGAGGAATAAGAAAAAAAATATTTCGAAGACATGTGAAGTTCGCCAACACGCATTGGGGCAGCGCGGCGGACATGCCCTAAAACCCTCTCAGAAATGAGGGGAGGCCTGTGCCCAGCAGTGGGACGTATATAGGCTGTAACTTTACTTTAACTTTAGTTTAAAAATCCCCACAATCCTACTCCTTCTTAAAAATGAGAAAAAGCCTTTGACCAGCCCTGGACGTACTTACATAGGCTGTAAGTTTAATGAACATTTGTGAAATATAGCGATGTGAAGCTGGCAGGATAATATCTTGTAGAATTTCTGCACGCTTATGTTGAGTCCGAGGCCATTTTTATTCCATTAAATAGTGTGTAAAAAAAGATTAGTCTTTTTTTATGCACTTTGATACTTATGGTAAACGAATTCATGTTTTAGTATAATTTTTTAATTATAATTATAAAATGCGTTCACAAGTATTGGTTTTTTCTGTTAACCACATGGCTTAGCAATGAAAGTAGCTGATTACTGAGTACAATGGCACCTTATGATTGATGCGGTACATTATTAGATCATTTTTGATGATACAAAAAACACTCAACATCCCGGCCTTCAGGGTAATTACTTCCAAACCCAGGAGATAAAATGGGAAAATGTATTATACAACCATTAGAAAAAATAATTATCAATATTAAACATTTATTGAAACTTAAAGGCCAACTCTAAAGAACCAAAAAGAATAAAATTATTTTTATACAATAACTTTTGAAATAGGGCTTTAAGTATTCTAGACAAAGTGTATATAATATTTAAAGTTAGCAATAGGCCCAGTTCGCAACAGAAGCCAATGCGAAGGTTACTTATTTTCCCGTTAGTCACTTCAAGTATCTACGATTGTTTTCAACCTTTTATTCTAATGCTGCTCAATCCCTTAATTTAAATGTTGTGACCAATAAATAAAATGTTTCTATATTATTATTGTAAAGGTAACTTTTTTACTCTCCGTATTACCTACTACCGGAACAAAGATGCTCAAGGGCCTAAGCCAAGTCGACATCTGTTAGCCTGTATATTATATTTATTGTTATATTATCTGTTCACTCTGCAAAAACTTTCTGACAAATCAGCATGTGCTTAGGATTACAGCCTTCTGTAAACTAACAAAAATTTGTTCTGGTAGATCGAGTGTTTTGATTGTCTGGTGCAAAGTTGTAGATATTACCGCTGTGGTGGACAGGACTATGGGTAGGTACTTACTATACTTACAGTTTTAAGATTCCACATACGTTTTATTTCATTTTTGAGGTCTGTATACTTTGTAAGTTTTTCTGATATTGTTGACTGCAGGTTGTGGGTATTAGGTACAGCTATATCTATTAAAGTTAATGTTTTTTTCTGTTTTGTTTACTATAGTTATATCAGGTCTGTTAAAGTGGACTGACTTCTGTCAGTATCGAAATATAACTTAGGCCCTATTCAGTGCGACGCGGACCGTCCGCACGCGGATGAGGTTTTGCGTCCGTCGCGGATAAATTCGTCGTTCAGTGCGATGCGGATCGTGATCGAGAGTGGTACAGTGTCATGGATAAAACTTTGAATTTTGTGATTGCGGCCTATTTATTAAACAACAGAAGAAGAAGACACCATAGTAGAAGATTTAATGTGCATCCACTGGTTGAGAAAAGACTTCTTAAAGGAGAATTTGTATCCTTGTTTTCGGACTTGCGGGATGACGAAATGAAATTCTTCAAATATTTCAAGATGTCCATTAGGACATTTGAGGAGTTGCATGCTAAACTAGAGCCACCTTTAATGCGTTGCGATATATACAAGAAACCTATATGTTCGCGGGAGAGATTGGCTGTAACAATTAGGTAACTAGGTACTTAAATTTAAAAGTTAAATAAATGAAACAATTTTTTTAATTAAAAAAATTATATAATCAATTTAAAATGTAATTATGTAATTAATTACAATGCAGTGTAATCACCGTGCTGCCAGCTTTCTAAAGACTCGTCCATATCACTCCCTGATAAGTGAGGTAAATCGTTGGTAGCGGTTGATGCAGATGTGCTGGGCGAGTTCATAGCTGGACCTCTAATTTCCATAGCTAGCTCCAGTATTCTAGTTCGGAATAACAATTTTTTATAATTATCGAAATCGTTTATAATGGGTGCTAGAGAATTAAAAAAACTGCAGTCATCGTCTTTAAGAGCCGTAGACGACGCAAAGTTTGTGGTGGAAGTGTCATTCTTTTCTAATATTTTCAATAATTGTGACTCAAAGTCTGTCATACATCTCTTTTTTTTTCTCTGCCACGGTTTTGGAGAAGCCAGCACAGGTGTCTGAAATGTTTCTTCTGTTGATGGCAAGTCCGGGGTCGTGGTAATAGGTAAAATACTTTGCGAGTTTTGCGATGACGTTGAAGCAACATTTTGGGAGGTCTGCGACGATGTTAAAGCCATACTTTCATGTGTGGGTTCAAAGTCCTTTGTGTCTTCCAAAAACGTCATTATATCGAAAAAAATATACTTCTTTTTGACACCCCCTGCAGAACCGGACTTCGATGTCTTAAGATTTGCTCTACACTTCATGTATGCATCACGGGCGGTCTTCCATCTTAACTGAACAGCTTTTTCTGTAAATTAAATAATATAAATAATAAAACAACATATGCTAGTAACTTTACTTATTTATTACACACTTTTTTTTTTGTGGCAGGTACCTGACTACTGGGTCAAGAATGTCTGATTTGCATTTAAGTTATCGATTGGGGCTATCTACAATTAAATACATTATTGAAGAAGTATGCTCATTAATATGGGAAATTTTGAAAAACGAATGTCTGCCTGAACCTGATCCAAATTTTTGGAATAACATAGCACTTGGCTTTGAAAGGGATGCCAATTTTCCCAATTGCGTAGGCGCCCTTGACGGAAAGCATACCAGAATCACGTGCCCAAAAGAAAGTGGATCCGTATTTTTCAACCATAAGCAATTTTATTCTATTATTTTACTTGCAATGTGTGATGCCAATTACTGTTTTACCTATGTAAATGTAGGGGCTTGTGGCAGCGAAGCAGACGCTAATGTGTTCAAGAAAAGTTCGTTATTTCATAGACTTGAACGTGATGATCTATATTTGCCACCTCCAAAATTATTACCAGGCACATCTATCAACCCACAGCCACATGTCATTGTAGGAGACGCAGCTTTTGGAATTTCCAATACTATACTTCGCCCATACGCGCGTACAAATTTGACACACAAAAAAAAATATTTAATTACAGGTTAAGTCGTGCACGCCGATACATAGAATCGAGTTTTGGTATATTGACAAACAAATTTGCAATATTCCAAAGATCTATCAATGTATCAACATCATTTGCACAAATTTTAATCAAAGCGTGCTGCATTTTACACAATTTCATTAGAGTACGCGATGGTTATACGGAAGAAGACGCTATGATTGTAGCTGGATTTACAGATTGCAATGCTCGCATTAATGACAGTACACGATCGGGCAATACAATAAGAGATAATTTTGCAAATTACTTTGTCTCAAATGAAGGATCTGTACCTTGGCAAAATAGTTATATTTATTAGATAACACAGATGTTTCAATAAACATTACTTACCGATTTGTTTTTTTTCTTCACCTGAACTATCTCCGAAATTCGGACAAACAGCTTCGCAAACATCTTTCCATGCCTTTAATTTCGCGTCTTTATTTTTATATGAATTGTCGCGGAGATTCCAAAGACATGGTCGAAGTCGTACTTCTTGTATAACCCTCTCGGTTTGCACATTTGACGCAGCCGTCATGACAACGACAGTACTTTCGTCCGCTCTGCGCAACTGTCCGCCGAGAACTGAACAAATACATTAAAACCAAGCACCGTCCGCCCGCGGACATCCGCGGCGCGGAGGAGCGGCGCGGAGCGATTTCGACCGCGCGCGGATAGCTCTCCGCGACGCGGACAGCTCCGTGTCGCTCTGAACGCGCTGTAAGGTTTCATACATTTTACCCATCCGTCGCGGACGTCCGCGTAGGTCATCCGCGTCGCACTGAAAAGGCCCTTATATGTTTGGTTTTCTAAGACAATCTCAGAAATATATTTATAGTAAGGTATGACCTTGTATTTTAGTGCTAATTCTTGATATATAATACTAACAACCTGGTCATGTCTATATTTATAGTCTGTTTGGGCAATTGCTTTACATGATCCGGTTATGTGTTGTATGTTTTCTAGAGGGCTATTGCATTTACGACAAACATCTGTTGTATTTGGGATTTTCATTATATGTTTTATGTAATTCCGAGTTTCTATAACCTGGTCCTGAATAGCGACGATAAACCCTTCCGTCTCGAGAAACACGTGGAGTACCCGCGCTTCAGCCACTCATTCGACGCTGACCTGTCAACGTGTGGTAGGTTTAAATCTCGATAGTGCATTCATCAATTTTGATTAGGTTACGTACTTGTTTCTCGTTGTTTTGTCTATTTCTGTCTTTTAAATTAGGCGGTGTAAGCTTGTGATCATTTTGTGCTATCGCAATATGTATATGTATCAGGGTGATGCTTTCTACCTTTCGTCATTGTCGTATTTATTGTGCGTTGGATGTACTTGAGCTCCTAATTAGTCCAGATTATCACTCCATACGAATAAGTAAGATCGATATGGCATACGTATTTATTGCTTTTATTGTAATTTTTGCATCATGATGAGTCTTTAAACGATTTTGAAATTTAAACAAAGACTAAACTTGATGGTTTAGTCTTTGTTTAAATTGTTGTTTTAATGTTGACTTAATTTCATTATAATGTAGTAATTTCGATTGTTTATATCCTAAATATTTATATGTCTCCATTTCATCAAGTGAGCCTACGAGCACTTAACCCTAGGGTACCTTAGGGTTAAGTGCTCGTAGAAGTGAGCTTATTATTTGCCCAGTTTGAGTTTGGTGGTCATGAGTCGTGACTATACAGCTGACCTAATTTGACCTAATTAATTTTCCATTTTTCAATCCTAAGCTCCATACCCATACCAAGTGAGACACTTTCAGTTATGTTTGCAAGTTGGTTTAAATCTTCCTGGTTCTGGGCATACAATTTTATATCGTCCATATATAACAAGTGGTTTATGTGAGATACGTTTGATGGTGTTTCCGTATAATCCCAAATCAAGTGAACAACCAATATTGGATGCATTTAATTGACTAGATAGTGGATTTAATGCCAAGCAAAACCAAAGAGGGCTTAAAGAATCACTTTGAAATATGCCACGTCAAATTTTTATAATGTCTCATTATTATTATTTTTATATTATATTAATGATTGGTAATCTTCGACTTAGAGGAAAATAATGTATCGCAACGCTCATTCTAGCCATCATCAATGACGACCAAATAGCATGCTGCGTTCGATATTTGTTTAGGTAATATTATTTGAATAGTTTTTTTAATTGATCGGTTAGACATGAGTTAGACACTTAAGTTTTATAAAGCACTGAAATTAAAACTTTCTTTACAAGATATTTAACATATTCCTTAGCATAGAATAAGAATATTTTTTTATTCAATATTGAACACTAAAATAATAATTAAAGTTATAATATAATTTACGATTAAAACTAATTATATACAATATAAAAGAAGAAACTATAATATAGAAAATCTAAAACTAAAAATTTTAATAGTCAAAAACCTGCTCCCCGTGGTATAGTGCCAAGAACGCTGTCTGCGTTTCCTCGCTGAATAGCTATACTTAGCCTTTGAGCGAGGAAAGAACCAGCCCTCTTATCACCAGCAGCGACGAACAGTCGTGGATACAGTTCCTTTAGAAATTTCACTGCACGCGGACCCCACGGAAGAATAGTCTCTACAGCAAATGGCACAAATATGTAGTCATTTCTCAAAGACTCATATTTGCGCCATTTACTAAATTCGGCTGCCTCTGATGCCGCCCCGGCTCTAAAAGAGGTGCCCTTGAGATGAGAGGCCGCCAAAGTGTCAACGCAAGTAGCATCCCACACTAGGGCTTTACCTCTCTCCCAAGGGACCAAAGTCATACCGTCGGGTCTCCTGCCATCGTCTCTAAATATCCCGCAAGGCTCTAAAACCGGGGGGACATTTATGGAGACAAGAGCCCTTCGAATGATTTCGTTCAAAGAACCGTGACGGGACAACCTACCTGCACTTTTCTTGCATGAAAGTCCGTGGAGTCCAAACTCATCGACGCTGCTACCACAGGGGCACTGGTGAGGTTGACAAATTGCCACCCCTAGCCGGATTCCTACGGCGATGCGCAAGCTTTCCCCATCAAGCAATGTGCCGAGATTACTTGATGGTAGAGCATGTAACCAGTGGCTAGATTCCTTAGTCGAAACAGCTAGAAGGCGAGCCTGATCTTGTTGACTGTAAAAATTCTGAAATAAATTTTTCTGGACACTCCGTACCAACGGAATATCCCACTGTTTTTGTTGGTTAACTTCCAGTGGGACATTTTCGCCGGGACAGAGCGTTGGCCATGTTTGCCTTGCCTCCGCAGCAAACCACAGGTCTACTTTATTATTTAAAATTGTGTTACATAGATCATTGACACTATGCACGGAAGCAAGGAAAGCAGGCAATGCGACGCTAGAAATATTTCTTACACCAATACCACCAAATTTGATAGGTAAAGTGGCTTAATTCCAGGCTATTGTATTTAATCTCAAATTTAGAATTTTTTCTAAAGCAATATTAAGATTACTATCAATATCTTTTGAAATATCCGAACATTTCCAGACTGGACTTGAGCGTAACAATTATGTAAATTCAGGTACAAGGAGACAATATTTTAGAATGGTAAGGGCAATATGGGGGTTTAAAATATATAATTTATCAACGTGATTTAAAAATTTATCAAATTTTGTTTTTAAAACAGGTTTAATACTATCGAAAAACAACGGAGCACCGAGCAGGTAAAGCGATTCCGAATTGACAGTTTTTATTCCTGGAGAAATCTGATTGAAATTTTGAATTAAGGTATCTCTGTTAGAATTCGATAAATTATTAGAAATAAATATTTCACATTTATTGGTAAGGGCAATATGGGGGTTTAAAATATATAATTTATCAACGTGATTTAAAAATTTATCAAATTTTGTTTTTAAAACAGGTTTAATACTATCGAAAAACAACGGAGCACCGAGCAGGTAAAGCGATTCCGAATTGACAGTTTTTATTCCTGGAGAAAAATGATTGAAATTTTGAATTAAGGTATCTCTGTTAGAATTCGATAAATTATTAGAAATAAATATTTTACATTTATTGGTATTTGGTTCAAGACCAATATTTTTAAAATTTTGAAAAATATGAGTAAGATCATTAAGGACGTCATCTGCTTTACCTCCCAGTGTACCGTCGTCCAGATGCCAGACATTTAGCTTGGATTTTAAATTTGAAATAATAGGTTGAATTCCCAAATTGAAAAGAGCTGGGCCTAATGGATCACCCTGCTGAACACCGACAGCAGACTCAATAATATGGTTTTGATAAAACAAGTTTGAATTTTGACTGTAACATTGCCAACCGTAATGATATATTTCGGGGGTATTGTTAGCCACTTCTTTCAGCAGGGTTATCCTATCAATAGAGTTAAAAGCATTTCTATGATCAACCTTCAGAAGAACATCTGCATTGGAATTAGTTAAGAAAGTGAAGTGATGTGGGGTGAAGTACGCACCGAATGTACCGTCGCCTCACAGCCACCTTTGGTGCCAAAGCCTAGTTGAGTAGGTTGAAATTATGTCTTAAGATTTGAGATTATGTGCCTGCAAGCTAATTTTGAAGTTAAGCGTCGAAATGTAAAACCAACAGCAATAGGACGGATACCGTTATCCTTTTTTTTTGAAGGCACACAATCTTGCCCCATATAAGTAGGGAATGAAATTGGGATTGACATTACCAGAAAGCATAAAATTACATAATTTTGTAATGTCATTAAGAAGTATCCTACCGGCGACACCGGCAGATACGCTTACAAGATCTTTGAGATGCTGAGGCGTAATCCCGTCAATGCCGCCGGCAGAGCCATTCGAAAATGACAATATTGCGTCTAAAGTGTCTTTTTCAGAATTTTGTAAAGGTTGCATAGAAGTATTGGGAGGCAGCCGTAAATTCTGGGAAGGATTGACCGAAGGATGTTTCTGACGAAGGCCTTCAAGAGTTTCGTTTCGAAGGCCTTCATTACGGGGAGCGAGAATGTCATCTGAGAATAGAATACGGGATGCATTTTTTAAGTCGCCGTCCATTACTTTTGATTCAACTACTTTTTTTTAATCAAATTTAGGATAAGGTCGAGAGAAATGAGTATTAGGTACCTAATCGGGTAATCCAAATTTTGAAAAGAATTTTCTTTTAGTTGAGACGTAATTGATTTATTTATTGCTTTATTAAAATGAAAATGGGAATATGTGAATGTAAATAATTTTTGCCAACTCTTTTCACAATTCGTTAGACAATTTTGAATAGTGAATGATAATGCTTTAGCAAGTTGCATCCTCGCACCTCTGGGAATTCTTTTAACCACTGGTACGTTACTATACAAATTGTATAATTGTTCCGAAAAAAGTGAAGAATTTGTGTCATTAGGTATATTACCAGAAGAGTTATGAATTTCTACGGTAGGCTGTGAAGCCGATAAACTTTTACTATGGCAACGCTTAATGTGCATATTTAATCTCATTTTACCTTTAAACAGCCTACCGTCGGTACAATTTTGACACCGTAGGAAATCCGGCTGTGAATGTATTGGAGCGATAATATTCATAGAAAAAGTAAAAAAAATCTAAAAATATATCTACAGCACTTAAAAGTCTATAATTTAGTGTAAATCAAAATCTTGAAAATTAAAAGAAAAACCTAGTGCTCGAGCTTTGTTTATCGCAATGAAGCAATCTAATATTAATATTGTGTACGATGAAACACCAGGCGTTGCATCTTGAAGTGACCTACAACCATATTTGAATTCATAAATATCGCGTTATCGTGTAACGCTAGCAAGAAAACCGTTCCACATCGAAATAGGTACAGAAAAACTACAAGAAAAATCTACCAGCCCATGATGTATATGTGCTTCTTCGTTATTCATTATTTAATAAATATTTTAAATGTTTATTGATCAAACAAGATACATTATCTCAACCATATATCACATTAAAGTTTCGGGTAGAACAAAAATTGTTAGGTCCACTTGAATCAGTCAAAATATCAGGTAAGTACATAGTTCGATTCGAATAACAAGTAAATTTGCCCACTAAGGCTCCAAGACAAGATTGGAATCTAACTCCAAGATTGGCCAAAAACTTTGTAGTTGGGTTTGTTGGTCGGGCACGCTGACGTCACAATTAGATATGTTCAAACAATCTTAATATATTATTCTCTGTACAACAATATTTTTAAACAATACATATCCAAACCGAAAAGTCTGGAGCCGTAGCTTGTGCCGCATTTTGTGCATAACTATAGCTACGGCATGTCTGGTTGCAACATGAATGGGTGGGATCGACCGGGGAGGGACAACACTTTCACAGAATACCAACTTTTAAATCCACGACTTAATAGTGACCACTGAATCACGAAGTCTTGAGTGAAATAAGCAATATACCTACAGATCAGTTACAATTTCTTACCGATATAAAAATATTAAAATATCCCGTGATCAACACTCCAGTCCTCACAGGCGCGAAACAACAACAAGTTTCCAATTTATAGGTGACGATGGCCCTTTTCACTGTATCGTATAATTTCTCCATCGTTTCCAGCTCACGCGCCTGCACTACCCCGCCACGGTAACCGGCGAATGTCATCCGAAATGAACGTGAAAAATAACTCGTTTTAATTAGGATGCGAGTTAATGAAAAGGTCGAATGAAACTTTTAAATAGTTATGCGGTTAATAGAGCCACAATGTTTAGTACTATAGTATTATTATAGGTATAGATATGTTTTATTGACGAAAAAAATGTTTCGACTGCCTCGTTGGTCTAGTGGACGTGTGCGCGGTTCATAAGGTCCCGGGTTAGCATTCCGAGTCGAACACAAAAATAGTAATTGAGTTTTTCTTAAGTTTAATTAATACTATAATACATAATAGAATGGCTGTCAACCTAATTTTGTAGGAGGGTTGGCGTCGCTAGGAGCACACATACAAGCAATTACGTCGTATTATCAGTTATCACTACTACAAACACATTTAAGACTTTTTATTAATACTTTTGACACATAAACATTTCTTTATTTTCGTTTCTAATATTCACAAAATATAAATAATGTCAACTTACTGGTTGTAGAAGGTCTCCTTTATTTAAATTCCATTTCCCGCTGTTCTTTCGATACGTAAGTAATTACTACACAATTTGCCATTTTTTAAATAATTTGCATGTTGCGGTGCCGCTTGACACGAAAATTGGAAACTATTGATTGTGTTGACATTTATACGTGTGAATTGACATGTTAGTGGCTACACGGGCTCCGCCCACTCCCCCGTTCTATTATGTATGTATTATAGTATTCTACGAGAAGCACGGTCAGGGAGTTAGCCGCGGGTTTCATAAATGTGACTCGGAAAGAAAGTTATACCGTTGGTCAAGCGCGGTCGTGTCGGGTTGTACTCCCATCGGACTATGAGAATGAGGGAATACTAAGTCTCTACACGTGTGCTTACGCATACACTCGGACACAATTATCCAGTCCTGCGCAGATGGCAAGGCTCCGTTAAAACAGGCTGTCGTGATCGAAATTAGATCTAGGGGACATTATTAGATACAGGTATTTCGGATCCACGTCAGTATAATTTCTCTTTTTTTTACGTTACTTCCACACTACTTTTCTCCTGTAACACGGGGGCGGTTTACAAACATAAATTTCAAAAGGACAAACATCCAGACCCGGAACAATTACATGTAGGCCATACAAATAGTTGTTCTGTGAAGGATTCAAACCCGTGACCCTTAGGTCCTTATTTTACGCAGATGTTTTTTGAATTATAATATGAAAAACATCTGTGTAAGATACATAGTTTAGGTAACAACATATAAATATAAATTTACAGCCTGTATACGTCCCACAAAGAGAGAGAGAGAGAGAGAGAGAGAGAGAGAGAGAGAGAGAGAGAGAGAGAGTTATGGAACAATAAGTCCGCGGCGTGCTCCATTCCGTGTTGGCCTCACATCTCTTCGAAATATTTGTATTCCTTAGCATGCAGGTTTCATCACGATGTTTTCCTTTACCGCCTAGCACGTGGTAAATAAGCACTTAAAATACTAAATAATTATTTCATTGGTGTCTCTGTCGATTTATTTTGTAAAGCAGGTTGCTGGTTGCTCGAGTTCTGTGAAATCACAACGTGCGCTTTGTATCTGAGCTCTACCACTCCATGTATATACATACATATGGCATATAAAATAATTTGCATAACGATAATTAGCTTGTTTTTAAATGTAAACATCTTCAAAGAATTAAAAACTTTATTAGACTTCTGCATTTTGATTCGTAATCGAGGATAGATGTAGATGTCTATGGGCCACAGCAGCCACATACCATTAGGTGGACTGTGTTATATATATATATATATATATATAATATATATATATTATATAATATATATATATATATATATATATATATATATATATAATATATATATATATATATAAGAAGCCTTGCTGCAGCTATATAAAGAGTATAGTTGTTGCACGAATGAGCCGGCTCGACCGGGGGTGGACCACACTCTCACATAATACCCGCTTAAAATAGCAGCGTAATGCTGCTGTGTTTCGTATGGTGAGTATAGAGAACCGAAGACCCTTTTTACTGTAAACGAGGCATTCCATCTTAGTCCTCACGGGTGACAACTCATCTGCATTTAATTCGTAATCGAGGATATATTATGTAGGTATATATGGGCCGCACCAACCACTTACCATCAGGTGGACTGTGTGCTCGTTTGTCACCCTATCCTATAAAACAAAAAAGAATAAAAAGGATATAAGTAATCATTGAAATCGGTAGACGTAGTACAGAGCCATTTAAGTCGTGCAAATGCCTTTGTAAATTGAAGATTTAAATGACTCTCTCATAGATTCCATCATCAGATCTTATTGGAACCACCCCGTTTTATCACCAATATCATCATTACAGCTCTTCACAAGTCGCGAACATACGGTTCTCCAAGTAATGCCACAAGGCACGGTCCTGAGTAGTGAGACTTTTGCACGTCTTACCTGTCGTCACTCCATCTAGTGGGGGACGCTCTACACTTCGTCTACCATCTCGCTTACTACCAAAAGATCAGACAACGTGGCAAAGAATTACCGCTAACCTAAATAAAACTAAATTTATTGGAATAGTTTTCTATGTATGACATAGAAAACTATTCCAATAAATTCTGCACCTGTGTCCACCTACTTTTGTTAAGTAAAGACAAAACATAAAGTCAATAGATTTGATGAATAAGTTTTTTTAGCAAGTGTCATGTTATATATCAAAATCATTTTAAAGAAAATTTAATGTAGATTTTGGGATTACTGTTATTTTACAGAAGTCTTTCATATTTGAAATAAACTGAAAAAGAACCTCTAGGTCATTATTTTGGCCAGTTTGGATAGGATTATTTCTGCCCAATACGGTCCATTCTTCACTCGCAATGGTTTTGTTACTATTATAATTAGATAGGTACTATAAAACGATCAAAGCTGATGTCAGTAAGTCTAATAGCGTAAATGGAAAAGAATATTTCTCCAATAAAATAAAAACTACTTCTATTTTATTTATTTATTTATTATGTACATAAATGGTAGCAAACATTTTTAATAATGGTACTATGCCAGTTTGATATTTAACTAAATAATACATTTTTTCTGGTCCATATATAAAAGGTACAATTGTAAAGAATAAAATATTCTCTTATGGCAATTATTAAACCTACAATAAAAGAGTTAGGAGAATGTTGATATTTTTTTAATTATGTAAGTAAAGGTATGGAGGACCATCAAATATAACTGGGACTAAGCAAATGGTAGGTTTAAAAACCACTACCTACACTTAGAACCAAGAGTCTGCCAGAAGATATCTCAATTGACGTCTTAGCATTGGCGTCTAGCTGCAGTGCTAAGTTCGTTTCTCGTAAAGATCAAGTATTTGGATGGCCTAAAATGATTGGGTATTGACAGTAGTAAACTGAAACCCTTAAAAGTAGTCCAAACAATAATTCTATAGAATTTATATACAAATATATTGTAATTACGTCGTCGTTTTTATATCAAATAGTCACCTCATTTTTAAATTTTAAAGTACTAAACTTGTAATCGAACTTAAAATAGAAAATCTACCAAGTTTTGATACACCAGTTATTGTAGCAAATTAAAAATTACTTAGTGTATGGCAAATGTGGTATCAACTATCGAATTGTTTTAGATCTAATAAAAGGTTACAGGCATCCCTTATTAATCTGTGTGATGCACAATTTGGTTTTAGACTGCAGTTATCCGCAAAAAGTGCTGTACTTTGTCTCAAGCACACCGTACGTTACAGCTTATTACGTTATGGCCTGTTTTTTGGACCTATCGAAGGCCTTTAATACGGTTAAATACGATGTACTTTGGAAGAAGCTGGCTACTGAAACTAATGACTTTTCTAATGACGTAATAGGTCTCTTTCAGTGTTAGTACGGCAATCAACAGAATCGGATGAGGTAGGCTATCTGAAGCGTATGGGCTGGTGTGCGGGGTAAGACGGGGCGGCCTGTCTTCTCCTGCACTTTTTACCTAGGTCTGTGTAATTTCATCATCATTATTACAGCTTATCTAAAGTCCACATTTGAAAATGGGCCACCCCCATAGATAAACTCTTGGAGGGATATTTTCTATAGACTCATGGTTGGCAATCACAGTTTTTTACTTTAGTTGTTATTAGGGGCGTATTCCTATACTGCCCATCTTTTGTCCCAATTCTCATTTACGAAACGCACGGCATGTAGAGGATTCTCAAACGCCGCATCAACACGACTCGAATGAATGACTCTTTAACCGTACCTAATATAACATTATCAAGATTGAACAAGTTTCAATTAGGTAAAATATACTTAGTAGACAGTGAAATGGCAAGGGTTGTTTAAAAATAGCGCCTTCATAATTGGATGCTAATCTTCCCTTAATGATTTCTTAAATTTACGCGAACACTACACATTGAATAAAACTAAATAAAATCCGTAAATTTAGTTTTATTCAATTAATCTTCCCTTTTTAAATTATTTTCTGTTCTCTTGTAGTAATTTCCAATCTTATAACTTTTGGCACTTGCTTTTAAATTTTGGCATAGAAATACCAATTACTGTAGTCAGATGTGTGCAAAACACATTTGCGTAATCCATAAAAGGTCCTCCTTACCTCTACTATCTACATTTAGAATGTTTATTTATAACTTCGAAAAGATTTGTGTTACCCACCACCAATTATAGCATTTTGTTTCTTATGATGAGAGTCGTTAAAATTAATATACTTACTAAAGAAGTAAACTTTAAAATACTTTTAATAGGAGAAAGTTAAAAGCAGGGATTGAAAACCGTCTCCAAGCTTCGGTACGGTTTTAAGATTTTAGATACAGATTTCAAAATACCAATATTTATCGGGTTTCAAGTCGAAGTTGAATCCATTAAAAGTAAAAGTGTAATCTCATAACACCCATAGTTTTGTCGTTAAATAGTGTTGAAAGAAAAAAAAAAGATTAAAACAAAATGTTTCATCCAAACTAAGAGATAGAGGATAAAGTGTTAGAACTATTTTGTGTAAAATTGTAAACAAAAAAAGTTTTGTTTAAATTTTTTCACTATCTCTTAAAGTTTATGATATAATCATCAAAATAAAAATTATTAAGAATCCTGCGTCTTTTTCTGGATCACTCCTGGCATTGCTCTAAAAGTATTCACCATATTCAGTATCAGCCATTGCCAATATTAGAACAGATCGACAAAAAGACAAAAATTTTAAAAATGTCCTAATAGCGTACAAATAACCTCCCGAGCTTAATAGAAACGAATTAATCAAAATTACAGACAGACACTTTAATTTTATTTATATGTATAGATATACAGACTGTGTTCTTTGGTCGAAACACAGAACAAATAAAATTATTAACCACATCATCATTTTATGACTCACACTCAATGAAATTAAACAAGTTAGTACATCTTTGCTCGTTTACGAATTAAATAAAGGTGCTAAATGGATCTTCATTAACTCATAGTTTCCTTATCGGTATTTTAGAAACCTTTTCAATCCCTGGTTAAAAGCAGTAAAAGGGTAATAAGCTAATTTTAAATTTGAATTACTACATATTATATATATCGGACGAGGAGCCAATAATATTTTATAACACTAATTTATTATACAACATGTAACAAAAACCCTGTGGTTCCCATTAACTGCGTTATCAGAATCAGTATCCAAGCATATAGAAATATTTTTTTCAAAAAAAAAACGCATTTAAAAAAATATTTTAAAGAAAATTTTTTTTTGCAAATTGTATGTGATTTTATTATCTGTGCATTGGCCGAGGAGTAAGAGGATTGTCAAAGACCCCGCAGAATCGATACTCGTGTGAGTTAGAGATAATAAAACCACATACAATTTGCAAATTATTTTTTTCCATCAAAGTTAATCTTTTTAAATGAGTTTTTTTTGAAAAAAAATATTTCTATAGGCTTGGATACTGATTCTGATAAAGCAATTAACGGGAACCACAGGGCTTTTGTTACATATTGTATACAAAAAAAGTTTATTTATAATATTTTATAATACTAATTTATTATATACAAAAAGTTTATTTATATGAAATGTCAGCTTCTGTTATTGTGTCCCTATTTTCGTCATACTCATCAATAGGTCTCGCACGATGAGACTACGGGAAATGTCAAAAGAAAAAAAAACTTACTTGCAACTGTAAAAAATATTCGACAGATGGGGGTATACGATCCCGTTTTACGTCAGAAGTAAAACACCGAAACCGGCGACGGGCAGGTGCGTCAAAAGGTGCAAGACGTCTGGCACTGCGTTCATTAAACCACTGGCCAACTTGGCAGTGCAAGGAGTGCCAAGTGAGGCAACTAAGGCAAATTCTCATCAAGAGGTTCATGTCCAGCAGCGGACTTTTACGAGCTGATGAGGAACAAAATGAAGATCCTCTTCACGTCGGAAACATATTACAGGTGGCGATGAGCCTCTCATATAGTAAAAAGGATTTACCGCAATAGCAGCGTGGCGGTTTGACGATTGTAGTTGTCTGGCATCATTTATAACCGCATATTAATTATTACATCACCAGTTTTATTACAATTATATTGGTATAGTTTAAATACCAAGTATGAGACAGAATGCAATTTTTAAGAACTATTTAGTTTAAGATAATCGGCACAGGAATTTAGAATCGAAATAGTCAAAAAAATATCGAATAGATAGCGAAAGCCCGAATGATATCAAAACTACGTTTTATTGTGATAAATAAAGTAATATATGTAATTTGGAATAATTCATTAAAAAACAACGTAATTAAATACGATTGATATGCAATATTTGTTGTATTAGAAAAACAGCCCAAAATATTATTGACTCCTAGACTACTATGCTTACATAAGAATGTATCATCATACGAGAAAAGGCATCGGGCAGTGCTCGTATTCACATAATTACTAAGCTTTCGAATTCTTTCGTTTCATTCAAGGTCAAGGCACTGAAAATTAAATCTACTTTTATAACTACATAAAAACTATTTTCGCTTGAAACGCACCACAGAAGCATTTTTCTGATAATTTATAAAATTACATACACTAATTGTATTTTAACATTATTGTTAGCTTCTGGATAGCAATAATTAATTCCAAAGTTATAATTATGTAAAAGCAATCTAAACAAATTGACATTAAAGTCTCAATTTAATAAAAATTACCAAACAATGTACAATCTGAATGATTTAATTATCAATATATTTCTGTGAACATTTAAACTATTAATTAGTAATAACAGATTTAACTTAAGAAAAATCCCTGTAATAATGAAAATAAAGAAAAAAATTATGAAAATAAACATTTTATTTGACACAACAATATAACCATTACCAAAAATGTAATTTATTCTTGAAAATAACGATTGGAATAAGTGCGAAATAGCACGCTTTTATTGACAACACAATATAGGCACATTTGACTAACTTATGTTTTATCAATATTGGTGTTATTTTCGATTAAAAATCAAGAGACTTGGGCGTAACTTCTGATGGAGGGGCTATTTATTTAAGATGTTTTCATTTAAGATTATTGACTACGATTAATTAAGATAGATATATTTCAAGTTAGAATTACATGATATTACCTTAACTTTTGATATCTAAATAACAAAAATGTATTTAGGTTTCGTAGTAACATATTAAGTGGAAAGTGAATTACAATTTAATGCCCATGTTATTTCGAAACTGTACAAAATACAAAGGAAGCTACGCCCAATCCCGAAACGTCTCCATATCCTCACTTCATCAGAGCCCTCACAACCGCCTCCGGGTTCAGGGCCTTCAAGTCGGTGTAAGTCTGTCCCGTACCAACGAACACAATCGGCTGCCCTGTTATATACGTCATCGAAATAGCGGCACCGACCTTGTCGTCGATCGTGTCAAACTTGGTCAGTACTATGCCGTCAATTACGTGAGGGTTGGAAGATGAGCTGTGATCGGCGAGGGCCTGGTTAAACTTGACCAACTGGTCCACTGCCTCATTGCCAACGAGAGCTTCGCCGACGAAGAGCACCAGATCTGGTTCGTTGACGGTGATCAGTTTGGCCAAGGCCCTCATCAGAGGCTCGTTGTCTTGCATTCGGCCAGCTGTGTCCACTAGCACGACATCGATTTTGGAGTCTGCCGCGTAGCGGATTGCTTCCATCGCTATTCCCGCGGCGTCTTTACCTAGGAGTTTGTGGAAAAATTAAACAATATTATATATCACGGCATAAATCGAAAGTGCGATTACATCTGAAATTAGCCGGTTAAATTTTGGTACAACCGCTTGTAGTAGATCAAACTTAGGCATCATAGTATACTATGATACATACACAATAGAACGGGGGAGTGGGCGGTGCCTGTGTAACCACTAACATGTCAATTCACACCTATAAATGTCCACACATCTCTTTTGACGTCACAGTCGGTGCCCAATTTTTGTGTCAAGTTGCTGGGTGCCAATTTATTTCAAAAACGCCAATTTGTGTGATAACTACGTATCGAAAAACCAGCCAGATGTGAAATTTGAATAAAAATGGTATATTCTTTCACCAGTAACTCGAAACTATTTATATTGTATTAATATTTGAATCAAAAATAAAGAAATATTGATGTGTAAAACCAACAGTAATTGTCGCTTTTAAAATTGTACTTGGTATAATGACAAGATAAATAATGTGATCAAATACGATGGAAAATGGTAATTTAATGACCTACGAATAAATTGTTATAACATTTTTTTATTAAATTTTAATTTTATTCCCTCTATGGGCTCTATATATCTTGACACCGGTATCTTGTAAAAAATAAGTTTGGCAGCCATTCTATTGTGTACTATAGTATTCTATGTTAGGCATACGTATTTGATTTGTTCATGACTAAAACAAGTTGCAGCCAGTTGGTTTTTTGGTTATATATATCATATAACCTATTCAATAAATAATTAAAAGAGATGAAGTAAATACCAACCGTATCCCTTCTCGTACAGATGTACCATACGTCTCGAGTGCACTTGCTGAGGATGGAGTGCGTCCAGGCGACGGACATGAGTCCTCAACTGCTCCACAGCTCCAGCCCTGAACGTGTCGCAGGCCGCTATCAACACGGACAGGTCGTTCTCCAGTAGCCAGAAACACACTTTAGCCAAGTTCGTCGATTTGCCAACACCATTCACCTGGAAAAATAATAATAATTAATGTATAATGCCATTAATTATTAAATAAATAAACAATGCTTTTATTTCAGACCTAGATCCAAATAAATTGTTACCGTAATTATGTATAAACACTTTAAAATAGATTCTCCCAGTGACTTAGCATATTATGCCCATCACATCATCCAGAATGCTGTTGCAACTGCCACGCTTTCTGCTCAACAGGGAGTACAAACTTAACAAGTGGTATAGTTAAAAATTTTGTACAGCCGACTTAGATATAAATAAAATAAGAACATCATCATCAATATCATCAACTACATTATTCCAGAGGAATTGCCTCATGATGTGTATCAAGGTTTATAATAAAGTTCCTAAAAATATTCGTGAACAGCCATTAAGGCGAACGAAAAAAGTTTAAAGCAGTGGCTAATAAATACTGCCTTTTATAATATCAAAGAATTTTTTAACCATAAATTTTGATTTTATTTTTATTGATTTTGCTTAACTAAGTAAATTACTATAGATCCAGGATTTTGTTTTCTTTTGTTTTCTCAAATGAACAAAAAATAATTTTACTATTTTTGTTATATTTTCCTAAAAACATAAATATAAATTGTTTATGAAAGAAAAAGAAAATTATAAAAGTGTTTATTTCTAATTTAATTCTTTAATTTTAGTTTGTTTTTTAACATATTTATTTTAAACAATTTTTCCGCATGCCACAAAAGGCAGAACATGTGGAAACAAATGTTGACTCTGTATCCATCCGTCTGTACCATGTTTTAGCGAAATAAATGATTTGATTTGATTTGAATGTAGTCGGAGTCAATTAAATACGCAATATTAAGGATAACTCAAGAATTACTAGTCAGATCTTGATCAAATTTATATGGGATCACCTGAGAAGTATCAGCTTTCAAATAAAAAAAAGAAAAGTTCTAAGGTAACACAAAAAAAACAGTCAAATTGAGTAGGTACCTCCTCCTGTTTTAAAGTTGGTTAAAAAGTTGAAGGTAGCCTTCGTTAACTATAACATCAGGACTTCAAACACCTCAGTCCCTCCGTGACCATGGGTGGTGTAGTGTAAAATACTCGAAACGTGAGAAAATCCGTAAAATTTGTTTTATTCCACGTATTCACGTAAATATAAGAAATTTGTTGTATTCACGTAAATATAAGAAATCATTAAGTATAGTGATGCAACGGAAGTGTCATATCGGAACCAGAAACGGAAGCAGATGTTAAAAATACTTTTTTCCAGGAACGGATGCGGAAACGGAAATAATACTTATTAAAAAAAATTACAAATAAAACTTTTAATTAACACTCAAAATTACGTAGCGGCCGGTAAGTTATATTTTATGAAAATTAGTTCCAGTGTTCTTCATATATAAGTCCAGCTCGGAAAAATAATAATTACTGCTATATTATTTATTGCTTACTGGCGATGCTGTATTCCAGCTATACACCAAAGCTAAACAGGCACTGAAATTCGGGCAAACCCTTTAAAGAGCCGCATTTAGGTTTAGCGAGTAGTTAATTTAGTAAAGCCCTAGTACGAAAGTATGACGTAAATAAACTTTGAATCCAAACTCATTAAAGTTTTTTTAAAAATAATTATTTCTTACCATTACCATGGGTGCTGGAAAGCACCCAAAACGTCGGGTATAAAAAACGACATAAATAAACGCGATAAAATCCGTAAAAGTAGTTTTAATCAATAAAAATAATTAATTTATACTTCAAGTAAAAAATACATAATATAAACTTCACGCAAACATAACTGCTATCTAATTAATTTGCAGATTTAAGTTATAACAAAGGCATTTATTAAAAACTATTTTTAACTGGAGAAAACACGTTTTAACTAAAATATGGTTTTAACTATAACATAGGAATACATTTTATAAATAAATAGGTATGCGATTCCTTGACTGACCATTTGTTTTTTAGTTTGCAATGAAAGTTTTACAGTTTCAACTAACTTCTCAAACTCTGCAAACTCTTCGGCGTTTAAGATGGTTCTTTAAAGCGGTAGTTGTGCAGCCTTTTCGCGAGTATCTTTTGTCACATAATTTACATCTGGCTGCTTAATCATCATCTCAAAATAATAGTTTCAAACGGGATTTGTTTTCGGCTTCATGATTGCAATTAAATTACACACACGACTTAAATTTCTAATTAACTAAAAATACAATAAATCTATTTATGTGGATGCGTCACTGAGTTCCGTTCAAAATTCCGTTATAAAACTTGCGGAATCAGAAGCAGAAACGGATGTTAAAAACCATGCAGAACTTCCGCAGTTGCGGAAACATAAACAGAGTTCTGTTGCATAGTGATGCATATATACGCAATAAAGTACGCTTTTGCATACTAAAGCGATCTGATACGCTACTAAATTGAGACAGTCACAGCAGGACTCTGAAAATGTTATTACATAAAACACGAACGTCACTGTAAGCGCGCTTTGTGTATCCATAAGCTGTATGCATAAAAAAATTGGCAGTAGGTTCCAAAATGTGTGATCTAGACTTCTTTGCTGCATCGTGCAAATCTACTAATTAATATACTTCCATGGACAGACAGTGCCTTCCTCTCTCATAATATCCATAATATCATCCTTACAATTTTCAGTGATGTGGAGTCGTAGATATTTAAACTATTTTACGCTTGCTAGGCCAGTACCATTAAGCAATGAGAGACCCACTTAGGGCCGATCCTCATTTGCTGTTCACAGTTCGGTCTCGGTCCGAGCTCAGTCTGATTTATTATGCACGCACATATAAATATTGTCAAGTAAAAATATGTGGGTGCATTCATACTATCCGTAACAGTCAAGTTTCGTTCAAATCCCATACCAATTATATAATAAATCAGACCGAGACCGAACTGTTAACGGCAAATGAGGATCTGGCCTTAAAATTAAAGTAAACATCCCCCCTTCTCATTTCAGCATGCAGTGGTAATGTATTGGAATTCATCACCTCACCTTGTCCTACGGTTGCAAGTGGTGACGCAGAAACGCTAGTGAGATCTCATGGCCTCTAATAGCTGGCGGTTCTTTCATTTCGAATATACAAGATAATAATTAAACTTAAACTGCTGATACATAGTGCATCCAAAAATTAAAGACACGACTCCATTAAAAATATCACAATATATGCATATGTATCGGCGGTAGTAACGATAGCACCACAGATCATTGATGATACTTAACAAGTAAAATTATTGCGGCACTTACTCTATTGTTAATTTAATATATTATTATACTAAATTACATTCTTTAAATTAGTGTGCCACGTACCACGTGCCAGGGCAAGCTTAGCATCCACTTAACCATGCGCCCTAGGCTCTAGCCTCTAGCCTAATGAGGGCATCCTCGACTTTTTCTCCCATCAGAGCAGTGCCAGTTTGACAGATTTCATAGCAGGGCAGTTAATTTGTTCGGAAAATGTAAAGGTTAATGTATTTTTTTTTGTAATCTAATCTTATAAAAAATCTTTACCTACTATTAGTTATATTTTATATTAGTTAGATTAAAAATAAATAAACTGAGCCAAAGATATTCATAAAAGTATGTAGTAAAATTAAAAAATAAAGATTCAAAATAGGAAAATATTAAGCAAACCATTGCGGCATAGTTTTGTGTGTTAATATAATACTCTAGAAGCTGATAAACTTTTATTTAAAACGAACTTCTTAATTAAATGACAATGTGTAACAAACTTTTCACCTCATAGTCAACTAGCGACATCTGGTGAACGGACAATTATTATCCTGTGAGTAAATTAGGACCTGCTTAGAGCATATATTAAACACTTCCACCATACAAGACAAAATCCTAGTAAGGTTTTTAAAAAAATCAAAGAGTCCAAAAATACTTCAATATAAAAGTTGCATATTGACAATGAAACAATCACTCACCCCACAAAAGGCCATAACGTACGGACGTCCCTCCTGCTTAGCGTGCATACAGTCGCGCAGGATGTCGACGCGACGCTTCGGAGACAGGATCTGAACCAGGGACTCCGTCAGAGTACTGCGCACCGTCTTCGCGACACTATCGAACGTACCAAGCACCTGGTGAAGTAATGCAGAATTTTAAAACTCAAATATATGTTTATTATAAAGTTGATATGTTTGTTAGTAATAGTTAACTTATGAACCAGTTGACCGATTGAGGTTAGAGACTACTCCAACAATATACACATATAATATACCGAGGCTATGGTTCATAGGTATTCTAGGATCCGGTAGATGGCGCCGTAGTCAAGTTATTAATAAGTTCTATCTTTATGGACAAAAATAACTAAATAACCAATATACGTTGGTTTATTGCCAGAAAATAAAATTGCAAAATCTAGACCCTATAGGTGGCGCTGGTGGAGTTATTAATGAATGTTATATTTACACAACAGTGTCTGTCGGGTCAGCTAAGCTATTCTTATAAAAAAGAATACATACATATTTTATATAAAATTAAATTAACTGACTAGGTAATGTCCATGTGATGGCAAACGCGCAAGGATTACATGAATCTATTCCTCAATCCCTACTCCAGCATCAGACAACCAGACGGTCGGTGGGTCTCCACCTGTTTACTATCGAATTCGAACCAAACTGTTTTTTTCGTTTTTTGCAATGCATACCGAAATGGAATGGAATAATTTGTTACGATAGACACTGAAGTCATAGATAATAAATCGCACTGTACCCACTTCCCGCCAAGTAGTGTTGTAGTTGAAACACTGGCTAATAACGTTAAAAAAATTGCTAATATATCCCCAAAGACAACTGCAAAACTTCAAACAACTTGATCAAGGGCCACGCATGCTTTGACACCGATAAGGTCTAAGACGGAATGCATAGCCTGAGATTATACTGGATCTCTTTACCCTTGTGGCGGCGCTGTCGTCGCGCCGCAAGCGAAATACATCGAAGCCTAAATCGCGCTACCAAAGTCTTGAAGTAAAACAGTACATATAGGATAGCTCCGAATTATCACATAGAGTGTTGACCGCTTCCCGGGCAGAACACTTTGCCCAGTGGGAGATTTCAAAACAGAGAAGTGAAGGCATTGCTGCTTGGTGACAGAATTTGGTAAGAGTGATACTAACAGCGTCTTTTTTAGGCAGAAAATAGCCTTACCTAGAAGTAAATGGTATTATAACGGAAATTTTGTGTCACTCACTTTTCCTTCCAGCTTGGTAGCCACAGAATCGCACAGTTTGTTGGCGATATCAGCCGCAACGTTCTTGGCTATGAGATGGTCCCGCAGTTTGTCCAGCACTGGGCGCATCGTTTCCTCAGTTAATGCTTTAGATCCCACTAGGCCTACAACAAAATTAGCTATATATTATTTACCCATAAAAAATAAATTGTAACAAAAATCATCGTGGATGCATTCCGGTGTGTTTGTTCCCAAATTTAATTTGTTTGTTCAAAAATAATTTCCCTTTTTTAACTGATTAAAGTTTTCCCTTTTTAACTAATTACAATTTCCCCTTTTTAACTAATTATAATTGTCCTATTTTGACTTTTTGCATAACCCCTCAGACGGCCATGGGTAGTCTATTACCCAAATTGAAAGTGGCATTAAACGGCCATGGGTAATTCAGTACCCAAACGATCTTGCGTTCTAAAAGTTCTTTCTGCCTATGAAGTACAGTTAAAATTAGCATATCTTGATTTTTAAATAATTCTGTATTAAATTCCCAACCTTTGTTAGTTCTAACAACACTCATATCCATCCGCAAAATAATAAAAAAAAATTATTTGAGCAAACAATTTTTCATACTCAACTCTTACAGAACCTTGAAAAGTCTCGAAAAATAAAAATTTTTTTGCGGTTAATAAATATATTTTATTTTTGTTTAAAAACAACAAAATCAATTTTAAATATCTCATTTTGGTCTCTCGCGCATTTGAGAGCTCTTTTTATATTATTCTGAGCCAGCACTTAACTACAATCCCACCTGATGGTAAATGGTGATGTGGCCCAAGATGGTGGAGCGCACTGACTTAACAAAAGCCTATTAACTCTTGCCTTGAAGACATCCACATTGTATTCGGATGGAAACACAGATGCTGGCAACTTATTCACTCTTTTGGTGTACGCGTAATAAACGACGTAGCAAACTGTTTGGTTCAAATGCGCGGTAAGTAAACAACGAAAGAGTGGAGACTGGCCGAACGTCTGATTGTCCGACGGTGGAAGGGAGAGGGAGGAATTAAATTATGCAATTCCTGCGCACACTCTCCGAAATGCGTCCTGTAGAAAACCGAAAGGTTGGCTAATTTGCGCCTTTGTTCGAGGCTGGTAAGGTTGGTTTTACCCAATTCGGGTCACCAATAAGCCTCAGCACATCTTTGCACGTCTTAGCACATCTTTCCATTGAATCAAAACCTGCTAGGTGGCATTTTGCAGCACCAGCCCATATATGGCAGCAATACTCCACGCACGACCGGACTTGCGCCTTATATAAAGGCTGATTTAAACAGGGTCAGTAACAGGCACCAGTACTGGCGCCGAGAACTGACTCCCATTGTTTACATGCAGTCCGTAGTCGTGGTAGCTTCTTCAGGACGCACGCATGTTATTGAAGTCAGTGGGCAAAAATGAATTTCGGGAAACGGCAGAATTTACAACGATTGAAATATTTGTTGAGAAAATGTTCCTATCTGCTGTTGTAATAGTTGAC
Source organism: Parnassius smintheus behrii (assembly GCA_036936625.1). NCBI lineage: Eukaryota > Metazoa > Arthropoda > Insecta > Lepidoptera > Papilionidae > Parnassius > Parnassius smintheus. The sequence goes on along the minus strand of JAUPFT010000019.1, from coordinate 38,238,192 downwards.
GGAAATGTTAAAAGATCTATCGAAAAAGAAACGACTTTAGTAGTTTATCTTTTTTTTATATAGAAAAGGGGGCAAACGAGCATGCGGCTCACCTGATGTTAAGTGACTACCGCTACCCATGATCAACCGCAACACCAGGGGAATTGCAGGTGCGTTGCCGGCCCTTTAGAAAGGAGTAAGCTCTTTTCTTGAAGGTCCCTAGGTCGTATCGGTCCGGAAAAAACGCCGGTGGTAAACTATTCCACAGAGAGGTCGTACGCGGAAGAAAACTCTTTGTGAAACGTACAGTGGTGGACCGACAGCCATCCAGATGGTGTGGATGGTATCGGGACGTTTCCCGCGTAGTGCGCTCACGACATTTGGCGGTTGGCATTAATCCGAACAATTTCTCAGAGCACTCCCCATGGGATATGCGAAAGAAAATGCAAAGAGATGCAACATCTCTTCGCAGCGCCAGTGAATCGAGCCGATCGGAAAGCACTTGATCGTCGACTATTCGAGCCACTCTGCTCCGGATGCGGTCAAGTGGAAGGAGCTGGTACTGGGGAGCTCCAGCCCAGAGATGGGAACAGTATTCCATGTGCGGCCGAACCTGCGCCTTGCAAAGTTGCAGGCGGTGTGCCGGCATGAAATACTGTCCCGCTCTGCTGAGCACGCCAAGCTTTTTGGAAGCCAATTTGGCCTTCTCTTCGAAGAGACCACGAAACTGCACGTCACTCGATATGTCGACGCCGAGGATTCCGATACTGGCTGAGGCAACAAGGGGAGTGCCTTGAAACTGAGGAGATACGACAAAGGGGTTCTTTATAGCGGTTAACGCGCAAACTTGTGTCTTCTGAGGGTTTAACTGGACTAGATTTAGTCGCCCCCAATCCGAGACTCTGTTCAGCAAAGATTCGACTTCAGACACAAGTTTGTCCCGGTACTCGGAGAGGTTTTTTCGAGAAATATTGGCACGGCCGGTGTACAGAGCATCACCAGTGCTGTCATCTGCATAGCAATGAATGTTACGGGTTTGCATTATATATATATTACATATCATAGATATGCAGAAGAAACAGCGTTGGCGATAGCACGCTTCCTTGTGGAACACCAGCATTAATAGGCTAGTAATCGGAGCTTGCACCGTCTACAACGACCTTGATGCTCCGATCTGCAAGAAAGCTAGTGATCCAATTGCACAATCTCTCGGGAAGCCCATAGGAAGGGAGCTTCGAAAAAAGCGCTTTGTGCCAAACCCGATCGAAGGCCTTCGCAATTTCCAAACTAACGGCCAATGCCTCCCCCTTTGACTCTACTGCCTCCGCCCATCTACGAGTTAGGTAGACCAGAAGATCACCATCCGATCGACCACGGCGAAAACCGTATTGGCGATCACTAATCAGCTGGTGATCCTCAAGATACATCATGAGCTGGCAGTTAATAATAGGCTCCATTGTTTTGGAGAACAAGGAGGTGATGGCGATAGGCTGGTAGTTGGACGGGTCTGAGCGGTCGCCTTTTTTAGGGATCGGGTGGATGAAAGCCGTCTTCCATGATTTTGGGACTACGCCTAGGAAGTAGGAGTACCGGAAAAGACGCGTTAAAACCGGTGCCAACTCTGGGGCACACGTCATCAGCACAATTGGGGTGATTCCTTCAGGCCCACTCGACTTGTGGATGTCCAGGGAGAGGAGTGCTTTGCGAACCGAGCGCTGTGTGATCGGCACTTCCGGCATGGAGCACTCACACCGCGGGATGGTCGGCGGCGTACTCCCCCCGTCATCGAGAGTCGAGTTGGACGCAAAGAAAGAGCCTAGCAGATCGGCTTTCTCCTTTGCGGTATGGGCCAGTAAGTCGTCCTCCCTGTGCACCAGAATGCACGGGTTCCAGAAGGAAGGCGAACTAGTTTCTCGCCAATTCTGCCTAAGTGCTCTGACTTTGCCTTGGCAATGACTCTTTTGAAGGACCTGGAGGCGGAATTATACTTCTTTTTTAGAGCGCTGGTGTTTACATCCCGAGACGTTGATGCATCAGCCCAGGCTCGGTAGCACTCCTGCTTATAGCATGATGCTATTTTACAGGAGCGACCAAACCATGACTGAGACCTGCCTCCACAGAGGAAGGAATAAAAAGTTCCATACCCTGAAGTACCACATCAGCGACAGAATCCGCAACAACGTTGGGATAGTCTGGCGAGAAGCAAACCCGCCCCCAAGGGTAGGAGGCAAAGAAAGACCACAACCTATCCCAATCGGCTGACCTATAGTGCCAAACACGGCGGCAGTCTGCAGAATGCAACTACGATTTCAGCGTGAGTGGCACCACACTCCGGACAAGACAATGGTCCGAAGAGCCTAAAGGGACTTCGACGGAAATCCGATATCCGTCCGGGTGAGAGGTCAGCAGAAGGTCCAACAGTGAAGGTGCATGATTCTCCACATCTGGAATCCACGTAGGCGAAGTAACCAGTTGTGTCAGACCATATGCCAAGACAAAATAATGAACAGATCTCCCCGCATGATCGGTTAAACGTGAACCAAGCCATTCGGCGTGATGGGCGAGGATCACGATCTCTGCGGAGGGGATCTGCTGTAGCAACGAATCTGTAGCCATTTGGACGTGGTCGAAGATCTATTTCTGAGTTCTAACTTCGGTAGGCCCTCGCCCTTCTATACTTGCACACATTGCATATCCCATAGACATCCATTTTCGCCATACAACTGAATCAATCTTAAGCTTACGCTGTCGTTTAATTTTCGCGTCATTTTCGCTTGAATTTTTGATATAACGCTACGTCACCCTACAATGCAGCGCCAGTGACTAACCTAGTCCTGACTTGGTCGTTTAGACAAGGTCAATACCGATGGTGCGAAACATTAAAGCAGTAATATTGAAGTCATCATTGGCGCGTCAGCTCTATACTGACTCCAAATCAATTTAAACTATCTACGTCAGTATCGGGTAAGCACTGACTTCTCTCGAATTTGGAGCCAATTAATGACCATGCCAATCAACCATAAAGTAAGTAGCTGTCCCGGCGTGAAGTATCGCCGCACCTTTACAAGGACTCCTAGCTTTCTTGCAGCTGTTTTGGCCTTGGACTCAATGAACCGCCTGAAGTTCAGATTTCAGGATATCTCAACCCCCAACAACCGAAGGCGGGCGGTGTATTCCAGTGATACAATTCGAAAAGAAGGAGCCAAGATGAGCTGGCTCCTTTTTGTAGTGATAAGACACACTTGTATTTTGGAGGCGTTAAATTACAACATTGACATCGCCCCATTCGGAGACTGCCTGTAGTGTAAGATTCACACATTTGCACCAATGCTTCTCTTTCGGACTGGAGTTGATCGCGACTGGCCTGAAAACTTAGTTGGTATCTTTTCACAACTGTGCATACCCATAGATACCGGGCATAAACAGATCATTAATATGCAGCAGGAAGAGAGTTGCGGAGAGAACGGACCCCTGAGGAACACCACGTCAGTTGCCACAGGATGGGATGAGCAGCCATCTTCGACGACCCGGAGAGACGGTTCACTCAGAAAGTCCTTTACCCAGTCAATCACATCAGGGGATAAGCCGTACGGTGGAAGCTTACCTAAAAGGCTAGCGTGCCAAACTCTGTCAAAGGCCTTCGAGACATCAAGGGAAAAAGCAAGTACTTTCCCACCGTCCTCGAGTGCCTCGCCCAATATGTATGTGGTATACTCTAGAAGGTCCCCAGCTAACCGATTTCAGCGACACCCGTATTGACAATCACTGAGGAGGTCATTCTGTTCTAGGTATGCCATAAAGCGGGCGTTCAATATACGCTGCATAATCATGCAGAGTGTGGCGGCGCTGTCGTAGCGCCGCAAGCGAAGCACACCGAAGCTTAAATCACGCTATCACATTCCGAATCATAAACAGCATATATATAGAACATCTCCGAACTATCACATGGAGTGTTGGCCGCTCCCCGGGCAGAACACCTTGCCCAGCGGGCGATTTCCCCTTTTCCTTCTACGGCCACAGTGGTGACCAGCCGACGTGATCTGAACACGCAACCAACAACCTTAGGAAACTACAACTTCAAGCCTTCGTTATTATCCTCAAGAACTCCCACCATTCACTATTGAGAGTCGTCTTCTGCAGTCTTCAGTTCCTGCAAGCCAGTCCAACTTGTCTTCATCTCGACTCACCGCAGATTTATAAGGCAGACTTCTGGCACTTGCTCCGGCACATCGTTCTCACCGGCATCACTTGCCAGTGCGTAGTACGGCATGCATTACACATCGGCATATTATTCGCACCGGTGTCACTTGCCCTTACGCACACAGCACGCGTTCCCCACCGGCATTAAAAGGACACACCGGCAATCGGACTGCACTATCGACCTCCGGTCTGAGCAGGGGGTGATGTGGCGGCGCTGTCGTCGCGCCGTAAGCGAAACACACCGAAGCTTAAATCACGCTATCAACATTCCGAATCATAAACAGCATATATATAGAACATCTCCGAACTATCACATGGAGTGTTGGCCGCTCCCCGGGCAGGACACCTTGCCCGGCGGGACATCTCAGCTTTTCCTTCTACGGCCACACAGAGTATGGAGGTAATTAAGATTGGCCGATAAATTAGCAGGGTCAGTACGGTTACCTTTTTTTGGAACAGGCTGCATGTTGGCCAGCTTCTAGGATTTTGGCACTATTCCCGTCCTAAATCGAGACACGAAACAGGCCATGCCTAGTGTGCGAGTCACAGAACTTATTGTATTTTGGCTAAGTGTTTTTTGGTAAATAAATAAATTTATTATTAAAAAAAATGAGAGGCGGAACAAGCGTGTCAGCACAGGACAACTCAGGTTCACAAGCCTTTAGAATTATAGCTGGTATACTATCAGGTCCACTAGCTTTATTCACGTCTAAGCACGGCAAAGTTTTAAGAAACTTCTTAATGTCCTCCAGATCGAATTTTGGCCACGGCGGCCTGCCTCAACGGAGGCTAGCCGTCGGCGAAGGACAGGAGGATTACAGTGCCCAAGTGTATGCACAAGCACAGGTGCACTCTCTATTCCCTCACTCTCATAATCCGATGGGACGGTAAACCGACACGAACAGAGAGAGATCAGGCGCAGGACCAACCGCTTTACGTGCCTTCCGAGGCACGGGGGTGAGACACCCCCAACTTCCTGACTCCGGGTAGTTACTGAGAATTTCTTCACGGAAAAACTCAATAATTGATTTTGTTGGCCCGACCCGAGATTCGAACCCAGGACCTCATGATCAGCAGTTGCACTACTACAACCACTAGACCAACGAGGCAGTCCTTATTTGTGATATGATCCTCTGACATCGAGATCCCTAAGTAAGGTAATTTAGGCCGAACGTTGTTGCCACAGTCCAAACGAGAATTATAAGCAAAGCGAGACGCGAACAAGTCCACTTTCTCTTCAGCTGTATACGCCAGGGTGTCATCTGGTTTTACCAGCGGAAGCAGTGTAGGTCGACAGAAGTTTCTTTTGACCGCTTTGGCGAGAGACCAAAAAGCTCTAGTGCGCGATGGTCTGGCAGAGAGTTTTTTGCCAATATGTTAAATGCGATCTATACTAGCTTTCCGTAATGCTTTTTAGTAGGACTGGCGGTCTTGTTGAAAGCTTTCTGGTTTTGAGCGTCAACAAAGGATAGGTACGCTAAATGCTTGCGCTTTTCAGTTTGGGCACATTCAGCGTTAAACCATAGCGAGCTTTGCTACCGGTGGAAGCGTCAGAAAAGCGGATAAAATACTCCATAGCTTGACGCAACATCGTTTATCGCATCCGCGCAGCCCGAGGGATCCGCAAAAGAGAAACAGACCTCCCGCCGAGGATAGGATGCGAAAAAGCTTTTTCCACTCACAATTTTTTCCACTTGACCGCATCCAGCGCAAAGCGGCTCGAATTGTCGACGACCGAGTGCTTACCGATCGGCTCTATTCACTGGCGCTGCGAAGAGATGTTGCATCTCTTTGCATACCATGGGGAGTGCTCGGAGGAATTGCTCGGATTATTCCCAGCCGCCAAATTTCGTGAACGCACTACACGGCAAACGTCCCGATACCATCCACACCATCTGGATGCTTGGCGGTCCACCACTGTACGTTTCAAAAGGAGTTTTCTTCCGCGTACTACCTCTCTGAGGAATAGTTTACCACCGTCGATTTTTCCGGACCGATACGACCTGGGGACCTTCAAGGTAGAGCTTACTCCTTTCTAAAGGGTCGGCAAAGCACCTGCAATTCCCCTGGTGTTGCGATTGATCATGGGCGGCGGTAGTCACTTAACATCAGGTGAGCCGCATGCTCGTTTCCCCTCTTCTATAAAAAAAAGGGTCGCATCCAAACCCAATCAACTGACTTGAACCACCACATTCATCAAACAACTTGGGACTCGTAATCAGGTGGAGAATATTACAATACAGATTACACCAAAGAGTGGTCATATGTAACCAAAGGGGAGGTAACCTGTACTTCTAATGTCAGGTTCAGCAGAAGGTCCAAGCAATTGGTTGCGACCGTCTACATCGGGTTTAGTCGCTTCCTTCCAGCTGCGAGAGACCTAGTATCAAGGCAAAATTCCACGCTTCTCTTCCAGCATGGTCGGTCTTCTGGTATGGGAACAGCCAGTTTTGGTGACAGGCATTAGAGTCCCCCAGAAAAACCAGCTGTTCAGTAGGATACCGATTTAGGGCCAGCAGCCTCACTAAGGTGATCAAATAATCACCATCACCCAGATTGTCGAAAAAATGGGGTCTTCAAGGTGGCAGACACACAGGCACATACACAGAAGCAGATATCATTGCGGACATACACACAGACCCCGGCACGTAGACATGGGATTTGTTCTCAAGGGAGAATCCAGGATAGTCGAGGTACGCCGCATTCAATGGACATCCAGTTTGGGTTTCCACCAAGAAAAGTATGTGCGGCTTCTCAGTCTCAAGCTGGTACTTAATGACAACCGCTGTTTAGCCATACTTTTCTTTTTAAGAGTGAATAAGGATGGAGAATGGCAGTTGAATGAGGCGTTGAATTAGCAACCAAGTACTACATAGTACTACGTAGTACTACCAGAGTTACTGCGTCCATGGGAACTAGATCTGGAGACTGCGGGGACACCAAGACCCCCCCCCCCCCAGATCGCAATCGGGTTCCTTCGCTCAGTCGCTTACCAGTATGATGGAGCCACTCTGGGATTTTTTGCTACTTGGCGGGGCAGCCTTTCATGAGTAGCTAATTTACTAATTATCTTAAATATATTTATTTATATAATTATTATGTATGGTAACCGAAAAGCCAGCGGCCGAAACCTACCACCGGATTTGGTGCTGCTTATTTAGCACTACCTGGGGGATGTAGGGAGTCAGATTTCAAGTATTTCCTACAGACGCGAGCAGCCTCGTCCCTCAAAATGTGAGTGTGTAGCACACACATATATGCTCGAATTGAGATAAAATTAATTCCGCTGGCCCGCTAGTATTTATATACAACTAGCTGGTACTCTGCATGTTGCTGCCGCAGAAGATACAATAATTATGGAAATTTTGTTCTAAATTTGGAAGAGTTATATTGTTTAATTAGGAATGATATTATTGAAATTGGTGTTATATAATTTTTGAATTAATTATCGGTACGATACGCGCGTCACCTAGTTTAAGTTAATTGTACTATGCCTATAAGCTTCGCACGAGTGCTAGCAATAAGCTAAGTTTTACCGTAATTTGATGAACGGTATGGCAGCGCATAAAATACGAACAAACAAACATTAATTTTTATATATTAGATAACATTCAATCACCTTTAAACAGACTGAACATGCCACCGGATTTCTTGGGGCTTTCTTTTGTATTCTGTTCTACCTCTTCATCACTGCTGCTGTAGTCTGATTCCACTTCCAAGTCCTTAATTTCTCCCGCCATTTTCCCCACGAGCTGTAAACAAGATTTCCTTAGTCACAATATATCACAAATAAACTTCAATCATCAAATTAATTCACCAAGTTATATTCCTAACTTTTCTTGTAATCAACTATAATAAAGTTTTTGGATATAAGTGCTAAAAAATCTAAAATGTGCTGTGTACTACTATTTTTTTATATGATAATGGTGACAAGCATGCACAATGTCCACCTGATTGTATTTAATTGCTGTGGCTCATAGACATCTACATATATCCTCGTTTGCAAATCACAATATAGATATGTTGTCACTCGTGAGGACTATGCTGGAATGCCTCTTTTCCAGTAAAAAGGATCTCCGGTTCATTACACTTACCATACGAACACAGCAGCATTAAGCTGTTATTACACGCTGGTATTCTGTGAGTGTGGTCCTACCCTGGTCGAGCCGTCGCATTTATGCTACAAGTATACAATTAATACAGTTGCAGCGTGGCTCTACCACATTTAAAAAAAGAAAGATTTGCCCACGGTCAGTATGATAGGCAGGTGGCTAATTGAGCGCAGAGCAGATATACTTGAATCAGTAATGCTATTTATTGGCAGTCCGTAAAAGTCTGATTTATTGTTTTTGAATAGATTATTTACAATTAATGGACTCGTTAGCGCAGTGGCTCAGGTTCTGCTTGCGATGCTGCAGGGCCTTGGGGTTCGAATCCTGCATAGAACAATTGTTTGTAAGGCCTACAAGTAACTGTTTCGAGTTTGGATGTTTGTGAAAGTGCAATTTATATAAAACACACGATATAGGAGAAAATCCTACTTTGAGTGAAGCCTTTTTTTTTTTCGAAAAATTAAAGGAGTTGCTATAACCAATTAATAGAGGCCTTATCCTATCCTAATCACGTAATTGATAGTGTATGCGATGTAAAGAGCCATGCTCATTGATTTTCTGATAGATAAGATCCATTATAAGGATATCCGCTAGAGAAGCAAGGTCACCGAAACTTTCAATGTACGCGAACATTGCAAATAGGCTGGTCACATCTGATGTTGAACCACACTTATGTTTAATGTGACACTTATGTAAGTTTAAATGTGAGACGCCTATTTGCTAGATGGAATGACTATCTGGGTAAGCATCATGTGCAAACATGTGCATTTGGCAGCAGCTAGACAGGTGAAGCTGAAATCAGACTAAATGCCACACTTTGAGTTTTTGAAATGAACTGCCATAGACTTATGATCAACGTTATCATCATTACAGCCCTTCACGAGATTTCTGCCTTAACTTGGCTTCTCAGAGTAGTCATAAAACATGGTCCCTAGCCTGCATCCATTGTTTAATTTCCAGCATGGCGTACCAGATTGTGCCCACATTTTGTAAGGAGTCGCACTACACTTCCAATACAAGTACAAGGCTCCCACTAAGGATTGTTTCTACCTACTAGCTACTAATCCGTTGGGCTATGTCTGTTACCCTGGTTACTGAGGATATCCTCATGACGAATTCTACTATGCAGAGAAACTCCAAGCATACCTAAGATGATGATTAGTAAACGGCAATATACCTGTGTATCGGGAATGATGTCATTGACTGCCTCATCCTTGTCGTTGCTGAAGTCCAGGGAAGGCAAGTCACGTGAACCACCACCGAGCTCCCACACGCGTGGTTTCTTTACGCGATCTACGGCCTTCGGACTTTTGGGCGACTTCCTGGATAAATAAACTCTTTAAAAATCACTTGGAGCAATGGCTTCACATTGAGTTGCGGGTTCGAATTCCGCACGGACAAGTATTTACGTGGTCTACAAATAATTGTTCCGGGTTCGGATGTTTGTCCTTGTGCAATTTATAAACTGCATTCACGGTATGGGTGAAAATCCTAGAAAAACATTTTTAAAGGAAAAACCTATAGTCTTTGCATTATATACAAAACTTGTCATTAAAAAGTTTAAATTTTTTATTAAAGAAAAATTGTACAAAAAGGGTTATTATAATATAAATGAATACATAAATGAAAATAACTCCTGGGTGTGAGGTGGTCGCCACCATGCTGGTTCTATAAATATTCATACAAAAATTGTACAAAATAAATTTATTGTAAATTGAAATATGTTTAAAAAAAGGTCCCGCTGGGTTTCTTGCTGGTTCTTCCCAGGACAGAGGTTTTTTTTTTCGAACCATTGGTAAATAAAAAAAATGAGTTTCAATAAGTATTATACAATAATCTATATTGAATAAAAACCATTCATTTAATTTCATTTCTATAGCATGGTGCGGGAGACAGCTTACAGTTTTGCATGTCTAGAGATGGAACAATGTTAAATTTATTTAAAAAAAAGGCCATTAACAATACCCAAAGCAAAGAAAAGACTTGCATTTTACAAAATGTATACACATCAAAAAAGTTTATGATCAGTTTGAAAAATCGAAATCTTTTTGTGTTACAGTAGAGTAGACTATATTATAATTTCTTCTTCTTTTTAGACTCTTTACTTAAAAATATAGAATCACAATATAAAACAAATGCAACAATTGTTTTTCCTTATAAAAGGAAATTCAATTCAAGCTTACCTCATTCAGAAATCTGACTTAGTCAATTTTAACGGATTTAAAATATTTTTTCGAGAAGTTGTGAATAAAAAAATGCTAAAACGATTATCAGAAGTTTTACAAGCAAGTATTGTTACTTAGACGAAAATCAATCGATCGATCGTAGATCTATTTCGATCGATTGGTGTGGTAGCTTTAGATGATTTATTGGTGTGGTAACACCCTTAGAGGAGTTTTTAAGAAACTTACTTGGTTTCCTTTTTGTTTTTTGAGGCCAATTTCTGTGCTAGTTTAGCTCTGTTTGCTGCTATCACATCATCCTCTGGCTCAGGTGATTCTTCTACTTTACCATTTGTCAGATTCTTAGATTCTACTATTTTAACTGAAATATAGACATTAAAAAATAAGTATTTTTAACCAAGGTTGCTTACGGGGATGCTGGCAAAAGGCCAGCATCCCCCTAAGCAATAGATAAATAAAAGTTATCTATGAGATAAATTATAACCTGACCGAATAATAGTAAAACATTTAAACTACTTTATTGACACAACTGTAATTTTTAATTTGTTTTAGTTCTATTTAATCCTATGAATAAGTTCTATTTGTGGGTTGAAAAATCAGCCCTAACTTAAATAAATAATACAGCAACAGTATTACATACATAAATGTCTATAAGAAAATAGATACAATGCAATTCAAATTTACGTATTAATAATAATGTTTTTTTTTCTGCTTTATTTAACTGAATCTTAGTATTACCGACGCTATTGAACTTTTTTATAATTTACTTAAAAATATTGATAGTAGTTGGTGGAATATTTTAAATAAATAAAATATATGTTCATAAATCTATGTTCTATTTTTATAAGGGAAGGTATCAGTAATGATAATGATGATTACTCAGACAGTGACGCAGAGATGAGTGAAATTGAAATGCTAGATTTAAATTAATTCTTTTTTGTTCATGGTTATTGTGTCAATAAATATTACTTTAAAAATATCTGTTTTGCTTACCTTACCGAACTGGTTCGAATTGACAGCTATGACATCACAATATGGCGTCAGGTCTATCCTATTCTTATTTGAATTGCACAGTGCATATGCAATATACTTATACAGTAATACCCCGTTTTACACGAATTTGCTTTGCGCAGTTTTGAAATTTCGCGCTAAATTGCTACACGAAAGCGTTAATTGTAGAGTTGGGCCGATTAGTACTTTGGCCGATTGGCCGATTAATCAGTTAAGAAATGCCAGCCAATCCCTATCCGATGGTAAATTCAAATTGTGGAACAAAAATTCTTCCAGATATCCAGAAAAGTCCCGTTTAGCCAAAGTTTACCTTTGCTGCCCCACCAGTTCTGTGTATAGTGAGAGACTTTTTTCTGAGGCAGGGAATATCTCGTATCTACGAAACAAATATAAATCGACTTCAACCAGAAAACACTGAGGTTTTAGCCTTTTTGCATCACAATTTGCCACTGGTTAAAAAAAAACAATAATATTTAATATTTTTTTTAATATTTTTAACATTACAGGAAAAAACAATTTATTGTAATTTTAAGTACAGAAAAATAACAATTTGATTAAATTTTTAGTACAAAAACATTAACAATTTAGTTTTAAGTACAGAAACAAGTATGTTCTATATGTTTTTTTTTAAATCTACATGCGTGTAGTTTAACAATCTTAATCAAGAGATAACTTTTTTTTTGTAATGCAAAAGGAAAGACTTAAAATTTGATTTTTAAAAGTTTATTAAGAATAATATTACTAATATTTTATTTTGTTGTGTCACTACTCTGCATTACAATTAGAAAAAGTAGAATTAAAATAGTAAGTACTTAAGTTTTGTTTAGTTTTAAATAGCTATATTTCTTCAGCTTGGGGCGAAGTTAAATCAAGTTGTATGAATAGAGTGTGGCGGAATCTATGGCCAGGCGTAGTTGACGCACCAAATCGATGTATGAGACTCATAAGCTTCAAGACAGGCAATCGTAGATATTGCCGTGATGTTAGAGGTATCTGAGCTTGGAAATGTTGCAATAGAAGAACTGGAACAATTTGTTGCAGCTGATAACGAGCTTCTTAGCAATGAAATTTTGATGGCAATACAAACTACCTCTGAGGAAAACAAACAAGAGGATATTGAAGAAATGAGGGTGCTAATGTCGAGTATAATACTAGAGGTTTTGTCGAAAATTAAAAATGGTGTAGCTGACTATGAAAAGATTCTTCAAGAGCGAAAGCAAAATGCTACTCAGAAAACTTTAGACAAATATTTTAGGAAGGAAAGTAATTAAACTTTTACTAACTTACTTTTAGAAATTACATGGTTGTGAGATTTACGAAAATAAAAGAGTTTGATATATACTATGTAAGTCTTTTTTGTGGCATACCCCGTTATATGTGAATTTCGATTAACATGATTAACATTGGAATGCATTCCTCTCATAAAATGGGGTATTACTGTATAATAATAAACATTATTTTATACATTATAATATTACACATTCATACACCCTATATTTAAATAATTGCCTGACAACAGACATACTTATAAATACACATGGGTACAACATACATGCTTATATAAAAATATGTAAATATAAATATATGTAAATATATACATATAAAATTATATACATATATAATTTTAATTAAGTTTGCTGGGACATATTTATTTCAATGCAATAACTAATCAATTGTTTTCAACAAAGTTGGTATATCCCATATTGAATATAATTTGTAAAATAAAGCATCAAAATGTGAAAACTTACCAGATTTCTTATTTTTTTCATCTCCTTTTCTCTCTATCATAGAAGCTACAGTCTTCTTAGATTTTTGAGAATCCTCAAAAGTTCTCATTTGTTTTGGAATTTTAGCTTGTGACTTTGCTGCAAAAGTGAAATAGTTAATTTAAAAAAACCAATTGAAAATTAATGTAGAAATTTAATTCATTATAGATATATGCTTTTTGTACTCTGCCTACCCTCCCTCTAGATTACAGATATAATGCAATATAAGTATATACAAGTATATATTGAGGCAGTGCAGAACACTTTCTTGTCCTCAAACCCTCAGATAAGAGCTGGTCTGTGCCCAATAGTGGGACATTTTATATGTGGTAGAGCCATGTTACAGCTATATTATGATTGGAGTATGAATGGGTCAGTTCGACCGGGATAAGACCATACTCACAGAATACTAGCGTAAAATAGAAGCTTAATGCTGCTGTTTCATATGGTAAGTGTAGAGAACCAGAGAACAGGAGAACATTTTTACAGGAAAAGAGGCATTCCATCTTAGTTATCATGGGTGACAACGAATCTGCATTTTGATTTGTGATCGAGGATAGATGTAGATATCTATGGACCGCAGCAACCACTTACCATCAGGTGGACTATGAACTCGTTGTCACCAATATCCTATAAAAAAAATTACCATCAGGTGGACAGTGTGTTTTTTCACTCTTATTCTTTTTAAACAATTTGGATTTATTCTTTCAGTTTAAAAGCAGGAATTCAGAAGGTTTCAAAATCTTATTTCTGTAGATCACAGGTTGATATAATAAGAACTTCATCATGCACTCACTTCACTACTGTATGTACTAATGTACTATGGCAATGGACTAAATGTGTTTTGTGATCCAGTACACTCAAAAATTTAAGAATCACAAAAAAAGTAATTAAAACTGTATTCTATTTATAATTCTGTATATAATATTTAGGCTAAACTTTCCAATATGGACCATCGATTTCAAAGCCCATATTTTTTTTGTAGATAGTACTCACTAAAAGAAAGCGTTCTGCAAAGTTTTAGGTTGCGGAAACTTAAGGTTCATGAGATATATTTTTTTAAACTTTTCATACAAATTGGTAAATAACACGCAATTACTAAATAAATTTGACAAATGATTGATGTTAAACGTCAGTTAGTGCAGGGTTCCGAATATTTTGAAAGTATCGATACATACTCGATACCAAGTATCGTATCAAAAATATCAATACTACTTGGTATCGAGTACATTTCGTTAATTTTGGAGACGAAAAATTATGACAAACCAATTAGATGCATAGGAAGAGCTGATAAGTGCAATTATAGATGTATATAAAGTAGAATAAAGTTTACTCTATTTAAGTTCCACCTTAGTACTTGTATTTCATTGTTTGCAACTTGTTTGTATATCTTAATTAGTACAGCTTTTGTACTTTTATTTTATTGTTTGCAACTTTCTGTATTATCTAATTCTTACTACAATAAAGTGTTTACTGACTTATTGACTTACTTATTTAATATTCAAAAAGTACCCAAAACCGAATCAGAGCACCCCACTATCCACGTGGTCTTGTCTGCCCTACCCCTAGAGTGTATATAAGAGCCCGGAGGCGCGGAGGGAGAGCAGTGCCCGCCGCCTTCGCAGCTTCGGCTTTTTGGTCGCCTTCGGCGACCAGCCTCAGCCGCTACGGCGATCTCGGTGCCTGCGCTTTCCTACGCTAGGGCGGAGGCACTGCTCATCCCGCAGCGCCGGAGCTGCCACGGAGCGCCGGAGCACAACTTCCCGGCTTCTTACCTCCCCCCCCCTAGTCTCCAAAATTAACGAAATGTACTCGATACCAAGTAGTAGTGATACTTTTGATACGATACTTGGTATCGAGTACGTATCGATACTTTCAAAATATTCGGAATCCTACACTAATTGACGTTTGACATCAATGATTTGTCAAATTCATTTTGTAATTGGTGTAATTGCGTGTTATTTGCCAATTTGTATGAAAAGTTTAAAAAAATATATCTCATGAACCGTAAGTTTCCGCAACCTAAAACTTTGCAAAACGCTTTCATTTAGTGAGTACTATCTACAAAAAAAATATGGGCTTTGAAATCGATGGTCCATATTGGAAAGTTTAACCAATATTTAGATTTAGATATTGTAAATAAAGCATTAAAAAATAAAATTTAAATATTTCATACCCCAGTGTTCACATTCTTTGAGGACCCTGTCGAAGCACATTTTAAACTCAAACTCCATATTGTGTCGCCCTGTTTGTAGCTCATTTTTATACTTGTCCCTAAACTCCAAATGCACATCATTTAAAAATTTATCCACATAAGATAATTGTAGTATGCGTTGATACGCTACGACAAACACGAGTTCAAACTCGTTATCAAGTTTGTACTGGAGTGTTAAGGAGTTATGATTGAATGTATTATTTCCAGACCGTTCCTGAAATTAAAAGTCGAATAGGTTAAAAACCAGAAAGTGTAAACGTTAAAATATATTATATTTTCTGGAATAATTCACGTCCAAACTTCCACGTCAGAAAACATGATTATTTCATGAAGGGCTTCGCACGACACTGAACTTACTTGCAAGATTACACTGCGAATTAGTGCGTTAACAGAAGGCGAGAAAATCTCGCTGGTACTTTGAAAACACCATAGCACTATCCCTCCTTTACTAAAGATGCTAAATAAGTCAAGCATTTTGTATAAATTTATTTAAAGCAGATGTCTCACGTCTATAACTTGTATAGTTGTGTACGTATACACACGTCGCGTAATACGTTTGATAGGTGACGTTGACATTGACACTGTGATTGTTTTTGGTTGTTTCGATTCGCCAATTATTAGGGTAGTCAAAGATCGTTAATCTGTGGTTCTGCGGTATGATTTGTATTTTATTTACTAAATTCCTCACAATATGCTCATTTGTCACATTACAAAGTTTTAGACCCCATATAGATGTCATAGCAACAAAAGCGGAAATGTGGCGATAATAACACTTATTAAAAGGCCGTAATTGTGGTGCAAAAACATAGCGCTTAAACTTATTAAATACATATAGTGCCACCAACTTATCTGTTCAGGTGGACAAAATTGGAACTAAGGCCGCCATTTTGTAAATGACATTTTTATAAAATATAAATAATATATATAATAACACTAATTCTCACTAATTTTAATATATTAACACGAAATTTGTTTTATTTTATATTATGTGTACGTAATGAATATGTAGTCACCTATTTCCTCGGCGAATTTCTTAAATGGCAATAGTAAGCACTCCACTAGCGACTCTGTAAACTGAACAGATAAGTTGGTGGCACTATACATAAACGTAAACACTCACGCATGTCACCCAGAGGGGTAGTCAGAGACTACAGACTTCCATTTGGCACGATCCTGACACACCTCTCTTGCCTCCTTCACATCCATACACCTACGCATACATGCTCGTCGGTTAAGGGTACTCCTAATTTATTAAATAATATTTAAATAATGGAATACAAACAGTTGTTATTAATGGGAGGTGTGAGGGGTTATTATTAATCATGTATAATATAAGTGAATGCATGATTAATATACTGCTTCTAACTGTTTTATGCATATTGTAAATTAACGTTAAAAAAAGTCCCACTGACTTCCAAACCAATTTTTTTAATCTATATTTAATAAAAATGATTCGATTCCATCTACTCTATGTCCTTAGAGTACATTTTTTCTATAATCTATGACTTAAATTGTTTATGGGAGTAAACGAATTTGTCAAATCATCGTGAACGTGAACTCATTTTAGAGTTTGTAGTTTGTAATTTCATTGATATTTTCACAAAGAAAAGTTATTGATTTTTGATTCAATATTTAAAAATAAAACTAAATCAATTAAAATGAATATCACATCAGCCGCAGGGATAATATCCCTGCTCGATGAGCCTATGCACGAAGTAAAAGAATTTGCGCTTAAAAGATTGGATAATATTGTAGACCAGTTTTGGCCAGAAATATCGGAATCTATTGAAAAAATTGAGATTCTCCACGAAGATAAAGTGTTTTCGCAACATCAACTAGCAGCTTTAGTGGCCAGTAAAGTGTATTATCATCTGGGTGCTTTCGAAGATTCATTGACGTACGCACTCGGTGCAGGTGATTTGTTTGATGTAAATGCAAGAAATGAATATGTTGATACAACAATTGCAAAGGCAATCGATTTCTATACTCAGAAAAGGAAGGCTTTGTTTGTGGACAGTTCATCAGAACCAATCGATCCTCGCTTGGAGGCCATCGTGAATCGCATGTTTCAACGATGCCTTGATGATGGACAGTATCGACAGGCTCTCGGGTTAGCGCTTGAAACTCGTCGCATGGACATCTTTGAAGAATCCATCATGAAATCTGATGATATACCAGGTATGCTTATTAGGGTTTGCTTTAACATTACGGCACGAGTTCGTTAGTGATTTGCATCTTAATCAGTGTGCAATAATGCTCTAATGCATATCCTAGCTGATTTTTAATTGAATATAATATTTCATTTTTATGAATTAAGGATTTGAGGCATCTGGATCTGTGATTGATTAATTGTAAAATCGATTATTCAGTGTTAACACCATTAGGTGAGCTGTTTGCCTCATCTTCTGTAAAAAAAACTGTAAACCTTAAGTGTGAAAAATAAAGCAAGAAGGAGCTATAGGTTACTGGTGAACATAAAGTGGTTCTTGGGTTGGGTTTACAATTCGGTCGCCTGAATTTGAAGATTCTGTCACTGTGGGGGAGTCAAGAGGGTTTATCTGAAGCACCCCCATTTGATTTTTTCTGCCGGAGCAGCGTCGAAGTATTTTTAATTATTTTTTAAAAATATTGGTAAATGACTAATTTAATTACGTTTTTGACGTTTGAGCTTGTCAATGTCATATCGATATATAGTACTGAATCGATCTAGTGAATCGATATTTCACCCTAGAGAATCGAGATCGAATCTTTTTCTGTTTTATTAAGATTTGTAAAATTATTTACAATTAGTTGAATGTACCCCAAATCGTAAAGAATGATAGTTTTTAATTCAATCATTCAATGTTATCTGTACTTTATTGTATCTTTTGATATTGAAAATATAAACTTTTAACGCAAATCAAAAAAGATCGATTTTCTCAAAATCGATCTTTAAGATTTCGATTTTTTGTGAATCGATTCATCCAATTTCGATTTGAATCGATTTAAAAATATGTAAAATTAATTGCTATGCCGGCCATTTTGTTGACAGCTTTTCGTCATGCCATTGCTTCCGAGTTTCGGAATTTTGGTGAATAGTGAAAGATTTGTGGTGGCGGAATACTGCAAAATATCGCAAAGATCCTTTCTTACAATTGGTGGCAGCCATAAATTATGTTTATAAATTAAAGTAGTTATAAAAATTAATATTTTGGTGTTATATTGAGTGCAATAGCGAGCGAAGCGAGCCTGGGACGTGGAGCACCCCGACTTGGACAGGTTAGGTTAGAAGAGGATCCTCGTCATTGTCATCCTCTTCGTGGTTATTTTTTTGTAAACTACTCAGAAGTAGGAGCCCCGCGAAGCGGGGCTCCGTCGACCGGCCTTCCCTCGACTGCACCACGTTAAGTGGCGTGGGGCTTCCGTTCCCCAACTCTCTCTCCCCATAAATCAGCATAAAATTGTCATAAAAATTACGAAACATAACCTCAAAATGAGATTTTTAAAAATTTATAAAAAAAACAAAGCACGTCCGGCAGAAAGTGGAAGTAGGGGGTGACTCTACAACTCCTCCCCCTCCCCCCACACCACACCCCAACCCCTAATTCAGGCGACCGAATTGTAAACCTTACCCTGGTTCTGTACTATACGTAAATTACTAACTGAACATTGGATAAGAGGCATCAACATCTATGGTGAAATGTTATACATAGCATAGCATTGCAGAGTTTTAAGATGCTGTAAATTAACTCTGCATTAGATTTGCATAAGAGGTGTACTCTTGAATGAAAATAATAATATACACACTTTTATTTTGTTAATATCTACCCAGTTTAAAAATGAGTGTGCAAGTTGTATATAAAAAATATTGGTATGGTATATGTAATTCTGACAATATAGCTTCCTTTTATTACTTAGACATCCATTAAGAGTATTTTGAAAAAGTCAAACTCTTAGAGAGTGAAATAAGGTATTAAAGTTTATATGCCTCTTTATTTTATGAGGAGATTTCATATTTGTATGGTGAAAATTTATTAAACGATTTTTGTAAATTGAAAATTGGTACAATTTTGGTTTAAGAATTTGCACTTTTTTAGGCAATGTGCTAGAATGTGTGAATGTGCTAGAATTGAATTGTTTTTAACCCCTCAAGCCCCTTAAAAATCTCGTGCAGTCGCAGCGCATGCGCCTGGCAAATCCCGAGTGCTCACAAGCGACCGCACCCACCCTCAGCACTTAAATCGTTCAAAACTTATATTTAGAGACGACTTTTCTATGAAGAAGTTTAGCATTATAAAATCTACACAAAATCCTCTTATCTTATGGTCTAAACAAAGGTCAGGTATTACTTCATTACAAAAAGATTTTATTGTATTTTGATAACAAAAAGAAAATATACCAAGCGAATGTCGGCAGCATGAAAATTACAATTATTTCTATATATTACTCGAAATTATTTATGTAAATAGATAAATTATATTCACACAAAAACTTTCATTACAATTTTTAATAAAACACTATACTAAAACACTAGAAAAATCCAAAAATCAACACAATAATATTCACGCGAAAATGGCGTACGAAATAAACGTAGATTATAAATAAATATTCATAAGATAACTGTTTTTTGATTGCACTAGAGGATAGAGTATGTCATATTGATTATATAATGCCAAACTTCTTCATAGGAAAGTAGTCTCTATATATAAGTTTTTATGGGTTAAAGTACTGTGGGTGGGTGCGACTTCAAGAGACCGTTAGGGATTTGATGGAATATGGCCACGGTCGCATGCGACCGCTTGGGAGTTGAGGGGTTAAATAGCAACAATATTCATATTTTATCTACTACTGAACATAGGTTAAAAGCTTATAAGTTATATATATGTTTAACTTAAGTAATCACCAAGTGGTCAGTTCTTTTAATAGAGAAACGGTTTTAAGAGGTGGCTCCTTAATGTTAGCTAGGAGAATCCACTAGTTAGTCTGTGGTGCAGACATTTATTTTATGATTCGGAGGTGTGAGGTATATAAGCTTTGTTGTTTTTGGCCATTTCATGTTTCTAAGATCTGTTGATTTACTTTTCTTTGTTTATAAATATATAAGTATAAATCCGAAATTATTTAGTAATTAGTTATAGTAAAATGGAGGAAGATCCTCCTGATCCCGACGGAGTTCCATGTGCCTCCCATACTGTTCCCAAAAAATATACTCATTGAAATTGAACAATCGAATAATGAAGGACCACAGGTATCCAATAATTCAGAACATCCTCAGAAAAGATTAATTACAGATCCATCTAAACCTGCATATCTATTCAGTCCTCTTATATTCAACCTGACTTTATAGAAAAAAGGCATAAATACTCTAATGATGATGAATGATGACAATGCACCCTTTGTTGTACATGTAAGTAAGATAGTATATGATTTATCATCCAGAGTAGTTTTAAAACCAATAAAGTTTGGTCATTTTCTCTACTATAATAATATTAAAATGTTGTTTGTGACGGTGTTAAGCAAATAAGAGTGCAATAGAATCTCAGTTGAATTTAAAAGTGCAAATGACAAATTGTTTTATTGAGAACCCTGTTTTAGACAGAAATCTATCAAACTTGCAATGTCCCAGGAGAATATTTCCTATCTAGAAGCTTCTGCCCGCTTCCCCCAGGTCCGTTCCGTCCCCAAAATAAAAGTAGTTTTGCAAAAGTAAATGATATTCTTATTATTATATAAATGAAATACATTCTGTAAATACTAGGAACAGACACAAGTTAGTAGTACCAGTAACTCAATGCCTTAGGGCGATGTATAAGCTTTTACAACAAAATTTGACATAGACAAAGTTCAAAAACTTTATTAAACTAAGTTTGTATAAAAAGGGTTATTATAATATAATTATTATTTAAAATCCATATTAAATAAAAAAGTTTCTGTTTGAGATTTATGAATATATGTATTGAGTTTCATTTTTTTTAAATTTTTTAATATTTAGGTAAAGTATCCAAAAATCTCCCCTCTACCTCAAAAAACTCCACCTGCCACCTGCCTCCAATGTCTAAAAAAAGCTTAGCTAAAAAACTGAAACCAGACCATTGACAGACTGATAAAAGTAATTAATTTAAGTTTGTACTATTTCACTGTGGATCTTGAGTAGTGATCATGCCATAAATGAAAATCATGGCTATTGATAAATGGCGGTATAACCATCTTGTTTACTTAAAATATAAAATACCTAGAATGGCTATAATGCTGACGCTTCAGAGTTGTCAGGCATCTGGTACAGCAATCATCGCGTATAACTCTACTCTTATACTAGGATTTTCTCCTGTATTGTGGAGGTAGTTTACATGCATAAAGTGCACGAACACAAACTTAGACCCAGAACAATTATTTGTAGGCCATACAAATACTTGCTTTTTGGGGGACATAAACCAGTGGCCTTATAACTCAATGCTAAGCTACTATGCCACAGAGCTGTTCAAAGCATATAATCAATAAAAAATTTTTTCTTTCATTTCAGGAATGCTTCAGTATGCCTTCACAGTTGCGATGAGTCTACTTCAAAATAGAGGATTTCGCAGCACAGTTTTACGCTCCCTTGTGGGTTTGTATAGAGGACTTAATGTTCCAGACTATGTCAACATGTGCCAATGCTTAATCTTCCTCGAAGACCCATTATCAGTTGCGGAAATTCTTGATAAACTAACCCATGGACCACAGGAATCTGTTCTTATGGCTTATCAGATAGCATTTGACTTGTATGACTCCGCCACACAACAGTTCTTAGGAAGAGTATTACAAGCTTTAAGAACTACCGCACCTATTCCCAGTGCCCTTGGTGGGAAACCACAACCTCAGGGTGGACCTTTTCCAGAATCATCGATGGAAGTCGATCAGGCACCTACTGAAGAATCCAAGAAACCTGAAAGAGATATAGATAGTCTGAATGACGAAGAAAAGGAGCATCAAAAAAGGGTTGAAAAGTTAATATCCATCCTAGGAGGTGATGTGTCTATAGGGCTGCAGTTACAGTTCTTAATCAGGTCAAATCATGCTGATATGCTTATTTTGAAAAATACAAAGGATGCCATTAGAGTTTCTATATGCCATACAGCAACAGTCATAGCAAATGCTTTTATGCATGCAGGAACTACAAGTGATCAATTTTTGAGGGACAATCTAGAATGGCTCGCAAGGGCAACTAACTGGGCTAAATTAACAGTTACAGCATCTCTTGGCGTCATTCACAGAGGTCACGAAAATGAATCGTTAGCTCTTATGCAATCATATTTACCGAAAGAAGCAGGCCCGTCATCAGGCTACTCAGAAGGTGGGGGTCTGTATGCTTTAGGCTTAATTCATGCAAACCATGGTGCCAATATCATTGACTATCTTTTAACACAACTAAAAGATGCTCAGAATGAAATGGTGCGCCATGGTGGGTGCCTTGGTTTGGGCTTAGCTGCTATGGGTACTCACCGTCAAGATGTTTATGAACAACTTAAATTTAATTTGTATCAAGATGACGCTGTCACTGGTGAAGCTGCAGGTATTGCAATGGGTATGGTCATGTTAGGATCCAGGAATGCTGCAGCTATTGAAGATATGGTAGCTTATGCCCAAGAAACTCAACATGAAAAGATATTACGTGGTTTAGCTGTTGGTATTTCCTTTACCATGTATGGACGACTTGAAGAAGCTGATGCTCTTGTTCAACAATTACTTAGAGATAAAGATCCCTTATTGAGACGTGCTGGTTGCTACACTATCGCAACTGCATACTGTGGCACAGGTAATAATGATTCTATTCGTACCCTCCTTCACGTTGCAGTTTCTGATGTCAATGATGACGTACGTCGCGCGGCTGTTACTGCTCTTGGCTTCTTGCTATTTAGGACTCCTGAACAATGTCCATCTGTAGTTTCTCTACTAGCGGAGTCTTACAACCCTCATGTTCGTTACGGCGCTGCTATGGCCTTGGGCATTGCATGCGCTGGTACTGGTAACCGTGAAGCTATCGGTCTCCTAGAACCCATGGTCAAGTTTGACCCCGTTAACTTTGTCAGGCAAGGAGCATTAATCGCATCAGCAATGATACTCATTCAACAAACTGAGGCCCTCTGTCCTAAGGTCACATACTTCCGTCAACTTTACGCACAAGTCATCTCAAATAAGCATGAAGATGTCATGGCCAAATTCGGTGCTATCTTAGCTCAAGGTATTATTGACGCCGGTGGACGAAATGTAACAGTTTCACTTCAAAACAGAACTGGTCATATGAACATGCTGGCTGTAGTGGGTATGTTAGTTTTCACCCAGTATTGGTATTGGTTCCCTCTTGCTCACTGCTTGTCCCTAGCATTTACTCCAACTTGTCTGATTGCGCTTAACTCAGACCTAAAGATGCCTCAACTAGACATAAAATCGAATTCAAAACCATCGCTCTATGCTTACCCAGCACCTTTGGAAGAGAAGAAACGTGAAGAAAGGGAGAGAGTTACTACTGCCGTGTTGAGTATCGCCGCTGCAAGAGCGCGCAGGAGGGCGCACGGAACTGAAAGTTCTAGTAGCAGTGCTACAACTTCAACCACATCGAAAATGGAGGTAGATGAAGAAGAAAAGAAGCCATCAAAATCACCCAATCCTAATATCACTGTTCATGGTAAGTCCGAAAAGGATGCCGCAACATCCAAAGAAGGGAAAAAGGAAGATAAAGAAGGCGATGAAAAAGAGGCTAAAGAGAAGAAAGAACCTGAACCCAACTTTGAGATTCTGAATAATCCGGCTAGAGTAATGAGGCAACAACTTAAAGGCATCTCTATTGTTGAAGGCTCTGGTTTTACTCCTTTGAAAGATATTACCATTGGAGGCATTGTTATGCTAAATCACTCTGGTGATATTGAGCAAGTTCTTGTTGAACCTGTTGCAGCATTTGGTCCAAAGACAGAGGAAGAAAAAGAGCCTGAGCCACCAGAACCATTTGAGTACTTAGATGATTGATATAGCATATTTGGGTAATTTTTTGCAAGTAAATAGTGTTAGGACAACAGAATCATTATAAATGTATTGAACAGGTAACAATATTACAGCATAGAATAAATTTGTTAAAGTACATAATAATTGGAAATTATTAATGAGTAACTCAGTCAAATAAATGATTGTGATTAAAATAACCTGTTTTTATAAAACTGTCTTTACCATATAATTACATAATATTGTAATAAATAATATTTCTTTTTTTTTTTCGAATTTTTAAGCAACTACATAAAGAGCAATACTTGTCTCAATTGTTCGACACCGTTAGGATAGATTATGTGATTATGTATTTTATTGTATTTATCTGCTTTATATTTTTGTTTGTGGAATTTTGTAGTTTATATATATGTATGTATGTATATATATATATATATATATATATATATATATATATATATATATATATATATATATATATATATATATATATATATTGTAAGTAAATATGTAGGTTTTTATATAGTTATATATGTATGTATAAGTATATATTGTATGTTTTAATTTATTTTTTATTTTGTATTAGTAATGTATATCATTTCATGTATTAGTTATTATATGTTATTTTATTGCATGTATTGTCTATATATCACACGTATTGATATTACATTATGTATATTTATATTGCACCACCTACCTAGTTTTCATTGTTTTATTTTACACCTTTGGTTGCCTGAAAGATGTCGCTATGTAACTATAAGGCCGCCAAATTGTAGATATAATCTGCATTTCGTTTTGTTATCTGTATATTTGTTTGTGGTGTGCAATAAAGTATATTCATTCATTCGTAATGTGCACATTCATAAAAGAAAGCTTGATCTCTGCGACAGCCTATGGCGACAGCTGTCGGTAAAAATCACGACTATGAAGTCCTGAATTTCTTAGTAGTACAGACAGTACCTGTCAATGTCATACTTTATGGGCATGCCGACCTAATTAGTGCATGCCCATAAAGTATGACATTGACAGGTACTGTCTGTACTACTAAGAAATTCAGGACTTCATAGGCGGGATTTTGACTGACAGCTGTCGCAGAGATCAAGCTATCTTTTATGAACTATAATATTTTTAGCCTATTTCAAAGAAGAAGATTATAAATTGGACTAAGGTTTTTTAGTATTTATGTCACTCGATATCTTCGTCAATTCTGAACTGATTTTAATTATTCTTTTATCTTTTTTTTAACGTTACCCCTACACTAAGACTTTCTCTTGTATCGTAGGGGCAGTTTACAAACATAAATTGCACAAGGACACACATCCAGACCCGGAACAACTATATGTAGGCCATACAAATACTTGTTCCGTGCGGGATTCGAACCCGCGACCCCCAGCGCAGCCACTCATTGTTAAGCTACTGCGCCGCGGAGTCGTCAATCAATCATTAAATAACTAGCGATTTGCCCCGGCTCTGCACAGGTGATTTCTAAATCTCGACAACAGCGCTACCTACCGGGTCCAAATGGGAATCTAAACCATGTACTGACTCATACAAACACAAAATATTTCATCATAATCGGTCGGGCCGCTTTTGAGTTCTAGCGGGACTAACGGACAGAAATTTATTTTTATATACATGTAGACATAAAGACATAAATGGTTTATTTAATTTGAAAAATACTGTCTCCTCCTGGGCTAATTTTTGGAATGGGTGAATTGATTGTGAGGAAATTTAAGAACAAATATAAATCCATGCGAGGTGTGATCTAGACTTTATTTTTTACGAAAAACAGTTTATACAATAACCATCAATGTCCTCGGAGGTCATGAGGTCAATACCTCTCATATATCTCAATACAATCACATCTCACCCATAACCTATATTTGATATTTATAGTATTTTTGTGCAATCAGAAAATCTATAAAATAAAATTGTCTCATAGTTTTGTTATAGGAGAGGGGGCAAACGAGCATTTTATCGCCGCCCATGAGCAACTGCAACACCAGGGAAATTGCAGATGTGTTGCCGGCCTTTTAAAAAGGAGTAGGCTCTTTTCGTGAAGGTCCCTAAGTCGTATCAGTCCGGAAAAATCTGGTGATAGTCGGTTCAACAAGGAAGTTGTGCGAGGAAGAAAACTTCTTTTAAATCGCACGGTGCCGAACTGCCAATAATCCAGATGGTATGGATGATATCGTGAGTTTTGTCGCGATGTGCGATGGTGAAATTGTGCGGCTGGAATTAAAACGAACAATTCCTCAGAGCACTCTCGTGGTAGATGCAATAAAATACGCAAAGAGATGCAACATCTCTTCGCAGTGCCAGTGAGTCACACCGATCGGAAAGAGCTCGGTCGCCGACGATTCGAACAGCTCTGCGCTGGATGCGATCAAATGGAAGGAGCTGGCACTGGGGAGCCCCGGCCCAGAGATGGGAACAGTATTCCATGTGCGGCCGAACCTGCGCCTTCTAAAGTTGCAGGCGGTGAGCCGGCATGAAATACTGTCCCGCTCTGCTGAGCACACCAAGCTTTTTAGAGGCCAATTTGGCCTTCTCTTCCAAGTGACCACGAAAGTGCACGTCACTCAATATGTCGACGCCGACGATTCTAATACTGGCTGAGGTAACAAGGGGAGTGCCTTGAAACTGAGGAGATACGACGAAGGGTTTTTTTAGCGGTAAACGCACAAACTTTTGTCGTCTGGGGATTAAACTGGACTAGATTTAGTCGCCCCTGGTCCGAGACTTGGTTCAAGAAAGTTTCGACTTCAGACACAAGTTTGTCCCGGTACTCTGCGACGTTTCACCGAGAAATATTGGCACGGCCGGTGTACAAAGCATCACCAGTGCTGTCGTCTGCACAGCAATGAATGTTACCGGTTTGCAACATGTCATTGATATGCAGAAGAAACAGCGTCGGTGATAGTACGCAGCCTTGTGGAACACCAGCGTTAATGGGCTTATAATCGGAGCTTGATGCTCCGATCAGCAAGAAAACTGGTGATCCAATTGAACAATTTCTCGGGAAACCCATAGGAAGGAAGCTTCGTAAGAAGCGCTTTGTGCCAAACCTGATCGTAGGCCTTCACTATGTCCATACTAACGCCAACGCCTCCCCCTCGGACTCTACTGCCTCCGCCCATTTATGAGTTAGGTAACCCAGAAGATCGCCAGCCGAGCGACCGCGACGGAAACCGTACTAGCGGTCACTAATTAGTTGGTTGGTCTTCAAGGTACCGCATTAGCTGGCTGTTAATAATGGATTCCATTATTTTAGAGAACAAGTAGTTGATGGCGATAGGCCTATAGTTGGGCGGATCAGAGCGGTTACCTTTTTTAGGGATCGGGTGCATGCCCTCATGCCTTCCATGATTTTGGGACTATGCGATAGGAGTAGGAGTACCGGAAAAGACGCGTTAAAACCGGTGCCAACTCCGCAGCACACGTCTTCAGCACAATAGGAGGGACGCCATCCGGCCCACTCGACTTGTTGACGTCCAGGGAGAAGAGTGCTCTGCGCACTGAGCGTTGGATAAACAGGACATCTTGCATGGAGCACTCACTCCGCGCGATGGGCGGTGTAGTGTACCCCCCCCCCCTCATCCAGAGTCGAGTTGGATGCAAAGAGAGAGCCCAGCAGATCGGCTTTGTCCTTTGCGGCATGGGCCAGTGAGTCGTCCTCCCTGTGCTAAGATGACAGAAGTTCCCTTGGATAGCCTTGGCGAGAGATTAGAATGTACGTGTTCCCGAAGGAACTAGTTTCACACCAATTCTACCGATGTGCTCTGACTGCCTTGACGATAACACTTAAGGAGCTGGAGGCAGAAATGTGCTTCTTTTTATGGGCGCTGGTGTTTGCATCTCGAGACGTCGATGCGCGAGCACAGGCCTGGTAGCACTCCTGCTTATGATGTAGTGCAATTTTGCAGGAGTGACCAAACCAAGGCTGGGTTCTGCCTCCAACCTTCTTCAGTACGCAACCGCGATGAGTGCGTGAGTGGCACCGTACTCTGGATCAGACAATGTTCCGAGGAGCCAAGACAAGGCCGAGGGCATCGACGGAGACCTGATATCCGGCGGGGTGAGAGGTCAGCAGAAAGTCCAACAGGGAAGGTACATGATCTTTCACATCTGGGATCCGCGTAGGCAAGATAACCAGTGTGTCAGACCATATGCCAAAGCAAAGTCATAAACAGATCTACCCGCTTGATAGGTTAAACGAGAATCAAACCATTCAGCGTGGTGGGCGTTAAAATCTCCAAGTATCACGATCTCTTGTAGCACGGAGTCTGTAGCCACCTAGACGTGGTCGATGAGTCGGTCTGTTTCGGTATTACCGCTACGGGACCTATAGAGGCACCCGTAGAAGCGGGGATGGTCGTCGCTGTCTAGGCGCAGGCATAAGATGGACGGGTCCGTACGCTCAAGGCTGCCGAGGCGTCAGAAACAGATGTCCTCTCTAACGTACAAGCAAGCTCCGGCCCGGGGCACAAAAGAGTGTTCTAATTTGTACCCGGGGTAGGAGAGATACGAAGCATCAGCCGGAGAGGGACACCTGTGTCTCGGTTAGAAAGAGCAAGGCCGGCTTCACCTTTTCCAGATGGTAGTGGATGGCGTTAACGTTTGAATGAAGTCCCCTGATGTTGCAGAAACTCACGGATAGCGTGGCAGGGGGTGCCTTTGGCTCTGTTTGCCCCGAGCAGGTTTAGTCTCGAGAGGAATTTTGCCTCCCCCCCAGAATACGCGGGGTAGCCTGAGCACCCACGCTCAGGGGTAGAGTAGCTTGGTCGTGGATGCTCAGCGATGGATTCTCAAGGGGTGCTGGTACTCTCCTGGGGTAGTCTTGCAGTTAATTCTGCTACAGTAAAGTACAAGTAAATAATAATAGCTTGCTACAGATTTATCAATCTCATCATCATCATCATTACAGCCTTTCACAAGTCCACTGCTGAACATAGGCCTCCCCCAAGTAATGCCACAAAGCACGGTCCTGAGCCACCTGCATCCATCGACTTTCTGCATATCTTACCAGGTCGTAACTCCATCTAGTGGGGGGTCGCCCTACACTACGCCTACCTGTACGAGGCTGCCACTCAAGAACCTTTCTTCCCCATCGGTTATCGGTTCTTCGAGCTATATGGCCGGCCCATTGCCACTTCAGCTTACTAATCCGTTGGGCTATGTCGGTCACTCTGGTTTTACTGCGGATATCCTCATTTCTGAGTCTATCACGCAGAGAAACTCCGAGCATAGCCCTCTCCATAGCTCGCTAAGCGACCTTGAGCGTCCTCATACGGCCAGCAGTGGAGGACCACGTCTCAGATCCGTAAGTCATTACTGGCAACACGCACTGGTTGTACAATCTAGTTTTTAGATATTGAGGTATACCTGACGAGAAGATATGTCGTAATTTCCCGAACGCTGCCCAGCCGAGTTGAATCCGTCGATTGATCTCTCGGTCGAAGTTGGACTTACCTAGTCGGACTATTTGTTCCAGGTAAACGTACTCGTCAACAACTTCGAGCATAGTGCTCCCAACAACTACCGGCATAGGTGTGACATGGACATTAAACATGATCTTTGTTTTGTCCATGTTCATCTTAAGACATATCCGTTGGGAGGCACTATTGAGGTCATTGAGCATAGTGCTTAAGTCCTCCAGCGATTCTGCCATAAGGACTATATCGTCGGCAAATCGAAGGTGAGTGATGTACTCGCCATTGATGTTAATACCGTATCCTTTCCAGTCCAGTAGTTTGAAAACGTCTTCCAATGCAGCGGTGAAGAGTTTCGAGGATATAACGTCACCCTGTCTTACTCTCTCTGCAGTTGGATAGGTTTCGAGCTCTGGTTCTGTACTCGGATAGCCATCGTAGCCCTACTGTACAAACACTTCAGCACTTCGATATACCGACAGTCAACTTGGCACCGCTGAAGGGACTGTAGCACAGCCCAAATTTCGACGGAATCAAAGGCTTTCTCATAGTCCACATACGCCAGGCAAAGTGGCAGATTGTACTCTTCAGTCTTCTGTACAATCTGCCGCAGGGTATGTATGTGGTCTATGGTACTGAAGCCTTTTCGGAAACCGGCTTGTTCGGGAAGCTGGAAGTCGTCGAGTCTGCGTGCGAGACGATTCGTAATGACTCTCGAAAACAGCACGTAGACGCGGCTCAGAAGGGAAATCGGTCTGTAGTTCTTTAAGAGAGTGTTGTCGCCTTTCTTAAAGAACAAGACCACCGCACTTCTGCTCCACGCCTCTGGAGTAGTGCCACCATGGAGGACGGAACTGAAGAGCTTCTGAAGGACTTCAAGTACCGGTGTTCCAGCCGCTTTCAGAAGCTCCGCTGTAATTCCATCCTCGCCTGTGGCCCCGCCGTTTTTAAGGTGCTGGAGAGCCATTCTAATCTCGCTTAGACTGACGTCCGGGATATCATCGGAATAGTGTCGGATAAGACTTGCTCCTGGATCGTTACTCACACTTGCGTGTGGCTCCAACGATGATGTGTACAGCTGCCCATAGAACCTCTCAATCTCACTCAAAATCTCAGGTGTCCCGGAAACGATGCTGCCACACTCAGTCTTCAGCTTTGACAGTTGGCTCTTTCTGGCAGACAGATCTCTGGCAAAGACTTTAGAGCCCTGGTTCCGCTCGATCACTTCTTTAATACGAGCAGTATTAAAGTTGCGTAAATCTCGCCGCATGCATTTGGAGATCTGTCTGTTCAGTTGCCTGTACGCTGTCGAATCTGTTGACGATTGCAGCCTCATCTCCCGTCTAACAGCCATGAGATTAAGAGTGTGATCGGAGAGTTTTTGTGTTCTTCTGCGGCGGGTCTTGCAGAACTTAGCTCCGACCGCATGGACAGTTTCCACGAGCTTGTCATTCATATCGTCCACTGCATTGCAATCTTGTAGGCACTGAAAGTGGTTACGTAACTCGAGCTGAAAGTTTTCGGGATTCTGGATTAGAGCACGAGGGGGACGGAGCGTTGACTTCATTAGACGAGACCTCTCCAACTTAACGTTTAGATTCAGTGTGCCTCTAACGATTCGGTGATCGCTGCCCGTTTTCACCCTTGCGATCACTGAGACATCACTGAACAGTTGGCGTCTGGTCGTCATAATGAAGTCAATCTCATTTTTTGTCGAACCGTCGGGGCTCGACAAAAAATGAGAGGTCCACTTCCTGTGGGGCCGCTTCTGGAAGAAAGAGTTCATCATAAAGAGTCCCTCTTTCTCCATAAAGTCGGCCAGCTGCTGGCCCCTTCGGTTCCGTTGCCCTACTCCAAATTTCCCTAACTTCATCTCACCATTTTCTCTTGTGCCTAGTTTTGCGTTGAAGTCTCCCATCAACACCGTGTAGTGGGTTTTGGAGGAATGCATGGCTTTGGAAATATCCTCATACATTTCCTCCACCTCCTCATGGGGATGTGCCGAGGTTGGTGCGTAAACCTGTATGACCTTCAGCGAATACCGTTTGGTGATTCTGAGTATCAGGTACGCGACCCTCGTCGACACACTCCCAATCTTTACAACGTTGTTGATGAGAGACTTGTGGACGATAAATCCGACACCCCCTTGGGACAGATGGTCGCCCTCCCGGTGATAGAACAAGTTGCCGGATTCGAGAATCACCGTGTCCTCCCCCTCTCTTCGGACCTCGGATAATCCTATAATATTCCAGCGCAACTTGTCTATCTCTTCTTCCAGCTCCAGGATCTTCTCGTCAGTCCTCAGGGTGCGTGCGTTAAATGTTGCCAGGTCGAGTCGTCGCAGGTGGCAACCGAACCTCCACCGGAGATTCTTAGCACCCCCTGCCCCGCCGATACCATGGTCGCTACCGTAGCCAGGAATAGCGGGGCCGCCGGGGGCTGGGGGCCGTCTATTTGTGTAATTGTTCATGGGGGGGGGGGGTATATTGCCATAGTTGCCACGCTTGGCGAGCGGGTTGGCAACCGCTGTTTTTTTGTCGTACAGTTGCTGTTATCAGGAACATGCTGCTGCCCATCTCCTGCCTGTTTCCTTCTGTCGCCTTTTATGACACCCACAGGAAGATATGGGATAGTGGATATTCTTAACCACCACTACACGATTTATTATTTACGAGATTTATCAATCTGTGACCCAGGAAATTGCCATTCTGCAGTACTGGCTAAGAGTTCTAATTTCAAATTAATTTTACTCTAAAAATATGGAATTATTTTATTACAATGATTCATTGAGCTACTATGTACTACGTAATAGAGGCGACACTGCATTCATCTACTCTGTTCCATTCAACTGCGGTGCGTACACTGACTTTAATCAGTCACTCGCTTGTCTCTAGTATATATTCAGTAATCTATGCTCTCTAGGCGCTTGTAGAGTTGTCACGTGTAGTATTGTAACTGTTAAATGTAATGTAAGTGTAATTGTTAAAGTATTTCATTTATAATTTCTGGAGGCGCAAATGCACTGCAGAAGCGAGCTTGCTCGGTAATAAACTCGCTGAAGCAGCCGAGGTCTGGTCTAGAGTCATATTTTTCGGTGTAGATTCTATACCACTGGGCACGTATAGAGTTTGGCAGTTTGTCGGTGAGGTGTCGTAGCAGCTCTACGTTGACGAAGTAATGATCTCGCTTTAGGGCTCGAAGAGTGACGACGCTTCCCCTCACTTTGCTCGCGAATGTGCAGATGTCTCTGGGCGCTTCTGTACAGCGTGATAATCCTCGCAACTTCTCGGTTTCTGCTTGCGCGATTGAATCTGGACGCCCAAATTGTCCAGTTCTCGCATAATCTCATCTGGCTTAGCATGCCCAATAAGTTCTGAACTGACTGTTTCCAAGGCTCTTCCTTGTAGACTTCGTCTTAGTCTAGCTGTGTTTTCAATGTCATTGAAGTAGCCTCGGGTTGTTTCGTAAATGGCACGGAATGAAAGCCACTCGGTATGTGCTCCGCTAAAGCTTGGCAGTGTCATTATAGCTTTCGACGCTGCGAAAGTATGCGACGATAGTGGCGCACTCTCTAACTTTGATTTGTCAGCGAGCGCGGCTATAGCGGACGTGAGCTCCGATATAAATGGACGGAGCCCCCTGTCTTCACTTATGACGGGTTCCTGGCTAGCTTTATTCGGCTTGGGATCCTTTTGTACATCTTCTGGATAGGAATCCTGGTTGGTGAGCTCTGATACAATCGGTAGGAGCTTCCTGTCTTCATTAACGGTGGGTTCCTGGTTGAGCTTCTGTGGCATGGGATCCTTTTGTACGTCTTTTTTGGAGTGACCATCTTCATCATAGTCATCTGATTCGTCTTCTTCTACAGCCATCTGTAAGGAGATCTGCGCAAGTTCTAGTTTGATCTTCAATACTTCTTCACGAGCCTTCAAAATTCTTCCATTGGGCCGAATTTATGCCATTTGTATAGTGAAAAGTTTATGCAATAAAGAGGCAAACGGAAAATGGCAAGCGGCTCACTGCAAAGTATTGCCAAAGTCTACCTTAGGGGCTCGGGACCCAGTACCCGTAGTAGTGTGAAGAATTACCAGTGACAGTGAAGTGAAGTGAGTGGTATCCGGTGGTAGCTGAAGTGACTAGTAGCAGTATATAGTGAATACTGAAAGTGTTAGCTAGCCGAAAAAGGTCGTAACTGACATTTGCAGTTACACATAGTGAAAGTGTTAGCTAGCCTAAAAAGGTCGTAACTGATATTCGCAGTTACATATAGGATAGCTTGTTCGTGGATACTCAGCGAGGGATTCTCCGTCAACAGGGGTACTGGTACGATCCTGGGGTGGTTTTTTATTTGATTTCGCTACCATGTTAAGGGGGGGGGGGGAATTGGGTATTTGGCCACCTAAACTTATTCCACTTGTGTATGTATCTACGTGCAGTTTGTTTAAAGTTGATTAAAGATAAAACTAATAAACTTTACCAAATGGGGACTCCTTCCGGCTGGGGGCTAGTGGGATTTTGCCTGCAATCTTATTGTTACGCCACTGGATGTTACGTGCGTAAACCACTTTGGTAACCTCTTCAAGAGACCTCGTCTGTGTCGCAAGATGACATAGTAAATTTTTATTTTTCCATAAATATTTTTTAAGCTTGGATACTTATCCTTTAAGTCCTTTAGTCTTAATTTCATTCGGGATCTTCGCTTCTATAGATTTTTTCTTCACAATATGCTAATGCAGTTGCACAACAATGAAGTTTTTGGGAGATTATGACGACAGCTCAACCCAGCGGACAGTTGATGACGACAGTCACTGAAGTTTATAAGGCACTTAAGCGATCAAAATAAGTTAAGGTTTATATCAACATCGAAGCACTTGTTTGGTTGTTTTCTCTGATAGTTCACACGCCCAGACACTTAATACAAAAATTGCATCACTTTTACGTATCAAAATCCACATCAAACCATCAAATAAACGATAAAACAGGAGAAACAATCCGTCTACTGTCAAGTTCCCACCAAAAGACCCATTCTTAATAGAATATGCTGTTTCGAAAAGGGCATATTTTGACAAATACGTTTTTTCATATCAATGACTTTTAAATGCTTCCATCTCTAGCATTTGTTCTACTGTCGACGTCATGGCCTGTTCAAAAATAACTTCGAAAAGGTCTTCGAAAACTCTAGGAGATGTGACCCCTTCGAATTTATTGCTTAATCATAAGGGCGTTACCCTCCGTAATACTTATGCTTCTTTTGTTGTTTTTATTAAAAATAGCCAACATATTATATAATTTACGTGCCGTAGAGCTTAAACAATAAGTTCTTCTGATTCTGCCAACAAAATTCCAAAAACAAAGAAAAAGAAATAATAATAAAGAAAGAGAAACATAAGCACGTTTAAGTACCACATGTAAACCACAAAGGAGAACAAGTACCAGAACGACGAACATAATCACGATCTTTGATTGCATTATCTGCGCAAAGAAATATGATGGTCCATCAATATTTTCCAATACCCGGCCACTCTTTCTATGATTGCGACAGACATCAGCATCATTGATCTTATAGTACAGTCCAGTAACAACGCGAAATTTAGCATTGAAAAAATAAATACAGAAGATATTATTGATTTAGAGAAATGGGCTCAACTAAATTTTATGTTAGCTTTCTGTTATCGGCTTGTTATGAGTATCCTAAAAACCTGGTGAAGTGACCGAAAAAAATTATATAGATAATGGCGAATCTATGGAAATTTTCGTTCTTTCTAGATTAAAGGATACTATTATATATAGACACAAAGATATATTATATATATATATATATATATATATATATATATTTATTATTATAATTTATATTATTATTATTTATATTATTATTTTTATTCATAATAAATGAATATATTCATAAATTTTAAATCAGTTAAAGAATTAAATGTTTTTTTCGCTTTGTGTAAAATTCTAACTTCAGCAGTTAGAAGATATTGGCACTTCACCGATATTTATATATATATATATATATATATATATATATATATATATATATATATATATATATACATAGACGATGAAGTGCCAATAGCTCCTATCTGACATTTTTCGGGAAATTCACTTTTTTATACATTTAAATGTAAAGTTCGAACTCGCATGTCTTAGTAAAACCTCTGAATTGATTTTTTAACTGTAACATAATTTGTTACAATCTAGAAATACCTTCTAACTAAATTATCGTATCTATTTTATGACATTACCTCCTAACTTCTAAAAGACTCGTCTATACGTGATCGTTGTTTGCTTCCGAGTTACAAATTAGAACTTCTTCTGTGTGCCAAATAATCCGGTAGGAAAAGATGTTCCTCAGCTCCACCTTAATATTTCAGTAATAATGAAAATACTCAGAAGATAGAACCCGAACCTACTAACCTAATAGACAAAACTAGCTCCCACGATGGGGACTGTTTGTGCGATGACACTGACGAAACTTATTGTCCCTCAGAAAGACTGATCTAGCTTCGAGCAATTCCAGTTCGCAGTTACTTTTAGATGATCTACTACGAAGGAAGAAAATGCCAATTTAAAGGTGATCCACATAAGAAAAAAATAAGAAGCTTCGTATGTTAGGACAAAAATATCTGGGATACTCAAAGCCAAAGAATAGAAAACTCAAACAGGACAAAGTAAGACCTGCTAGACAAATTAGGCGATAGATGCTATTCGCAGTTTTGCGGAAAAAAGTAAGGCGCGAAATTGCGAAAAATTTGATCATGAAAGAATTTATATCTCATAACACAATAGTTTTTGGAACAATATGAACTGGGATCAGCGCAGAGTGTATGTAACCGGACTTATAATCCATAAAGAAACGGTAAAAAAAAAACCGGCAAAGATGGTCAGAAATCGAGGTGAGGATGGCCAAATCGTACCAGACAACGAAAAGATTGCGTCCTAATATGAAATATATATGTAAAATACCCTTATTGTTTAAGGTCTTAAAATACACAAGAAATACCTCTCCTAAGTAGCCACAAAAAAAGTTATCCATTCATTTCTATTTTTGTAACTGTTCAAAATTATTACAAAAATAATAGTTTCAGAACGCACCTAATGACGATTCATTTCGTGTGTGAAAGGACTTGGTATTCAAAGACTATAATTATTCACGTTTTTATGAATAGTTGTTAATTTTAATTCAATTCAATTAGTATGTAGACATCAAATCAACTACTATGCTGATTTATTATGTACTGGATTCTTGTCATAAAAATAATTATGTATTATAGTAAGCTAAACGTTTTGTTCAATTACATATGTACAACGGAACGTCATTTGTCATCGCTTAATCTGTGGTCATCAATCCGCGACAGTATCAGTCACAGAACACAAAGGGTAGGTATGTTCCGAAATACAACACAGTACACTGTTAAATGCTAATGACGTCATCAATTGACACTATATTGTACTGGCGTGCCGCCGCCATATTGTGTCGGATATCCTGCCACAATAAAACAATTTATAATTGTGTGTGTACCGAATGAAGCATGCCAGAATTTGTTTCTATTTATTCAAATACAAAAAATTATAGAATAATTGCTGGTATATCCTGATATAATGATTTTTGGATCACAAAATGACAAAATAATCGCCAACACTTTTCTAAATGGCGCAAAAGTATGACGTCATATACCGGCCAATGTTTTAGAACGAATCACTAGTATAGCGTCGATTCGTGACGTCATTTGCATTGGACAGTACACTGCGTTGTATTTCGGAACATACCCTATAATCTATAATCCTATATTACTCCTATCGGTGCAGTATTCAGTATTGTTTCAATACAGCATATCAACTCCGGGTTACCTAACGAACCTGGTGCTTCATCTTTCGGTGGCCACAAGCATGTTTGCATACTTTGTGGAAGTTCTCTGAGGAATCGTAAACGTGATCTTATTGTAGATTAGAGAGAATCCATCTCAGTTGCAACAAACAATACATGTTGAGCTTGAAAATAGAATTGCCCCACGGCAGGTAATAATTACCTTTTTATTTTGTACTATTTTTTGTTTTGTCTTGGTATCAAAGTTATAGTGAATTTATCGCTGCAATTTTATATTGTTTTGTAAAAATGTTTCCATTTTCTCGGGTTAAATAATGATGAGCCAAAACATTTATAATATGACAAGGCTCTATGGTTGTTTTAGGCAATTTCAACTAACCATGTTTGTCATCCCTGTTGGCTGGGACTCAAGAGAGTTGCAACACATAATATGCAGCAAACAGAGCCAGAGTTGGAGCAGAAGTCAGAGTCTCAACCCCAAGAGCCTTAAAGCCCTCCAAATACCGACCAGCAAGATGACGTAGTAGTAGGGTGATTAGTTTACCGCAGTATAGACGAGCGGCAAACACTGCAGCACATTGTTTTTTCTGCTTGCCAGAACACAGATTTGCATAGAACTTCTGACCCTCTAAAGACCGATTCACACTTCGACAAGTACAGTAGCGAGTTTAGTTACAGGGCAGTTGACAGTAAACGGTTAAGTGGGCAGTAGCGTTCAAACAATGTCTTCGTGGCGAGTTTAGTTAAGGACATTAGTTCATAGAGTTCGTAGGAGTATGACGTTTCAAGACTACAGAATTTTTCTGTTTTTCGTTTAAGATGGTTCTAAGATTACGTCAAGAATTAAATGATCCAGTCAGAGAAGTATTAGTGGTTGTTAAAGAAGTTTTTAAGAATTTTCATGAGTGAGTTCTTCTACTATTATATGAACATTCGTGTTCTAAATACTCCTATACAAATTTATACGTGATTTCTTTCGTCCATTTTATTATCAAAACCCAATATAAAACGTATTCAATAAACAGTATCGTTAAAACTTTGTGGCAATTTTAATTATAAAAGTACAATTGTACGTTTTGACGCGAAAACGTTGCGTCCTGTCGTTTACACTAACGGCGAGTTTAGTTGCGGGTGGCGGGGACGCGCGGGAGGGCAGCACTTCGCACTTAACTCGCCGAAAAATGGCTCGGCCGGCTATCCCGTTGAACTTAATCGTTAACTTGCTACTTAACTCGCTTATTGCCGTTCAAACGAGGTTCAAACTTAACTCGCCAGGTTCGCAAGTTAACTCGCTACTGTACTTGTAGAAGTGTAAATCGGTCTTAAGAGCAACAACTCTTAGCAAACACAAATATTACTTGCCTATAAATGTTCATATTTGTGTAGAACATACATTTAATACTGATGGGGATATGTTGTTCAATTCTCAAAATAGTTTGAGAACATTTACGGCTGAACAAGTGGAACAT
The DNA here is from genome assembly GCA_036936625.1 of Parnassius smintheus behrii. Taxonomy (NCBI): domain Eukaryota; kingdom Metazoa; phylum Arthropoda; class Insecta; order Lepidoptera; family Papilionidae; genus Parnassius; species Parnassius smintheus. The sequence continues at coordinate 38,199,042 of JAUPFT010000019.1, read as the reverse complement.
GCTCTTTCTTTTATAAATGCTTTCAACACCTTTCTTGATTTCTCGAGTATGGAAAGTGTTGAAAGATTTGATGAGCATTTGTTTCATTATTGGCTTGGAATGAATAAACAACAATTTGAAATTTTATTATATGAAAGCCGCAACTTATAAAAACAAATAGATGCTTGCAGCTACAGAACATATATGCCAGAATGCCTGCTTTAGAGTGAGCATCAGCTCACCACTGAGCAACCTAACAGGAGTCGTTGTGTGACCATATGCCAATGGTTGATGGAAGTTGTTAACGGGTACTTCAAACGAGTCTTTAAAATCTTCCGGCAAGATTTTTTAATAAAGCTGTTCCACATATGTTGCTTAAAGTTTTCCATACCTGCAAGTCTTTTAAATAAATTCAGTGTTCGATTAAAAAACAGGAATGATGCTGAGCAAATCGTAAATGTGAAGAGAACGGTTTCCATTAAATAATAATATATCTGATTTTATAAATAGTATGAATATGAATACCTGGGCTGCACTAAAAGTATCGGGAATGGAATATTTCCACTGTTCCTGTCATATTAAAATCTTTTTAATTGAAAACTCCTTGGTTTTTAAAATCTAATACCATTTATTTATTTAAAAAAAGATTCTCGGTCTTGTCACAAGGTTTTGTCAAACTTGTTTTGTCATTGAGAAAATGGAATTGACTCGAGAAAATTCAAGAGTGATGATTTATTATGACTTTGGAAGGGGTTTAACACAAAAACAGTGTGTTGATCGGATGATTTCTGCATTTGGTGATGAAGCCCCATCCAAAACCACAATTTATCGCTGGTTTTCTGAATTTCAACGTGGATGTGTCAAGCTCAGTGATGATCCCCGTCAAGGTCGTCCAAAAACTGCAGTCACCCAAGAAAACGTTTATGCTGTGCATAAGCCGATTGAGGAAGATCGACGTGTGACATACCGCGAAATTCATGCAACTTTAGACATTGGCATGAGTCAAATACAAATAATCTTGCATGAGCAATTAGGTGTAAAAAGTTGTTTTCCCGATGGATACCGCATTCGCGCTGTGAAGAGCAAAAAGCGGCTCGCGTTACTTGGTGCGTCAGAACTCTCGAAAGATTCCACGCAGGATCCTCAAATGATGTATACAACATCGTATCAGGTGACGAATCCTGGATATATGCGTACGAACCCGAAACAAAAAATCAGTCACGAGTTTGAGTGTTCGAAAATGATTTAAAGCCAACAAAAATTGTTCGTTCACGGAGTGTTGCAAAAAAATGGTGGCCACGTTTGTCTCCAAAACCGGCCATGTTACGACTATTCCTCTTGAGGGACAAAGAACGGTTAATGCAGAATGGTATGCTAGCATTAGTTTGCCACAGGTCCTTTCTGAACTCCGTAAAGAGAAATGCAACCGCCGCATCATCCACCATTACGACAATGCGAGTTCTCACACCACACACAGAACAAAAGAGTTTTTAGAGCAAGAAAACATAGAATTATTAGACCATCCGCCGTACAGCCCCGACCTAATCCCTAATGATTTCTATACTTTCCCTAAAATAAAGAATAAATTGCGTGGACAGAGCTTTTCATCACCTGAAGAAGCTGTGGACGCCTACAAAACGGCCATTTTGGAGTCCCCAACTTCCGAATGGAATGGTTGCTTCAATGATTGGTTACATCGTATGGAAAAATGTGTCAAATTTCACGGATAATACTTCGAAACACAATAAATACATTTTTAAATAGTAATGTGTCACTTCCTTGATTCCCAAAATTTTCAGTGCCGCCCTCGTAGACGAACATCTGATTTTACTCGTATTACAGCTCATTCCAATACTAATATTATATTCCCCCGTCTAGAATATAGTGAAGTTAAATTATTTGCCCTAGGAACATATCAGATTCAACAGGCAAGGTCCTATTATAGTGAACATGTCAGGTTACATGGAGGGTATCGAATTGAAATAAGCAGAGAAAACATTAATGTAACAGAGTATTGTTTGAGAGGAAGTGGACATAATTCACTTATAGATCAGATTTCAAATTTTGAGAAAAATATATTATGTTTATATATTAATTGAAAATAATGTGTTTGGAAGGGAAGCTATAATAGAGTATTGCAGTAATTGTTTAGCTGGTAGAAGAACAGATGGGTGCTGTGCACATGTTATGACGCTTGTACCACCACAAGTACACCTTGGGTGGACCAGACATCAGCCGACAATATCGCCAGTGCCAGCATCACTCCTTGATGTTGTAGTTGTAAGAAGCTAATGAATAAAACGTAATTTTGTCTAGCCTACTTATTTCATTAAAGTACTCGTAAATTCTACCATTACACTTCATTTACTGCCGTAACCTACCATTACTCGATTTTTCAATACATATGCAACTTTAGTATTGAAGACTAAAAGACAGTAGCTATCTAGCGACTAACTCTCTTCAGCTAGAATTAAAATGGTCAAATTACAAATAAGCCTTGAAATCTTTCAGGAAAGACTTCGTGTGATAATAATTACGCCATCTTTGTTTTTAACACTACATACTGTGCAAGCTAGTGCAATATATGTAGGTGTAGTTTTTATACAATAATATAAATATATATATATATATATATATATATATATATATATATATATATATATATATATTATTGTATATATAATCGGGCATAATTTGTCGCGTCGAAACGGTTATGTAACTTCACGAGACGGTTTGACAGACGGGCCTTTTTGCCATCGAACTCTAGGAGTATGATGCACATACGTAGGGTGCGCTTTGAGAGATGTTCTATTATTAGGTAATAAAATTATTTTAGAGAAATGTAAATAAATGGAAACGAGATCGCTAATTACCCTCCTCACTTGTCGTTACCTACACTTTTAGGCTACATCGCAGTCGGATAAAGCGTCCAAGCAAGGTTTTTCGTTAAAAATCAAAATATACAATAAATTGCCTTTAGAAATATCAAGACTTCCATTAAACGCGTTTCGACAAGCGACAAAAACATACTTTTTGAATCACGTTTTCTATAATATAGAAGAATATATTATGAAATGTTCATTTTCTGACTTGCTAGACATGTACATGTAGATATCATTTGAATTGATTGTAATTTTGACATACCAATGTCATATTACTAAATGATCAATAAATAAAAAGTAAAAGGTATTTAATGATTCAGCCTCAAAAATATTGTTGACGTTATTATAAAAAATCGTGGCTATTTAAATATTATTTTTAAATGTGATTGTGTTTACAACATAAAAACAAACCAATCTAACTATAGTTTGTTATGGGACATGAAAAAAAGTCAAGTCCAGCTCCTATAGAAATTTTGCCATCCTCCTTTACAGATTTGCAGAATCACATTTTTAAATATATTGTGTCTTGGTTCGTACAACGTGCAATCTTGGGTTAAAAAGTAGCTTAATAGAGTAATTCCTTGTAAGATAGTTCAGAATATGGCCAAGGTTAAAACGCATTGATCTGGAACTCTGCGAAAACTTCTAACCGCACGCAGCTTTTTAGATAACATTCACAAGCTACTGTCTCACTATGTAAGAAAAGACTCGTCAAAGTTACATTTAAAACCAATTTATCGTTCTCTAAATGATTTATATAGACAATATAAATAACACTGTACTCAAAACGAAGAGCTTGTGCTATTACGTTTCACATCAAAACTTATCTGTCATATTGTTTTTTTTTATAGGATAGGGTGATAAACGAGGACACAGTCCGGCCCATAGACATCTACATCTATCCTCGAATACGAACAGATGCGTTGTCACCCCTGAGGATTAAGATGGAATGGCTCGTTTCCAGTAAAAAGGGTATCAGGCTCTCTACTATCACCATACGAAACACAGCAGCATTAAACTACAATTTTACGCTGGTATTCTGTGAGAGCGTGGTCCTTTCCCGGTCGAGTCGACCCATTCGTGCTACAACTATACTACTAATGTAACTGCAGCATGGCTCTATCACGTATAAAAACTGATAATGATTGGTCAGAGCTACCAGTAAGACCGAGAAAACTTAATTCAATACAGTATACACATTTGCATGCCGCACCAATTCCTATAGCTTCTTCCAAATTCAATCATCTTCAACAGTTAAAAAAGTATTAGGTACCAAAGTATTGTTATATGATGCTTCACCTCACAAGTGATCTTTTAACTACTTTTTATTTCATTGTCATTTGATTTGATACCTACTTTTGAATTACCTACATTGTAATCCTTACATTCAAACTAATTAGATTAGATTGTTTTTGTTTAACGTCATGACAATTTTCTGTTTATAAATAAAATAGACAATTTGTTTCAAATTGATTAACATATTTGTTAAAGCAATTACCCTCTAAGTATCTTAATTTATTACAAAAAATAAAGAAATGTAAAGTTAATACCTCCTAAGTAAGCGAGTGCCCACAGCACTATCGTACTATATATTGAAATGTCATTAGAAACAAGGAATTAATTATTTTTATTCATAATAAATGAATATATTCATAAATTTTAAATCAGTTAAAGAATTAAATGTTTTTTTCGCTTTGTGTAAAATTCTAACTTCAGCAGTTAGAAGATATTGGCACTTCACCGATATATATATATATATATATATATATATATATATATATATATATATATATATATATATATATATATATATATATATATATATATATATATATATATATATATATACAGGATGTAAGTGTAAACACCGTTGTCCTTGAAACCAGGGGTTTGGCGCATAGGGTATCCATTACGGACAGTGTCGGACAAACTTTTTAAATTTTATGAAAGAAAATAGCGTTTATTTTTTTTAAATTCATTGAATTCACATTCTATAAGTGAAACCAAACCACTGGTTTCAAGGACAACGGTGTTTACACTAACAGCCTGCATATATATATATATATATATATATATATATATATATATATATATAATCGGGATCTCGGAAACGGCTCCAACGATTTTCATAAAACTTAGTGTCCAGGGAGTTTCGGGGATAGTAAATCGATCTAGCTAGGATTTACTTTTAGAAAATGTCTTTTTGTCCGTGTTTTTAGGCAATGAAAAACTGCTACAACATCGTTAGAATAAGAAGGTAAATTTTGACGGATTGTTAGTGATTATAAATAGCTTAATTGGTATAATTGTCGGTCACAGAATCATAAAACCCCGGTTCGAGCCCAGACCGACCGACCGACTTTTTTTAACACGAAAATTTAAATTAAAATAATTGCACTCATGATTTTTTATTCAAATAACCAGTTCCGTTTTTTCTGTTATGTCGCTAAGATCAAAAAATATTATATATATTTCATCAGTATGTAATTTGTATCTAAATATAATTTCCAAAACACACGAATTAAAAAAAATCGAGCCAAAAATACCGAGCAAAGCTCGGTCAACCAGGTACTGTTCGAATAATGTGATTGAAACATAGAGTATGATTGAAATGACATTTAAATTATGTAGGGATGTTCACTTAACATCGAAATATCGAATTTGTTAGATGTTTTTCGTCCGATATATTGGATTGATACGATGTTTTGACAAAATTTATTGTATTCGATATTATTATTCATTTATTGTAACATCGAATATTTGCTTTTGTATTTTTAGTCAAATCTTTAATAGATAGAATAATTAAACGTATTAAAATCCGGAAAAGTAGTTTTAATCAAAACTAAATTTATTTTAACTCTTCTTAATGACTTCTATTTTAAATAAGCTTCATTAAGATAGTGACATCTGTGAGGGACCAGCTTATAGTTCATAAAAGATAGCTTGATCTCTGCGACGGCTGTAAGTAAAAATAACGCCTATGAAGTCCTGAATTTCTTAGTAGTACAGACAGTACCTGTCAATGTCATACTTTATGGGCATGCACTAATTAGGTCGGCATGTCCATAAAGTATGACAGTGACAGGTACTGTGTGTACCACTAAGAAATGCAGAAAAAAATAAACATTATATGATTTTTTTTTAGTTAATTACAATATGACGTCTCCAAAGAAAAGTCATGTGTGGAAGGTTTTTACGAAAATTGAGGAAAATGAAAACTTTGTAAAATGCAAATTTACCAAAAACACTATTAAATCTTGCAATACATCAAACCTGCTTAGCCACGTAAAATATCCATAAGGCTATCTTTTTGGATATGGATAAACAAAATATGCTGCTATGTTTTTCTGGGGTATGATTCTATCACACATAATAAATCAAGGACCACAAACTTCGCGTTTCACTGGAAAAAGGTTATATCCACAAACTAATAAGAATACTAACGTAGTTATATCAAACTTTTGTGGAAAGTGTTCGATGTGAAAAATATCGATGTTTTCTAACGATATATCGACAATATCGGTGGGAGCCGATGTTTTACATCGAATATAAATAATAAATATCAACATATTTTTAAGTGGACACTTATTTAAAGGTACTCAGAAGGGCTAGAAACCAGAACCGTAAAGCAAGTTAATAAAAAAATGTTTGCATGGTGCGGGTCATGGAGGTTAGAGAACAGGAGGAACGATCGCTGTAGAAAATAGTGTCCTAGAAATATGGAACAAACAAGAGAGGCGTTGCGATCGCTAAGTTGTCTGACTAAAAGCGGGCTGTTGTGCGCTACTTTAAATGATACTAATATCATTCAAAGAAATAAGAAAATAACGAAATTATTATTATTTATCAATAAATTAATTATAAATTACGTTTATTACAATTTTAATTATTACAAATATAAATTATAAATTATTATTGATTTATTATTTATTATCATTATTTTATAATATTTCACCATTTTAAATGTCTCTTTTTGTCAATAATTAAAAAATTACTTTGCAGATACTACTTACCGACGGCAGCGCGGCTATAAATTCTACAAATTTTCAGTGACAGGCGGGCTATGTAATATAGCAATTATTCAATAATAATTAATAATTTATATTTGTAATAATTTATATAAATTAAAATTATAAAAATATAATTTTTAATTTATTTATATATATAAATAAATTAAAAATTATGTTTATATAATAATGCTAATTTCGTTATATTCTTTTTTTCTTTGAATGATGTTATAATCATTTCAAACTGGCGTACAACAGCCCGCTTTTTTTGAGACAACTTATAGTTCATAAAAGATAGCTTATATGCCGACCTAATTAGTGCATGCCCATAAAGTATGACATTGACAGGTACTGTCTGTACTACTAAGAAATTCAGGACTTCATAAGCGTGATTTTTACTGACAGCTGTCGCAGAGATCAAGATATCTTTTATGAACTATAGCGATCGCAGCACCTCATTTATTTTGTCCATATTTCTGGAACACTACTTTCTACAGCGATCGTTCTCCTGTTCTCTAACCTCCATCGTACGGGTGACAGTTTACAATTAGTATATATTAGTCTATGGCTTACAGTTTGGCCTCAGAGTAGTTACTAGCATAGAGAGAGTCCTACACTGCCGTCATAAGAAAAAAGGGCACATCTAACATTTGTTGACAAAATGAGTTGAATATACCATTCGACTCAGGATAAAACGGCGCATCTACTGAATTTTTTTAATTACCTAAATTATCAATATTTTAGAAAATACCGTAAGAGCTTTGGACGTAACTGCTGATCAAAAATGATATTTTTTAAGTAGAAAAGACGTATTCAAATTCAACATAAAAGAAAAGACTTATTTAACCAGTTGCTCCGTCATCTTTAACAATATTTGCATCGATTACTTAGATGAAAAGACATAAGTTAATAGTTTTAAAATAAAAAGACGCTTTTGGTTTCTTACGTCCAATCATTTTAGTATTCACAGTGATTAACATAATAAGTTAGGCGCAAATGACGTCGCGTTAACCATCAATGATTAAATTACTTTGTAATTGAAAAGACGTAAATGACATTCCGACTTTTTTTATAGTCTTGAGATTATATTATTTATTTAACTTCTAAGTTGAAAAGACAGAAGTGGCCACTTGGGTCTTTTCTATTAAGTATTCGGGTACATCGTGGCGGTTAGAGGAGGGAAGTGCAGGAATGTATCGTCAGTTGCGCCCAAGTCGTTCGAGAGTGTGGTTACGTCACGTTTCATTGCGAAAGAAGGTAAGAATGTTAAACGTATTGAACATATTTTGTAAAGTCTTCATTTATTCGTTTTTATTATAAAATTATCTATGCATATAAATTGAAACTGAGTCGAATCTGTACATTAAATATTTTTTGGAAAATCCTATTGAAATAGTCATTATTATCGATACATAGGTTTAATCTATAGTTTTAAGAATTTTTGTCTGTCTGTCCACAAACTATCTTCCAATTTTTAAAAACCAAAAAAACTATCTTCCAATTTTTAATTAATCTACATTTATTTTATTTTCAGATTTCTAAAATGAAGAAAGGCAGATCTTTAAAACTATTAAATATGGCAACTAATGTAATACAGGGTCCAGATTCAAATCCGCTAAATTCAGCGGAAACTGAAGTAGAAAAATCAGATAATGAATTGATATTGTTGAGTCAGATGCAGAACGAAAATGTAAGAGATTCAGAGTTGCTTTTACCGACCTGTAACATTGTTCAAGATGATTTAAATAAATTTCCAACAGCTGAAGGGACTATCGAAAATAAAGAAAATTTATTATCGCATAAAAAGATTAGTAGAGAATTAAAGACATCTGAGCTTAATTATTATTGTGAGGAGGAATCTCCTAAACTATCCCTAATAGTTTCAGATCAATATATTTTTGACTCTGACGATTCTGTCAAAGACAAAGATTATATACCGCCTACCGATTACAAAAGAAACCGCTCCGATTCCGATACAGATTCTCAGGAAGAATTTATTGATAATAGTCAAAATGTAATAATCCCAGACTCACCAGAGCAGGAAGAAAATGATTTATTATATACTAAAAAAGGAACTATAAGAAAGAGAAAGAGATATGAGATGTCGTTAAAACCAGAAAACAAATTAAAATATTGAAAAAGAGAACGGAAAAGTACCAATTAAAAAAGGGCTGTACTGAATCCTGCAAAAAAAAATGTAGCACATATATTTCAGAAGACCGGCGCAAAGAAATTAATATTTTTTTTACAAATATGACGTGGTCAGAACAAAGGATTTTTATAAGACAAAATACTTCTATGACGCGACCAAAGAGGCCCAAACTAGGTGAAAGAATACTGAACAGACAAAATACTATTTCTTACTTTTTACTGGATAGTGCCGGTACTAAATTTAATGTCTGTAAGACATTTTTTCTAGAAACTTTGGGTTTTAATAGGAAAAATGATAAAGTTGTCAGAAATTCCTTAAAAATGAAAGAAGGAGATGTGGATAAAAGGGGCTTGAATCCAAATCCCAAGAAAATTAACAATGAAAATGTAGTGGAGCATGTCGAATCATTTCATCCTACGATATCGCATTATAGACGTGAGCATGCTCCCAATGTAAGGTACTTGTCTTCAGATATTACAGTGCGAGCAATGTATAGTGATTATTGTGAGACCCACTGCACTGACCAGGAGAAACTGATCTCATACGAATACTATCGTAAGATCGTCAAAGATCTCAATATATCTTTTGCTAAATTAGGTCACGAGGAACGTGAATTATGTCAAAAATTCTTGATTCATAATCCTAGAACTGATCTACGTCACCGAAATTGTGAGGAATGTAAAAATTATGAGATTCACCACGAAAAGTACATTTTGGCTCGAGCCGAGTACCAGCGTAATGTTGACGTACAAAATAATATGAAAGGTGATTCTGATACTGCATATTTCGCCGTTGATTTACAGAAAGTTATAATGTTGCCGCGCATGGAGCAATTTAAAGCAGTGATGTTCTGTCCACGCTTAATTGTTTTTAATGAAAGTTTCGTACCAATCGGAGAAAAGAAAACAACCTTAAATTTTCAAATATTTTCGGCTCTTTGGCATGAAGCTATATCTGGTCGAAAGAAAGATGACATAGTAAGTTGCTTTAGAGCATTTTTTTTACAAAATCGTGACATGAAGCACTTAGTGCTTTGGCTAGATAATTGCGCTGCTCAGAATAAAAATTGGGCTCTATTTTCGTATATGTTATACCTCATTAATTCAGCTGAAGTTTCATTTGAAACTGTTACATTCAAATATCTTCAAGTTGGTCACACATTTATGGCTGCCGATGAATTTCATCATAGAGTAGAAATGGCTATGAAAAATAAAAAAAGAATTTATGATTTCGAAGACTTTTATCAAGCTGTTTTAAGCACTAACTATAAATCAATTACAGTAAAAAAAATGAATGTGGAGGATTTTTATAAATTTGATGACTGCTCTTCTGGGTACAAGTTACAAAACTCGAATCCACGGGCATATTTAAATGATATGTGCCAAATTACTTTTCGCAGAGGTTATCAATACGAGCTTTTTTATAAAACAAATTTCGATGGTGATGAACATTCACTGGATTTCTTAAGGGTAAAGAATATTAAAAATGGAATACCTGCTCCCAAACAAAATTTTACTTTCAGGGGTATTACATCTGAACGAAAAATGAAAATAATTAGGGAATTAGGGCCACCCATGCCGGAAAACAGAAGAGTGTTTTGGCAAAATTTGCCAGTGAATGATGATGCGGTGGATCTTACAAGGAATTATGAAGACTGAACGTACAAATCTTCTTTTTATTTTTATATTTAAGGGTATTTTGATCTCACATTTCAAAAGGGCCAAGGGTAGCTTCAATCTGAGTTTAGCTTTAAGTGATAAATATCTGTTATACTTCTATTCCATTGTATTTATTACAAGAAAGAAGCTGACAAAATGACTAAGTGTGTGGTAGAGAGAAATAAAAAGGCCTTTAGTCTGTTTTTAGTTATTAAGGATAAATTTCCTTTGTGTCAAAATGAAAAGATCATTTTTAGATGTTAACAAAAGTGATTGTTGCTCAAATATTAAACATAGTAATTTAATTAAACCCTGTTTAAAAGAAATTTAAGAATAATTTGAATTCACTCGTTGCACATTTAAAAATGTACGAAAAAGTGCCAGTTAAGTTTTATAGGTATAATAATTATGGTTTTGATGCTGTGAAAGCAAATTTTAGACTGATATAGCTTTTAGTATATTTTTATCATGTAATTCAAATTGCTCAAAACTTATGATAATTTAGAAAAACACTGAAGGGAAACTATTAGTTTTGATTTATTGGTTGCAATGACAATAAAACTATGATATGAAAATAATTAATAAGTAAATTATTAAATTTTAGAGGTATTTATTTTGTTTAAATGTTTTGAAACTAATTTGTGTTTAAGTTTTTGGTTTTGTGATTATTAGTCATACCCTGATGTGAAACTATTCGTAAATATTTAGTTTTTTAATTTTCTAAATAAACAAAATTTTAATTGTTTTTTGTCTATTATTCTTATTTAGCACGTCTTGGAACAGGTATATTTTAAAGAGTGATTTTATGAGTGTTACATAATGTAACTGAGTACGTTTAGATAATTCTAATACAATGCATTTAATATTAAAAATTACCTCACTAATGTTACCACTCTCTTAAGTTTTTCCACCTTTTATCGTAGTAAGTCTGGTATGATACCCCTGTATTGCGGGTTGTTACTTTTTTGTGTCTAATTTTGTTACATACTTACTAAGAAGAAAAGTAGTAAATGACCATTTGCGTCCATTCAATTTCTAATTAACTTTCCGAGATATGTAAAAATGTTAAAAGAATGGCAGTTTTTTTTATTTACTAGGTTGGAAAGACGCAAATGGTTATATGCGTCTTTCCTTCGAAGTTTTTGCGTTACCGGGATTATTTTTTAAGCTAAAATGAAAAGGAAAATCCGTTTTATTTAAATAAATAAACAAATTATCAAATAAGAAAGTTCGTCTTTAAAATCTTCATGTCTCTAACTATCAATTTCAATTTTCATATTGATAAATTTTAAAATATTTTAGACGCAGCAGGGTCTGAAAGAAAAATTCATCTATTTATTTTTTATCTCCATTTTACGTTTTTGTTAGTTACGTCCTTCTCTATTATGACGGCAGTACAATAGGAACTTCATAAGGAAATTCTGAAATTAATAAAGCTGAACTCTTTATACATATGACGTTTAATATAGCACAAAATAAGATACCTATATTATTCTCACCTTCTTTCTTTTATAAGGTGGTTTACGTTTTTACAATCCATAGACACCTTTATTAATGTGCCATTAGCGAAATAAAAACGTTGCCGATAAATTCATTTAGCCTATGACTTAGTAAATTTAAGAATTTTTATTAATCCGGTTCGTAATACATATTTATATCAACGAAAGTTTATGGAAGCTTCATCTGACATCTTACAACAAAATGTAGTTGAATAATGCAGAATTTTATACTATATTTGTATAATTTAATATATATCGTGAAAAGTTACAATGAAATCTACTTCAATTCAGCCGATACATTTCTGCTAAATTATCTTTAGACTTAGTACGGGTTTCACAAGGAATAATAACTGTGTTTGTTTAATCAACACTTAGTTTGTGGTTACGGGACGTACACAGGGGGCACTGCAACGACACTTTTATTTATATTATAAGGTGTCAACCGAGCACACAGTCCACCTGATGGTTAGTGAATACTGTGGCTTATTGACATCTACATTTATTCTTGATTTAAAATAAAATGAAGATGCGTTGTCAAGGAATAAGATGGATGGTTTAAGGAATAAGGTGGATGCCTTGTTTTCAGTAAAAAGGGTCAACAGTTCTCTACACGCAACACAACACCCTTAAGTTGCTATTTTGCGCTGGTATTCCGTGAGAGCGTAGTCCTACTCTAGTCGAGCCAACACATTCGTGCTACAACGGTTATAGCTGCAGCGTGGCTGTGGCAGACGTAAGGGACTCTTTTGTCGCTTGATCACAAGTACCAATAAATCGATTACGAAGGTATTACGCGTTTTCTCTCTGCCCCCTCATGATATTATCTATCATTCATTAATTAAATACAGCCAATAAAAAGTTCACTGTTATACGTAGGGGGTATTTGCCACAGTTCCCTTTCTTAGCAAGTCGTTTGGCAACCGTATTTTTTTATTATTTTGAAATTTTATCACGAAGATACTATTGCCTCTCACGTTTCATTTCTCTCTGTCGTCTTTTACGATACTCGCGTGATTGTATGGGTTCTTGGAGCTTCTGTGCAATATAATATATACTATTTGGTAGGAGGTAGTGAATTATTTTTCACTGCCGCTACACAACATTATCAAGATCCTGCCTTACCTTCATGATTTAGAAATAATTTTATCCAAGCAGATAAAGCTTTGTTTAATATAATCGATAGTTTATATTTTCCGCTAAGCAAGTTGTTAATCCATATAAATAAATTAACTACTTATGTAATTACTCTAAGGCGGCCCTTTGGGGTATATAATTGGATATGCAATTTCGAAAAGGGCACATGTCTGAATATATATATATATATATATATATATATATATATATATATATATATATATATATATATATATATATATATATATATAATAACGATCGTGTAAATTATTTTCTAAATCAAGAGATGATAGAATAAAACTATATATACGGATTTCATCACTCTTAATAAACTTATTTTATCATATTTTGCATTCCCGACGTTCTGGGTGCTTTACAGCACCTATGGTCACGGGGGTACAGATGTGAGAAATTATTTTTAATTCACGAAACGCCGGGAATTTAAAATAAGTTTATTAAACACGATAAAATCCGTATATATAGTTTTGTTCAATGTGTAGTATTCGCATAAATTTAAGAAATCTTCAAGTGATGATGATTATTATATTATTACATTTCAAATATTCGTTTAGCAAATTTTAAAAACTAATAATTAGGGAGGTATCCAATACTAAGTGTTGACAGACACGGTACATGAGTTAGTTGGAAGGTAAGGCAGGATCTTGATAATGTTGTGTAGAGTCAGTGAAAAAGAATTCACTACCTCCTTCCAAATAGTATATATCGTATATATAGGATTAAATCAAATAGTATATATAGGATCCCATTTGTTATCCCAATTTTATATGCTGATTAACGACCCGCCACGGCTCTGCACGACTGTTTCCCAGATCTCGATAACAATGTTATTTACCGGGTCCAATTGTAAGTGTGAGTGTTCATCGAAATTTGTCCAACCTTTCTTAAGTGATGATCTTTCATGCATGCGGTAGTTAATTTATTCATATGGATTAATAACTTGCTTAACGGAAAATACAACGTATGGCTACAATGGCGACTTTAATTTAATACACGGGTAGGGCTAGTGACCATTAATCATATTCATTTTGAAAAGTTAAAATTACTCGTAAATTGAAAAATTATTTTTTTCAAACAAACTAAATATTAAAAAAGTAACTAAAATTGGGATCATCCTTGCGAAAATTCATTCATGAAAATACTTCCCTAGTTGGTTTACGTTAACTCGGAGCGGCAACGCAGCATTTAGCGGGCTGGCAACCGCGCAAAGTGCCTTGTTTATCAAAGAAACTTATCGGCGTGGCGGCGCGCGTCCTAAGTGGTACCTACAGCGGAGATGCTTAGTAAACACGTATCATATCACACTCTCCTGTTACTATTTGTTAACTGTCATCACTAATCACTGCTTTAATTTGTCTTTATTTTAAATTTTCTTGTTTTCAATAGGGCTACCTTGTTGGCAGATACAAAGAACTAAACGGCGTTTCATGTTTTCTCGCACATTTGATAATAAATTGTCACTTATAGCCATTTCCCTCATTTTCTCAAACGCATTTATTATTCGATGGCGTAATTGTTCCACCGAATCCGCGTTCTCCGCGTATACATCGTTTTTGATGCACCCTCAGAAAAAAAATCGAGTGGCGTGAGGTCTGGCGAACTTGCTGGCCACCTACGAGGTCCAAATCTACCAATCCATTGTGCACCAAACGTGTCATTTAGCCACTGCCTTGCTGTTGTTACAGAGTGTGCAGGTGCGCCATCTAATTGGTACCACATTCGTTGGTATTCGTTGGTATATGGACGTTTAGATTGTTTGTATATTCTGACACCGTATTATTTAATAGATTAACAAACCTTTCGCCGTTCAAAGCCCCATCAATGAATACGGGTCCGATGATGTTGTCACCATGAATAGCTGCCCAAACATTTACCGAAAATCTGTACTGATGGGCTGACTCCCGCCAAACGCGCGGATTTTGGTTTTTTGGTGCCCAGTGGTGCAGATTGGGCTGGTTCCACATGCCGTTTCTGGTGAACGTGCTTTCATCAGTCCAACAAATTTGAGAAAGAAAGTCACTGTCCTCTTCAATTTTTCTCAGTAACCACCGACAATAATTAACTCTTATTATTTTATCACGCGATAGCAGAGTATGTACATTTCTAAACTTGAATGGGTGCCATTTTTCGCGCTTTAATATCCTATGGACGGTTCTGTGATGGACTTGAAAATGCCTAGCACTCTGGTGAAGGCTAGTTTTGGGTTGGTCTTCGAAGGTTTGTATCACATTTTCAGTTAAATGGATTGGGTATTGTCGTGTAGGCGGTCGATCAGGGTGTTGATACCTAGGATCCACTGGTCGGTTTTCGCGGATGCGCTGAAGAGCTCCTACAATAGTGCGAGAATGAGTAGGGCATTGTCTTGTATCGCCATATCTCTCGCGATATGTTCTAATCGCAACGGCGGCATTTTGATGACATTCTCCGTAAATTAGGATCATGTCCGCGTATTCAGCTGCTGTGTAGTTCGGATGTATATTTGCCATCACGATCACTGGTTTACACAAGCACTAATAACACAAATAAAAGCGTCCGTATCGCAAGAGATGTAAATGTACCAACAAGATTGGAAAAAAACCAAAACAAAGCGTTTTTATCGCAGCACCATAACCTAATTACACAAAAATTAATAAATAAAACAATAGGTAAGCGTCTTTTCGCGGAATTATTCACCAAAATATTAGTAGATCTAATTATTCGCACTGCTATGAACAAGTGTGTCAAGGACACGGGTTCAGCTAGTAACTATAAAAATATTTCGATATCAGTGCGGCGGGGTGCGGGAGAGGAGCAGGTGTCTCCTGCGCCGGCCGCTCGCCGACAAATCTTCTTTCCTTCTATATCCGTAAATAATGACGTTTAATGGCAATATAATTTCGTCACGAAAGAAATTGTGAAAACGTATATGTGTGTTAAATTAAAGTCGCCATTGTAGCCCCACGTTGTATAAACCATCGATTATATTAAACAAAGCTTTATCTGCTTGGATAAAATTATTTCTATATCATGAAGGTAAGGCAGGATCTTGATAATGTTGTGTAGCGGCAGTGAAAAAGAACTCACTACCTCCTACCAAATAGTATATATTATATTGCACAGAAGCTCTAAGACCCCGTACAATCACGTGAGTATCGTAAAAGACGACAGAGAGAAATGAAACGTGAGAGGCAATAGTATCTTCGTGATAAAATTTCAAAATAATAAAAAAATACGGTTACCAAACGACTTGCTAAGAAAGGGAACTATGGCAAATATTCCCCCTACGTACAACAGTGAACTTTTTATTGGCTGTATTTAATTAATGAATGATCGATAATATCATGAGGTAGCAGAGAGAAAACGCGTAATACGTTCGTAATCGATTTATTGGTACTTGTGATCAAGCGACAAAAGAGAAGGCAAACCGCGGTCGTGCCACTGTTATATCACTATACTAATTTACGTCTGCCACAGCCACGCTGCAGCTATAACCGTTGTAGCACGAATGTGTTGGCTCGACTGGAGTAGGACCACGCTCTCACGGAATACCAGCGTAAAATAGCAACTTAAGGCTGTTGTGTTGCGTGTAGAGTGACCCCTTTTACTGAAAACAAGGCATTCCATCTTATTCCTTGACAACGCATATTCATTTTATTTTAAATCTAGAATAAATGTAGATGTCTATAAGCCACAGTATTCACTAACCATCAGGTGGACTGTGTGCTCGGTTGACACCTTACAATATAAATAAAAGTGTCGTTGCAGTGCCCCCTGTGTACGTCCCGTAACCACAAACTAAATGTCGATTAAACAAACACAGTTATTATTCCTTGTGAAACCCACACTAAGTCTAAGGATAATTTAGCAGAAATGTATCGGCTGAATTGAAGTAGATTTTATTGTAACTTTTAACGATATATATTAAATTATACAAAGATAGTATGAAATTCTGCATTATTCAACTACATTTTGTTGTAAGATGTCAGATGAAGCTTCCATAAACTTTCGTTGATATAAATATGTATTACGAACCGGATTAATAAAAATTCTTAAATTTACTAAGTCATAGACTAAATGAATTTATCGGCAACGTTTTTAGGGTTCCGTAGTCAACTAGGAACCCTTATAGTTTCGCCATGTCTGTCTGTCCGTCCTCGCTTAATCTCTGTGACCGTTAGCACTAGAAAGCTGAAATTTGGTACCAATATGTATATCAATCGCCGACAAAGTGGTAAAATAAAAATTGGAAAAAAATGTTTTATTAGGGTAGCCCCCTATATGTAAAGTGGGAAGTGATTTTTTTTTTAATTTCAACCCTAACGTGTGATATATAGTTGGAAAGGTATTTAAAAATGAATACGGGTTTACTAAAATCATTTTTGATAATGTCAATAATTTCGGAAATAATTGCCCCAAAATTAAAAAACAAGGCGTCCCCCCCCCCCTCTAACTTTTGAACCATAAGTTTAGAAAATATGAAAAAAATCCGTAAAGTAGAACTTTATAAGGACTTTCTAGGAAAATCATTTTGAACTTGGATGGAACAACAGTACCCACTACCGGGAGCAGTTGCAGGAGCGCGGAGCGCTGCTGGAGCGCGAACATAATGGATACCCACCTTTAAACTCATAAGTGGGAACACTTATTGTGACGGACGGGCAACTACGCAACCCTACACTGAGCGTGGCCCGACACGCTCTTGGCCGGTTTTATTATTTCGCTATATTAATTTTTGTGAAGTTCCTATTGTAGGACTCTCTCTATGCTAGTAACTACTCTGAGGCCAAACTGTAAGCCATAGACTAATATATACTAATTGTAAACTGTCACCCGTACGATGGAGGTTAGAGAACAGGAGAACGATCGCTGTAGAAAGTAGTGTCCCAGAAATATGGACAAAATAAATGAGGTGCTGCGATAGCTATAGTTCATAAAATATAGCTTGATCTCTGCGACAGCTGTCAGTAAAAATCACGCCTATGAAGTCCTGAATTTCTTAGTAGTACAGACAGTACCTGTCAATGTCATACTTTATGGGTATGCACTAATTAGGTCGGCATATAAGCTAACTTTTATGAACTATAAGTTGTCTCAATAAAAGCGGGCTGTTGTGCGCCAGTTTGAAATGATTATAATATCATTCAAAGAAAAAAAAGAAGATAACGAAATTAGCATTATTATTTATTAATAAATAAATTAAAAATTATGTTTTATAATTTTCATCATCATCATCATCATCATTACAGCCCTTCACAAGTCCACTGCTGAACATAGGCCTCCCCCAAGTAATGCCACAAAGCACGGTTCTGAGCCACCTGCATCCATCGACCTCCTGCATATCTTACCAGGTCGTCACTCCATCTAGTGGGGGGTCGCCCTACACTACGCCTACCGGTTTTATAATTTTAATTAATATAAATTATTACAAATATAAATTATTAATTATTATTGATTAATTACTTTATTACATAGCCCGCCTGTCTCTGAAAACTTGTGGAATTTATAGCCGCGCTGCCGTCGGTAAGTAGTATCTGCAAAGTAATTTTTTAATTATTGACAAAAAGAGACATTTAAAATGGTGAAATATTATAAAATAATGGTTATAAATCAATAATAATTTATAATTTATATTTGTAATAATTAATTCTTTATTCTTTATTCTTTATTGTACACACAATAAGTTGGTAACAATTATTAAATATTTAAATAAATGTACAAAGGCGAGCTTAACCCTAATAAGAGTTCTCTTCCAGCAAACCTATTGGGAGAGAGAAATAGTTTTATATATAAAGCAAGTAGGTAGCAGCGTGCGTACTTAATAATTAACATAACGCTACTTAATAGAAATTGGCTATAAGTTACAGTTAACAATTAATAATATTTGTAATAATTAAAATAATAAAAACGGAATTTATAAATAATTTTTTGATAAATAATAATAATTTCGTTATTTTTTTTTTCTTTTAATGATATTAGTATCATTTAAACTAGCGCACAACAGCTCGCTTTTAGTCAGACAACTTAGCGATCGCAGCGCCGCACTTGTTTGGTCCATATTTCTAGGACACTATTTTCTACAGCGATCGTTCCTCCTGTTCTCTAACCTCCATGACCCGCACCATGCAAACATTTTCTTATGAACTTGCTTTACGGCTCTGGTTTCTAGCCCCTCTGAGTACCTTTAAATAAGTGTCCACTTAAAAATATATTGATATTTATTATTTATATTCGATGTAAAACATCGGCTCCCACCGATATATCGTTAGAAAACATCGATATTTTTCACATCGAACACTTTCCACAAAAGTTTGATACAACTACGTTAGTATTCTTATTAGTTTGTGGATATAACCTTTTCCAGTGAAACGCGATGTTTGTGGTCCTTGATTTATTATGTGTGATAGAATCAGACCCCAGAAAAACATAGCAGCATATTTTTTTTATTCATATCCAAAAAGGTAGCCTTATGGATGTTTTACGTGGCTAAACGGGTTTGATGTATTGCAAGATTTAATAGTTTTTTGGCAAATTTGCATTTCGCAAAGTTTTCATTTTCCTCAATTTTCGTAAAAACCTTCCATACATGACTTTTCTTTGGAGGCGTCATATTGTAATTAACTAAAAAAAATCAATTAATATTTATTTTTTTCTGAATTTCTTAGTGGTACACACAGTACCTGTCAATGTCATACTTTATGGGCATGCCGACCATAGAGATAATAATACCTATGGAGGCGCCGTATTCTACTATATAAATAATAGTTATACATATATCTATAACATCGACACACACTTGTCAAAAATACTTTTAGAAAAGGGAGACAACAACAGATTTTGTTTTGACGCTCGGAAGGAGGAAGTGAGAGATACAAGTGTCGTGCCTTTTTTGCTTAAAATTTATTATTTTATTAAGTGTTGTTGAGTTACTATAGTAAATTTTTCTGTCTTGGTGGAGGTTTTAATATCTGTAAATTAGTAAGTGTTTGTAGTTGTGCCGTTTTTATGTAATTTTTTGTTGTAGTAGTATAATGGAGGACGAACCTCCCGATCCCGGAAGGGGTCGCAATGATTCCTTTTCCTTACCCATTAACATTGATAATGTAGAACTAATTAACCGTAAACGTGCCCAAGTAAGTAACGAGCCTGCCCATCCACAAAAAATAGTTATTACTGATCCAAAACAACAGTTTCCTTCAATACAATCCTCATATACCCATCCTGATTTTATTAATAAAAAAGTTAAGTACTCTCAAGATGATGCCGCTCCTTTTCTAGTTCACGTAAGTAAAATCTCAAATGATCAGCTGTCTGGAGTAACTCTTAAACCAATTAAATTCGGTCACTTTCTGTATCATAACAATATTAAAAATATAGTCCATGATGGAGTCAAAAAAGTTGGACGAAATAGAATATCAGTGGAGTTTAAAACAGCTGCAGATGCAAACACTTTTATCGATCACCCAGCTCTCCAAATTTCTAAATATGAAGCAACCATCCCCTCATATAGTATCACTCGTATGGGGCTAGTTAGACAAGTTCCCATAGAGTGGACACTAGAAGAATTAATAGCAGCTATAGAAATTCCCTCTGGCTACGGTTCTATAATTAAAGCACGGCGACTTAATAGACGATCAGTGAGTGACAGCAATAGCATTTCATGGGTTCCAACTCAGACGGTTGTTCTAACTTTTTCTGGACAAAAACTTCCTCCCCATATTTACTGTTTTTACACTTCAATGCCAGTAGAAAAATATATTTTGCCACTAATTCAGTGTCATAAATGTTGCAGATTTGGCCATGTTACTTCCCAGTGCCGATCATCCCCTCGCTGCTTTGTGTGTGCACAGAATCATGAAGGTTTAGCTTGTTCTCGACAAACTCCTACTTGTCTATTCTGCTCAGGTCCCCACACCGCAAAAGACCCTACTTGTCCTGAACATCTAAGGCAAAAATCTATTAAACTTGTTATGTCACAAGAAAATATCTCATATTTAGAAGCTTCAGCTAGATTCCCTCAGACAAAAAGATCCTTTGCTGATACAACAAGAATCCAGCCTCGTAATTGTTCTCAACAGACCCCTTATACCATAACTGACAGTCTTTCAACCCCTTCGGCTCAGCTCTCACAAACTGCATCATACAAAAAAACAATTTTTATCCCTCAACGTACCTATAGCCAATCATTAAATTCTGGATATGATATGGCAGCCCATCAGGCAATTGTTGAGAATCCTAATTCTTCCCTTCCTAATGGGTGTGCTCTACTGGGAAATGACAACAACTCTTCTAGTAATGATAATTTCTGTGAACTTATGATATCAATTCTAATTAACATGATCTCCCGTTTTAATGACACGGAACTTCCTCTCAGCTTACATCAAAAACTTACTCAGCTTTCCTCCTTAGCCCGTAACATTCGCAGTCCCGCCAATTCTTCAATGGAATTGTCGGAGCATTAGAAATAAAAAAATGAACTCATTTACCTCATTAATAAATTTCATCCCTTCATTCTTGCCATCCAGGAGACATGGCTTAGACCTGAGTCTCATTTTAGGGTTTCAGGCTATGCATGCCTCCGGGATGATAGGAGTGATGGTCGTGCTGGCACCTCTATTTTAATTTCAAGAACAGTTACATTTTCACAAATTCCTCTCCCTTCTCATAGTCCAGCAGTAAATGCTGTTGCTATTAAGACCCTTGATGTCTCTATTCTCTCTGTTTACATTCCTAATCCTGATGCAAATGTTTTAACAGAACTTGCAACACTTATTTCTTCTCTGTCACCTCCTATGGTTATTTTGGGAGATTTTAATATGCATCATACTGTTTGGGGCTCCCATCTGTGTGATTCACTGGCTCCCTTATTTTTAGATCTTATTGATAATTTTAATCTCTGTATTCTAAATGACGGGTCTCCTACCCGTCGCGTATCCCCATTACAAAATGTTAGAAGTGCCGTTGACCTAACTCTCTGCTCCCCAGATATTGCTTCCCTTCTTTTGTGGCAAATATTACCTTCTAGCTATGGCAGTGACCATTTTCCTATATTCATCACTCCTCCTACTTCACCTAGAATAAATTTTACATTTTGCCCAAGACTAAAGTATAATCTATCCAAAGCTAATTGGCAATTATATTCTACAGTTTTGGAACAAGAGGTTTCAACTCTTCCCCCAATTAACAATGATAATATTGCTCCTGTATATATAGAGTTCAGAAATGCAATTATTTCTGCTGCTAATAAGTCAATCCCCTTAAAAAAACCTTCCAAAAATAAGTATCCTTCCCCTCCTTGGTGGGACCAAGATTGTTCAGCAGCTTGTAGGAGAAGAAAAGAGGCTGAATTAATATACTCCCGTTCTATGACTGCAGAGAATTATATCTCCTATAAAAAAATTGCTGCAGAAACCTTAAAATTACTGTCAGACAAAAAGCGAACTGGTTGGTTTAAATTCTGTGAGTCACTGTCACCTAGGACTCCCCCATCTTTGGTCTGGAGAAATGTTAAAAAATATCGCTGTGCAGTTTCTAGTGAAAATATAATTTCTAATGATCCTTCCCTGTGGATAGATGAATTCTCTAATAAACTTGCACCACAAACAGTCCCATCTTATGATGAATGCCTAGTTTTTAATTCTGCTTTTTTAAAAACAAATGATAAATTTGATTCCCCCTTTTCTTCTCAAGAATTGTTTACTGTACTCAATGGCCTTAAAGACTCCTCACCAGGTATTGATGGGATTCCTTATTCATTTATAATTAATAGTAGTGAGAACACTAAAACTGTCTTACTATCCATTTTAAATTTTATTTATATTACTGGTAATCCTCCTGCTGAATGGAAAACCCAAATTATTTTGCCCATTCTCAAACCAGGTAAGTCTAGCAATGACCCTTCCAGTTACCGACCTATTGCCCTTTCTTGTACTTTGGCAAAAATCTTAGAACATTTAATAAAAAATCGCTTGGAGTGGTTTTTGGAAAGGAATAATCTCTTACCTAAAAGCCAATTCGGTTTCCGAAAAGGTTTAAGTACCATGGATAGCCTAAGTACTTTGGTCACAGATATTCATATTGCTTTCTCAAAACATGAATTTCTCATAGGAGTTTTCTTGGATATTTCTTCTGCATATGATAATGTGCTACTTCCTGTGCTCAGGCAGAAAATGCTTAATCTGAGCATTCCAGTGAGGATAGTCAATTATGTCTCTAACTTTCTCTCTTCTAGATCAATATCTATAAATGTTAAAAATCTCCTGCTTCCCCCAAAAACTATATGGAAAGGACTTCCACAAGGCTCAGTTCTTAGTCCTCTCCTTTATTCTATATATACTCACGATTTAGAACTTTCAGTAAATTCTTTTTGTAACGTTCTTCAATATGCAGACGATTTAGCTCTATACATCTCCTCAAACAACTTCACAGTGGCATGTTCCCGTCTAAACTCATCCATGGATTATTTACAAGAATGGTTAACTAATCATGGCCTCTCTTTATCTGTGGCCAAGAGTAGTGTGGTGATCTTTTCCCGCCAAAGGCGAATTCCCGATATATCCATTGTATATGATAAGCAACCTTTTCCAGTTAGAGGCAATGTTAAATTTTTGGGAGTTATCCTTGATTCGAAATTGGCCTTTGGTCCATACATTGAATATATAACACAAAAATGCGAAAAAAACATAAATATTCTTCGGTCTTTGTCAGGTGTTTGGTGGGGGTCCCATCCTTTTTCTCAAAAGTTACTGTACAATGCTTTAATACGAAGCCACCTTGACTATGGATGTTTTCTGTTGGAGCCTTGCAATAAATCATCCCTAAAAGTAATGGACAAAATTCAATCAAAATGCCTTCGCATTATTACAGGGGCAATGAAATCCTCACCAATAAATGTTCTTCAGGTTGAGTGCGTAGATCCTCCTTTAAGATTAAGAAGGCAATACCTTTCAGACAGATTCTTATTTAAGATATGCCAGCTTTCAGATCATCCCCTAATTCCTAAATTGCACCTTCTTTCAGAGTATATCTCATCTGACCGATACTGGACCCATAAGGACTCTCCCTGCTTGTTTAAAAGTTTTGTAATTTTTCTTCAGCTTCCTTACCCAATCTTTCAATGTAAAATAAATCCACTCTTTGATGTTCCTTACGAGGCTATTGTTTTCCAACCCGACATTCATCTAGATCTAGGTATAGAAAAGGATTCTCCAATGGCAAATTTGAAATTAAAAGAAATTATAGAAAACACCTTTAAAGATTGGCTTGTCATGTACACAGACGCTTCAAAACAGTCTGATGAAGACTATACTGGAGCTGCTGTTTGGATTCCTAAGTTCAAAATCATTCTTAACTTTAAATGCCCCTCACTATCCTCCACTTTTACCGGTGAAGCAACTGCAATCAGTGAAGCTTTGTTATATGTAGAGTCACATAATCTTAATAAAACAGTTATTTTCACAGATTCAAAAAGTTGCTTGTTAGCTATTTTGTCCAATCAATTCCATAACAAACATAAATTTCCACTAATTCTTAAAATAAAAAATACCCTATTCAGATGCCATCTTAAAGGAATCCATGTTTCAGTGGCCTGGATTCCAGGCCACAGTGGTATCCATGGTAACGAAACAGCTGATGTACTCGCTAAAAATGCAATTGCTAATGGCATTCTACAAAATTTAATTTACTCACATGACCTAATTTTGCTAGCTAAAAGGAAACTGAATGAAAATTGGAATAAATTATGGGAAGTTTCCAAAAATGTTAAAGGTAAGCACTATGCTGCCATCCAAGAGGTTATTCCTCCCAAGCCTTGGTTCTTTAAATTTAACAAAGCAAATAAACATGCAACTTCAATCATTTGTAGATTAAGAATTGGACACGCCTGTACACATGCACATCTGGCAAAAATCAGAGTAAGGGATAGCTCATTGTGTGAATGTGGCTTAGATGAAGGTTCCACAAACCATATTTTTTTCAACTGTCCCAAATTATCCTCCTCCCTTTATGATTACCTTCCTCCTTATATTCCTCGACCTATAGATTTTAATTCTCTTTTAACATATACCAGTACTCCTTTTGTGTATATTTTATGTGATTTTATTAATACTAATAATATGAAACTTTAAATCCTTGTCACTTTTAACATACGGGTAAGAGTCTAACACCTGTGTTTGTCATATTTGTTCTAGGTAACTCAACAAATAGATTTGTCAAAATTCTCGGAGGAAAACTGAATCCTTGTATTATCACAGACTCTTATTTTAATTAAACTCATAAGCCTTCATTTTCTACTCTATACGTCATTGGCGAATTTAATCAAACCGCCACAAAAGAAAGAAGAAGAAGAGACAACAACAGTTTGTCAATTGCTTATTTTGACAACACTTTCGTGTGACGTCATTAGCTCTTCCATGCGTGACTGCGTCGCCATGTTAAGTGCTGAGTTTTGTGGTAGATCGGCTGTCAAACTGTTGAATGCTAAAAGTTTTTTTGTTGTGTAGTGCAGTGCCTTCATCCTATCTTATAGTAGGTGTATCTTCTATTTATATTTTATTATGTTACTAGATAACCACCTAAATTATATTTGATTGTAACTCTTAATTGAGAGGCATTTCTGAGTTTTTGCAAAACTACCGTACGGCAATTGATTTTTTAATTAAAAATCACGTCACGTGTTATAAATAATAATAATATAGTATATAATATTTGTGATGAATTATGTGCAGATAAATTAATAATAAATATATATTGATTTTTAAAACAGTTTATTTCATGTTTACTCAACTAATCATTATTATTTTACATTCATAAAATGAGATCTGGGATCGCCATCCCAGTAATACTATAAACACAAAAGAAGGATTTAATTTCTATCTACACAAAATCCATAAATCTGTCGGTCACATTTATTCGCCAGATAAGTTATTTGACGATTGAAAATTCAGCCCCGTATCTATGTAAATACCTACAAAATAAAGTAAATTAAGCAACAAATACAATTATATAAAATGAGAAAAAATCATATTAGTTAAAATATCGATATCAGCTGCGCATATTGCAAAGTTACAACCCTATAAAAGGTGGCTACTTTATGTGCTAGATTTTTGTTGGTAGTCACGCTAATTTTGTAGGTATGCCCAGTCCATGTACTTCTAAGTCAGTGATGGCGACCTAATTAGTGCATGCCCATAAAGTATGACATTGACAGGTACTGTCTGTACTACTAAGAAATTCAGGACTTCATAGGCGTTATTTTTACTGACAGCCGTCGCAGAGATCAAGCTATCTTTTATGAACTATAAGCTGGTCCCTCACAGATGTCACTATCTTAATGAAGCTTATTTAAAATAGAAGTCATTAAGAAGCGTTAAAATAAATTTAGTTTTGATTAAAACTACTTTTCCGGATTTTAACACGTTTAATTTTTTAATAGATTCGACTAAAAAATAAAAAAGCAAATATTCGAAGTTTCAATAAATGAATAATAATAATATCGAATACAATAAATTTTGTCAAAACATCGTATCAATCCGATATATCGGACAAAACATCGAACAAATTCGATATATCGATGTTAAGTGAATATCCCTACATAATTTAAATATCATTTCAATCAACTCTATGTTTCAATCACAAATTTCGTTTGACGTTTCCCGGTGATTTCCTAATCGTTTGATAAAGGTTATATTTAGAAAACGTGGTACCTATTTTCTTAATTTAATTGTAATTGGTCATACTACATCATAGTAAAATACATTTTATTACTAATCTCAATCCGTTAAATCAACAAAACAGTCGATTAATAAAGAAAATGAACCTTGATTTGAAATACGGTGAACTGTCAAAAGACGAAGACTTCGTAAATAAATGTGAAAATCTTAAAATGAATTTGATCGAAGTACAGAAGGTTTTGGATCAACTGTTACCACTTAAAGCCCACTATGATAAAATGTCCCTTCCAGCACAAATAGAACTAGATTTATTTCTTGCTTTTACAATAAATTCACTTCATTGGATAAATTTACGCATACAAGGCGTGGACCCTACCAAACATCCAATTAAAGAAGAACTTCAGAGAATAAAAGCGACTATGTTGAAATGGCAGGAGGTGAAAGACCGTGATAACAGGCCGACAGTTGATATTGAAGCAGCTAAAAGATTTGTTAGAAGTGGCTTATACGATCCTTACAGGGAAACTGCGAAACCACCGAATAAGAAAATTAAATTCAAAGATGACGATTAAAGATCGGATCGGATTGGAGAAATTTCTGGTACGACTTTCCATTGACGTCCGTCGAATTGGAGTTGGGAGGGGGGTGGGGGGAGTTGTACTACTCCCCCTTAAAAGGAAAAGTTGCGGAGCCTCCCCCTTTTTGAGTTTTTTGAATTTTAATTTTGAAGAAATTTTATTTTTTATGGATAAATATTAAGTGTAAAAAACCATGGGGACCTCTTCGGGGGGAAGGGGGTACCCCCTAAGGAAGGGGGAACCCCTTCACCAAAAATAAATAAAGGGACTCATTCAGAGGGATTTCTGTATCTATTTTGAGACCGCAACGTCTCCGGCGCTGCGGGAAGAGCAGCCTCTACGCCTTTGCGTAACAAATCGTAGGCATCGGACGAGCCGGAGCGGCTGAGGCTGGTCGCCGAAGGCGACCAACAAGCCGAAGCTGCGGAGGCGAGGCAGGCTGCTCTCCCTACGCGCCTCCGGCTCTATAAAACCACTCTAGGGGTAGGACAGACTCGTACCACGTGGAGTCGGGGTCTATTAATTCGGTTCCTTGACATAAGTTGAACCTAACCTATTTTATTTGTTATCTGCCCTAATAGGTGGGCACTGTTTTATACAATTTTATACACATATTGCTTTAATTCTTAGAAATCGTCAGTTTTATGTTACGTCCCACAAGCCAGTAAAAAACGGTAAACACTACACATTTTAATTTTAATAGCTCATAATGATAATAATTTTGTAATTTAAATATAAACTGTTAAATATATGTGTATGCATGAAAACTATTTAAATGAGTACAAAATATAATTATTTACGTAAAATGTACAATAAAATGCTACCGAACGTATGACAACTTAACTGTACGGAAAACGAACGTTCAACGGCGAGAATTCGATATAATCTGTGGTAAGGATTGACGTAAATATAATAAAAATAATTGATTTTCAATAATTTTTTTCTCAAAAAGTACGCGTTTCTGCATGCTGAAATTTTGCGTGTGTGTTTACAATAGTGTAAACTTTCTGTAAAAAAAATATCATATAATCTGAGATAGGGATTGACATAAATATTGCAAAAATAATTGATTTTCAATAATTTTTTTCTCAAAAAGTACGCTTTTCCGCATGTTGAAACTTTACGTGTGTGCTTATATTAATGTAACCTTTCTGTAAAAAAAATATCAACCCTCAACTCGACGGACGTCAATGGAAAGCTTAGCCAAATTTCTCAATATGTCTTTTGTTATCCATAAAATATTTGGAATTTATAGTGAATGATTTTACATGTGTATTGTTATTTAATTAATAAAGTTAGGTATGTATGTATGTATGTATATATGTACCACTGATGATATAAACAGATGTTAGATTGTTAAAAATGTAAAAATTAGTTTATAATTTTATTCTCAAGTACATTTACTACTATGAAATATCTTCATTTTGCCATATATTTGAAAATTGCATGCTTCAAGTATTAATTAATATTGTGTTAGAATTAATTTATGAACATTATTTTCCAGTGTTACTATGTATACTTGATTATGTATATCTTTGCTTTAAATAAGTGCAAATTGAGTCATTATGTTGTTGATAGTGGAAAATTAGTGATGTATTATTATTCTTATATAGTTTCTTTTTAAACAATGGCACTAAGGAGTGGTAATTTAAGATTGTTATAATGTTAGCTATTTCTGTAACCATGTAAATATTTAAAAATAAAGCACCTTTCTACATATATAAATTACTTTTATTAACACATAACATTGTCAGAAAAATATTGAGAATGGAATGTTTATTGCATGAAATATTAATCTGAAAAAGAAGTCAATATTAAATTTTTAACATTTTTATTGAACAATACTTAAATAGGTCAATGCTTTCTGCTGTTTATCATCAGACAAATTATAACATTTATGAATAGCAATATTTTGGATTTGCTTTTATATCCGCATTGGTAATATTTATTTGCCAATATGCTCATGTTTTAAATTTTGCACTACAGACAAGTAATATAAATGTATGCTCATATACTATTAGTTACTTTTCAAATTCCAAGATTGTTTTCTACTGTAGGTTTAGGTTTATATTTTATAGTGTAGGTCTAATTCAAATAGACTTGTAAAATCAACTTTTGCCACAAAACTTAAGGATATATTTTTAACTTCCCGCTAAGAAAATTGAAAATTTTCAAAAATAGGGACCTCGATTTTCGAAAATCGAGTTTTCATCAGATCTTGAGGTTTTGAGATCCCACAAAGCTATTCAGACTTATTTCACATGTCCATGTGAAATAAGTCCATACAGATGTACGTATGTATGTGTGTGTGTGTAAGTTTTTAAACCTTTCATTACTTTTGAATGTCCTGATGGATTGAGATGCGGTTTGCGGCATTCTA
Source organism: Parnassius smintheus behrii (assembly GCA_036936625.1). Classification (NCBI taxonomy): domain Eukaryota; kingdom Metazoa; phylum Arthropoda; class Insecta; order Lepidoptera; family Papilionidae; genus Parnassius; species Parnassius smintheus. Next base: position 38,169,109 of record JAUPFT010000019.1, on the reverse strand, counting down.
AAGATCTCATTGTGGAATAGATTTGGTGATAATATAAACTAATTCGGACAAGTAGAATTTGAGAAATCTCAAAAATAATGTTTTTGAAAAACGGTTTTTTTTTTGAATAACTTTTAAGCGGCTTTATCAATCGATTTCAAAAACTAATCAGCTCTGAACCTCTAAAAATGATGTCGAATGCCGTTTGGGAAATAAAATAGGTTCATTCCTTTGTGAGATATCGAAGGAGAAAGAATATGAAAAAAAATGTTTTTTAACATAACTTTGATATTTTGCAACATAATTTGGTGAAGTTTGGAGCGCTTTGCATTTGAAATTAGCGGGAAGTTCAAGGGAAGGCCTGTAGGGTCAACCAATTTTTTTTTGAAAATATTTCCTTAACATTACGTATGTCTGTAGGGATGGGCCGAATATTCGTTTCACATTCGGTATTCGGCAGCTTTACCGAATATTCGTATTCGGCAGCTTTAGCGAATATTCCAAGTTCAAATAGTAGATCTCCTTTATTATCAATTTTCACTAAGAATAACACAACAAAATACTTTTTTTTTTCAAAAATAGTCAAAAAATAAACATGTGCCGGCAATTTGCTCAGTACTAGTTAATGAAATAGTATGTCAGGTGTGGGCGGGAAGCGAGGGGGGGTCTGGCGCCAATCCCGCGCGCGCTTTGTGATAACAAGTTTCGACATAAATTGGTTAGGTACCGAGATGATCCTGCTAAATGTTTGGCCGAATATTCGGTTCGGTAAAATTTTTACCGAATGTTCATCTGAATATTCGTATTCGGTAAAATCCATATTCGGCCCATCTCTAATGTCTAGTATTGGTATTGCTGATATTATTATATGAGTATCAGTATCAATCAGCAGAAGCAATATTGATGCTTTCCCAGTCCTACGTATACTATTTAGCCAAGTAAACATAGTATTACTTTAAAACTAATAAATTATTTATTGATTAGGTATGGAATGGATTACATTAAGTAAATTGTAAATCACATCATTCAGACTACCATTTTTATAAAATAAATATTATTAATGAATAAATTATTTCTAAATCTAGAAAAGGAAATATTTGTTATGTTTCAGTTCCTGGCAAGTTCTCAATTATTCTAGTTTTCGTATTTAGTACACAATTTTAATAAAGAATATAGTGAAGTAGGAAATAATTATTGTTGTTCATTAATTAATATTAATGTTCATTTATAAATAAGAATGTTCATTAATAAATAAACAGCTACTTGTCCTATTTTTAAAAAGAAATATAAATTAACATTTGTTAAGTATTATTTGACTTAGACTCATATTTCCACCTGCAAAACTAGCCCTGCAGCTGATATATTATCCCCAGCTCCAGCTGTCAATTGAGCTTCTGTGCAAATTAAGACTGGTGCAACACATATCTCAACTTTATCGCTTTCTATTATTTCCTCCCAACATGCCACTGGGTTATTTGCTTCAAAGAACACTCGGCTGTTATTATCATTGTCTGTGGTTGTTGAGAAACTATCATCAAGCAGTAATTTTGTCTTCTCAAGATTGATTTTCTGTGTATTGCAAACATATCTGTGTGCTGTTAATGATGCTTTTGCTGCCGCTGCAGGGGTTCTTTTCCATTTTGAATTTTGTACTGTTAAAATTGCTTGGTATGCTAAAGTGTGCACATGCATACGGGTAAGTTTTCTTTTACTACCAAACTCTTTGTTCTTTTGTCTTATAAGTCTAAACGTATTCCGCATTTGATCAAGTGCTGTAGCTATCCTTGGGTTGGAGTCTGCTACAACCATTACTCTTCCATGTTCTAAAACACTGTTAAGATTGGAGAGTTCTTGTTCATTCATACCCACTGAGTCAACACATGGCAGTATTTTGGTTGTCAGGTGTTTCAACAGCTCCAGATCTACATAACTTGCCATCTCAAAGTGGGCTAATGTGCTTAAGGGCTGAGATAAAATTTGTTGTTTGACCAAATCAAGCCTCTCTGCTCTTAAATCTGGAAAATAAAAGTACTGCATAATGAAACATCTCAATTTCAGGATGTAATGACAATCTTCATATTTTTGCCTTGTAATTTTCCTAAATATGCAACATTTTTGTTACTAATTGAGTTACGTTCATATTACTTTGTATAAGCAAAAAACTTAATAGTAATAGCAAAATAAAAGTGATTACTAGTAAAGTCCTATTTTTTGATAGGTACTTGAGAATATTGTCAAAACATGCAAGGTGTTTTATTTTTTAATATACAACCTTATTAGAACAATAATGATAGATAATAATAGATAATGACATGATAGGACAAGTGAAGTAGACAATTAAATTCTAAATATCTTTGTAAGTAGAAGAGTGTAGGTAAAAAACAGTAATAATTTTTTTACATTTGAAGATTGATTCATCTGTTAACCGTCTTCATCTATTGGATGCTTACATGTTATTTGATAGAAATGACTAAGCAGCTATCAATAAAGAATCATATATTTTGACTATGAACAAGCAAAGAACAAGTTGTCTCACCTTTACCATCCCGTTGAAATGGAAAGTTGTCCATCATTTGTAAACCGCTTATGACTAGTAAATTAGGTTTAAAACTTGGCAAATATTCACCCAGTTTCTCTAAGGAACTCAATAAGGGATTATTCTCGTCATTATGCATAATATATCTATTTGCTCTTGGCGCTTTGTATTCACCAAACCTTTCATCTGCTTTATACTCTAGTATCATATGAATATCATCTCTCACTTCTTCATTTTCATTGTCACCTACTACTAATATTTCCTTCGGAATGTAACTTTTCAGTTTTTTACTCATTTTAGCCCCAAACATCACTTTCCATCCTTCTAGATAGAACCTTTTAGCCATCAGAGGTGCATTTCCACCAATAGCCCATCTTGTATCTGGTAGTTTGAGTGCTTGTTCCACAAGATCATCATATAGTTTACTGTTAGACATAAATCTCCTGTGAAGGATAAGTTTTTGTTTCTTATCATATATTATATTTAAAAAAAAAAGATCCACAACTAAAGCAATTCCATAGATGTTGTAAGAGGCAACAGAGGGGAAACAAAAGGGGAGATTGGCAACAGCGTCTTCCTGATAACTTAATAATATTAAAAAACTAAGTGATGATTTTGTTTCAGATTCACAAGTATGGCTACTAGAGCAAATATAACCTTTATGCAATGGATCTATGGTGAAGTCTTCAGCAGTGGACTATCAATAAGCTGTAATGAATGAATAAACAACAATAGAATATTTCGTTAGAAATTACAACAGATTAAATTAGCATGTAGAGCATCGAACTCTTTATTATAACAAATAGTCATATTAATAGATTTTACTTACTCAGCAGCTGCACCATGTTTAAAAAAGTATGCAAAACTTTTAACAAACTCTTCTTTATTAGAGATCTCATTGAAGTGCTCCGGGCTGCCTTTCAGATCACGATAATCTAGGAGTGATGTTGCGTTTACAAATAAGTCGTGGCATGCTCCATAACCTAACGCTACTTTAGGCTGCGAAACTCCTACACCGACTTTGTTCTTACTTTCCAAAAACAACAAATGTTCCTTAACAGGCATTAATCTTTCATCATTTATATCATTTTTACGAAAATAAATAGCATATAAGACAATACAAAAAGAGATTAAAGATCCTAATTTCATCGGCGCGCCCGCCATTTTTAGCATAAAATTAAATATTTATGACTATAATGTAGTGGAATGATCAGACTTTAAACTTTACGTAAATCCACGTCACGTCATTTTTATTGCATTGTAAATATTTTATTAATTACAATCAAACTTGATACCCAAACACAATCGGTCATTGCCCAAGTCATTCATAGATAAATAAATATGTAGAAGTCATTGACTGTCACAAGTAGATGTCACTTGTCATTTTTTTATTAACTGACTTTACGGCTCTGGGTTCTAGCCCTTCTGAGCCTAAAGTTACAACACATAATTTAACTAGCTGTTACGCGCGGCTTCGCCCGCATGGTCACTGCGAAATGAACTATCCATTGCTTTTTGAATTGAAAGAAAACTGAGTTTTATAGATTTGTCAGAGATGCAGCCATTAAAAGGAAACTGAGCAAAATTAATTCATCAGCCTATTTAAATGTTTTGAAACGCAACGTATAGGAAAGCATGAAAATAGCCAGTTTATTCCAAATGGAAATGGGATATTTTTTAATTAAAGGAAACTGAGCATAATTATCCGTCAGGGATGCAGACTTTTGAAAAGAAACTGAGCTAAATTGATTCGTTAGAGATGCAGTTTTCTGAATTGAAAGGAAACTGAGCCAAATAAAAGATCCGTCAGATATGCAGCTTTTTGAGTTGAAAGGAAACTGAGCTTAGTAGGTCCGTCAGAGGTGCAGCATTTGGAATTGAAAAGAAACTGAGCTAAATAGGAAATTTTGAATTGAAAGGGAAGATCTGTGGGAACTTTGATTAATTGATTGTGGGAATTTTGGAAAAAAAACTAACTGAACACTATTTTGATACGCTACTGTACACAATGTTATATGTTTTTCCATTCGGGGAAAGAATGTGGAGATTCTGGGCATTTGACACACGCGAACATGCTACATACAGATGACCATGAGAGAAGCACTAAGTTGACCCCCGCTAGCTGTAACTTTTGCCCTTGCGCTTTATTAATTGTCATTGCAAAACTGAGCTTGATAGGAAACTGCAAACTTTTGAATTGAAAAGGAAGATCTGTGGTTTAATAACATTTTCACCTTTTATTACGCCTGTCAAAATTGTAGCACCGATTATGTTCCGTCCAAGATTTGTCACACGCAGCCTTGTCCCGTTACATAACCGAGGAGCATTCGCATTCGCATTAGCATGAGTGGGACGCCTAATTTTAATTGAAGCTTATGTGAGGGCACACCTGACAACTCTAGCGAATTTAGAAACTCTACGGGATATGAAGTGCTCTGTTCTGTGTCCATAACTGTGTCTACTGACAAATACTCTGTTATTTCTCCTGTTACTTCGCTTAATATATCTGAATTTATTTTGTTAACTCTCTAATTTTTTGGTGCAAGAATCGCCCTTTCACATAACCATTTGTCTTCATGCATGTTATTCGTTAAATCTGAATAAACGCTCGCAATTAATTCGGAATGACTCTGTACTAAATTACAAAAAACTCTCGTCAATTTAACGCAGCCCTCAGCATCCGTTTCCAAACGCCCATCGCCAATTTTTAATAGTGTGTCAGCATAATTTCCAGCATTGATATCATTATACAAATGCACTCTCATATTCGTAGTTAAACTGAATTTTGTCACCTTGGTCCATAAAATAGACGACTTGCGGCATGCTTTAATTTCATCTGCAGGTGTGCCCTTTTGAATGACCGGTAAAGTTTGCGAAAGTCACCAGCCAGTAAAACCACCATTCCTCCCATTACATCGGTATTGCTGCGCAAATCCTGGAGCGTTCGATTTAGTGCTTCTAAAGCTTTTTTATGCGATATCACTAAAGATCAGCGTACATAGGCGAATGCGTCTTGTGTGTACTCATGTAGGTAGCGGGGACTGTTAACGAATGATGAGGGCAGAATTACCATTTTACGTAAATCTCTGGGGTTTACATTGGCGTCGCTAGAAACTGCATCTCGTAAATGTATATAATTCTCAACGCGCAGCTTTTTTTGATTTAAAGATATATAACGGAGACGCTCACTTTCTACCTTCACATACATGTCTACCAAAAACTTATGAAATAATTGTCTACACCTGGCTAAGAGGTTAAAATCATTTTCCCGCAACATCATATTATACGCATAAAATTCTCCGTCCTCATCTCCATACATGATACTTTTTTGTTCGGAGTAGGCTCCTTTGTGACCGGGTTGATGAGTGGAATTTGAAAATGATAACCCTCTTGTCCTTTGCAATAAATTAATGGGTATTGCAGAGCGTCATAAAACTTGTGTGTATCGGCTACCCGTTGCAACGTATCATCACGTGCTCGCAAGACAATGTCTCGTGAAGAAAATTGATCACCACTAATTACGGCTGCTATTTCGTTTATCAAAGGTGCATTGTAGCGCCTTTCATGCTCTCCTCGAGGGGTCCGATCTGCGTGAATGACGACTTTATAATCCTCTTCAGGTAGGTTTTCTAAAGCAGTTTTAAATGTTTTGACTAAAATGTGACGTTCATGCAAAAATCTTTGAATTTTGAACACTGTGTCTCTCTCAACTGCCTGGATAAATTGGCAGCGACGGTCTACCTCAATTTTTTCGTCACCCATAAAATATATTTGTAAAAATTTATGCTGTTCGTTTTCAGCTGGAAAAAGTGAACCTATTTAATGATAAATTTGCCCTTGCACCGTAAATGTAGGCGAAAATCCCGGCATTATTATTCCCGGTCAACTCCGATCATTTAAAAGCATGAGTTATATTTCCGGATCCTGTTTAAAAAGCGCCATGACTCATTAGCATCATATAAAAAGAGAGTTTTCAAAGATTCTTCTGGTTCCCCAAGTAACGGAAGAGACAATTTGCCATTGGAACATCACATGCCTGCGGTCTCATCTTTCCATTTTAAAGCGCTGCAAAATCGACACGCCTTGTCCATCAGTCCGATAACAACTAACCCGTGATTTTTATAATCAATAAATGGATCATAATTGAATGCTGCGTCATTAAAAACCGACCAATTGTTTCTTTGAAAATTTTGTCGACGTTCAGCTTGGAGCTGTGCATTTGCATCTCTTCGCGCCTGTGTCTGTTCTGGTGTTTCAGATGCCCTTATAGGAGATTGACGTTCAGCTTGCTCAATGAGTCTGTGTTGAGTTTCATAAGGTATTTCCGCGGCTCTTAAGGCGGCCTGACATTCCGCTTGTTCGACTAGCCTTTGCTTACTTTCAGCAGGTGTTTCAGTAGCTCTTAAAGTAGATTGACGCTCTGCCTGTTCAAGACGCCTTTGCTGACTTTGATCAGGTGTTTCAGTAGCTTGAAGCTCTGCCTGTTCAAGACGCCTTTGCTGACTTTGAGCAGTTGTTTCAGTAGCTCTTAAAGTAGCTTGACGCTCTGCCTGTTCAAGACGCCTTCGCTGATTTTGAGAAGGTGTTTCAGAGGCTCTTAAAGTAGCTTGACGCTCTGCCTGTTCTTGCCTTCTCAGTTCAGCATCTTCTAAAGATTCTAGCGATCGAGCTAATCTTTTCGCTTGTCTTTGAGAAGATACTCTTGAAAGGCTGGACTTACTTGGAATATTAATGGTATAGACTTACTGTCTATACTATTAATATTCCTTTGATATAATGTTAAACAACTTAAAACAGCGAAAACCAATTCACGATTCTAAATAAACAAAATACATAATCAAAGCCAGAGTCTAAATATGTATAAAGGAATACCAACCAAATCAACAAAACCGATCCAAGAAAATACACAAATCCGAAAATGAAAGCCAATATAAATCCATTCAACCTTAACCAAATCACAAAGCAAATAACAAACAACCGAAATCGAAAGCAGGTTGTCGAATAAGCTACGAAATAGAAACAATTTAAGCGTTTAGGCACTATAAGTTGATGTGCGTCTCAACGGCGGGAGTTAAGTACATATCAGGAAACATTTCGTTACCACGTTTTAAAAACCTAGTAACGACATCTAGCGGAATCAATTTAAACTACGTATACATTAGTTAATAAGAACTCTGAAAACATATTTTTCTTATAATTTTGCACAATTTTTCTTATTGTAATACCGACTCATTCATAACCACATATAAGAACTGTATTAATTTCCGTTCAATAAATATTACTAAGGCTTATTAATAAGGCTTACTAAGAACTGTTTCTACCACAGTTAAGTAATAGTTAAGGGTGAAAACGTGACAGGTGGTGATAGTATTTCTGATCCATACTTATAATCACGCCTGTAACCCTTGCGGGGTAGGCAGAGCATCAACGGATTACTTAATATCGTCTATTCTGTGAACTGCAATGCACCAAAACGTTTGAAGAAAATCAGCTGGTGAATTTTATGTTTTTTATCGCTCTCGTCCCGGTCCTGCGTGGAAAAAATACAGATCCACACATTTTTATCTTAATTTTGGTAAAAAGACATAATAATCCAGATATTCTGACCTTCTGTGTTCGTCCATCGTACCGTCGTCCGTCTTGTAGAATCACGGTGGCGCCACCTAGCTGAATTTAATTTTGCAACATATTCGATTTTCCCACGGGAATGAGATGTTTTTCTCGGAAAAAAGAAGCTTATGTCACTCTACAGCCACCGAACTGTCCCCATACTAAAATTCATGTCATGCCGATGCTCTGTTGCGACGTGAAAGAAGGACAAACTTTTGCAACATATTCTATTTTCCAACGGAATGAGATGTTTTCCGCGGAAAAAAGTAACCTATATCACTCTACAGCCACCGAACTATCGCCATACGAAAAATCATGCCATGCCGACGCTCTGTTGAGACGTGAAAGAAGGACAAACAAACAAACAAACAAACAAACAAACACACTTTCGCATTTATAATATTAGTATGGATTAAAATCTGTAAAAATTAGATATGTCATTTTTTCATTCATCAAAAATTCACTTTTACACATTTACACTGATTCACCAATCCCAAAGTGCTTATTCATATTCCAAGGGGGGGGGGGGGAGTACGCCGCCAACCATCCCGCGGTTTGAGTGCTCCATGCCGGAAGTGCAGTTCACACAGCCCTCGGTTCGCAAAGCACTCCTCTCCCTGGACATCCAAGTCGACAACAAGTCGAGTGGGTCTGACGGGAGCGCCTCAAGCGTGCTGAGGACGTGTGCTCCTGAGTTGGCACCGGTTTTAACGCGTCTTTTCCGGTACTCTTACTCCCTAGGCGTAGTCCCAAAATCATGGAAGACGGCTTTCATCCACCCGATCCTCGAAATTTGTTTAGCAAAGTGTAGTTTGCTAAACAAAAAAACCGGCACGGACAACGGGACAAACAATCACACTTCTCTATCTCATTTCTATGCAAGACGTATGCATAAATCTATCTTTCGTGTGCGAATGCGAAAGAAGGCGTCAATTTGTCTATAGGTTTCTCTGTCTACGATCTGTATACTCTTTATTTTTTAAATATTCGTTATACTGTATATTATATTATGCATGTTATAAAAATGGTCGTTACTCTTCTCTGCGACACCGCTATTAAGCCCTCAATATCAATTATGCTGTGGAATTTATAGTGTCCTAACGTACAGAACCACACGTCTCATGCGCGGGCATCTAGCGACGCTTCAGGAGGTTATACATTTTTCAGTCGATGAATAGATACATCTTTAATCTACAGTTTTATAATGTATAAAAAATCTATCTTTATCTTTATCAAAAGGTTTTGAAGTAAAATTTGTGTAGTCTTATTAGACTTACTCTTACAAATAATGTAGAAATGGCTCCTTTTAATAAAATTGGTTTTATTCTACTTTTATAATTTTTATGTTTGAGAAATGGCTACATATTTGTACCATTTGCCGTAGAGACTATCGGTCCGTGGGGTTCACGTGCGATGAAGTTCCTAAAAGAACTGTATCCACGACTGGTCGTCGCTGCTGGTGATAAGAGGGCTGATTCTTTCCGCGCTCAAAGGATAAGTATAGCCATTTAGCGAGGAAACGCAGCCAGCGTTCTTGGCACGATACCACGGGGAGTAGGACTGTATAACAATTAAAACTTTTATTTTTAGTTTTTCTTATAATATTTTTTATAGTATTGTGTGTAACCTATTAATTTAAGTTAAAAACCGTTTATTTTATCAGAGATGACAATAAATTACGTGTGACTTAATTATATTATATAGTATAAGCTTTCCGAGCCTTGGGTGTTTATGCAATTATTATTTGCCCATGGGTCTAAAATATTTGACGCATTATATATTGATGTCGTGCAAATTCAACATTACTTTCGGTCACTGCAGTTTGTTTTCAACGTCTGTAGTCATTGTACTAGGACATTTTTTGTGCGAGCAGCTCTAGTAAGACCAGTATCATTGCGACCAGTAACATCTATTGTGATCGCTGCTATGGCTATACCCAGTTCATTGTTAAGCCGTAAATCTTCAATTATTGCTGGAGATGTTAGATATTGTTAGATATGAATTAAGCATACAATGTTTAAACGCTTAACACAAGGACTCCGAAAGTATTTACATACGATTTCGAAAGCCAAAAAATTGTTCTGCATAAGGCGCGACCGGTCATCGTGTGCCTAAAATGGAAGAACACGAGACGCAAATGTCGTGGAGACGTAGGTTAGTGTGATTAATTTTACAGAGTAGATACATGCCAGTGCGTGAAAGCACGTCACACAGTGTTAAAATAATTTGAACATTATCTAGGTTTCATCTAGGTTTCACTTTACTGATTTAAATCTTAAGACTGGTGTTGGGGAGAACATCAACGGTGCGGCACAAATCCAACTGCACACCCACTGGACGCCTGGTCAGCTAGAAGTTATGGGCAAATAATTAAAATAAAATAGAAATGCGTTAAACTTGAAGCTTGAAGTATTTAAGTGATTTGTGACTTTAGAGTTTTAATATTAACATTAGTCACAGTATAAAAATAACAAAAACAAATATCAGCCTTACCGCGTCCATAAACCAGAATCCTACCTTGAGGAATTGGAGACAACTAGTGCCTTAAGAAAAAAAAATTGTATGCCAATAGTTTAGGAGAGATTACCCTCACTCGAAAATAACGTGAAATCCTCGTAAAAAGGGTAAACATAGCTTCTAAAATATTTTTTTGAGTTACGATTAGAATATTTTCGATTAGGAGATTACAATTAGAAATAATAAAATTTATGATATCGTTGCGGAGGATTCTGGCTTGAACAAATAGATTTAAATATTTACTACTACTACTTAAATGTCGTTGGGCTTGAAGGACACAGCCTTATTTGCACGCGGTGATAATCTTATTACGTGATTGGTTGTGCGTGTTTCGTGGTTTTTGCTTTTAGATTTATTTTAAGAATCAATAAAACTCCATTTTAATTTTATTATGGTACTAAGCTCCATAATAAGCAATATGGAGTTACTAAAAGCTTGTAACATCCGAAAGATGGCGGAATAAACCCGTAAACCTTCTGGAAATACATGTTAGTTAAAGAGGCATGTTACATGTAAAATACGGCGGTAATGAGCGTAGCAGCGTCAAAGATGCGGGATTTTTAGTATTGCGATCGCCAATCCGCTTCTTCAGCTTGGCGATTATGGCATATTTCCCGAAAAGGGGGCGTCCATTAGTAACGATTAGATGTTTGTGGCGAGAGCGGGGATTCGAACCGAATCACACCCAATCTCACCTGGGGAAGAGGGAGGGTCTCGGCAAATATCACGTTATATTTTCCGCTCGAAACAGTGTAAGATTTCGAGAAAATTGGGTTAAACTAAGTAAAATATGCTAAATCCTACACAATAATATTTATCACAGTTATGGGTATATATTAACTGCACAAATTATATAAAAATAACTGCATAAGCTTTTTCTAAATCAACAACGCAATCAAGCACAGATTAACATTTTACGCTAAAAATACGCATTTTGAAAAATCTCGTGTGATATTTAGGAGGACGGTGAGGGGGTCGAGCCATATCTCACGACATCTCACTAGTGGAAGGGGGAGGGTAGAAAAATCTCCAAAATCACCTCATGTCTATGAGATCGATGAGGATGATCAGCCTTTTAAGACAATATTAATTTAAAAGATATATAATTTATAAAGAAAAGTTGTAAGGAAACACGCTTTACCTTTTCAATTATATCTACTTTATTAAATTTTTTATCATCGATCATGTTGACGTGGTAATAAATTATAAATTCGCCCATATGTCATGAAGGTGCTTTTGAAAATTGCAATTGCAAATTGAAGAGTTTGATGATTTTCTCATGGATCTATTTCGTGATACGTCGTCAGAGGTCACAATAAGGTACCACATTTCTAACAAAAAATAAATAAATAGTTGAAATCGGACAACGTGATTAAGAATTATCGCTGACGAATCGGGAACCTCCTTCTTTTTTTGAAGCCGGTTAAAAATGACGTAATTATCTCCATATTAGAATTTAGAGCAGGGAATAGTATAAACTGGATATAGTCTTATTCATATTTCAGATGTGCTGTTTTCGACACAATGATGATGATACATATATAGAATCAACATTTAAAATTATTATGATTAATGATTTTGCGTGTAGTGGTGACGTAAGAGTAATTGTCACTTCATTTCTTCCTACTGGTGGCGTAAGGGGTGATTATGGGAAATGTCAGAAAAGGCATACTGGAAGGGCAGGCTTGAATTGAACGAGAAGAAGAAATTTAATGTTAACAGCGGGAATCGAATTGGGTTGATCCGCTCACGTACCATTAAAGCCGTATTCCTAATCCCTGAGCTACCACACGTATTGGGAGAACGATTGTTAATAGAATTTAGAATTCATCATCATCATCATCATCAGCCTGCAGTAATCCACTGCTGGACATAGGCCTCTTCCAAGGCGCACCTCCGCCTTGCGCGGTTCGTCGCCTCATCTAGCCAGGTGTGTCCCACACTACGTTTACCTAAACGCGGTCTTCACTCTATGACACGCCTACTCCAACGGTTATCACTTCTGCGAGAGATGTGACAAGCCCATTGCCACTTCAGCCTGCAAATACGGAAGGCTACGTCGGTGACCTTGGTTCTCCAGCGGATTTCTTCGTTACGAATCTTATCCACCAGAGAAGTAAGCATAGCTCTTTCCATCGCCCGCTGGGTGACTGAGTTTGTTGAGTAGTCGAACCGTGAGTGTTCACGTTTCGGCACCATATATGTATGTTATATTAAATGTACCTCTGTAAAAATATATAATAGGATGGTTCAGATTAGACACGAGATAAGTGCACTAACATGCGCTAAATTTTTAATATTGTAATAATTTTTTTACAAAAGATCTTTAAAATTAATTAGTTAATATCCGCGAAATGATTGTGAGCAATCAATGTGTCTTTCTTCGATCTTGAACATTAATCAAAAGTCTAAAATGTGTAAATTTACTCAGTCTGTCAACACAGCGAATCGGGATTGGCGACGCCAATCTTCATACAAAATTAAGTTAACAGCCATTCTATTGTATATTATAGTATTCTATGGCTTAGCTCCTGAAGTACCACGACTCAAGATGTTGCAAAGGGAATTTAAATTGAAAATATTATTATAAAAATATTTCAAGTTACAATAAATTTCACTAAATAAACATAATGAATGTATTTTATGAACTCTAAATTAAAGTAGGTGCGCATAAGTGGACTCGCGCAAACAGAATACAATTATTGTTGCTAGCTGTATTTATCAGTCTTTTTATAATACAAGATAAAACATTTTTAAGGTGAAAACTTGACTAAAAGGCATAAAGTGAGTCCTTATAAGGCAGTCACGTATTGTTGCTGCCGAAATAACCGGCGGAGATGAAATCTCCACGTTGTAACTGTCTGGCGCCGGGGACCGGGCACAGAGCGGTTACTTAAACTGAGGACTTGACAAGTTTTTGTGAAACCTCGTTCTTTTACAGGATGCACCTTACTGTTACTAATGAATTAAATAATTTATTACACTCCGATTAAAAGTATAAGATTTAATATATATATATATATATATATATATATATATATATATATATATATATATATATATATATATATATATATATAGGAAATGTAGTGCAATAGTATTCTATTGCACTACATTTCCTAGAGAAACTAATTTTGGAAAATTGAATGTCGTGATTTATATTAAACAGTTTTGTAATGTCCGGCTCCATAACGGTTCTATGGCGCAATGGCTCGACATTGATTTGTGGCCCTTAGAGCCGCGGGTTCGAATCCCGCACGGATCAAGTTTTTGTATGGCATACAATAATTGTTTCGGGTCTGGATGTTCGTCCTTGTGCAATTTATGTTCGTAAAATGCCTCAACGATACAGGGGAAAACTAGTGAGATTGTTAAGGTTTTTTTATAATTACAAAAATGTCAGAAGTTGGGTTTTATAATCTATAATGTAAGAAAGAACTACGCAGTTGCGGTGACAATTAGCTTACAGCGGGATAACGAATTACGACACCTTGGGACTTTAAATAAATAAACTTTATTAAGAAATTTTTCATTAGTAAGGTCTTGGGTGATGTCCTATTATTATTAATATTTACTTGGCAAAAAGTTAAAATAATGCAATATTAAAAGATGGAGGACTCAATATTGATACAAAAAAATTCACGACCTTCTTATAATTAAATTAAAGTATAGGTTGTATAAAAAACTCCGAATTTAAGCGACCTCGTTTTAGAATTTAGACGTTGCATGGTCACCGCATGGCTCATACACCTATCGAGATACTATGTACTACGTACAAGTTAGTTCAATACATACACCATTATTTTTTCACGGCGCAGCGTCGTTATTTGTGGGTGTGAAATTGTGAATAGGTATTTAAATATTTTTTTGGCATCTAAGTAATTTAGAAGCGACAGTAGCCTAACGGCTGGATGCCGACAGCGAACTCAAAAGGTTGTGGATCCGAACCCGCCTTTAGAATACTGTCGTGAACCATTCCTAACACAAGCATTTTAAGCTTACCAGGGAATATTAATAATGTTAATATCATTTCTAGCATTTAAAAAATGTAAATGTTCGCAGTGTCAGTGGTGGTTTGGAAGATCGTGTTATCGGGTCGAATGATTCACTCGTTTAGGTCAGGATTTCCAGTTCGCGGGAAATGAATGAGCGGTCGCCGTCCAGCAGCCAATAATGCATGCCGCAATACCTCCTATGTTATCAAAGATTTTTACTCCTTTGTACGAGTACTTGCTTAAAAGTTATTCCATGTTTAAAACGTAATTAATGGTCGTGATCATATCGATGAAATGTTGCAATTAGTTATTGTTATTTAATGTCTTTTTTCAATACTATTTTAAACATGATGCTACAGAGAGAGTAATAATCCTTTGTTTATGATTTTTAATTATGTATTTTTAAACTACGTATTGAACTGTAAGTTGCGTTTTCTTTTTACTTATTATAACTCAGTACTTGTCTACAATCTTACCACACTGTGTTAGTGTAATGTTATTAAAATGTTAATTTCGTTATGAAATATAAATTTAAAAGCAAGAAACGTATTCAGTGCATCTGTTGTATACCGTATCGTGTTATTAGCTTATTATGCTCATAGTAATACTTTTTTTAACGTTACCATGCCATACATGTGGAGGCAATCATAAGCATTTAGGCGCGGAACAATTACTTGTAGGCTGTTCAAATATTTCACCCGTGCGGGATTCGAACCCGTGGACCTCCATGCTGTCACTCAGTACTAAGCTACTACGACGCGGAGCAGTCAATTGGTTAGAAATCGTAACCCATGATAATTACAATATGGTTCACACAAGTTTCCTGTGAAGAGTGACTTACGAGTAGAAGACTATTCGTCTTCTTATATCCTTGATTAAGAATAGCAATGCAGATGTGTGCGAAACTGCAGCAGTATGCTACTGTTTTACGCTGGTATCCTGTGACAACGTAGCTCGCCCCCGATCGAGCCGACCAACCCGTGCAGCAGTTGTAATACAATCGTAGTTTGGCTCTACCACGTACTAAATTAATTCAGAGCACACCTGGGGGGAGGCCTATGTTCAGTAGTGGACTTGTGAACAGACGTTCATGATCAATGATGATGATGATAATATACCATGACATATGTACGACAAGCGTGTGCTTGATGTTTACTGTATAGAAAGCTTAAACGTGTAGCTTAAACGTGGTAGAGCTACGCTGCAGCTATACTCGTATTATGGTTGTAGCAAGAATGGGTCAGCTCAATCAAGGAAGGACCACACTCTCACAAAATACCCGCGTAAAATAGCAGCTTACTGCTGTGTTTCTTATGGTGACTGTGGAGATCCGGAGACCTTTTTTACTGGAAACTAGGTATTCCGTCTTAGCCCCAGGACAGGGGTACAACGCATCCGCGTTTAGATTCTTAATCGAGGATGAATGTAGATGTGTATAGGTCACTGCATCCACTTACCATCAGGTGGACTGTATGTTCGTTTGTGACTCCTATTCTACAAAAAAAACACACACACACACACACAGATAATGTTAGCAATACACACTATGCTGTCATTACGCGGTTCTTCCCCCATCTAGCCGGTCCACTAGTGTTGTAGCCATAATATAGCCACAGTGTGACTCTAACACGTAATTTAAGAGATTCAAAGAGTACCTGACGAGCGTGTGCTTGATGTTCTCTGAATAGAGATATCTAATAAAGGTATAGCAATAGACGAAATTAATGAAAGCTATTAATATATTTACCGTCTGATGGCGGCGAGAGAGAATCCATCGTTATATCTGTGAGTGAGTGTCGGAATATAAGAAAAGCCACAAATTCTAATGTCTTTCGATAGGTGGCGGTATATATTTTATAATACGTGGTAGAGCCACGCTTCAAGCATTTGTTATGTTGCATGAAAGTTCCTCTAAGATCTTTGTACAATAAAATAAATACTTATTTTCCTAATATGGTCATCTTAAGCACGGTAATTTTTTCCGCCATATAAAACCAAAAATTAGAAACATTTATAAAAATCATTTAAAAAAAATTAACTACACAATACCATACTAAAATCGACCAAAATATTTACTATAATGTCAACTGTCAAAAGGGCGTCGATAAAGTATCGCCATTTTAAACCCTTTATTATTTGATTGACCGATGAAGAGCTATCGTATCACAAAGCCATCTATGCAAACAAGCCTGCAGTTTTTGAGTTACAAGAAAGTGACCATATTAACTGGATGATCATATTACCCTCACTTATTATATTTATAAAATTATATGAACGTATAATTTTATGGTAACTTTGACCTCGAGTAAAAAAATATATAAAAAGATTTAAGTAATCTACTTATACAATTTATAACTTTAATCTAAATATTAGTGTTTTTATTACTTTTGTATTACCTACCTTGATTGAAGTTAATTATTTCTTTTTCACCGATCCGTTACGAAACTTTTTTGAGTTAATGAGTGTACTTATCATATTTATTCATTCTGTCTAGTTGAGCTATATTAGTTTCATAAAAAATATTTACAACATCAGTTCATTTGTAATAAGTCTTATCGTTGAAGGAATCAAAAAATTGATTAAAATTACCCAGGCGGACTTCAAGAAAGAATAGGAGTGCCACAAGCAAAAAAGATTTTAAACAAATAAAACATTTACATTTTTATATAGATTATAGCCCTCTCCATGCAGGAAGTCGATGGATGCAGGTGGCTCAGGACCGTGCTTTGTGGCTTTTACTTATTATAACTCAGTACTTGTCTACAATCTTACCACACTGTGTTAGTGTAATGTTATTAAAATGTTAATTTCGTTATGAAATATAAATTTAAAAGCAAGAAACGTATTCAGTGCATCTGTTGTATACCGTATCGTGTTATTAGCTTATTATGCTCATAGTAATACTTTTTTTAACGTTACCATGCCATACATGTGGAGGCAATCATAAGCTATTAGGCGCGGAACAATTACTTGTAGGCTGTTCAAATATTTCACCCGTGCGGGATTCGAACCCGTGGACCTCCATGCTGTCACTCAATACTAAGCTACTACGACGCGGAGCAGTCAATTGGTTAGAAATCGTAACCCATGATAATTACAATATGGTTCACACAAGTTTCCTGTGAAGAGTGACTTACGAGTAGAAGACTATTCGTCTTCTTATATCCTTGATTAAGAATAGCAATGCAGATGTGTGCGAAACTGCAGCAGTATGCTACTGTTTTACGCTGGTATCCTGTGACAACGTAGCTCGCCCCCGATCGAGCCGACCAACCCGTGCAGCAGTTGTAATACAGTCGTAGTTTGGCTCTACCACGTACTAAATTAATTCAGAGCACACCTGGGGGGAGGCCTATGTTCAGTAGTGGACTTGTGAACGGCTGTAATGATGATGATGATAATATACCATGACATATGTACGACAAGCGTGTGCTTGATGTTTACTGTATAGAAAGCTTAAACGTGTAGCTTAAACGTGGTAGAGCTACGCTGCAGCTATACTCGTATTATGGTTGTAGCAAGAATGGGTCAGCTCAATCAAGGAAGGACCACACTCTCACAAAATACCCGCGTAAAATAGCAGCTTACTGCTGTGTTTCTTATGGTGACTGTGGAGATCCGGAGACCTTTTTTACTGGAAACTAGGTATTCCGTCTTAGCCCCAGGACAGGGGTACAACGCATCTGCGTTTAGATTCTTAATCGAGGATGAATGTAGATGTGTATAGGTCACTGCATCCACTTACCATCAGGTGGACTGTATGTTCGTTTGTGACTCCTATTCTACAAAAAAAAACACACACACACACACACACACACAGATAATGTTAGCAATACACACTATGCTGTCATTACGCGGTTCTTCCTCCATCTAGCCGGTCCACTAGTGTTGTAGCCATAATATAGCCACAGTGTGACTCTAACACGTAATTTAAGAGATTCAAAGAGTACCTGACGAGCGTGTGCTTGATGTTCTCTGAATAGAGATATCTAATAAAGGTATAGCAATAGACGAAATTAATGAAAGCTATTAATATATTTACCGTCTGATGGCGGCGAGAGAGAATCCATCGTTATATCTGTGAGTGAGTGTCGGAATATAAGAAAAGCCACAAATTCTAATGTCTTTCGATAGGTGGCGGTATATATTTTATAATACGTGGTAGAGCCACGCTTCAAGCATTTGTTATGTTGCATGAAAGTTCCTCTAAGATCTTTGTACAATAAAATAAATACTTATTTTCCTAATATGGTCATCTTAAGCACGGTAATTTTTTCCGCCATATAAAACCAAAAATTAGAAACATTTATAAAAATCATTTAAAAAAAATTAACTACACAATACCATACTAAAATCGACCAAAATATTTACTATAATGTCAACTGTCAAAAGGGCGTCGATAAAGTATCGCCATTTTAAACCCTTTATTATTTGATTGACCGATGAAGAGCTATCGTATCACAAAGCCATCTATGCAAACAAGCCTGCAGTTTTTGAGTTACAAGAAAGTGACCATATTAACTGGATGATCATATTACCCTCACTTATTATATTTATAAAATTATATGAACGTATAATTTTATGGTAACTTTGACCTCGAGTAAAAAAATATATAAAAAGATTTAAGTAATCTACTTATACAATTTATAACTTTAATCTAAATATTAGTGTTTTTATTACTTTTGTATTACCTACCTTGATTGAAGTTAATTATTTCTTTTTCACCGATCCGTTACGAAACTTTTTTGAGTTAATGAGTGTACTTATCATATTTATTCATTCTGTCTAGTTGAGCTATATTAGTTTCATAAAAAATATTTACAACATCAGTTCATTTGTAATAAGTCTTATCGTTGAAGGAATCAAAAAATTGATTAAAATTACCCAGGCGGACTTCAAGAAAGAATAGGAGTGCCACAAGCAAAAAAGATTTTAAACAAATAAAACATTTACATTTTTATATAGATTATAGCCCTCTCCATGCAGGAAGTCGATGGATGCAGGTGGCTCAGGACCGTGCTTTGTGGCATTGCTGGGGGGAGGCCTATGTTCAGCAGTGGACTTGTGAAGGGCTGTAATCATGATGATGATGATATAGATTATTTTATTGATTCCTTAAACCCCCTTATAGTGCCACCAACTTTACTGTTTAGTTGACAGAGTCGCTAGTGTATAGCTTACCACAGCCACTTAAGAAATTTACCGATGAAATAGGTGACTACATATTATATATATTAATTTTCACTTTTCACAAAAACAAACAAAACACACTTTTCGCAATGAAATCAAGCAAAGAACTCTCCTCGCAGCACAGAATAAATAGTAGCTTACAGATTTACAAAATGGCAGCCTTAGTTCCAATTTTGTCCACCTGATTAGATAAGTTGGTAGCACTGTAATTATTTTTGCCGCCAAATAGCAGTGCATGCACTACCTTCTGTGTTTCGGTCTGAAGGAAAGTATGCGATTATTATCGATAAATTTGAAGTATCATTAGTCAAAATAATATTATAGTCCACTGTTGAAAAAAGGCCTCTCCCATAGATTGTCTCATAGGATATTTTTCATACCTAGTTGCCAAGCTTGGCGAGTGAGTTGGCATTTTTATATTGTTGTTATTAGGAAGACGCTGCAGCCTATTTCCTTGTTTGTTTCCCCCTGTCGCCTTTAACGAGACCCGTGGGACCATATGAGTTAGTAGATATTCTTACACCACCACTATATGGTGAAATATAATGTTTGGTTACAAAACCTAAGCAAAAAATAGTGTCCATGTGCGATGTCTATGTGTGCGTTACTAGGGAGCACAATATATACAATTTGTATAGTATAAGAGCATATAATACTATAATACATACATTATAGAACGGGGGAGTGGGCGGAGCCCGTGCAGTCACTAACATGTCAATTCACACCTATAAATGTCAACACAATCAAACGTTTCCAATTTTCATGTCAAGTGTCGCTGCATACAAATTATTTAAAAAATGGCAAATTGTGCAATAATTACGTGTCGAAAGAACAGCGGGAAATGGAATTTAAATAAAGGAGACATATCTTACAACCAGTAAGTCGAAACTATTTATATTTTTTAAATATTAGAAACAAACTAGAAATATTGAGGTGTCAAAAACATTATATCAAAACTTTAAAATGTGTAAATTCGCTCAGTCTGTCAACACAGCGAATCGGGTTTGTAGTAATTATAATATGACGTAATTGGTTGTGTGTGTGCTCCCGGCGACACCGATCCTTGTACAAAATAAGGTTGACAGCCGTACTATTGTGTATTATAGTATTCTATGTACAAGAGTGACAAACGTCTACACGTATCCGCGAATATGAATCAAAATGCAGATGCGTTGCTACTACTGAGGACTAAGATGGAATGCCTCTTTTCTAGTAAAAACGATTTCCACGAAGCTGCTATTTTGTTCTAGTTTTTTATGAGAGCGTGGTCCTTCCTCAGTTGAGCCGACCCATTCGTGCTACAGCCACAGTATAACTGCAGCATGGCTCTACCACTTAGAACCTAATAATATATTATGAAGCTTTACTACTGTACTCTTTTTATTTGGTAACTTAAGTTAGCTCTGACAGCGCGCGACATGTTATACTCCCGTTCCCTCAGGACCTTAATGGCGGGAAAATTTGTAAGTTTTTGCTATGTTGCAAATTTTGCTATATTTTCACTTTGAGACAATATTTATGGATAAAACTTACAGGAATTCTTGTTGAATGTATAAACTATCGAATAAAATTATTTTTGGTTGCTAGAAATTGTAATAGAATACATAAATTACCCTGTATAGCATAGTAGTAGTATAAACTGCAATTATAGTGACAAAATTACTACTAATTTGAATTCTACACTTTTGTTTTTGGAGAAATTTATATGAAAATGTTTGGAAATATGTATATTTTTATGTTTTATGTGTTTCTATTCGTTACTCATACCAAAATATTAAAATATTAAAAAATTAAAAAAAAGTAATAATAATATTTTATCTTTATGATATTTCGAACAATATTTCAAAAATATCTTCGTGTGAATTTGAAATAAATACAACGTCAAGTTATTTGAAATATGTAAGAAAACTATTTTTACTTACATTTTACACTAAAAATAAATGAGAATTTGATAAATAACACATTTATGAACCAACCTCAAAACTAGGCCTTCCGAAGTTTGAAGTACTTTTGGCAATTTACTTTTCACTTTTTATACTACAAATTATATATCTACGTGTTTACTATATTACAAGAAATGTAAAAAGTATAATACTTTCGTTTTTAGCCCAGACACTAATACAAAACTCTATAAAAAAGACGGAGCACCTTCATCAAAGCGACACGTGGAACGCCGTAAGTTCAGAGTGATTTCTTTTTTTTTTCTAAGAAACATTGCCAGGTTATGGTTTAAAATAAAAGAGCATATCTTTGTCTTTGATACTATTATCTATTGCATAGTGTCTTTGGTTTTGTTTAAAACGAAAGAATAGATTAAAAAAAAATATTTCATAGGGCAGTACTTCAGATCTAATTAGCACCGTAGCCGAGCCGGCGTAAGTTAATTATTGTAAGATCTAATTAGATCGATAGCCGAGTGAAAGGGTTGCAGTTGTCAATATAATACTAACATGTCGTTACGAAATTATAACATTTTTACGCGTATGCAAATACTCTAAAGTTGTTTTATAAGTTTCGTTACGGTTACTTTATAAGGCGAGGTGTTGACACGGTGATCGTTTAAGCAGATTTGCATGTTAATTTGCATCAGCTTAGCAATGAATATGCGGTCAAGAATACGAGGTTGGATCTTTAGGTATTTTGAAGAGATAAAATCTAATCGATGACATTCATTTCTTGATATGGTTACGGCAATCGGGTTGCGGAGATTGATACCTGGATGTAGACGTAGTAGAAGACATTTTGTAATTCATTCGATTCCAATAAATTTAATTATCTATTTTTTTCGACGTTTTTAAACAAAAAAAATAATTTTTTATACTTATCTTAGATCTATATAAAAAAAATAAAATAATATTTTTCAAGTTCAGTGGCAACAGTTCAGTGTTTGGCAATTGAACTTATAGATATAATAATAATAATTATTTATTTATTTCGCACCACAAACAACATGGAAGATACATTAGTGTTACATCTCTATTTTAACAATATTATGTCATTCATAGATACTACGCAAACAACCAAAGTTTAACTCCCGATTTATAGCAATTTTAAATCCTGGTTTACCATCTGATCGACGGTAAAGGAAACCTTGAGAGAAAAAAGTTTTTTTTTATAGGAGAAAGGTGACAAACGAGAACACAGTCCACCTGATGGTAAATCATTGCTGTGAGACATAGACGTCTACATCTATACTTGATTAGGAATCAAAATGCAAATGCGTTGTCACCCGTGAGGACTAAGATGGAATGCCTCCTTTCCAGTAAAAAGGTTCTCCGGTTCTCTACACTCACCTTACGAAACAAAGCAGCGTTAAGCAGCTTTTTACTCTGGTATTCTGTGAGAGCGTGGTCCTTCCCCGGTCGAGTCGACCCATTCGTATACAACTATACCAGTAATATAGCTGCAGCATGGTAACGCCACTCTACCACGTAAGAAGTCCTGCTTCTAAACACTTACAAGTCAACCAAACGTTTTTAATTGCTCACTCATTACAGGGTAGACCGAATACACAGAATACAAGCGTAAAATATCAAATTAGCGCTACTGTGTTTCGCATGGTAAGTGTAGAGAACCGGAGAACGTTTTTACTGGAAACGAGGCATTCCATCTTAGTCCTCACGGGTGACAACGCATCTAAATTTTGATTCGTAATCGAGGATAGATGTAGATGTAGATGTCCATGGGCCACAGCAACCACTTAATATCAGGTGGGCTGTGTGCTCGTTTATCAAATTTATCCTATAGAAAAATACGGTGGACTTATCCTTCGTCCATATCTATCAGATATTAGAAAAATCATGTGCGCAACAGTAGATGGTATGTAGATTACTTTACTTAAATTGTTTATATTTCATCATCATCATTCCAACCTATTAAAAGTCGGAACATAGGCCTTCCTCGTAGATTACCTCATGGAAATTGCCACATGAAATATTTGTCATAATTGCCACGTGTGGCAGGCGGGTTGTCAAACAAATTTCTTTATTATAATAAGTGAGGGTAATATGGTCACCTTAAGCTTTGCCGTCCAATAAAACCAAAACTAGGAGGAGGATAGAGACGAAAACACGAAGTCGTATACTATAACTAATATATTACGAAAAAAGGGCAAATAAGCTTTAACATAAATTAGGAACACTTCGAAAAATCAACTGAAAAAAGCTGACTACACTACATCATACTAAAATTGACTATTATATTTACTATAACGTCACCTGTAAAAATGTTGTCGAAAAACCAGTGAGAAAAAAAGAGGAATTCTTGTAATATATATATAATCGGGATCTCGGAAACGGCTCCAACGATTACCATAAAATTTAGTGTCCAGGGAGTTTCGGGGGCAATAAATCGATCTAGCTAGGATTTATTTTTAGAAAATGTCCTTTTGTCCGTGTTTTCAGGCAATAAAAAAACTGCTACAATATGAGAAGGTAAATTTTGACAGGTTACCAACGATCTTAATAGCTCAGATCGGATGTTGTTCGGGCGTGATATCGGAGTTCCGTGGTTCGCGTCCCGTCATGGGTCCGACTTTTTTCCTTTTTTTTCAAGTTCCCTTCTTTTGTGAGAAAATCTATTATTTGGTGCCCTTTTTTTAGTATTTTTTAAAATACGAAATTTTTAATTAAACTAATTGCACTCATGACGTTTTATTCAAATAACCAGTTCAGTTTTTTCTATTATGACAATAAGATCAAAAACTATTATTCATGTAATTTGTATATAAATGTAACTTAAAAAAACCGAGTAAAGCTCGGTAATCCGGGTACTCTTTGATTAAACGATCAAGAGCTATCGTATCACAAACTCCACGCAAAGAAGCTGTAGTTTTTGAGATGTAAGAAAGTGACCATATTATCTGGATGACCATATTACCCTCACGTATTATTCTTTAGTCGTTGTGAGGAAGATGCTGCTGTCAATATTCTGTTTAATTTCTTCGCCTCCTGCGACAGACTCGGGATGATATGAGGTAGTGGACTCACCTATGCCGCTACTACATCGTATTTAAGCATTTAAAATGTTTCTTTATTTATCTAAATTGAATTTAGATGATTCCAATCATAGTGGAGTATGTTGAACGACCGTGTTGGTATTACGTTGTTCCTGGGTTCGCATTAGAGATGGTTTGGAGCTGGCAGCAATTTATTGATTGGAAAACGTCTCAAACGAAAAAATGTGTAGGTATTTTTAAGAAAAAAAGCGATATTAAGTATTTATTTCTTCGTTTTATTTATTACACACCTTATAATCTTTTCCATGCAACACACATTAAAAATTAGCAATGATATTAATAATATATACAGAAATAATAGGTCCTTACATACGAAAGTGGCGTTTTGTACGGGAGGAATATAAAGTCAATTTTTTTTGTAAAATATATTTAATTAACTAATGTATGCATCGCTGTTATCTATGCACTTTTTCCATCTCACAGGTTCATTGATCCCTTTACTAAAAAAAACCATGGGGGCGAGCATCAATAAACTCTTTGAAGGCGGTTTGGACTGCCACATCGGAGTTGAATATTTTTCCTTGATAGAAGTTGTCCAAATTCCAGAAAAAATGGTAATCTGTTGGAGCAATGTCTAGGGAGTATGGTGGATGTCACAGACATTCCAATTGTAGCTCATCTAACTTAGTAGTTGTTTGTTGTGCAGTGTGTGGTCTTGCGTTGTCGTGAAGCAGCAGTGGCCTAGAGCGATTGACCAATCTCGGTTGTTAAGCAAATAGTTCCTCCTTCATGGTTTGCGGTTGCTGACAATAGATATCTGCCATAATTGTCTGAACAAGTTTTAATAAGATGTAGTGAACGACACCGGCGCTGGTCCACCAAACACTCACAAGTAACTTTTTCTGAGTCAATTTTAGTTTAGGACAGTTCGTTCAGTATTCACTTTTCATGTAATGATTCGTATCGTCAATCATTACGTACAAGTAATGATTCGATTTAAAATCCCTTCATTTTTGTGTCGGTTAAGCAAAGTAACACAGCAGTTGACGCGTGTTTGTTCGATTCACTCAATTCATGAGTCATCAAAAAAAAGTTTTATAACTTTCCCGCTTTGCTTCAAGTGGATTAATACAGTTTTATCACTTACCCCTGCAGCTATCTCCGAAGTGCTTTGTGGTGCATCCGCTTCCACAATAGCCTTTAATTCTTCATTTTCCACTTTGGTCTTCGGTCATCCACGGGGTTGGTCTGAAGGTCGAAGTTTCCAGAACTAAAACGTTGAAACCAAAAACGTACCGTGCTTTCTTTTGCGACACCAGCGCCGTACACATCATTAATCCTTCGAGCTGTGTAGCACTGGTGCCACGGTAGAAGTCGTCCTAGTTAATATACTGATATTTCATGTTTTCTATTGTGCGCTAATAAACACCAAAGAAAAAATTAATGAGAAAAAAACAAATGAATGACTGTTTTCAAAACTCAAATGTACCAGCTAAATGAGTTTATAAATTTGCAGTTGGAATTCTTAACCAAAGAGGGATATTTCAGATCAAAGTACTGACCAGTACGACATAACGCTAACTTTATATGTAAGAACCCAATATTTATGTCCTCCAGACCGAATTTCAGTAACGGCGGCCAGTCTCAACCGAGACTATCTATCATATAAGACTATCTGCGCAAGACGGGATGGTAATGCACTCTATATTTCCCCATTTTTAGTTCGAGAAGATGGTAATTTAACACGACCGAAAACATCAGGCGCGGGACCAACAGCTTTACGTACTTTCCGAGGCACGGGGAACATCGCCAACTTACTACCTCCAGGCTGCTAGTTGGAATTTATTAACAGAAAAATTATTATTTATTATTAATAATTAAATTATTTTATCCCGGGATATCCCTTTCCATTTATTCGTGAAAATGTTGTCTTTAGCAGTCGCGCATTAGACCAACGAGCCAGTGAAGTAACTTAATTGAAAAAAATACACAAAAATTAAATTTAGGGTATCGAATACTATTTTATTTAAGTAATATAACATTCATTAAAAGAATATACCTTTAATTTCGAAATCAACAAATAAGTACGTATGGGTAAAAATGGTTAATAATATTATATTTTAAATTTTAACGCACGGTCCAACAAAAAATCCAGGTTCGTAATGAAATCTTTAAATGACGCTTATCTCTCAATTTTCATTAATAAAAACATATAAGAAGTTCATTGGCATTATGGTCAAAACACACACATGCGTGGTATATTATTAAAATTAATAGGACTTCATTAAAAATGTTATGGTTGGGATACCTCACAAACATTAAATCACTAGACCGAATAGATTGTGCTGCTTAAATCCACTAATATACAAAAAAAAAACAAAGAAAAATTTGGAAACGATATAGTTAGCGATAAATTTTTATTAAAGTGTGGTCATCAGATAATATTATATTTTTTGTTACAAATCCTATGATGAGAGCCTCTTAGAAAGTAAACAACGGGGCTTATCTTTAAAGGTAATTGCAAAAAAAAAAAAATGAAATATTTTGTCGTTCTTTTTTCTTTCCAAAATAGTTCAGCAGTATTAGTATTTCCAATTATCCTCAGCATACATGTCAGTCAGCAAGTTTATTTCGATTTATTTAAGTCACTGCTTACAAAGTACTAACCTTTAGATAGGATCACACGTTGATCTTAATCAGAACAACATGAATTTATAGATGACTCTTACCTTACGGTGGCGATATATAAGAATATATTATATTTTTGGTAGGATAAGGGCAAACGAATCTACAGTCTATCTGATGGTAAGCCTGCAGCCAACTTCAAACGAAGAAGTCAACAGATGTGTTGCCACCTCCGAAGGTTAAGATATAATATATCTTAACCTTCGGAGTAGTTAGTATAATATATAAGATAGTCTGTAGAGTATAGACTATCTTATATATTATATAAGATAGTCTATACTCTACAGATTGGAACACCACCATGCAAGCAATTCTTTCTGGCAAATTCTACCACCAAGTCAACAACAGCGATCGTGTATCGGTATACCAAGATTGATTAAGACATAATCAACAACGGGCGATGTACATGGTTTTTTTTGTATAGGATGGGGTGACAAACGAGCACACAGTGCCACGTGGATGCTGTAGCTCATAAACATCTTCATTTATCTTCGATTAAAAATAAAATGCATATGCGTTGTCACCCATGAGCACCACTAGGAAATACCTCGTTTCAAGTAAAAAACAGTCTCCTGTTCTCTACACTCACCATACAAAACACAGCAGCATTCAGCCGCTATTTTACGGTATTCTGTAAGAGCGTGGTCCTTCCCCGGTCGAGCTGACCGATTCGTGCTACAGCCATAATATAGCTGCAGTTTGGCACTACCACGTATAAATATATTTTGAAGAAGATAAGGAATATATTAGATATTGTTTATCAATGTTTAGTTTGTTTTTTTCTTTTATACTATACTATGTAGTGGCGGTATAAGAGTATAATATCCACTACCCCAAGTAATCTTGTGGGTGGCGTAAGAGGTCACAGGAAACTGAATCAGGCGATGGGCAGCAGGATCTTCTTGATAACAGCTGAAGAAAAAAACAAACCCGCTTGCCAATGTAACTGTGGTAAATATCCTCGGTAAGGCAATCTATGAAGAAGGTCTATGCCCTTTTTTTTTTTTTTTTTTTTTTTTGCGGATGGAAAATCATCTAATGACCCCTTTCGCTCTGGGTGGAGCGTAAGGGAGTGTCAGACTTTTACTGACTAAAAACCATCCGTGTTCCTTCAGTGCCCTTACGTTCCGGAGCCGCGGTATCTCTTTCGAACAGCCCGCAGCCCCGGCAGGCGTCGGCCCTTGTGGGCCCCTTCACGCTGCTGACAGCTCTTTGAGGCGCGCGTGGAACAAAACGCGCCGTCGGCACGGCCTGTCGTCATTAGACGGACGGACGACGAGCTACCCGTTGCTCGCCGTCCACAGGCCCGCGCCTACGGTGGCCGGGGGCCACGACGTAGCCCCCGACGCCCGGGGCGTCTCCCGCGGCGGCCGGGGAGGAAAGCTGCTGCTCTCTCCTTCTTCCGCTCCGCCACCTCCTTCGCTAGCATCACTGCTTCGCAGAAGGTGGTGACGGCATCCCATTCCGTCTCGCTCCGGACCATGGCTTCGACCAGGGCCGGGCGCGAGAGGTCGCCGCCGCCTATCGCCGCTACGAGGACACGGCGGTGCTCCGCCCAAGCAGGGCACACCTCCACGGTGTGTTCCACCGTGTCCTCCGGTCCATCCTCGCAGTGGGAGCACCCGGGCGTTTCCTCCCGCCCGATTCGGTGCAGGAACCTCCCAAACACACCGTGTCCGGTGAGGACCTGCGTCAGGCGGAAGGTGAGGATGCCGTGGCGTCTCTCAAGCCACTCCTCAAAGAGGGGTCTTGTCGCCGCTATAGTGGGGTGCCCAGCACGGGGTTGCGACAGTCGCTGTCTCCATGTCGCCATGAGATCGTGCCGGAAGTCTGTCCGCTGCGCGACAACTTGCCGCGGCAGCGGGGTTTCCCCACGGCATAGTGCCTCCGCACGCCATTCGTGCAGGCGCGCGAGGACTATCGCCTCCAGATCCCATGGCGGCAATCCGGCAAGGAGGCTCGCCGCCTCGCGGGAGATCGTGCGGTAGCCGCGAACCATTTTCACGGCTATCACCCTTTGGGGCGCGTTCAGGTGGTGGACGGCAAGCCGCGCCAAACCACGCGTCCACACCGGGGCCCCGTAAAGGGCCATGGACCGCACGATCCCCGCGTAGAGCCTCCGGCAGGTGGCGCTTGGCCCTCCCAGGTTCGGCAGGAGCCGCCTGAAGGCAGCCCCAGTCCGTTCCAGTTTGGGAGCCAAACGTCGGAAGTGCTCAACGAAGTTCCATCGGCCGTCGAGGATGAGTCCTAGGTACTTCAGCGTCAACTCGACGTCGATGGATACCCCTCCTACCATCACTGAGGATCCCGGTGGTGGCCTGTTCCGAGGATCATGGAAGTACATGGCCTCGGACTTGTGCAGAGCCACCTCGAGACCCAGTTGCCGAATCCTCTCAACGACTATCGCAACCCCGCGTGTCATATTTTCCGCCGCCGCCTCGTACGACCCCCCTTGTGCCAGTACCAGCGTGTCGTCAGCGTAGCAAACTACGCTGACGCCGGTAGGGAGGTCGGCGCGCAGCACCCAGTCGTAACCGATGTTCCACAGAGGTGGCCCCAGAACCGAGCCCTGTGGGACACCGCACGACATCTCTCGCCGGTTCCACTCACCGTTGCGACCGGGGTAGATGACGGCCCTGTCCGTCAGGTAGTCCCCGACTATACGACGGAGATAGGTCGGCACCCGGTGATACCGGAGTGCCTCCCTAATGCAGCTCCAGGGCATGGAGTTGAAGGCGTTAGCGATGTCGAGAGACACCGCCAAGACAACCCCCCCTCTGGCCACTGCATCCCCCGTCGTTAGGGCTCTCACGCGCATGATGGCGTCCACCGTAGAGCGCCTCTTGCGGAAACCAAACTGGTGTTCCGCAAGATCCGGCCCCGTCCCCGCAAGGTGCTCGGCGAGGCGGTTTGCAATGACTTTTTCAAAGAGCTTGCCCACCTCGTCGAGCAGCACCACGGGCCGGTATGCGGACGGAGAGTCCGCAGGGCGCCCCGGCTTCCGAATGAGGACCAGCTTCCCCGTCTTCCAACGAACGGGAATTGGCCTCTCTCCAAGCATGCGCTTAGGAGCCCCTCCAGTCGGGGCCCGAGAGCCTCCGAGGCCAGGACCCAGGCTTTGCCAGGCAAGCCATCGGGTCCTGGGGCGGTATTCCTGGCCTTGAGCCTACGTACCGCCACTCTCAGGTCTACCCCGGTCCCTTCCGGGATGTCGTCGTTGTCGTCCTGGTGGTCCGCTTCCGGCACCGCAGGTGGCGGAGCCATAGGCGGGGGCGGATATTCCCGTCGCGCAGGGAACAGAGCGCTCACCACGTCCTCCACGAGCTGGGGCCGGAGACTTTGCGTCAGCGGGGGGGCCCAGGTGCGGAGTTTATCCCGCACCATCTTGTAAGGGCGCCCCCACGGATCTCTGTTGAGAGTCTCCAGCATCTCTTCACGGGCCCGATCCCGGGCCCGCAGGACAGCCTCCCGGAGGGCGTTCTTCGCCGCTCTGTATCCCTCGTACAGCTCCGCCTCAATGGCTGCCGCATTCGGTGGACGAATGCGGAGCCTGCGATGCCTGGTGTACAGGTGCCGCGCGGCGACACACGCCTCGCGCAGAGACGTCAGCTCACGCGACCACCAATACACCTGACGCCGGGCGCTTCCTGGCCGGACGCGGGGCATTGCCACGTCACAAATCTCGGACATGGCCTCCTGGAACCACCCTGCCTCATCATTGACGTCGGCAGGCCTGTCCGGTGATGACACCCAGGCCTGCACGATCGAGGCTTCCAGGAGGAGCTCCCGGTCCAGCTGCTTCAGCGCCCAACGCGGACCACTCGGGGCCTGTTGGACTGGCGCGCTCGAGGGCTGGGTGGAGACATCAAACCGGATGTACCGGTGGTCGGAGTAGGTCTCCACCCCCTCCATGACACGCCAGTCAATGGCACGCGGCAACAGAGCGGGGCTAGCGAACGAGATGTCCACCACCGACTCGCCTCGCATCCGCACACACGTGGGGACAGAACCCCGATTTAGGACGACCAGGCCTGTCTCCAGAGCCCAGTCTTCCACCATCCTACCCCGCACATCTGTACGACGAGAACCCCAAGCCAAGTTCTTGGCATTGAAGTCCCCGAGGACAAGTACGGGGAGGGGATAACTTCCGACGACGACTGCTCTCAGCTCTGTAAGAGAGTTGTGGAGCTCGGCGAGAGATCGGTTCGGGGAGAAGTACACCCCCACAACGACGAACTCCCCGAACCGTGCTGCTACGCACCCCTGACCCCTCCTGACACCTTCAAGGGTCGGGGTACCGGCGGCGGCCGAAGAGATGATGGCCACTGAGCCGTTAAGGTCCGCCATCCAGTCCTCCCTAGGCCAGACAAAATACGGCTCAGCGACCACAGCGATGTTAATCGGCCACTGCGCCATGCTCTGGAGCAACAGATCCTGAGCGCAGGCGCAGTGGTTGATATTCGCCTGGAGGAAGCTTAATGGGGCCGTTATAGGCATTCCATTTCAGCTTCCTCCACGGGGGGCCCCTCTGCGGGCGTCGGTGTCGCGGCGGCGGCGGCGGCGACAGTGACAGCGGTGGCGGTGGCAGTTGCGGCTGCGGCGGGGGCCACAGAGGCGGTGGCGGCTTTGGCCCCTACCCTACCCGCGGCCTTGGCCTTAGCGGGTGGCACGCAGGCCTTGCTTCCGGCCCGGTGATCGGCTGGATTGCCGGTCGCCGCACATGCATCACAGTGCGGCGTGGCGCAGCAGGTCGCCGATATGTGTCCGGGCTGACAGCAGCGGAAGCAAAGGCCACTGCGGTCAACCTCCGAGGCGCATCTCACTGATACGTGGTGCCCCACGAGACAGCGATAGCACCTCAGAGGTCTGGGCTCCAGCAGCTTAACCTGCGCTGAGACCCAGCCCACCAGAAGCCTTCGGCCCTTCACTATGGTTTTGGCCGCCGTAACAGGGCAGCGCACCGTGGCGGCATGCATACCCTGTTGGTCCGGGCGTATGGCGCCTGACCTGACCTGGTCAGTAGTGCACCCCCCGGACCTGGCGACGGCGGCCACCAACTCCTCCTCCATTACCGAGTCGTCCAGACCCATGATGCGCAGGTCTGCGCATCTGACGGGCCTTGACACTCGGGCCTCGTCCGCGTCCAGAGACGCTCTGAGCTTCGCAGCCAGAGCGCCCGCGGTCGCGCCACTGGATTCCCCAGGGACCTCCAGCATACGGGCCCCCGTCTGGGTGACTTTGAGCCGGAGGCCCCCAGTGATCCCGAGCTCCCCGAGGTCCACCGCCTCCTTCGCCTTCGCGAGCAGATCGCGGTAGGTAACGCCCTTCTTTTCAGCGTCCGGCTGTAGTGTAATCACTACAGCTTCGGTCTTCGGGGCGCGGAGCCTAGCCGCGATCTTGCGCGCCCTAAACTGGCGCTGCCGCTCCTGCTCTTTGGCCTTTTTGGCTGCCTTCTTCCCCTTCTTTTTATCCCCGACCACCTGCCAACCGGCTTCAGCCGCGGGAGGTGTAGGGATCTGGGGGGGCGGTGACGGCGGCGGCAGCTGGCTTGCCGCTGGCGCTGGCACATTCGCCGCAGGCACTGGGGCTGGTGCAGCCACCATCTGTGCTGCCGCCTTGCCCTTTTTCGCCTTCGTCTTGCCTCCCTTTCCCGTCGCCGGCTTAGCCGGAGCCGGTTCAGCCGGTACCGGTTTTGCTGGAGCCGGCTTTTCAGGGGGGGGAGGAGCAACTGCAGCCCCGCCCGAGGGCTGGCTGGACGGCCCCGGCCTGGATGCGGTAGCCGTGGCCGCCGCGTACGTTGCCGGCCTCGCCGCCGTCTTGTTTGCCCCTAGGGGGGGGGCGCAGGACGATGCCCTCCAGCACGGAAAACCGGTGCTGGAAGGCAGCCAGCTCCTGCCGGACCAGGTTCAGAACCTGGTTCTCCACCGGCACGGGCTGGCTTGGGCGCTGCGTCTGGGGCGCCGCGTGAGAGGCAGGCTCACGTAGACTGGCCAGGTCTGCGCGGAGCTGCTCGTTCTCCTTCTGGAGAGTCTCCCTGGCAGACGTCAGGCGGGCCACGTCCGCCCGCAGCTTCGCCACTTCGTCCGCATTAGGCCCGGCCCCAACAAAGGTTGGCCTCCGCAGCCGCCATGATGGAGGCGGAGGCCCCAGGAATGGCCTTAAACTTTGAGGTGGACTTTTGCTTGTAGGCCACGACCTTGATCGCGGCCTCCACCTCCTTTACGAATCTGGCCTTACGCTCCACCTCAGAGCCGCCAGTCGCACTCGTCTCTTCGCCTGATACCCGAGCCGTATCGCCCGGGTGGCGCCCCTCCTCGGCAAGCTTTGCCGCTCGTTCGGCCATCTGATTATCAGAGAGCCCCCTCCCCTTGCCTCTCAGCCCGCCCCGCCTGTTGGTGGGGATTTTCCGGGCCGAAACCTCCTCTTCACCGGATGACGGCCCCTGGTCGCCATCCAGCCTGGACCGCTTGCGGAAGAACTTACTGGTCTCCGCGGTCCCAGGCCCCACGCGTAGCCTCTCACTCTCTGAGCCTCCCACGCTGCTCGATGCGGCGTCGGACTCAGTCCCCGCATCGTTTCTCCTCTCCTCTACGTTGCCGTTGCCGGCGGTTTTAGTTTTGTTTTT
Source organism: Parnassius smintheus behrii (assembly GCA_036936625.1). Taxonomy (NCBI): domain Eukaryota; kingdom Metazoa; phylum Arthropoda; class Insecta; order Lepidoptera; family Papilionidae; genus Parnassius; species Parnassius smintheus. Next base: position 38,135,015 of record JAUPFT010000019.1, on the reverse strand, counting down.
TGTTTTTGTTTTTGGTGTTTCCATTTCTGTACCCACGAGTATGGGGGAATTAAAGGTCTGTACCAAGGTAAGCAGATTTAGAGGATTTATTACTCGCCAGGGGGTCTGCAGGTACCCTGGCGAGGACCGCACTTGCGGCTGATTTGTTCATAGAACCCCGTCAGCCATCCATCCCCTCGCGGTGCGTCGCCGCTTGGGATTCGGGGTAACTTTTTATAGAGGTTTTCTCCCTCGCGGTCCGGGCGATTAAGCCAAGACCCTCGGTCCTTATCAAAGCCGTGAGACATGATCCACGACACTTCGACTGGGATTACGAGACCGGCGGTGACAGCAAAGGATGAATCCTTCACTGTCTGCCCGGAGGCAGGGTAAGTGCACACCGAGCCCGCCCTCGCTCCTCTGCTATGCCCTCTGCTGATCAGAGGGTCACGCAGAGGAACGCACTGTTGGTCCGGGATGGACCCCCCCATGTCAGAATAATTAGCCGCGGCAGCAACATTCCCCAAGGAATAAGAGTTTCTTCTCATTTCTCGAGGAAGATTACCGCCGCGCCCAGTTGCTGCTCTTCCCTCCAGACGAAGGTCTATGCCCTGCTGTGAACTTTTGAAAGGCTGTAATGGTTGCTTTCATATTGTTATTTTTTGTACATTGCAAAACTGATCCCTAAATAATCTTTATGCTTGTAGGTACAGTTTGTGTGAATAAAATATTCGTAGAAATTGTTGCATGCACTATTGCGATATCCTGGAGAGTTTTGACATGGATCACTCCGGGCTATTGCGGTAATTATAGTAATTGAAGCCGACGCGTTGGCGCCATTTGCTCGTTTAGAAATACCGATTGAACCTTGTTTAATCTGTATGAAATTCATGATGTAAAAAATAAACATCGATGTTTTTTTTTAATTTAAAATGAATCCATTCGAATTCTGATTTCGATTAACTTAATTGTAATTACTCGAATAATAGTTTTTTTTTAAATTTAATGATTATGCTGATGTAAATTAAAGAAAGGCGCTTTTCACCACGTTTTTATCACCTCCATTTTGTGTATAACTGTTCGGTTCGAATTAAGTAATTGATTTGAAAGTAAGTAGCCTGATGAGCTGGAGATTTGAAATTTTGAATATAGCTCAGATCGGACGACAATCTAAGAATATGTTTTTTTTATAGAATAAGAGTGACAAACGAGCACCCGGTGCACTCGATAGTAAGTAGTTACTGTGGCTCATAGACACCCTCATCATCTACCATCGACTACGAATCGAAGTGCAGATGCGTTGTCACTCGTGAAAACTAATATGGAATACTCCGTTTCCAGTGATAGAGATTTCCGGTTGTCTACACTCACCATAAGAAACACAACAGCGTTAAGCTTTTATTTTCCGCTGGTATTCTGTGAGAGCGTGGTCCTTTTCCGCTCGAGCCGACCCATTCGTGTTACAATTCAATACTACCTAGTAATATAGCTGCAGCATGGCTCCACCACGTTTAAAAATCCATGTGGTATCTATATTAATAAAATTTAATACATAATTTTTTTAGTTCAATTGTTTCAATGTTAAAAACCTCTAGGTTTACTTACGGTTTCCATAAGACTTCGACTTCGACCATAAATTATTATTGTTAGTTAATATTTAATTATTACATCTAGGTACTAATGGTTATAAAATAATTTAATATGAATTTATTACTATTGTTGCTAATGGTTAGCCTATTTAAAGTTGCAGCAAATAGCTTTAGCGATGATTCATAGCTTCATTTTAATACCGATATCTTGTTTAACTTCATATATAGATTAAGACATCAAAATAGTACATAAACAATGTTCTGCGATTGACAAAGACTAACTATAAAGTTAAACCGTTTATTGTTTCAATAGAAAAGCTTTTGCAGTTTTCGTTGTTGCAGTATATCTGTAATTATTTAATTGAAATCGTGGACCGGGGCAAGTTATTCAATTGAGTTAGGGCATGTGAACGTCCTGACTCTGTAATTACTGCAAATGAACTGTGAAGTTTTAATCTTCATGGTGTGTTCTTTATAAAGTTCTTAATCGATTTGCTTATAAAATTTAGTTACATATTTAGAACGAAGTTCTTTTATGCGGCTTGCAGTAGAGTGAACTGGTAGAAATCTGAAATCGCCACGTAAGGAAAGAGCGTTATACCCACTTAAGACGACCTTTATATACGATAAAATTATAAGAAAATAAAAGAATAAATAAATAGATTAAATAATAAAAGAAAAATAAGTAGAAATCTACGTATGAAATCACGTTAAGAGTGAAAAATTAACGTAAGGAACTTCGTTCCTGACGGGGTTTCCCCGACTGCATATTTTTTTATTTCGTTTGCGCTAAACGAGAGAACCATAGATAAGCTAATAGATAGAACCACCGTGTCGGTAACTATGGTTTCGACCAAAGACACATTGTTTTAATAATATTGGCCTTTTGTAACTTATTAATCACACTTATTAAACACTACACATTTAAATAATACTAGATTTTTTGGATTTTAATTTATCTATGGTCACGGGGGGGGGGGGGGGGGCTGAGATGTTCAACGTCAAGATGTAATAGTTAACCGCGGTTACCATAGATTAAAATTTAACTTTTGTTCCGATCTACACAGTATGAACTTATGGTATCTTGAAGTCTTGCAGTTGTATGTTTGGGTTTAGATTTAATTTTATTTATTATAGGATCCCAAGCAGATGGTAGCACCCAGCCATCTTCTCTATTGAAATTAGGATGTTTTTTGATTTCAATAGCCTCGCGAATCATCCTTGGAAGGAATCGGTGTTCTTTAGCGAGGATTTGTGGTCTATCAAATCTGATGTAGTGACGGGGGCGATCCTGTATGTGTTCACAGACGCGCGAAAACCCACGCGATAAAATCCATAAAAGCTAGTATTATTTAAATAATCAATCATAATTTAATGTCTTCAGGATTGGATTTTTTTTGTATAAGACGAAGGAAACGAGCGTGAATGGGATTAGAATTTCGATCACAGCCAATCTCCCTGGTATTAATTGCTGGTGATGAGTTCCTTTCTTTGAAAAATCTCTACATACATTTATAATTGAAAATCAGTTACAAAATAGCTGAACCGATTTTGATGAAATAATTTGTGTGTGTTTGAATGGGAATCCCTGAATGGTTTAGATTCGCAATGGGACCCGGTACGTGGCGTAGAACTTCACGCTGTTGTCGAGATAAAGAAATCTTTACGCGGTAGAGCCACGCTGCAGGTATATTATGGTTGTAGCAGTAATGGCAATAGCAGCTTAATACTGCTGTATTTTGTACGGCGAGTGTAGAGATATGGAGACCCTTTTTTACTGAAAACGAGGCATTTCATCTTAGTCCTCAGGGGTGACAACGCATCTACATTTTGATTCTTAATCGAATGTAGATGTCTATGGGCCACAGCATTAACTTACCATCAGGTGGACTGTGTGCTCGTTTGTCACCCTTATTCTGTAAAAAAAATCACCCGTGCAAAGACGGGAAGAATCGCTAGCTAGTATTTAGTAATAAAAACTAAGCATAGGGTGCGTTTGGCAGAAAAAAGCGCTAGCAAGCGCTTGTAAGCAAAATGGCGATCGTAAGCGGTAAGCGCTGTCAAATCGTAAGTAGCTATTTTCCTCCGGGACACGATGTTAGTTTTAACCTAACCTAATTTAAATATATGTTTGTAAAGTATTCATATTAAAAACTTACCAATCATGAATTTTTAATAACGTATATGTCTATTCATGTCATTATATACACACCGGCACAATTAGCGGAACAGAAAAAAAGTGAGACTATGAGATAATAACGCATATATTTGACGAAAATTTAATTAGATTCAAAATAACAAATTGATTAACATCTTTTAACAACGACTTTGAAAAGTCTTCGTTATTTTTTATTGAAAAATAAAGAAATTTGAAATAAGTGATTTTTTTAGATGATTATGAACCATCACAAAAAGTAAAAAATGTAAGCATTAAATGATTTAACAACAAAATTAAAGCAAAATTAATAACGAGTGTTTCCCTCTCTTGCTCTGATTACGGTTTCCATTCGTCTGGGCATGCTACAGATTATGTTATCGCTGATTTCTTGAGGCAAACGCTGGGAGCTCCTCAAGTAATGCGTTTCCAAGTTCATTCAGATTGTTGGGGGGTGGCATTCTGGATTTAACCCTTCTTTTTAGCAAGTCTCAGACATGCTCTGTCGGATTCATATTGCTGAATTTGCTGGCCACTGCATCACCTGTATACCTACGTGGCTCAGATATGCCTGTACCGATTGTGCACTATGAGCACGAGCATTATCTTGCATTAGAATAAAGTCGTCACCAATAAATGGGGCAAATGGTACAACATGTTCTTCTAAAATGTCTCTGATGTATCTATCTGCTGTCATGGTCCCTCCTGTGACTATCACTAACTCCGTGCGAGCTCCCAAACATATTCCTCCCCAAACCATAATCGAGCCGCCACCATAAGCCACTGTGTGTTCAAAATTAGACTGTATGTGGCGTTCTCCTTTGCGTCTCCATATTGGCTGTCTCCCATCGATCTGTTTTAAAAGAATTCTGCACTCATCAGTAAAGAGAACCTGCTGCCATTCGTTCAAATCCCAATGACGATGTTCTCGCGCATAGCTTAATCGGTTTACGCGGTGACGTCTCTCAAGTTTTGGGCCTTTGGCAGGTATATACGACCCTAAACCAACTTCTTCAAATCTCCTGCAAACTGTACGCTCACTTACTCGTACTCCTCGAACGTCTTCCAGTTCATTTCGAGCCTGTACAGCCGTTAATCGCGTATTCCTACGAACTCCAAGTTGTAAAAAACTGTCATCTCGCCTCGATGTACATCTTTTTCTACCCTGACCCCTCCTCCTCACAAGAGAATTAGACGATCTGTACCGCTGGATGCTGCGATGAATCGTTGATACTGGTCGACGAAGCCTTGAGGCAATCGATCCGTAGGTATGGCCATTTCTTATCATTTCACCAGCCCTAATGATTTCCAGTGATGTTAAGTCAGGCATAATAAAGAGCTTTTAATAAACAAAATTGCCTATAGAATAACAAATTTATAAAAAACCATTAAGTGCAATTTTTCAAAAAAAATATACAATTACGTAGTTATTATTTGAATAAGTTGACAAAATTGTTCGGGAAAATAAAACAAATGAATGAAAAAAGTGTATGTCATCTAATTTTCTATTTTCAAATTTGACAATAAATTAAAAAAAATATCATAACTGGCCAGTTCCTCAAGTAAAAGATTTTAAAATCCTGTTTTTTTTGTGTTCCGCTAATTGCGCCGGTGTGCATATTACTTAAAAGTAACATTGCACAAAACAACTTATAATTTCTACTTCAAAACAAACAAATTAAATAAGCAAAATGGCGGATTGTGTCAGCGCTACTGAAGTAGCAATCGTGTCCTGGCCGAAAACTATTTTAGCGCTAGTAAGCGCTTGCTAGCGCTTTTTTTCTTCCAAACGCACCCATTGATATTTTTATATTAGCTAAACTTTCTGAACGGCCCACGTGTATGGTATGGTACAGCTGTATGCTGGTGGCATAAGAGAATCTATTACGCCATTTGCCCCGTGGGTGTCGTAAGAAGTGATTATGAGAAATGCCAAAAAATCTTATGGCTTCCGATAGATGGCACAATAAAGTAAAATACTTCGACCAGCGAAGAACAGCGGCATTGCAGGTGCAGGACGTCTGGATCAGCGATGATCAATTTAACCGCAAAACGTGGCGATTCTCCTTTTAATCGCCACGTTTTATTACAAAAAACGCGCAATTACGAGGTTTCTTCGTTGAAATTATAGTTAGTTTTTCGTTCGTTGGTTGAAATAACAATTACTTGGTAAAAATAGTTCGTTTTCTGTACTACTATAATAAGCTCAGTGCAAATTTTTGATAACTTATTTGTTTATTTAGTAATAATTATTTTCCCGTATGCATGTTTAGGCCAAAACCCCGAGAGACATGATTTGGAAGCTCTAATTTGTAGATTCGTACCATCAAAAAAAGAAACCATCAAAAAGAGTGGATAGATATGAAAGAAAGTATCGCTCGCGTACTTCGCCGCCCGCTCATCATCATCATTACAGCCCTTCACAAGTCCACTGCTGAACATAGGCCTCCCCCAAGTAATGCCACAAAGCACGGTCCTGAGCCACCTGCATCCATCGACTTCCTGCATGTCTTACAAGGTCGTCACTCCATAAGAAGAATCTCAGGTGTCCCGGAAACGATGTTGCCACACTCAGTCTTCAGCTTTGACAGTTGGCTCTTTCTGGCAGACAGATCTCTGGCAAAGACTTTGGAGCCCTGGTTCCGCTTGATCGCTTCTTTAATACGAGCAGTATTAAAGTTACGTAAGTCTCGCCGCATGCATTTGGAGATCTGTCTGTTCAGTTGCCTGTATGCTGTCAAATCTGTTTATGATTGCAGCCTCATCTCCCGTCTAACAGCCATGAGATTAAGAGTGTGATTGGAGAGTTTTTGTGTTTTCCTGCGGCGGGTCTTGCAGAACTTAGCTCCGACCACATGGACAGTTTCCACGAGCTTGTCATTCATATCGTCCACTGCATTGCAATCTTCTAGGCACTGAAAGCGGTTACGTAACTCGAGCTGAAATGTTTCGGGATTCTGGATTAGAGCACGAGGGGGACGGAGCGTTGACTTCATTAGACGAGACCTTTCCAACTTAACGTTTAGGTTCAGTGTGCCTCTAACCATTCGGTGATCGCTGCCAGTTTTCACCCTTGCGATCACTGAGACATCACTGAACAGTTGGCGTCTGGTCGTCATAATGAAGTCAATCTCATTTTTTGTCGAACCGTCGGGGCTCAACCAGGTCCACTTCCTATGGGGCCGCTTCTGGAACAAAGAGTTCATCGTAAAGAGTCCCTCTTTCTCCATAAAGTCGGCCAGCTGCTGGCCCCTTCGGTTCCGTTGCCCTACTCCAAATTTCCCTACCTTCAGCTCACCGCTTTCTCTTGTGCCTAGTTTTGCGTTAAAGTCTCCCATCAACACCGTGTAGTGGGTTTTGGAGGAATGCATGGCTCTGGAAATATCCTCATACATTTCCTCCACCAACCTCGCACCAACCTCGGCACATCCCGATGAGGACATCGGGATGTGCCGAGGTTGGTGCGTAAACCTGTATGACCTTCAGCGAATACCGTTTGGTGATTCTGATTATCAGGTACGCGACCCTCGTCGACACACTCCCAATCTTTAGAACGTTGTTGACGAGAGACTTGTGGACGATAAATCCGACACCTCCTTGGGCCAGATGGTCGCCCTCCCGGTTATAGAACAAGTTGCCGGACTCGAGGATTACCGTGTCCTCCCCCTCTCTTCGGGCCTCGGATAATCCAATAATATGCCAGCGCAACTTGTCTACCTCTTCTTCCAGCTCCAGTATCTTCTCGTCAGTCCTCAGGGTGCGTGCGTTATATGTTGCCAGGTCGAGTCGTCGTAGGTAGCAACCGAACCTCCACCGGAGATTTTTAGCACCCCCTGCCCCGCATAAAATACCTAAATTTGTGTAACGCTGAAATGTAAGAAGAGGGCTCCAGCCGTGGAAATTTCCGGTTTGTTGAAGAAAAAGATATATAGTGGATGATTTTTTACCGTCTGGAAAAAAATATGGTGTGAAAGGTGAACGGAATAGAAGCTTATGGCTTTTACATTAACGTATTATTAAATTGATCTATCAATATATATTAATCTAATTGAGTTCGTATTATTTTAATTTCGATAGTTTTTAATTGATTTATTTGTTTCGTTCAATTTTCTTAATTTTTTTACCGAAAGTTTATTTCAAATTAGTGATATTTATCAAAAAATTCTGAAGAGACCGAAACAAGTAAAAATCCGGGGATGCAAGGTCAAGACTATGTGGTGCAATAACACTTCTCATCAAAGCTCTCTCAATTTTTGCTGGGTGGCTGAAGATCTGCTTGGTCTGGCGTTATCGTGATGAAAGACCACTCCTTTTCTGATGATCAATTCCGGCCGTTTTTTCTCAATTTCTTGCTTGAGACATACTAGTTGTTGGCAGTAGAGATCCGAATCGATGACTTGCCCTTATTGCGTGTTAATCCGGATTTCGCTTCGATCTGTGGACTTGACTGACTACCTCTTGACAATGATCTTTTTCGCACGATCTTGTAGTAAATGATCCACTCTCATCACCAGTGAATAAGTTTTTGCAAAAATAGTTCAGTTTTATTACTTTTCAATAGAGAATCGCAAATGAGTACACTATTCTTTAGGTTTCTTACAGTGAGCTCGTGTGGTACCATAGGCATATCTAATACCATACCATAGGCATATCTAAATATGGAGCTTTTTTGTATAGCCAGATTTTTCAATCTTCAGCCATGTCGTAAAGAACTTCTAATATGCTGATCTTGCTCCACTTTTTCAAAAGTGTCATCGACTTTATTCGTATGAAGGTTACCAGAGCGAACTGCATCTTACTGACATTTCATTAAGTCTATAAAAGTCACAATTTCTTTTTCACGGCTTGAGTCGCATTTACCCTTTTTTGTAATAAAACTTCAGAATATATCGCGTAATTTAATACCCTGGATAAATTTGTCACTTTTAATGTACATTTGCAACCGTATTCTAAATTTCTTTGCTACAACAGATGTTTTAGCGAAGAACTGGGCGTTTTTCGCAAGCATTCCAAAAAAACGTTACTAAACAATGTTTGTCTTTATATTAAATTATTTTATGCCAAGAATTTTTGAAGTACTCCTTTTATTTCAGTGTTGACCTTTCAAACAAGAAATATGTATAATTTTTTATAGGTAATGTCTATTATCTTGGGCCAATTTTTATCATATTTCTATAAATGGCTGCACACAACAGAGGGAGAAAATCGGAAGAAAAATAATGTATATGAATTCCGACTATCCACCCCGTCCAGGGTACTATTATTTCTAGGTAACTATTTATTTAGTCTGAAATACACGTTTAATATCCTATTTGAGGGGCTTATGACCACTGTAAATTTTGTGTATGTAATATGTTTATTAATAAATATTATTATTATAAATTATTTTTTGGTCTAGGGTGGATAGATGAACAAGCGTTTCCGAGTATCCACCCTGGGGGGATCTTTTTAGGGTGGATAAACGAAATGACCCCATTTTTTTCCAAATTATCGAAAAAAATTGACACTTTAGAAACACATATCGTAGCATCGTTTAAAATAAAATATATTGCGTGTGCCGCTGCCGCACGAAAAACATAATCGGTATTTGAGGCATGCTCTAATATAAGGGTTTGTAATTATCCACATACAACCGACATGACATTTGCCTCAACGTAACCCTGTCCTCTAGATTTCGACAAAGCAATTCCATATTCTTTTATGGCAAAAAAGAGTTTTAAGTCCTGCGCTACAATCGGATACTGCTGAATTTTTACTAACACACGTTCGAAGCCCCTGTAGCCCGGGGGCCCCGAATCATTGATACGGCTGATATAACGGTAGCTAAACCCCTGGTCCTTAGCCAGCTGCATCCATCGACTGAGCACTTTCCGGTCGTGTTGAATTTCCGTTCCAACGGAATATGAGAATCAGTGAATAGAGAGCGCACCTGTGTTTGCCTACAATGGTGAAACAAGAAGATAGCTGGTCTCCGTTTGGACTGGACGCCGTGACTGGATTTTTGTCTGAAGGACATTATTACGAGTATACTAATAAAATCCCAATTATCACGCAAGAAATAACGATTCCTTTTAAATAACGCATTCCGCACATATGTTGCCATCATGTTGGTGATGCCTTTTTGTTTTTTTATGCTCAATTGGTTTTAATTAATATATAGTAAACTCTTTTTTCAAATTGAGTCCTGTTAATAACTCAGTCAAAGATAAATTATAGTCTGTGCGATGATTACTGCGTTAATTTGTCCATATTTTGCAAATTCTACGCTTCGATAAATCAAAACACCTTAATTAGCTCGTAGAGGAAGCGGGGAAAAAAGAGCTGTCGTGTCTAACACAAGAATGCAATAAAACTGTTCTTTGAATTAAATACATCATTAAAACCTGAGAAAATATGATATATTACCAATAGTGTTCTTCTAGGAGCTCACTAAGCTGTTGTCTGACAACTTTTTGTTACAGTTTTTGAATTACTGATGTTGCTCCACAAGGTAATTTTTTAAACGACTATACATTTGTTGGAAACACTGGAAGTGTTACTATATGTCTTAAATCTTTAAACATAAGGGTTATAAGACTGTTTACAAACAGCAAATAGCTTGTTTCGGTTGGATACCCTTTAGATAGAATCCAATTAGCGTAACACGAGACTTTCCTACAATGAAGACAGATTCTGTTATTTCGCGTTTTTTCCACGTCTGCAAGTCGTCAATTCAGCTGAACTACCGTGAATACCGCACATTCAAGGATTATATTTTATAGTAGGTGTCAAATATAGTTCTTCATTATTAGTCTATTTAATATATTATCAACACCGGTTTACATGATAAAAAAATGGATCGTAACTCTAGTCACAATGTAAAAGTTGTTTATTATAATCTTGTTACTTTTTAATTTCTTTCATCCATTACAAGCTATAAAAGTCCACTCCTGAACATAGGCCTCCCTCATAGATTGCCTTATGGTGGGATTTTGCCATAATTGTCACTCTTGGCAAGCGGGTTGGCAACCACAGGTTTTTATTATTTTGAGATGTTATCAGGAAGATGCTGCATCTCCTATTTCATTTTCACTCTGTCGCCTCTTACGACACCCACGGGATGATATGAGGTACCTAGTAGATATTCTTACACCGCCGCTACATGGTTAATTAGTATTCACGAACTCTCACGATTGTCTTCCATTTAGTTCGATCCTGAATACTCGTTGGTTAAGGGTACTAATATATACTTAATAGAAAAGTTGCATGTTTTTTTTAATTTTTTTAAAGTTTACCAAAGAAATATATTTGTTTTTAATAATTGATTTTTCATTTAATTTAACAATTTTTTTTTCTAAAATGTAAATGCAAACACCAGTGACGTCATTATGCCGCTTTAGTAACGCCACCAATGGTGAAATGATAAACACTCACGTTTACGTTGTCAAAATAAAAAATTGTAATTGCGTAATACAGGTTATAAAATATGTTTTGTTACGACTTATGACAGACACATGGTGATCCGAATATAGAAAATACAAAAGTATAGCATGATTGCGATTGGTTCACAGCCTTAACGGATATAATGACGTCACAACTAATAATAAGTCTTTTCTTTATAGAATAAGGGTGACCAACGAGCACACAGTCCACCTGATAGTAAGTGGAAGCTGTGACCCATAGACACATATATTTATTCTCGATCAAAATGCAGATACGTCGTCACCCCTGAGGTTAGTCCTATGGAATGCCTCGTTTCCAGTAAAAAAGGGTCTCCGGTTTTTGACACTCACCATACGTAACACAACAGCCTTTAGCCGCCATTTTACGCTGAAATTCTGTGAGAGCGTGGTCCTACCCCAGTTGAGCCGACCCATTCGTGCTACAACTAATATAGTTGCAGTGTGGTTTTACCACGTAAGACATCGTTTTCTATTCAAAAATTTAAATATTTTTATTAATATTTACTAAAAAAATAATTTTTAATAAGAATATTTAAATATATATTAAATTCTTTCATTTACATATAAATTTGTGAGAAAAGAAAATTAATGCAACTTCTCTATTTGGCCTTCAGATTATTAAACTTATTCTTTAATCTGAGATTTTGCTCACTTTTGATATTATCTTTTAATTGAAGATGGACTAGATCTGTCTGTCCTTTATTGATTGAGAGTACAATTTGGTAAGTCGTTTTGGTAGCTTAGAGACCAAGGGCTCACTTTAAAGTTGGATAGTACACGTTAGCAGGCTTTAGTTTTCATATAAATGATGACAAAGACTGAATGAAAATTGTCATCTTTTCCGCGATTTATGACCAAATAAACTTTAGTATAGGACGCAATACCCTATAAATATAGGTTTGTAAGTGCATTTACTGTAAGCGGTCTTAGGTAAGAAATTAAAGCTTCATGTAATGTATGTAAAGCTTTAATCCAATCGCATTAGGTTGAAAATGGAAATATGTTTAGTTTTACAACGGCAGTAGCGGGATTGGTAACGGCAAGTTCGATTCGTCCTTTATAAGGGAAATATGCATCATTCACAAACGTATAGTGTGGTGAAGTGGTTAGAAGGGCTGTCATTCGTATTTGATTTTAAAATTAAACGTTATAATATCAACCATATCTCACAAATCTACTGCTGTACTTAGGTCCCACCAAAATTATGCAATAAAACTCGTATTTTTACTATAGTGTTGCCCGGCGTAAGTACGTCATTTACCCTTTTCCGACCCGCAAATACCATTACAACCCTCACCGCTGAAGTTAGGTTCGTTTTATAGAATAAGTATGACAATCGAGCACAGTCCACCTGATGGTAAGTGGATGTTTTGGGCCATAGACATCTACATCTATCCTCGATTACGAATCAAAATGCAGATCACACGCGAGGACTAAGATGGAATGCCTCGTTTCCAGTAAAAAGGGTCTCCGGTTATCCACACTCACCATACGAAACACAGCAGTATGGTATTCTGTGAGAACTTGGTTCTTCCCCGGTCGAGCCGACCCATTCGTGCTACGACTGTAATAAACCTGCAGCGTGGCTCTACCACGTATAAATGTGGTTTTTTTACATTATTTGGTCCCCTCAAATAATGTAACAAAACATGTTCCTCTGGCTAATTGACGACGGTGTAAATGCGTTATCCGCCAATTCGCCCTGTGGGCGTGGGTAAATAAGAGGTGACTAAGAGATATTATGTTAAATAGATTTTATGGCTTTCCATAAATGTAGGAATAATCATTTCGTTTATGCCAGGTGTAAAATACCCTCACAGGCGACAGAACGCAGGGTTAAAGGGGCAGGGGGGGGGTACATATATGTGGTACTGCGATATTTAATCTGCCTAGCGTAACTATTAGCACAAAATCTTTCTAAATGCATATTTAGCAGTGAACTTTTAAAGACTGATGATAATGATAACGATCATCAGTCATCTGTATCGATCTACTTTTCCATTTTCATAGAATGTGGGTGACAAGCAAGCTAAGAGACGACACTCGCATTGGTTTGCTACTTCCTGTTATGATATGGATGAGGACTGCCTCGTTAGTCTAGTGGCTGTAGAAGTGCAACTGCCGATCGTGAGATCCTGGGTTTGAATCCCGGTGTCGGGCCAAAAAATATTGAGTTTTTCCGTCAAGAAATTCTCAGTAGCTGCCCAGAGTCAGGAAGTTGGCGGTGTCTCATGCTTCGGAAAGTACGTAAAGCCGTTGGCCCTACGCCTGATCTCTCTCCGGTCGTGTCGGTTTACCGTCCCATTGGATTATGAGAGTGAGGTAAAAGAGAGTGCACCTATGCGCAAGCACAGGTGCACTCTCAGTGGGGTTGATATTTGGAAATTTCAAATCTTCCCCTTGCTATCCGCAACAAAATGTCAAGTGCGTATTAGGACTGTGGCAGTGGGTTGGTCCTAAGTCCTTTATAAGCCTGAGTTCGATTCCAGTGCTTAAAAATGACATTCTTAATCTGCAATTTACTACGTTTTAGATGGCAATGGAAAATTGTGGGGAAAGTACAATCTACATGTCTATATAAATATAAGTGAACCGTTAGATATTACTTTTCAATCGTCAGATAAAACTTATTTATCAAATGAATCATAAGATCATAACCCGACTAAATATGTAATATTACAATGAAAAAACTGAACTATTTAATTCATATAAATGTAATTTTTAATTTGTTTATGTTGTATGTTATCCTATGAATAACTTTTACTTTACTATTGTATAACCTGTCATTATAGGCACAAATTTCCGAGCTAGACTTACTCTATTTGGCTATTTTATTAGTATTGCCGTTTCAGTAACATTGAATTTAAAGAAAAGCTTATTTAAAAACCTGTCATAAAACGTAAAAAATTGAGTATATTATGTCAAATTTGCAAATTCTACGTTTATGAGGTAGCTACAATCGCTGCAGCTATGTTATTATTTATTCCTTTTTTTAAAACGTTACCCCGACAGAAGAATCTTCTCTTGCAAATAAACACTTGTTCCATTCGGGATCGAAACCTGTAGCTCTGCGGCGCTGCTACTAAGCTCTTAACCACTGCATCACGGAGTTGTCAATTATGACAGCTGTAAACCAAGGTAGGACCACACATGAATGTAATACCAACATAGAATAGAAGCAAAATGTGTTTTATGTTTCGTATGGTGTGTAATGGCAACCATTTCGACCTGTAAACAAGCATTTCGTATAAGTCCACAATGGTAACAACGAGTCCGTAATTTTATTTTTAGTCAAGGATAGATATATAGATAGGGGATAGATCTCTAAGGACCACATTATCCTTTTACTACCAGATAAACCGTGTGTTTCTTCGTCGTCCTCACCTGTATAAAAAGCCCGCAGTGGGACGGCGAAACGGATAATTTTTAGTTTAGTGGCATAGTCGATATATACATTTATCGTGTTTATGACAACCCTAGCTAGAGTTGCCAGTTTAAAATAAAGGAGGTCCTCTATTTCACACCCAGAAATTGATCCGTTCCCCTAATTTGATATCTTTAATAGAGAACAAGGCAATGCGTAATAGAGCCACGCTGCAGCTATATTATGGTTGTAGCGCGAACCGGGAACGACCACGCTCTCACAGAATGCCAGAGTAAAATAGCAACTTGATGCTGCTATGTTTCGTATGGTGAGTGTAGAGAGCCGGAGGCCCATTTTACTGGAATCAAGGCATTCCATCTTAGTCTTCAGGAGTGACAACGCATCTGCGTTTAGATTCTTAATCGAGCTTATATCGCGCGGATTCGACATTCATTTCTATTAGAATTTGAGGTCCAAGAGTTTAAAAATCACGTTGAGGTGACGCACAATGTTAGAAAGACAAATTATACATACATATTATTTTATACGTCTACGTATAAAATAATATGTATGTAATATGCTTTTTTTATCAATTTATGTTGCTACTGATATTATTTTACTGCTGCTACTGCTGCTGCTACTGATATTATAACAGCAATTTATTGAAAAATTATTTCCTCTATTTTTATCCTATGTCCTTTATTTAATCTTATCAAATCCTCTAAAATATAAAATGGAAGCTGACAACCCTAACCCTACTGCACCTTAGAACACAGACGATGAGATTGACAACTCCGCACGCAGGTTGCGCTTTGTTTACTGAAATTTATAGCAATGATATATGGTGACTAGAAATTGTAAACAAAACGTGCTGTCATTAATGTAATGGGGACTCTGCAAGTAGCTGACACGCGGACGGTTTGTGTTAATATGATAATTGTGAGCATAATCACACCGATTTAGCTACTGCATGATAATACGATACGAATGCACACTATTCGCTTATTCTATGGATAGTACCTGGACGACCGAGCTTTGCTCGGTTTTTAAAAACAATATATTTAGATTTAAATTACATACTGATGAATTATGAATAGGTAATATTAATTTTATTTTACCGACATAATTGAAAAAAAAAACTGAACTGGTTATTTGAATTAAAAATCATGAGTGCAATTACTTATATTTTAATTTTCGTGATTTTAAAAAAATACTTAAAAATAGGGCTCAAAGTAATAGATTTTCTCAAAAAAGAAGGGTCTCACTACGATCTCGCGACGGTCCGATATCCACTTGAGCTATTACGATCATTAATTCGGTGTCAAAATTTACCTTCTTATATTGCAGCAGTTTTTCATTGCCTAAAAACACGGACAAAACGACATTTTGTAAAAATAAATCCTAGCTAGATCGATTTATTGCCCCCAAATGCCCTCCCTGAACGCTAAATTTTATTAAAATCGTTGGAGCCGTTTCCGAGATTCCGAATCTGCATTGGTCTATTATCCTATACCTTTAAACAAGCAATTCTTATATATATATATATATATATATTGTTGTGTGAATAAGTTAACGCCATACACTAGCGCCATCTAGTGTCAGGAACGAGAGCGTGGGGAGCTTTGCAGAAAATGACATCACAAATCTTTCAACAGACAGCGCCATCCGAAGAACTAAGTTTCTAGAAAATCTACACTCGAACACTCGTCGCTTTGCGCGCATTTACTTGAATATTCCGGATGCTTCATTGCTAATTTGTATATATAGGCGCTGCAAGATGCGATCGGGGCAGTATTGGATTTGGCGAGACAAGCGAAGCTTCGGAGCGGAATAAAGTGAATTAGTGTGTTTAATTATTAGTGTTTTAAGTTTTAATTTGTGTAAAGTAAATTAAAGTGTTAATTTAGGTAATTTTATCGGCAATTTTTATTGTCACGAACCTCAATCTCGTAACAATTGGTGTCAGAAGTGGGATAAAATCATGCCGATTTTACCTAAGGAGGAAACGGAGGGTGTCCGTACCCGAAGTCAACGCCAGCAGGAGACGGACCAACGAAGATTTGGTGGTGCAATGCCGCAGACGTCGGAGGGCCAGCCACCGGCTGCAGACCCGTCGGTAGCTCCTACATCTGCAGCACCTGACTTAGGTGCTCTGATGGTGATGCTGCAGGAGCAGGCTCGCCGACAGGAGGGGCAGGCTTGCCGACAGGAGGAACAGGCCCGTCAGTTGAAAGAGCAGCTGCAGAGCGGACAAGAGGAACAGGCTTGCCGACAGGAGGAGCAGGCCCGTCAATTGAAAGAGCAGGTGCAGAGCGGACAAGAGGAACAGGCCCGCCGGCAGGAGGAACAGGCCCGTCGTTTAGAAGAGCAACTACAACGCGATAAGGAAGAGCAGATGCTCCTCATGAAGGACTTTCACGCTATCTTCGGAAAAGAGATACGGGAGGTGAAGGATAAGGTTGCTCAACATGACAACCGCCTGTTGGAGGCCGAAACCCAAATCGACCAAGTAAACAATCGGGTTGACAACGTAATGGCTGACGTGAAGAAAACGCTGGACGACCTCAAACTTGGGGATGGAACAACAGCTCCCGTAGTAGCTACAACACCTTCGCTACGTGGATTCAAAGTGCCGCCGTTTGACGGTACCTCTTCCTGGTCAGCCCACAAGATCCAGTTCGAGGCTGTTATGAAGGCGAACGGCTGGAATAAAAGTCAGGCCATGACTGCTCTCACACTAGGCCTGCGCGACCAGGCCTTAACAGTTCTGGAAGCTCTCGGTGAGGAAGTGAATTATGAGCAACTCCTTGAGGCATTGGAGGCGAGATATGGCGACGCTCACCTGGAACACGTCTTTCGTGCGCAGCTTAAAGATCGTGTGCAGCGCATCAACGAAAACCTGCAGCAGTGGGCTCTAGAAGTGGAGAAGCTGGTGCGAAAAGCATACCGGTCTGTACCTGCGCTCATTGAAGGGAACCTGGTGCAGACATTCATCGACGGCATCCGCGACCTGGAAGTCAGAGCTGCTGTGAGGCTCGGGCACCACGAGACGCTTAAGGACGCCTTGGCCCATGCACTGGAGGTAGAAGCCGTGCAGCAGGATCATCGTTCCCATCGCGTCAGGGAGGTTGCAGCAGCTACAGTTCGCGACCATAACAAAGAATACAGCCCAAGGTGCTATGGCTGTGGGGAAAAGGGCCATCTTCGATCCAGCTGCCCTAAGCGAACCCTAGAAAGGGAAGGTGAACGATCTCAGGAGGGTAGTGCGGCCAACAACACCGCCCAGCAGCAGCAGGGAAACGAGTAAAAGCCAGAACTGCGGGGCGGGTGCTGGCTGATGTTAAAAGAGCCCCAAGGATCTCGATCTCACAAACCCATGATGGGAACAGTCTAATCATCAAGGGTGAGGTCAACGGAATGCCGTGTAAACTGACCATAGACACTGGAGCCTCTCGTACGGTTGTTAGTTCCCAACTTATAAGTCAGTTCCTTGGGGACTCCGCATACAACCGAGAACGCATTAATTTGGAAACAGCCACCGGTCAGCGTATACCCGTCCGTGGAGAGAAGGAGATGGAGTTGAAGCTAGGCAACGTGATCTACCTGCATAATGTCATCGTGGCTGATATAATGGACGACTGCATCCTAGGCCTAGACTTTATGAGGAATAATTGTTGTGAGATCGACGTTAAGCAAGGTGTTTTGAAATGTGGACAGGAGGAACTTTTATGGAAGGTGCGTTACCAGGGAACGTGTACAGCATTAAGAAGATTGTTCTTCCGCCGAGATCAGAAACGATTGTTCCGGTTAGTCTTCCTCGAAACGCTGGGCAAGCTCACCGTTGTGTACTTGTGGAAAGGGTAAACAATGACCTTCCATGGAAAGTAGCTCGAACCTTGGTCAGGACCACTGACATCTCAGGAGTACGTGTGCTGAACCTTTGCGACCGGGAACAGATTATAGAAAAAGGCACACTGATTGGTACTTGTGAGGAAGTGGATTGGTTACGTCGGTGCCAATATATATCGAGTGGGACCCCCAGCAAGGCTGAAGAAACGAGAGTGACCACACTTTTGGAAGACTGTCGCAGTGTTCTCTCCCCGAACGAATTGGTCAAGGCGAAGAAGTTGTTACTCAAGTACGCCGATGTATTCTCATCAAACGATGCTGACATAGGAAAGACTGGCTTAGTTCAACACGAAATAAACACAGGAGAAGAATTGCCTATCCATCAGCGGCCAAGAAGATTGCCGGTAGCACGTGAAAAGGAAGTGGAAACCATGATTGAAGGAATGGTGAAGGATGGTGTTATTGAACCTTCCTCTAGTCCATGGTGTTCACCAGTGGTGCTGGTGAAGAAGAAGGATGGCAGCATGCGGTTTTGTGTTGACTACCGCCGTCTGAACGACGTTACGAAGAAGGACAGCTATCCCTTGCCAAGAATTGATGACACGCTGGACAAGCACATACAACCGTTTTTGTTGTCATATCGAAGTTCTGTTCACGAAAGTACAGCAGTGACACCAGCTTTCGCAAACTTTGGAAGAGAATTACGGCTGCCTGCAGACCTGATCACCGGGATACCACCTGATGCCCTACGCAGTATAACCGATTATGCAAATGACTTGCGGAACAAAATGAATGACATTTATGAGCACGTCAGACAATCGGGCCAGCAAAGGGGAATGACCAGTCTTCATAGACACTTCGGCCATGAGTGCCCACATATAAAAGCATATAGATATGATAATATGCAATTAAAACAATGAAATGGTAAAGGAATTGCTTTAAAAAAAGTCGGGGTTTTGAAAATATTTGAAGTTTTTATTTTCACAAATGCAGTTTTTTTAACAACTATTTTTATCGATTTTATCGCGTTTTATTTCTTAGATTTTTAATTCCAGACATTTCGGGTGCTTTCCAGCACCCATGGTTACGGCAGACTGAGGTGACCGACGTCCCAATGTCAGTGTTAACCCGGAGTACCTTCAGATTTTTAATTTTTGTTTATTGTCCGATCTACAGAATGAACTTACTGTGTCTAGAAGTCTTGCAGTGGTATGCTTGGGTTTTTAATTTCATTAATTACAGGGTCCTAAGCAGGTGGTAGTACCAAGCATCCTTCCTAAAAAAGAATTTATATATTAGATATTATATAGAATTTATATAATAAAATACACTTTACGACTAATAGTGATGACTTGCAATTCTAGCCCTAAGTAAAGATCAGCTAGGGCTTAACTTTATTCCTTCCATAATGCTGCTCCTCTGGTTATTACAGAGTTCTATCCGGTAGCAACCATTAAATCTTATATGCTCACCATAATAGTAGCGAGCTTGCTTTAATTGGTATGTGACACAAGCAATTAATATTAAGTCGCTGTAAGTTAAAACAGGAAATTCCCTAACATTTTAAAGTCTACATTTATATTTCTAAAGTCTGCCTGCCCTAGCTCTATTTAGATTGTTTTCCCTAGCATACTCAGAAAAATCATTATTTGTCTCCATATTTTGATGAACTATTTCAAGTATTTGAGCCGCATCATCCCTGTCCCTTATTTTTGTGTGGAATTTATTAACTATAGCAGAAGCCACAGCAGTCTATCATCAAATGTGTAGAAGCCCTGTTAAAGTAATTTTGATGAAATATTTTAAATTCAGTTTTAAAAATGCCATTCACCACCTCTACTACCCATATGGACACATAGTCACGGCTCTGGATTTATTAGCATATCTTGTCATTAACTGAGATTCACCATCTGCTGGAGACATTTCTGCGACCCTTAGACATCCACATCTATCCCCGATTACAAATCAAAATGCAGATGCGTTGTCACCCGTGAGGACTAAGATCATTTTCTCGTTTCCAGTAAAAAGGGTCTCCGGTTCTCTACACTCACCATACAAAACACAGCAGCATTAAGCTACTATTTTACGCTGGTATTCTGTGAGAGGGTGCTCCTTCCCCGGTCGAGCCGACCCATTCATGCTACAACTATACTTCTAATATAACTGCAGCATGGCTCTACCAAGTATAACACACATACATAGTACTTGTCACTATGTATGTTTGCTATCGCAAAATGTAGTTAATCACAAAAGAGACATACTTGCAATGCTGATGGAACTGTTACAACCTGGTAAAAAACATTGTGCTTTTATATAATTAGTTAGCAGTATAGATGTATGATCTAAGCTTTGTTGTTCTGGGTGCAATACATTACTCACTTCAGATTGCAACGAGGACGGACTAGATGATTCAGATGGTTCCCATTCTGCAGTTGAACATGATGCTGTTCTATCAGTTCATTGCCAGCAATTATGATATACACGGCATGACAACTGAAACAATGTAAAATACAAAAAATGAAGTCAAAGTGAAAAAATAAAAATAAAATAGATATATTTCAAACTCAAATATAAATAAAATATTTATCAAGTTAAATGTTACTGCACAAGGACGGATTTAATGCCCTATATTATTTAATAATTAAGGACTGACAGACTACCAGCAGTCCAAAAACAATGAAAAATCAACTGTCTCCTTTCTTGGTAGTTGATAAAACTGGTTAATCTCATAAATAAGCTAGTATGTTTGTCAGATATAGCTAGGGCAGATGTGAAAAAATAAAACAAGTTCTTGAGTTGATATACAATCAGTGTAAAAACATGTATAATTATCAGATATATGGATCACATTTAATAAATTGAAATGTTAAACATGTTAAACACTTACCTCACGTAGCGCAAATAATTCCTCACGTGGAAAATCGAAGACAAACAATGTGTGTGATCTTATTCTCATAAGTGTCAGTGCCACAGCTGATGTATAGATGTTCAAGACGAACTATTGGTGCATTTTGCGAGTGCCACACTACACGTTCACTGTACTCGAAACTTGTACCTAATAAAGAAGCTACAATTATTATATTGATATTATTCAAGTAAACTCAGTTATAAAGCATTTCTTAGAGGAAGACATACCACATCGTGATATGTACCAACTATTTACCTGCTGTGTTCGAACCAATTGTTGAGAGATCAACAATTGCATTTTACTTTTACAACAATAACACGATAACACGTAATTTAATTCTTGTGACATAATAGTGACAGCGGCCTACCTGTCGGATACGATGTTGCCACTTAACTGTCATAAAATCTATGGAATGATATCGATTTTTATTCGATTAATAATATCATAAAAAGAATAATCTTTGACGCGTTTTAAGTTCTGCACGCTTTTTAAAATATAATTTCCTTTATTTATTGAAACTCTATTTCAAATGTATTTTTAAGAACAGTTAGCTTGTGCTGTATTGTTTTGTTATGCTTTAGAGAATTCGTGGTAAATCAGCTGGAAATTAACTTCTTGAATTATCATAACATGATTCCATTTTAAATGTTATGTTAAAAACAGATAAGAATAACAGTTAACTTGTGCAGTAGCGTTTTGTTATACTCTAAAGAATTCTTGGTAAATCAGCTAGTAATTCGCTTGTTTAATTATCATAACTATAAATGTGAAGGTTGTCAATGAATTCAACCGAGCCTATAACAACGGTTGTTTTAGTTTTTAACGGTTGACTGCCGCTTTTGATGACTTGAAATTAATAAAAACCTATTTTGCGCAATAAGTTTTTTCTCTTTGGTAATGAACAAACCACAGAAACCCCTTTAATGTATAATAGTCCTTTTTTTGATACAAGTAGCACATTTTAAGGAACCGCAAAAACAACTTTGTTATTTATACAAACACTATGAAAAACAAAATAATTTGTTGCTGGCGATAATGATAGTGGTATTTTGACTCGATTTAAAATATATGCTTATTACTACTGAACTCTTCATGGGCCTGCGAGTCCGACTCGCACTGAACCACTTTTTTTCAACATTTAGTTTTATTCTAATAAATAGTTTTTTCGTTTTTTCTCTTTTACTTTAGGTTTATTACCTCTTTATCTATAATAATCAATCTGAGTAAGTAAAGTGTGTAAATACGATTCTTAAATTGTAAAAATAATAATTGGATTTGTACATCTTAGGTAGGTATTTAGTTTTATTTATTTAGAAAATATTAATCTCACAATTATTTATTGTAATAATATAATTTACCACACAGCTAACGCCCTCATTAGCAATGTAATGGTGAAAGAATTTCCAAAATCGGTCTAGTAATTTTTGAGATTAGCCAAAAAACGTATTCATTGAAAGTAGCGCCCTCTATAATAAAATTAACCCTATATTAGATATCTAAAATTATACATAACAATCTAGTGGTGAAAGAATTCTTAAAGTTGGTCAAGTACTTTACGAGTTAAGCGAATAAAATATTCTTTGATAGTAGCTCCCTCAATAATAAAATGCATCCTACGTTTTAAGCACCATAGCAAAAAACGATTCAACATAGCCTAATCCGTGCGGATTAGGCTATGTTGAATCGTTTTTTGCTTTTTTTGACACAGTAAAAACATAACCATCCTTTTTCGTCTGTAGTCGGTAAACATTTGGTTAATAACGGTTGCGTATCGACTGCTTTGGATAAATATCCATTGTCAACGGTTATTTTAAACCTATATCATAACATCGTAATAATTATCGAAAGATCATATAAGCATTGTAATAATGACACCATAAGTAATCGATCGAAAAGGGGAATCGATTTTTTAATGATTTTTGTGATTGGCAACATTTTTTATTTTATTCACAGACTAATGAATTACGTATTTACCTAATTTTATTTTTATCTTTTCGGTACTTTTAATTTGTGCAAAAATATTCCCATTGTTTTAGGATAAATGAATACCGCGATTAATAACCATAAATAAAGATATATTTTTTTAACAAATGCACATTGTTGGGCGTTCTATGGCCTAATATGGGCATCCCCCTTTCTGAGAAAATGAAAACCCGGTACGACCGCAAAATGAAGAATAAAGGGTTCAACGAAGGTTCATTAGTGTGGTTGCACAATCTAGTCCGCAGCAAAGGGAAATCTCCTAAGCTTCAAGCTAAATGGGACGGCCCGTACCGGATTGTAACCAGGATCAACGATGTGACCTACCGGATACAGAAAGGCGCAAGGGGGACTCCTAAGATCGTCCACGTGGATCGCTTGGCGCGTTATTATGGGACCGATAATGCTCGGGACGAGCATGTCTTAGGAGGGTGCAGTGTTGCGTGAATAAGTCAACGCCATACACTAGCGCCATCTAGTGTCAGGAACGAGAGCGAGGGGAGCTTTGCAGAAAATGACATCACAAATCTTTCAACCGATAGCGCCATCCGAAGAACTAAGTTTCTAGAAAATCTACACTCGAACACTCGTCGCTTTGCGCGCATTTACTTGAATATTCCGGATGCTTCATTGCTAATTTGTATAGGGTAAGGAAAGGTATATTGGTGATATAAGTAATTTGGTGATATTTTTTATACGGAATGCCACGGAATTCCCTATGCTAGCAAGTTCGTGAGACAGCGCTATCGAGTTATTACAAGTGTTAGGGGGATAGATATATTGCACGCGCTCCGCTAAGTCGTCGCAGCGTCAGGTGAGTAAACTTTTTCGACAGTTGCGCCATTGTTTAGTGGATTCGGGTTGCTCTACGTACTTGGATAGAATTTAGTTATAATAATTGCAGATTTAGTAATAAAACTATATAAAACCATCAAATAAACTTATAATCATCAAGCTAAAGTTACAGTAAAGTCGTGATTCAGTCAAGGTAAGTTTTTATTCCTTAATTTGCGACCGTTGTTTCTTAGTGTTTTAGCAAAAAAAATCGGTACCATTTTACAATGCTATTTTTAAACGTAATTTGCTCTTTTACTTAAAATAAGCCTTCAAAGTTTAATATATCATTCGAAAGATATTGTTTTGAGAAATCCGTAAGTGTATGTTATTTTGGAATTAATTTTTTTTATCACCAAATTACCTGTATGAAATTTTTGGTTGGCAGGTTGGCAATGGAAAAAGGAAGTAAATACAGAAAATATAATCAGCAGCAACTTCAAAAAGCTGTCAGATTGGTAAAAGATGAAGGCAAGACTATATACAAAGCCGCTAAAGAAGCAGACGTTCCATGGAGCACTTTGAAGCGTTATCTGGAAAATGAAGAGGATCCTGTAAGAAAAATGGGGCGGCCTTATGCACTGTCTTCTGACTTAGACTTAGACTTAGTTTTTCTTACTATAGAAATGCAAGAATTGAGATTTAAGCTAACTATTTACCAGATAAGAAAATACGCTTATGATATTGCTGAATTGGCCGGTCGGGAGAACTTCTTACCATCAAATAATCGCGTTGCAAGCAAATGGTGGTGGAATAGCTTCAAGAGTAGGTACAATTTGTGCCTTCGTGTGCCAGAGAATCTTTCGGCCTATAGAGCTTCTATGGCTAATGAAGTTATGATCAAAGATTTCTTTTCGAAACTAGATGATCTCACTAAACTTAATATAAAAAACAAACCGAATTTAATTTGGAATTGTGATGAGACTGGGTTATCATATGTAGTGAAACCATCTAAAGTTGTTACCGGTATTGGTAAAAAGTATGTTTATAAAAGATCCTACGCTGAACGAGGTCAAACTCAAACAATGTTAGCTTGCATTTGTGCGGACGGAACATGGATTCCTCCTATGATAATTTTTAAAGGTGTTAGGTGGAATGTTACACTCAAAAATGATGCACTCCCCAACGCATTAATTAAACTATCTCCTAAGGGATGGATCAATTCCGAATTATTTTACGAATGGTTTAATTTTTTTATAACTGCCATGCCGCCTGATCGTCCTGTGGTCTTACTTATGGACTCACATTCTGCACATATTGGAGTAGAAGTTCTTAAAATTGCGAAAGATAATCAAGTTTATTTATTTACTTTCCCAGCTCACTGCACGCATCTATTGCAGCCACTTGATGTAGGAATATTTAAGCCACTTAAGAGTTACTGGCGCAACAGCATGAATCGGTACATGAACAATAACCCTAGAGATGCTCCAAATCGTAGCAACTTCCATTCCATAATGAATCCAGCATTTATAAGCGCCTTTACAAAAAAAAAAAAAACATCGAGAATGCTTTAAAAAAACAGGCATATGCCCTTTAAACGATAATGTAGTTTCAAAAGAAGCATTATGACCTTCATTTTTAACTGACACTGCTCCTGCTTCTTTACCTACAACTTCAACAAATGCAGCATCTGAAAGTTGTACTTCAAAACTTGAACTCACAGTAGACGACATTTTAAAAACACCCAAAGCTTTACGACGTCCAGAGAGGTCAAGAAAAAGAGATTCTAGTGCGAAATGCTTAACACTGACTAATGAAAATGTTATGCAAGAAGATCTTCAGTCTCAGCCTTCCACTTCATGTAAATCTGCATCTAAAACAAAAAAAGTAAAGACGAAGATGATTGGGAGTGTGGCTTATGTGAAGTCTTATACTCAACAGATGTTAAAAAAAAGAATGGAATGCTCATATTGTTTGACGCCATACCACGAGGTATGCGCATCTATAGAAGATACTGACCTTGAAGCACAACTATATTATAGATTTGATATGTATCGAATAATATTTTTAGATATTTGACTATATTTACAGTTTCCAAAATATCACCATATTTCCTATCTACTATCACCAATCTACCGGACTATATCGCCAACTTACCTTAGATAACCTTGTATGTTTGTTTGTCATTTATTATAAAACTTATTAGAGTTTTGTTGAGATAAGTGATCTAGGTAGTTACTTCAAATAATAAGTAAAGTAATAAAGAAAAGTGATTTGTTGCATTGTTTTTGAAGAATTATATAATGCGTATATTCATTTTTTATCGCCAACATACCTATCCTTACCCTATATAGGCGCTGGAAGATGCGATCGGGGCAGTATTGGATTTGGCGAGACAAGCGAAGCTTCGGAGCGGAATAAAGTGAATTAGTGTGTTTAATTATTAGTGTTTTAAGTTTTAATTTGTGTAAAGTAAATTAAAGTGTTAATTTAGGTAATTTTATCGGCAATTTTTATTGTCACGAACCTCAAGCTCGTAACAATATTATAGACCTATATGTTTTTTTTTTACATTGTCCTGCCAGGCAAGGTTGGGTTAATTCAAGACACAGACTTGAGACGAGCTACGTGTCACAAAACAGCAGCGTAATACAACTTATTACTAATGTTTATCTTATAAAATCATTTTCACGCACTAACTATATGTGCTACTTCATATCATATATTATAATATACACAAAACGTATAAACACCCACATATTTATCACATCTCTTAGTTAGTGTTACACAAATATTGTTATACCAATTTATTACACAACTTAATTGAACGAAATAAAGAAGAACGTAATTAAATTAAATTGAAGTAGATTAGATTAATATTGCTTGTACATAAATTATGAAAGGGACTATCTCCAAATATACAGGATTCCTAGTTCAAGAGCTAGTGCTTAATCGGAATCTGTGAATGTATTGTAATGTGTTTCAGGTGAGTGACGATAGTCAGGACCCTTTTCATTGGTAAAGAGGCAATTATAGTACCTCATTGAGTTATATAACACTAGAGGAGCAAACCACATTACCGCGCGTCGAAAAACGTGTAACCACTATCCAAACGCGAAGACGTAGCTTTGAAACTAATAACAATTTTAAGTAAACATATATCTATCTCACTTACACAAGTTGCGAAAACAATATCGTCGCTAAGATTAGATAAAGATAGACACACAAACATGCAATGGCGGGTTGGTGTGGCTTACTATATGAAATTTTACCGAAAATACGCAATAAAAATGAGTTTTTTTTAAGCTGCAGTTAATTGTTTTTATATTAAAAAAGTATATTTTATTTTAAACTCTTTTTACGTCCCCTTACAAAAAAAGAATGCAAAGCTTATCAGATGAATAGAAGTAAACATAATGATGAAATAAAACGTATTTTTGATTTATTATTTATGAAATTATAAATAATATAAAATTATTAATATAAAATAGGTAATAAAATATATTTAATGGATAATTCATGAATAAACTAAAATAAGAATAAATAATTATTTTCTATGAAAGTTAAAACGTAGTTTTTATTATAATTTCTCCCATTAATGTAGGATAATCACAAATGCGGAAAAGTGGCAACATTGAACCTAAATGGCAATATTCGATAATTTTATTTAATTATTTGAGGTTTTTTACGTTTATATGAAAACTAGAACTAAAAATTATGTTTTGAAAGTGATTCCACTTGATTTATTACGTTTTTGGGACCTTGAATAGCATTCTTTCACTACGCATTTACCCATTTTTGTCGCGGCTAAACTCTGTCGGCGTCACATTGAACAATGAACTCACGTTAGCTAGGCATATGGCTGTGGCCAAATGTGCAGTGGCAACGCTTTGGCGCGGTTATTACTGATCTAGTGTTATATAAATCAATGTAGTACCTTTTTTATCCTATTTGTTTTACAAAACGTTACCTCCACACTATTATTCTCCTGTATCGTGGGGGCAGATTACAAACATAAATTTCACAAGGACAAACATCCAGACCCGTAACAATTACTTGTAGGCCAAAAAATACTTGTTCTGTGCGGGATTCTAACCCGCGGCTCTTAGCGCTGTAACTCATTGCTAAACCACTGCACCACGGAGCCGTCAAAATATGGGGTAGAGTAATGCTGCAGTATACTATACGCCTTCACGAATGGTTCGGATCGGCCGGGGATCGATTCTTTAGACATGTAAGTTTCCTCACGGCGTTTCCCTTTACCGATTTGCACGGTGTATTTTTTTTAAATAAGGGTGACAAACGAGCACGCAGACTACCTGATGGTAAATGAATGCTGTGGCCCATAGGCATCTGCATCTATCATCCATTAATATTCAAAATGCAGATGTGTTGTCACCCCAGAGGACTAAGATGGAATGCCTCGTTTCAAGTAAAAAAAAAACGACAGGTTGCACTCCGGGAGTGCCGGCAGAAGTGAAAACTTGAATATTAACGTTGTGCATTTTTGATATTTTGGAATGATTAGGGAATAATTATGCACGAATTGCTTTAATTATCACACACGAACATTCGCGCAAGCGTCCTGCGCCGCCTAAATGAAACAGCAGGCGCATGCATAAATTTTCACCGCACCGTAGAAGGAGAGGGGGATACTTCCTCTCCTATCCCTCGCCGGCTGTCTTTCTCTCTCCATCCGTCTTACGAATTTTCGATCAGGTTCACAAATCCTGACGCAAGTTTAACATTTTTTACCCATTACAAAAAAGTGTACAACGCCGCTAAAGAAGTTTTCACTTCAAAAAGTTTCAAGCATTATTCTGCTGTGTAACGCTGGTATTCTGTTAGAGCCTTCGATCAACAAGTTAGAGCGTGGTCCTACTTCGATCGAGCAGACACATTCGTGCTACAGACATTATATAGCTGCAGCATGGCTCTGCCACGTAATATCAAATTATTAACTGCTAATTGCTAACCGGTAATGTTACTACATATTTGTAAAAGAAAATATTTTAGTATATAATACATAGTAGTGCGGGGGATAATAAGACTACAACAAAACACCCAATTTCAGTTATTATATACTAAATTATGGGCTTGAAATCTTACACTTTATTGCGTAAAACTGATTTCTTTTGAGTTCGATTTATGATTTATTCTGAGGTTTTTTGAGAGCCTGGTCAATTTATGGTTGAGCTGATACATTCGTGCCCTACCACGTAAGAATGAAAAACGATTTCTTCTGCCATGGCAACCGGTACAAACAAGTTATACAAAGTAAAGTAAAATAAATAATATATAGAACTTGAATATTATCATAACATACCAAAACGGACTCGTGTAATAAAATTAAATAACACATAAAATAACAAAGTTGTCAATCAGAGTGGCGAGGTGGTATCACAAAATCATCAATATTTTGCGCCGAGAGCCGTTTATGGTCAATGGCCTTAAATGGCAACAGGCTACTGGGCCACCGCATCGATTGACTCACGATAGTTTTAATAGTGTTATACTATCAATATTTATCGACTTCGCCTAACCTGGTTTGACTAATCACGGATTGTATAAATAAGTCTGACTCGTGTATACGTTGAGCTAGGTTAGGGATTTTTTATACCAGTCTATAGCCATTTTAATGAGTCAAATTGTTTACATCCTTCTAGTATGTTAATAAGTATATAATTATGCTTTCTTATTTTATTTTTTTCTTGCAGATAACTGCAGCTATTATTTGGAACAATACTAGTAAATATAATGTAGATAATCACTATCCGGTAGTTCCGGTATCCGGTAATATTCACTAATATAGTCGTTATTAATGAAGATATAAAAGGAAAACTATTTAAAAGTTACTCATTTTGAATCGTTAACATTTTTATGGTTATAGTTGACAGTAAAAGAACATTAAGGATTAAACCCCTTTCTTTAACATGGGGAAATGCCTACGCATAACCGCCTCGCGGGGCAAGGACGAATTATGTCAGATTCGCACCGACTAAAAACCCATGGTGTTCCATCTTCGTCGCATATTGACAGGGCCATGGGAACTCTGTTGCATATATCCGCGGCCCCACCAGCTCTTCGGGAGAGGATGACTCCACCCCATCTCCTTCTAGGGTAAGGCGCACCACAACACATTGCGCGCCTTCCTCCACGGCCTCCAACTACACCTGCACAATGAACGCTCCCGTGTCCGAAACACGAAAGCCATGCGGCCAGGATTAACGAGCACTCACAAGCAATAGCCTTCCTGACCAACCTGGCCAATCCCCTCCCTGAAGGGTAGGGAGAGCAGCGCCTCGCATTACCGACTCTCATCTCTCCCTGCAGCCCCATCACCACCGCATCAACGGTACGCCCTTCCTCACCGCAGCCCACCAGCACACATACGAAGTGGGCTGGCCAAGCCCACTCGGAGTGCCATCTTCTCTCACTCAATAAATACGAAGTGGGCTCGCCAAGCCCACTCGGAGTGCCAACTTCACTCACAAGCAATAGCCTTCCTGACCAACCTGGCCAATCCCCTCCCTGAAGGGTAGGGAGAGCAGCGCCTCGCATTACCGACTCTCATCTCTCCCTGCAGCCCCATCACCACCGCATCAACGGTACGCCCTTCCTCACCGCAGCCCACCAGCACACATACGAAGTGGGCTCGCCAAGCCCACTCGGAGTGCCATCTTAGGCGGGCCTTTACACCTCAGGCCAGCCATGTGGGTTCCACTTTGTTCACCGCGGGTGACCAAGCCACGGGTACTAAGAACCCCCGCCATTAATGGCGGGAGCCCATTTGAGGGGGGGGGGAGGTTTAAGCGCCTAAGGGCCAAATACTCAAACACTACTTAATTTCAAGATGTCGTGGTATCATAGATACTTTGACTTTAAGTGATAGAGACATCACGAGACTTAAAGATATCTTAAAATTCAGCAGTGTTTGAGTATTAGGGGATCAGCCCACTTGGTTTGGTATTTAAAATAGATCAATGCCATGATCCCTTACTAAATCGTTAAGTTTAATGTACACAATAAGAAAGAATTTTTTGTACTTTGATCTACATGTTACATTACATGTTACATTTTATACGTGGTTGAGCCACGCTGCAGCTATATTACGGTTGTAGTATGAATGGGTCAGTTCAACTGGGGAAGGACCACGCTCTCACAGAATACCAGCGTAAAATAGCAGCTTAATGCTGCTATTTTCCCTATGGTGAGTGTAGAGAACCGAAGACCCGTTTTACTAGAATCAAGGCATTCCATCTTAGTTCTCAGGGGTGACAACGCATCTGCATGTTGATTTGTAATCGAGGATAGACGTGGAAGTCTATCTTTACCATCAGGTGGACTGTGTGCTCGTTTGTCACACTTATCCTATAAAAAATGAACAATAGCTTAACTTCAAACAAAGAAGACTGTAGATGGATTGCCTGATAGACTATACCTAGTGAACTAAGATAGATTATCTCACAGCCAGTAATTATACTGGATGGCTATACCCTTTAGACTCGAACACAGCAGTGCAAACACTACTATTTGTCGGCATAAGTTTGTAAGAGCGCAATACATACCCCAGGCGCACTTCCAGGTTTGAAATGAGTCCTAGCACCTAGTATTGTGCACTCTGTTATCAATCAAGGAGATTGGTGATTAAGTAGGGTAACAAATTCATACCGAATCGTAATAGCCGGGGTGTTAGTGTTCATTCTTATATATATTACATCTGTAAATTTCACGGCACTAATGAAATTGTTAAATGCAATGCAACCCTTCAAAAAGGTTTGATTCACCACGTACTCGGCTTTGAAGAAAAACATCGTAAGGCAACTTGTATGTTTGAGAAATAAAAGAAAATATTTGAAAGTCATGCGTCAACACTCATTGGGCAGCGCGGCGAACACTTCCTTACACACTTGCCCTAAAATCCTATCATAAATGGGAGGAGGCCTGTGTCCAGCCTTGGGACGTAAGTATATAGGCTGTAACTTTATTTTACTAAATTCGTACAAAAATCTCAAATTCATATCTCACACAGTGGTAATAATAATTGCCAGTGCGGGGTATCGACTCACCCCAGTTTCAAAGAATATAATTACATTATAACTACATACCAGCGTGATGTAATAAGCACATTTTTCAAGTCTGCATGTGCATCAAAAAACCTATGTCTAAAAGGCTCAAACACAAACAAAGAATCACGAGAAATGAATATTTTTTTATTTTTTTTAAAAAAAACCAACAGCGATTTAACAATTTTAAGGACTTAAAGTATACAGCTTAAATGTAAGGCCTATTAAAGGTTTTTTTCAGTTATATAAACAAATATATAACTGAAAAAACCTTTAATAGGCACAATAATATAATAATTGTACAAAATGGTATGGCACGTATTTATGTTATAAATATTAATTAATTATTAAATAAAAAACACGGGGAGCAACGTTAGAGGTGAAATTACAATCGATGTTTCTTCAACGTGTTATTGCAATAAATGCATTGAGTAGTTGGTAGTTTACTGTTATCGCCAATCAGCGGTCAAGCGTGGCAATTAGGTGAGGAATATTCTCCTTAGAACGTAGTCCTTTTTTCGGTTTCCCCACACTGCGATAACGGTTCAAGATGAGATTCGTACTTCCTTCAGAGAGGCCCTTGAATCACATCTAGCCCCCCCCCCCCTATTTAGAGGTGCCTCACTCCAAAACCACGGGCTGGTGTGCCTCGGAACACATCGCCAAGCCGCCGGCAGAATCGTTGCACTCAATAACTCCTGAGTTCTCGCTCACGAGTCTCTTTCGATGAAGCTGTAAAGGCCGCAGGGCTATCAGCATACACTTTCAGAAAAAAAGTGGTAGAACTAAGCTGCTATACTATAGTTATGGCTTGACCGGTGAAGGACCACGCTCTCACAGGATACCAGCATTAAGAGGATAGAGTAAGTCAGCTCAAATTCTAATTTCGTCCCCACTTGCCCGCGCATCGTATGCTATGTACCGACATGTTTGTAATCACTAATACTGTAAGTAGAAAGGTCGTTAGGCACTTATTTCATTAGTTTTATCATATTTATGCCTGTTTCTTAACGCCAAGCCAGCCGCTTCTTATTTTTATCACGGTTATTTCCCATTTTAATTTTACGTCGTACCGTCGCGTAATGTATATTCTGATCGTAAGCGACACAACCTCCCCGTTCAACGGCCGAGGCGAAGTGACCGCGCTGCAGGAATCACGCTTCAAAAGGCCGATAGTTTAGGTAATTTCTTTTTACAGTGAAAATAATGGTATTTTAAAAAAAGTAAATAACATAAGCACTGCTTTATAGTTAGTTCAGTTAGTATGCAAAGTTTCATGATCTTATTTAAAGTATTTTATGAATAATACCGATTTGTTGTTTATTTTGGAGGTAACTTTGGATTTTTTTTCTATCGAGAAAATTTTACGAAATTGTTTTTTTCGTCTAACATAATCCTTAACATTAATCCTCAACTTTACCATATATTTATTTCAAAATTAATGCTGCAATATTTTCGGCATAACGAAGGATCTTGCTAAGCCATTTGAGATTATATTTCCCCTTAAATTCATGCTGCTGTGTTTCATATGGTGAGTTTAGAGAACTGAAGACCTTTACTGGAAATAAGGCATTCTACCTTGGTCATTGGAGATGACAACGCATCTACATTTTTATTCCTAATTGAGGATAGATGTAGATGTTTATAGGTCACAGTGTCCATTTACCGTCAAGAGACTATATGCTCGTTTGTTACCCTTATTCTATTCTATCCTATAATTTTTTTCATAAACCTTACCCTTAACGACTTGAAAATAGCTTGTTATAGTGAAGCCGAAATTATACTCGCTAATAAACTGCTGACATTTATGCTTAGTTTCGATTGACTATTAATCATAATGTGATGTCAGATCGTTCTAATCGTAGTTAGCTAAGATTCTATAATAAGTGGAGCCGCTGACTTAAACTGTGCCAGATATGGCTCTTTGTTTTAGTTATAAAACTTAACATAGCATTCAATACCTTTAGGTTTTATTCTTTGTGTAAAAGTCATTATTACAAAAATAAAAAATATATTAGCTAAATATTACTTATTTTTTAATTTTATTTTGTAATTGAATTTGAATATTGTTAATAATGAGACAAAATCTTTTAACACACATATCATTATTGTTACTATTAGAGGCTATCAAGAGCCCACAGCTGATCATAAGCTTTCCCAATAGATTGGATCACAGAATATCACCGATAATTGCCATAGTTGCCACGCTCAGCATGCACAGCTTTTTATTTTTTATACACATAGTGGATGCTGATGTGTAGATGACTAATATTAAGTATTTATTTATTATTATTAATTTAGGATGACAAAGAATCATATACATAATACATAAACTCGTGTTTTTTATCCATGCTTATGAAAAAAAAAAAACAAAAATAAGAAAAACTTGAGTCCAATTCTTCAATTTTGCCGAATTTAATATATAAAATAATCATATAAATAATAGTAAATGTTCTTGTTTTATTATGTCGCGTTCTAGTTTATTTTTATGTTTTTTTGTTTGTTAATTATTATCAATGGTTTTTTGTAATTTTAATCTATATTGTAGTTAATAATACTTAATGTTTTTAAATTTATATCATTTTGTACACCAGAAATGGTTAATGTGTTGTACTATATTTTTTCTTTATAACAACTGTAAAACACACACATTATGCAAAATAATCAAATAAATAAATAAATTTAAAAGGAGGGGATTTACTCCGTCGACTGTTTTTTTTTCTTTATTTACATATTTATATCTTTATTTGTTTAGTTTTTTTTTTGCATTGATAT
The DNA here is from genome assembly GCA_036936625.1 of Parnassius smintheus behrii. NCBI lineage: Eukaryota > Metazoa > Arthropoda > Insecta > Lepidoptera > Papilionidae > Parnassius > Parnassius smintheus. The sequence goes on along the minus strand of JAUPFT010000019.1, from coordinate 38,100,134 downwards.
CTTTGCCAATTGTGAGCCGATGTTGTTTTTTTTTTAATAGCCTATACTTTAAGGGTGGTTCCCATATAAATTTGGAGTCAAAATTCCAGCCTTGAATTTGACAAAATAGGGGATGAATTTTTAATGCAATTATTTCGATGATATTAAGATTCTGACATTCCTTAGTTCACTAAAAATATTAAATAAAGTGGAAAAAGCCGATTTCATAGAAAAAAAAATACTTTCTGAATTAGGGGTTTTAATACTTCCATACAATATGTCTTAAACACATACTTCAGAAAGTGAAACTATAGTTAGTTTAGGCTTGACCGGGGAAGGACCACGCTCTCGCAGAATACCAGCGTAAAATAGCAGTCCACTACTGCTGTGTTTCGTATGGTTAGTGTAGCTGGATCTCTACACTAACCATACGAACCTTTTTTACTGGAAACACCTCTGTATTTTGATTCTTAATCTAGGATAAATTGTAGATGTCTATGGGTCACAGCACTCAGATTCTGTTACCATGAGGTGGACTAGTTATCTGTTAGTGATCGTGTAACTTTTTAAAAAAATGATCGATAGAGATCATATTTAGGTACCGTGAGTTTGCACTGCCGCGATTTTCATAAAATTCGTTTTCCGTCAATGTATCAAAAAGCGTTTGTATAGTCAAAGAACATTTTGCAGTGAAATATGCTTGACAGTTTATTGTACGTTACATATTTTAACTATATTATATCTTTATAATATCTACAGAAATAAAATGTTTGAAAACAAATTCGTAGAAATATTGTCATTGTGAAAGATGAGTTTGAATATCTTTTAAAAATTTTACACAGTTTTTGTGAGTGCGAACGCCACAATCAACAAAACATGTAGTGTGATTTATTTTAGGCGATTTGTTTCAAAACATTACGTCTTGGATGTTTCTCAGTGCAAACGTACTGTTATTATTCACACAACATATATGTTTTATCGAAACTATAGCTAATAGTTATGCTAGGACCTAATAAGTGGCGCCTCAGTCAATTTATTTTATATTTATGGACTCAAAGGACCTATATCATTTTAGTCCACAAATATAAACTAAATTGGTCATCACGGTATAGCGCCAAAAAAGAAAATCATAAATTCTGGATCCTATTGGTGGCGCTGTAATCGTGTAACCCATAGAATACTATAATACATTATGGTATTCTAAGGTGTATCCCCATAACATCCCGTGGGTGTCGAAAAAGGCAACCGCATCTTCCTAATAACGAGTAAAAATAAAAACTGCGGTTGCCAACCCGCTCGTTAAGCGTAGCAACTATGGTAAATATCTCTCCAATGGGACCAGCAGTGGATTTTAATAGGCTATAACGGTAACGGTGTTGGTGGTGTTATGATTGATTTAAGTAATCATATTTTTTTTAAATTTAAACTATAAGTACGGCGTGAATTCGGAGTAAAATCCATTACGCCTACCGGACTACGGATTACGATCTACCGGAAAGGGTAGTACCAATGTCAGGCGGGACATAGCCTAGTAAGTAGTCTATAAATTAAAAATTGAAAACATAATTTGCCGCCACAACTGATAGAAATGACAGTTAACATTTCCAATTGTCAGTGGGAGTGACATCTATCAAGCAACTTACAAGTGACTTTGCCAATAAGGTACCGCTTTCGAACTGCATTTCCCACGCCCACAATGCCCGTGGGTTTCTAATTCAGTTAAAATAGTACGTGCTGTCAGACACGCCCGCGGTCACGCACTTACATATGGTCATGCGCTCATTTTTGTAAGCGTTTATAAAGAAATACAATATGATCTATTTGGTCGTGAGCTTTTGCACACGACGTGTCATGCGCGTCGTTCAACAACGATATGTTTTCGTTACGAAAAAAACTATGTGTTCTTAATAACTTGAAAATAGTGATCAAATTCCAATAAATTCCTTCTTTTAAGGCAGTGAATCTATCGTTGGTGATAGCGTAGGGTTTATACACCTGATGTAGACGTATTAGGTAGGCGAGCGTGCGTTCTATTGGGAAACAGGCCTAGAGAGTGGGCTTCTCGTGAATTATTTTGGATTTGTTTTCAGAAATGGAAGTGCGTTGGCATTGAGGGGCTGTTTTAGAAAGGAGTCACATTGAGTTTTACCTTCAAGTTAATGGTAAAGATGATAAGAGGGTAGAAATGATTATGACTATTTTAAAAAAAAGAATTTATTTATTTCTCTTAGAACATGCTTTGTTATTATTACATAACCAACCAGTAAGTGTTGCTAGTGATGAGATAGTATATTAGATATTTAGATCTGAGACGTGGTCCTACACTGCTGCCTGTATGAGGAAGCTCAAGGTCATTCTGCGAGCTGAGAGGGCAATGTTCGGAGTTCCTCAGCCCGATTAACTTAGAAATGGGCATATCCAAAAAGAACCAGAGTAGCCGACATAGGACAAAGGATCAGTCCACTGAAGTGGTCGGCCATATAGCTCGAAGAACCGACAACTGATCGGGAAGAAAGGTCTGGAGTGGCAGCCTCGTACCGGTAGGCGAAGTGTAGAGTGGCCTTTCACTAGATACAGTGAAGACCTGGTAAAAGATGCATAAAGTCGATGGAAGCAGGAGCCTCTGAACCATATTTGTGGCATTTCTTGGCATATATAGGCCAACCTATGTTCAGCAGTGGACTTGTGATGGGCTGAAATGATTATAATGATGATGATATATCCTATTAAGTCAAACCTCAAAAAACGATTTCGATATCTCTCTCCTTGTCATGATAGGGTTCTTCGATCTTACTTTAATAACAAGAATTACATTCCTGCTCATCTCACCGGGTTCTATGGTAACTCCTTCACTGTGCAGGCTGCACTTCTCTGGAATTCCTTGCCTGATGATATCAGAAAAGCGCCTAACAAATACTCCTTTAAAAATATGGTACGCGAGTATTTCCTGAAGAATCATTAGAATTACGATGTAGTAATATAGTTAAATAGCCGTATTTATATGTATCTATCCGTATATATACGTGTATGTATGTATGTTTATTAGCGTGTAAATGTATACGAATATATATATATATAATACATATATATATATATATATATATATATATATATATATATATATATATATATATATATATAATACATTAATTTTACTTTACCTTTTTTTCTTTTTTTAATTGCTACACCTACGACAAACTCTCACCACTCAATGGGTTGTATCTTCTTTCTTTTTGTCTTTGTATCCTTATTTTTTCTAAGGGGGTGCAATAAAGTTTTTAAAATAAAAAAATAAATAAAAAATAAGTATAAATAAATAAATATAAAAAGTATTAATTTCCCTGGGGTTATTTGTAGTAGTTCGGCTGCTGCACGAATGGGATAATCGGTTGGGTAAAAAACATTTTCGTATCGTCATCATCATTTCATTACAGACTTAGAGTTTACATATTATGTATATAAGCATTTCACCCTATCAAAAGTTTACTGTTGAATATAGGCCTCACCCAGTTGCCTCATAGATAGTTGCCATGCTTGCGGGGCGGGTTAGCAAATGCAGTTTTTATTACTTATACTTTTGCTTTTAATATCAGCATAGGTAACGCTGATGTGCTTCGTATGGCGAATAACGAGGCCAGGAGACCCTCTCTACTGGTAAAGAGTCATTCTATGTAGAACCCAAATGGTTACAACGTACATTTTTGATTCATTATTAAAAAACATCGTAACAAAACAAGAATATCTTAAAGACTTTTTTGTACAAAGCCACTGCTTGTCTCGTTTTTAGGGTTCCGTAGTCAACTAGGAACCCTTATAGTTTCGCCATGTCTGTCTGTCCGTCTGTCCGTCCTCGCTTAATCTCTGTGACCGTTAGCACGAGAAAGCTGAAATTTGGTACCAATATGTGTATCAATCACGCCGACAAAGTGGTAAAATAAAAATTGAAAAAAAATGTTTTATTAGGGTAGCCCCCCTATACGTATAGTGGGAAGTGATTTTTTTTAATTTCAACCCTAACGTGTGATATATTGTTGGAAAGGTATTTTAAAATGAATAGGGGTTTACTGAAATCATTTTTGATAATGTCAATAATCCTCCCTCTAACTTTTGAACCAAAAGTTTAGAAAATATCAAAAAAATCTGAAAGGTAGAACTTTATAAGGACTTTCTAGGAAAATCATTTTGAACGTGGATGGAAACAACAGTACCCACTACCGGGAGCAGTTGCAGGAGCGCGGAGCGCTGCTGGAGCGCGAACATAATGGATACCCACCTTTAAACTCATAAGTGGGAACACTTATTGTGACGGACGGGAAACTACGGAACCCTACACTGAGCGTGGCCCGACACGCTCTTGGCCGGTTTTTAATTATTTCACTTCAATGCCGGGTTGCTCTATTTAAATACGATTAGTTTTTTTACGGGCTGTTTTGCGGTAAATAAATTGCATGAAAACTCCTTATTTAAAAAGAAATACCAATTTAACTATTTAAATTGTTAATAGATTTTTTTTATTTTGGTCACCCTAAGTTGTTGAATGAATAGTCTTTACATCTTTACGTGCACCTCGAGTATAATAAAACGCATCGTTACGTAGAACGAAACGTTTCTTGAATATAGGAATCAGATATAACAGGCTTAAAAACTTACGAGTGTTTTAAGTTGTTATTTGAAATGTTTGCTCTGACGTCGATTACCATCATCATTACAGCCCTTCACAAGTCCACCGCTGAACATAGGCTTTCTCCAAGTAATGCCACAAGCACGTTTCGGAGCCACCTGCTTCAATCGATTCCCCGCATATTTTTCCAGGTCGCCACATCATCTATTGGGAGCCCTCCCTACACTTCACTTACCGTTACCAAAAAAAGAAGAAAGAAAGAAAGAGATATTTATTTGGCCATTTCTTAACAAATTAGCACTAAATACTCAAAACAAACATTTTGTATAGGTAATGTTATAACTAGATTTAAGTATAATCTTACAATGAAAAATAAATCATTTTGACAAAGCAGATGGGTACAAAATACGTATAACAAAGTGTATACATATAACTAACTAAAAAACCTTTTTATTGGGAAATGGGCCAAATAGGACTGTCACTCAGGAAACGCTAAGATGTGTCATCCTAGACCTGATTTTCAGTGGCAACCTTAAGTACATTTAATACACACACTCATATAATATATACATCATACATATATATGTATATATATACGTACATGTACATTATATATATATATATATATATATATATATATATATATATATATATATATATATATATATATATATACATACACGTATATACACACACACAGGCACGGGTACATATATTCATATATACGGGGAACATATGATACACACTTACTTATTATACTTATTCAGATTTATCATATAAGTACATACACAATTTAGTTTTGAACAACATACAAACATACGTTTTGAATATTCTTTTTTATATTTACTTTTGGGCCACAACTGCCTTATATTTGTGGTGCTGTACCGGATGTTTATGAATGTTCTTATTGTTTGTATTTTCAATGACTTGACATGTTTTCATTGCATAACTAGTACCGAGAATGTAAAAATAATTTTAAATTCCACAGAATACATAACTGTACAGGCACCGGCACAAGGTTGCCATTAAAGAAATTTTCTTCCCCATAGGTTGTCGGTAGTACTTCGAGCTATATGGCTGGCTAATTGACCTTTTAGCTCACTGATCCGTTACACTAGTTCTACTGTTAATATCCTCATTTCTAAGTTTATTTCGCTGAGATAATCCGAGCATAGCCTTCTCCATAGCTTGCTGAACAACTTTCTCCTTAGCTTGAAAACCTCTTCCAATGCAGCGACGAAGAGTTTCGGGAATACAACGTCACCCTGTCTTACACCTCTCTGCAGTTGGATTGGTTCTGTACTCGAATGACCATCGTAGCCTTATGTATTAACACTTCAGCAGATATACCGACAGTTAACTTGCCACCGCTGAAGGGTCTGGAACCACTCCAAATTTCGATGGAATCAAAGGCTTTATCATAGACCACATACGCAAGACAAAGTGGTAGATTTTACACTTCGGCCTTATATAGGCTTATGTACAATTTGCCGAGGAGTATGTAGGTAGTCTGTGTACAAGAGTCTTTTCAGAAACCGGATTGTTCGGGAAGCTTGAAGTCGTTGAGTCTCCGTGCGAGACGATTCGTAATGACTCTCGAAAACAGCGCGTAGACGTGGCTCTGAAGGGAAATCGGTCGGTAGTTCTACAACGGAGCGTTGTCGCCTTTCTTGAAATATCACCATGGAAAACTAACCCGCTAGCCAAGCTGCCACGCTTAGGTAACCGCAGTTTTTTATTGTAACTTTACTGTTGGCAGAAAACGGGTAGCAGCACCCATCTCTTTCCTCAGTTTCGCTTTGATGCGTCTTACGACATCCACAGAAAGATATTCTTACATCGTCTATAAACACGTCTAAACTCGATATGAAAACCAATTCATTAAAACGAAACTAATATTGAAATGAGGTCAAATGGACTGCAACAAACAAAAATGCGTAGTTCAAACGTGTTTTCTTTAAGAAAAACTCGGTTGCCTCCAGTGATTTCAAGTAAATAGATACAACATATTAAGTATAGGTACATTTGAAATAATAAAAGGGACAACTTAGAGAAGCTTAAATATTTTGATAATATTCAAGAAGCCTTAATAATTTTATGTTGCTGATTGGTAATTGGATAATCTACTCCTATTATGATGGCACATTTTCGTGGCAATATTATAACAATACACTATAAGGAAATAATATTTTGGAGATGAAGAGCGAAGAGGAGTGATGATAAGGCGAAGCAACCTTACCATATCCTCCACGATTCTAGTGGTGAGCCGCGGAGAAGAGAAGTTTTCGTATTACGAGGCGCTGCTCTATACTCTCAGCCGGAACTTGATCGAAAGCTGAGTCATAGTCGAGATCCGGGGTCGGGAAGTACCATGCATTTAAGTGCTCGATTTTCCTGGCCTTATGAGCTTCTTTAAATAGACTAGGGAATTCGTTACGTAGATGCGATGGAAATTTGTAGGAGGGTGAGTCTCATCTGAGGAGTTATCCTCTACTGAGGAGGGTCCACCACTAGGTGACTGGTACTGATAGAGACGCGGGTGTACGCGGAAAAACTTCCTAGCACCTGCTAATATTTGGCGAAGGTATAGCACCAAGCTAGCGAATCTATTTTTGCCCCTACGAGCTGAGCGTGCGAAGACCTCACGAAAAAAATAGTCGTAAATACATACGTCAAAAATAGTCAAATATGTAATTTGCATATAGGCTAGGGTATATTGTAAGACAATTATGTCAGTGAATTATATTTAAATTGTAAATTCTATAATAATATTTTATTCCTATTATAGGCCAGTACATCCGAACTAGTGGTAGGTGGTGATCTAGTGATAAAGTTATACATGGTAAACTCTTTGCTTAACAAAACCTATGATACCCAAAAATAATGATTTCTTATATTTACGCGAACACTACACATTGATTAAAACTACTTTTACGGATTTCATCGCGTTTAATTTTAACACATAAACATAAACACTCACGCCTGTCACCCAGAGGGGTAGGCAGAGACTACGGACTTCCATTTGGCACGATCCTGACATACCGCTTTCGCCTCCTTTACATCCATATATCTACGCATACATGCTCGTCGGTTAAGGGTACTTCTAACGTGGCCCATTTTCAAAATATCGCCAATTTGGTCGATAAACTTTTTCCTAGGGCGTCCCTTCCCGACTCGGCCGTTCACATCTGCCATATAAATTTGCTTTGTCACTCTTTCCTCATTCATTCTTTCCACATGACCAAACCACCGAAGCATTCCTTTCTTAATCCTGGTCACAACATCATCTTGCATACCACATTTATCTCTTATCACGCAATTTCTCACCCTGTCATTCAGATTCAACCCTAGCATATTCCTTAAAGACCGCATTTCTACAGCATTTATTCTACTTTCGTGCTTCTTCTGCCACACCCAACTTTCACTACCATACATTAAAGTAGGGACTAATACAGCATTATGAATTACCATACGTGCCTGTTTTGACACATTCTGGTTCTTCATAATAGAGTGTAGTGCCCCATTCACTCTATTCCCTGCATTTACTCGTCGTTCTATATCATTATCATATCTACCATCCCTGCTAAATACAGATCCCAAATACACAAACTCATCCACTTGATCAATTAACTCTCCTTCTATTCTTATTTCACATACCGTTTTGCTTTCTTCTCTTTCAAAAACCATCACTTTCGTCTTACATGCGTTCACTTTCATTCCCCTTTCTTTTAATTCCCAGTTCATTAATGTAACCATCATTTGCAACTCAGCCGCCGATGACGCAAATATGACTTGATCATCGGCATACAAAAGGCATTTGACGGTTAACTCGCCCATTCTTAACCCACATTCTTCATTTTTCAAAGTTTGCAGACACCGGTACATAAATAGGTTGAACAGCCATGGGGAAGCTACACAGCCCTGTCTGACACCTTTTTGGATGCCAAACCAGTCCGAGTAGACCCCATTGATCCTGACACAAGCACTAGAGTCCCTATAAAGAGACCTTAATGCCTGTATCAAACCAGCGCTCAACCCATATGAGTTCAGTGTTTGCCATAACACATTCCTGTACACTCTGTCATAAGCCTTTTCCAAGTCCATGAATGCACAAAAAACTTTCTGGTTTTTGGCCAAAAACTTCTGCGCAATCATGCGCATGGAAAAGACTTGATCTGAACACCCCATTCCCTTTCTAAAACCCGCTTGCACACCCCAAATTTTTCCATCAGTTTCTTTCATAACTCTTTCAATTAACACCTTAGCATACATTGAATAAAACTAAATTTACGGATTTTATCGCGTTTATTTCACTACTTTTACTTATTTTCAATTCCCGACGTTTCGGGTGCTTTACAGCAACCATGGTCACGGGGGGGGGGGGGACTGAGATGTTTGACGTCCCAATGTCATAGTTAGTCCGGGTTGCTGCAAAGCACCCGAAACGTCGGGAATTAAAAATAAGTAAAAGTAGTGAAATAAACGCGATAAAATCCGTAAATTTAGTTTTATTCAATGTGTAGTGTTCGCGTAATTTTAAGAAATCATTACCTTAGCATACAGTTTACCCACAATACTAAGCAAGCTGATACCGCGGTAGTTTTTGCAGTCCTGCTGTGACCCTTTTCCTCTATATATTGGTACTATAACTGCTTAACACCAGTCATCCGGTACCCGTTTTAATTCCCAACATAAATTAAACAAGGCCAGTACAGCAGGCCTGCCACCACTCCCTCTCCAGCCCTTAACATCTCGAGTGATACTCTATCATATCCAGCTGCCTTACCTGCTTTCATGCTTTTCATTGCTTTCATTATTTCATCTACACTTATCTCCTCTTTAATTTTAAATGATTTTTAATTCCCGACGTTACCGACGTCGGACGTCCCCGTGACCATGGGTGCTAGAAGGCACCCGAAACGTCGGGAATTAAAAATCATCTAAAATTAAACGCGATAAAATCCGTAAAAGTAGTTTTAATCAAGACTCATACACTCTTACCTTGAAGGCACCCAATTTGTAATTGGACTGTATAGACAGATGCCGATAAAATATTTCACTCCCTTTCTGTATGTATAACGAACGGTGAAGCAAACCGTTTGAATGCGTGGAATATCGATAAAGAAGGTGTGAAGAGTTTTATAGAATGAGATTTGCAAAATAGTACAAAGTCCACCTGATGGTTTGTGTATGATGTGACCCATAGATATTTACATCTATCCTTAATCTATCAGACCTTTTTAACCGGAATCGAGGCACTCCATCTTAGTTCTCAGGGGTGATAACGCATTTGCGTTTTGATTCTTAATTGAGAGTAAATGTGGATGTCTATGGGCCACAGCATCCACTTACCATCAGGTGGACTGTGTGCTCGTTTGTCACCTCATGCTATAAAAAATATCAAAATGCAGATGCGTTGTCATCCCTGTGGTCTAAGACGGAATGCCTCGATTACAGTAAAAAAGGTCCACGTTTCACTATACTCACCATACGAAATGCAGCAGCAAGTTACGAATTTACGCTGGTAGTCTAAGAGATTGTGTTCCCTTTCCGTCCGAGCCAACCCATTTATTCTACAACCATAATGTAGCTGCAGTATGTTTGGTATATTTTTAATATTTTGTATTAATTAAAATTTCCCAAGATGGCAGCTGGAAAACCGTCTTTTACAGGAAACCTCTAAATGTTCACTAAAAAACGAAGAGACACGACAACGAAGAGAAACAAACTTAATTTTTTGACGGTGGCTTAGGATTTCCAGTTACAAACATTTAAATATGCAAACCATAATTCATTGGGAAAGAAATCGTCATAAATTTTATTTATTAAAACGTAATATGTCTAAATATTTAAGGTTTAACCATCTGTCTAAATTTTACATGCCGTTTAACACTGCGTATCACCGTATATGATTTACCGATTATGTTGGGTCGCTCTGAACGAGAAGCGCAGTCCAGTTGGAACTAGGTGAGGGTCAGGATATTTTTCTCACACTAAACGCGACTTGTACCCCGCTAGGCGCCTACTGAGTTGTAAGGTCACATGTACACGGCTTGAAAAGTTATCTGCTTAGAATTTTTTCTAAGAAGTGTTTACAATAATTATATGTATTAAACATAATTAGCACGACACATCTTCTCGTTAGGTGTACCTCAAAACCTCAAAACTAGATTGTACAACCAGTACGTGTTGCCAGTAATGACTTATTGATCCGTGGTTCTTCACTGCTGGCCGTATGACGACGCTCAAGGTCGCTCAGCTAGCTATGGTGAGGGCTATGCTCGGGGTTCTCTGCGTGATATACTTAGAAATGAGGATATCCGCAGTAGAACCAGAGTGGCCGATATAGCCCAACGGATTCGTAAGCTGAAGTGGCAATGGGCCGGCCATATAGCTCGAAAAACCGACAACCAATGGGGAAAAAAGTTTTCGAGTGGCAGCCTCGTACCGGTAGACGTAGTGTAGGGCGACCCCCCACTAGATGGAGTTAAGACCTGGTAAGACATGCAGGAAGTCGATAGATGCTGGTGACTCAGGACCGTGCTTTGCGGCATTCCTTATGGGAGGCCTATGTTCAGCAGTGGACTTGTGAAGGGCTGTAATGATGATGTTTATGGTAATTAGTAAACACACAGTACATATATTTTAAAACTCCCAAAACACCAAGTATTCATGCTCCGACATGGCGCAACGGATCAGTAAGTAAGCTGAAGTAGCAATGGGTCGGCCATATAGCCCGAAGAACCATTCACCATTTACAAGTCTAGAAAAGGATAATAGAGAGAACATTTAATAAAGGAGAAGGTTGTTCGCAGTTACGCACATGAGACAATAATTAATGTGTTTTTGTTAAGTTTAATAATTATCGTTAATCATTGTGTTTTGTAGGACTCTATATGCAAATATGACATCTATAATAACAATGCTTAAATACTTAAGTATAACATTATAAACAGTTAATAAGTAGTACCGTTACAGCCTATCAAAAGTCTACTCCCCATAGATTGTAATAGGGGGGGGGGGGATATTTACCATAGTTGCCACGCTTGATAGGTTGCCAAGCGCAGTTTATAACTTTTTAGTTTTATTAACAAGACGCTGCCGATATATATTTGTTTCTCGTTGATCTAGTGATTGTTGTAGTGCAACTGCTGATTTCTCTCTCGCAGGGTCAAATCTGCGCAGTAGACCTAACCAGTTTCATCATCACTTCAATAATAAGGAAGTCATCGCACAGAACACATACAGGCTGTACTAAATATGCCAGTAATAAATTATGCATAAATAAGTTAGAGTAGCTAGTAGAAAAAAAATTAATTGTGAACGCGGTCTTATTAAAACAAAACCAAAGGGTATCATTTCATGGTTACCGCCGAACATATCGGTAATTGAATCGATATCGCGGGAATCTTAATACAGAAAAACGTCTTTCGTATCCTTTTCTACCAGTTAAGGCGCACAAATAGATATTTTTTATTAATAAGTTTCTTGAGACATAGCGTTATTTATCGTTTAAGCGCCTAATAAGTGTGTTTAGTGTGTGAGAAAAAGCTTTATTAACATTTTTATGAAACACATTAATAGTATCTAAACACAAGCTAAATCAAGCTGTAATTGCGTAATCTACATGAGCTAAAACTAAATAAGTGCATACATATCTGTGACTAGAATTCAGGTAAGCAAAATATTTAATAATTTAAAATAAAATCGTCATCGTCTAAGTCACTGTTGGACATGACAAACTCTCATAGTTAAAAGCATTTGCCTGGAACACCACTTTTGACACTTTCCCGCCTTCGCTGGTCCTTTTTAACCCGAGCCTTTGACGATATAGTTATAGCAATAGATAAAAATAAATTTCCAGATTAAAGATGCCCCACAGCTGGGTACAAGAGTCCTTTTGTTATTTACAGGAAACTTACAACATGATTTTGAAAATTCTGCAACAAAATATAAACAATCAATCTAAGCTTCAACCGTCTTTATATAAACGATTTGATACAAAATAATAGAGCGACAAACGAGTTACTTAATAGTAAGTGGCTATTGCTTGTGGATTGTTTTATTACTTCAGAGGAGAAAATAAATAAGAGGATGCTCAAAGGCTGTAATAACTTTTTTTGCAAACCATACTGACACTGAACGGACCAGAACTGACACAGAGCACTGCAAAAATGGATATTTTTGCAGTGCTCCGTGTCTATGTGTTTCCAATGTCGTAGAGCCATATTGCAACTATATTATACTTGTAGCGAGACTTGATAGACTCAACCGTGGAAGGACCACTCTCACACAGAATAACAGCGTAACATAGCAGTTTAACGCTGCTATGTTTCATATGTTGAGTGTGGATAACCGGTGGCTCTTTTTACTGAAAACGACGCATTCCATCTTAGTCCTACGTGACAACGCGTCAACATTTTGATTAATAATTGAAGATAAATATCTATGGACCACAGCATCCACTTACCATCATGTGGACTGTGTGCTCGTTTGTCACCCCCATTCTATAAAAAAATATCCCATTTGGATTAATAGACAGAAAAGATCCTAATAATTGGAATTGATTTGTCAGAAAACGTATTCACATTTCGCCGAAGTATATGTTGAAAATCCGCAAAGCGTGATTATTTATAATAAGTCTTCTTCTGGGTAAATAAACAACCAATTAATGCTATAACATGTTAACAAGTCATTAGTCAGATCAGGCCACATATAGTCGTCCGTATAGCTAGTCTTTATTTTTTTGCATGTTGGAATTTATTGCGTTATACATTAAATACCAAATATCTTACCATACTAATAAATATATGTAAGTCAATTAATTTTAAATAAACGTGCCACATAAATTAAAGTTTTTGGACATTGGAAATGTGTGAACATTATGCATTCACTCACGACTGAGATCATTTAAGTAGTCAGCTTGAATTTCCATCTTCCACTATGCCATAATTATAAAGTACTATGTATATATGTTACTATGTACAGAACAAAGAAAACAAATTAGCAGGCTATCGTTATCCTCTTTCATGATCGTGAATTAAAGATATGATGTGAAGTAGTAAAATAATGTCCTCCAGACCGAATTTCAGTTACAGCGTCTTTACGGAGATTAGCCATCCGTGCGGGACAGAATTATTATCTACGAGTGGGTCCATGCACAGGTGCACTCTCTATTCCCTTATCTCATTGTCTGATGGAACCACAACCCGAAACTTACGGAAAAAGATCAGGCTTTACGTGCTTTCCGAGGCACGGGGGTGAAACACCGCTAACTTACGTAACCGTGCTGCTGTCAGTAAAACCAAATAACTGATATTGGCCTGACCTAGGATTTGAATCCGGGACCTCATTATTAGCAATCGTGCTTGAGACCATTACAGCAACGAGGCAGTCCAAGTGTAGTAGGCACTAGTTTAGCAGACAAGTCTGCAGATAACGGTGGTGATCTCTTTCTTAGTCGGAAAATTTTCTGAAGTGACCGATCAGTCTACTCTTTATGTTTTTTATAGAATAAAAGTGGGTTCGTTAACATCTAGATCTATTCTCGATTGAAAATCAAAATGCGTTGTCACCCTTAAGGAATAAGATGGAATGCCTCGTTTCCAGTAAAAACGGTATCTGGTTCTCCACACTCGACATACGAAATACGGCAGAATTAAGCTGCTGTTTCACGCTGGTATTCTGTGAGGGCATGGTCCTTCCCCGGTTGAGTCAACAAATTCGTGGTACAACAATAATACCTATAGCTGCAGCATGGCTCTACCACGTAATATTTTCTCATTCTTTGTTAGCCTTTCTTAATAATATAGGCTTTGTAAAGGATAAGGCACTTGAGAGTAATATGGTCACCTTAAGCTTTGCCGCTCTATAAAACCGAAACTATGCTATCGGTTATAGCTAAGAACCATCCATGTGATTCCATAAGTTCCCCATAATTTTTTTATCAAAATCAGTCAAGCTGTTTAAGAGGAAAAGAATTACGAATAAACACACACAAACATACACCGGAATTTTATGTAGCTTATATATATATGTAACTAATATATTTAAAAAAATTAGCAAACAAGCTTTGGCAATAATTAGGAACACTGAAAATTTAACCTAAAAATATTAATGACATTACACAATACTAGACTCGACTGTATGTCAACTGTCAAAATAGAGTCGATGAAGCGGCGCCCGTTTAGTCCTTTAATGTTTGATTAACTGATGTAGCTCTTCATCAGTCAATTGATCAACAGTTGATCGGATTACAGAGTCATCTATGCAAAGGCTGTAGTTTTTGAGTTATAAGAAAGTGACCACATTAACCGGATGACCATATGACCCTCCCGTGCTATAGTTACTGCCATAGAATACATAATAGAACGGGGGAGTGGGCGGAGCCCGCGTAGCCACTAAAATGTCCCTAACGTCAATTCAAGTTCACTTCACAAGTATAAATGTCAACACAAGATGTGTTTTGACGTTACAATCGTTTCCAAATTTCGCATGCAAATTATTTAGAAAATGCCAAATTGCACCCTATTTACAAATAAATATGTATTAAAATTTAATGATGATTTTGAACATTAATCAAAAGTCTAAAATGTGTAAATTTACTTAGTCCGTCAACATAGCCAATCGGGTTTGGCGACGCCAATCCTCGTATAATATAAAGTTGACAGCCACTCTATTGTGTATTATAGTATTCTATGGGTACTACCGATAACTGTACTATGTATTGCTTCAACAGTTGCATGTAAACACACCACGATTGTAAAGCATTTACTCCTATAAAATATTTTAAAGACTTGGAATACTAAACAACACTAACGTAAGCTCGCACTTCTATGAAAAATATAATTCAATGTGCTATTAATAATTTTCCTTGTTTTATAAACACGTATTAATTAGATAAACAGTTCGCAAGTTCAATTTAAATGTATCAATTTTGTATGACGTCTCTGCAACGAATGCTTTTGACTCATCGCGTTACCATTTTGTATTCTAATGATGTCACAGAACGTAAAAAATATTTTACGTATGTTAATTTATGATTATGATTACTCTTTTTATATGTTTTGTTGTTTTTAAATTCCCGCTATGAAAGTCATGGATGTTCAAAAAGTGGGGAAGTTATCGTTTTCACTCCGGTTTTTGAAAATCGAGTTCTCATCAGATCTCGACGTTTTGAGGTCCTAGGAAGCTATTTTGGCTATTTTTACGATGATGTCCGTATGTCTGTATGTACGTATGTGTGTCTGTATAAACATCTCATCATCATCAACATTGCAACGGAGTGACCGATCGAAAAGCGGTTTTCGGCATCTAAAAAATTATATTACTGTGACTTAGATTGAATTAAGACCGAATTGTTATTGTTGATTCTGAGAAAACCTCAAAAATTCGAGAATTTTTAATTTTAAAAAAGTAGTTTTCTTAAAATTACTTCCTTGTTAATAAAACAAATTCTATAATCTAATCAGCTCTTTTATTCAAAAAACGACGTCGATTGCCGCATCCGCATCCGCAACCGCATCAAAATCCTATAGTTCGAGAGATATCGTTGACGAAAGAAATCTCAAAAGTGTTTTTACAAAATAACTAATACAAAATAACTATATAACGTGAAATCTTTTTTTTGTAATAGAATTTTTGTTAAGCTAAAAAAATTGCGTCGGTTGCCATAAATCGCATCAAAATTTGGTTGATTAGTTCGTGAAATATTTAATTTTGAAAAAATAATAAACAGTGGTTTCTCAAAATTTTGGTACGTTTTTAACGTCAAAATAAGTGGAATTTGGAGCGCTTTGATAGTGAAATTAGCGGAACGTTCCAGGCATGGCCTACAGGGTCAATCAGTTTTTTTTTGTTTGCTTTTGAGGAATAAATCGTTACAGCCTATTAAAGTCCACTGCTGAACATAGGCCTCCCCCATAGATGCCTCATACGGGGGTATTCGCCATTGTTGCCACCCTGGCAACCGCAATATTTGATTTTTAGTTGTTATAGTTTGTATAGTTGTTATTACAGATTCGATTTAAAATCTCTTCATTTTTGTGTTGGTTGAGCAAAGTAACACATCAGTCGACGCGTGTTTGCAAGTTCGATTCACTCAATTCTTGAGGTACACATCGTTCAAGTTTTTTTTTTTTACTTTCCCAATTTGCTTCAAGTGGATTAATACAGTTTTATCACTTATCCCGAAACCTGCAGCTATCTCTGAAGTGCTTTGTGATGGTTCCGCTTCCACAATAGCCTTTAATTCTTCATTTTCCACTTAGGTCTCCGGCCGTCCACGGGGTTGGTTCTGAAGGACGAAATTTCCAGAACGAAAACGTTGAAACCAAAAACGTACCGTGCTTTCCTTTGCGACACCAGCGCCGTACACATAATTAATCCTTCGAGCTGTTTCTGCAGCACTGGTGCCACGGTAGACCTTGTACTCGTAAATACACCGATATTTGATGTTTTCCATTGTGCCATAATAAGCGTCGTCAAAGAAAAAAATAATGAGGAAAAAACAAATGTATGACTGTTTTCAAGACTCAAAATTACCAGCTAAATGAATTTATAAATTTGAATTTGGAATTCTTAACCAAAGAGGAGATATTTCAGATCAATGTGAGCAGTACGACAAAACGCTCTATTCATATGTAAGAACCCAATAATATATTTTTATAGTATACCTTATGTGTAATTTATTTAAAAATTTAAATTGTCATTTAGTTCGAAAAATCCGCCTCCTAAAATCTACCTCTACCAAACTGCCCTTCCCATACCAATACCAAAGCTTCAACGTCAACAATTATGAACTTGTTAATGTTGGTTTAGTCATGTCCTAAGCCCATGTCGTTTAAATTACGTTTTATGCGTGGGTTTTAAATAATGCCTCAGAATTAAGTGCCGTAATAAAAACATATTTTGCGAAAAAATATTCCCGCGTAAACGAAATTGATGACGAAGTTGTCAGACACATTATTTAAGTGTCGAATCAATTTTATTGACCACCCGTGAAGATATCGCTTACATCAACTTATGGACGAAAATCGGCTCTTATTTCATGTTGGAATTCAAATTTATGATGTTTTACTTGGGTTTTCTTGTACACTTATTTCTGCATTGGTGAATAAACGGTATAGTATAATATTGTCATGTTTCTTTTTCACACATCACCTCAAAACTCATTATTGTCCGATATCTTCTTGAAAGAAGTTTGGAATTTGAAGGTGGCTCCAGTCACGGTATAGTTGAGAAGGGATAGGCTAGCGTGACATGGCCTTATTATGAGAAGAAAATTAAATCATGCAACATGAAGAATGTTGGCTATAAAAGTAGATGGTTATAAGAGTAAAGGAAGACCTGAGAAAAGATATATGGACTGTATTAGGAAGATATGGGTAAGAAAGGAGTGATTGAAGAGATTTCTTTATTTATTACTAGCGATTCGCCTCAGGCGATGATTTTGAGATCTCTACACCATATGCATGCATTATACATATAAACCCTCCTGTTGAATCATTCTGTCTGTCGATGAAAACCGCATCGATAGATAGGATATAGACATATCGATGTAAAGCAGTGCGTTAGTTGCGAATGTGAGTACCAATACAAACCATTAATGGTTTAATGATACAAATTAAGCAAATATGTAAGAATACTTTAAAAAAATAGACGTGTGGCACTCAAAGTGTGTGGCAAAGCTATTGCATAGCATTTTGTATCAACTTATGCAATTATAATTATTTAATATTTATTTTATTTATGCAGTATTTCTTTTTCTTTGATATTAATTCAAGTTACACTTTTTGAGCGTGGTGACCGATAAGAAAACAATTTTTTTTCTTTTATTAAATAAATAAATAATGAATGCACTTTGTTCATTCATATTCAAAACACTTTATACACACATTTTACAAGTACAGCTATTCACTGTTGTACATAAATACCTACAGAGTCGTACAATACGTCTAGTTGCACGCACACAAACACCGTGTCGAAGACTGCCGAAAAGAAACGACGTTAGACAATGCACGGCCTTCAAGCCACACCTCCGTGCCGTGGGAGCGTGAGGTTTTTTCGTTACGGAATTTCTGGATTCGGTCCCAGCGCTCAAGGCCCGCGATAGAAGCTATGCAATAGCTTAAAAATAAATAAATAAAATCCGTTGCGTAGTTTAAAAGATCTAAGCGTACAGACGGCGGGAAGCGACTGTGTTTTTTTATACTGTGTACTATGTAGAGATTTATTTTCCCCACCAAGCTTTCAGCTGACCTGAACTGCCTCCTGGCAACTCAGGCCGAGCCTACTTAAGACATCTCGCAATCTGCCTTAGTTAGGCACACTTCTAATACGGCTACTCGCTGCTTGCGCCCTCTTTTCTCCCAAGGAGGGTCGCGTCCGTTTACGGCTTAGAGATCTCTCGCCAGATCGTTAAGCCAATCCCAAAAGGTGGTGTTTAGTGGGTATAAGTCTCCAAATTGCCCTTAATTGCTTCGTGCGCAAAGAATAGATTTATTTCAGAGACATGGTACAATAAGTTGTTGCATTATTACTTTTGAGTATCATTAACATGAATACTGACTAATAGAGGAGAATGGAAGGGGAAGGTATGATAGAAATTTGGGTAAGGGTAGAAAGAATAAAATCTTTTTTATCAGTCGGTAGAAGTCCACTGCTGCACATGGGCGTTTTTGACTGTAGACAGGATTTGGATTAATCGCCACGTTTGAGTTTGTCAAGCGGATTAGTAATCGCCATACCAGACGTTTCGCACCTTCGACGCTGCGCCCCGTTGTCGGTCAGCCTTTATTAGTATATATTATAATAGCTTGGACTAGTAAAATCTAATATAACGTAAATTGATAAAACGTTTATTTGACCGATTGACGAATTATGTCGTTTATTTGACCGACTGTCAATATTATTTAGACTGTGGTGCGCTAGCCAACCCGTCTGCTAAGATAAGCTATTTAAAAAAAATGCGTTTCTCGCATTAAAAAACTTATGTTCATCAGTGGCAATAGGTGACTTGAAAAGCTAATAACGATGATGGTGATGTCAAACTTTTGGAGAATGTGTGGAAATTATCGTACTAGCTTTTACCCCCATTTCAAAAAGATTATGGGGACCGATAGCGAGAAATTGTCATACACACATTCCACAGATAGGTGATGGTAAGTTGAGCCACCAGTGCAAATGTGCAGGTCCGCCCTCACCAATCCGCCTGCTTGGTGAGTAAAGTGAACCCTATAAACATGCATGCCTTCCGCTTCTCTTCATCTTATTTCCAGCAAGATATTAAAAAGACTACAACGACGACCTGGGAAGAATTTGCTGCAATGCAATAAGTTTTTATATAAAAGTAAGGATGAAAAACGAGCCCACAGTCCATCTAATGGTAAGGGGATGCTGTGGTCCATGAACACCTACATTTATCATCAAATGAAAATGAAGATAAGTTATCATTGATAACTAAAATGGGATGCCTTGTTGCCTTTGTTGAAGCTGGCAGATATTTTGGTAAGCTGATCAGCCTCGTAACACAGCGCGGCAACTCAGCCAGTCTTCATGGCACTCTTCCAACAGACGGCGGCGGTTTAGCAAGTATTTTTTTAATTAATTTAAACTTTACATACGGTATAATTTTGTAAAACACTTTTCCCTTGATTTGTTTATTATCTTAATTAAGTTTTGTAATAACCGGCCAAATTTGCAGAGAAAGTTCAAAATAAGTAATATAGGCAAATGGTGAAGGAAAATTAATTAAGAAAAACCTCGAAGATTCTGTCCTTTTTATCTTTTAAATTGCGTGATAATGCATTATTTTAATTTATTTAACAGCGCACGTACACATTGGTAAGGGTGGCTCGTTATCCAAAAACGTTGTTGGACATTAATGACATTAAATTTGGGATAATTTCAAATAAAAACAGAAGCCTTATTTACTAGTATTTTCAAAAATTGCAATAGCGGTATATGATTATTTATACATTTGAACTTAAGTTTGAAATTTGGTTACTCTTTGAAAAATAACTCTGTAACCTCTTTGAAAAATAACACGACATAAAAATGCATCATATTGTAATATATTGATATATACGAATATATTATATTTCAGATAACGACTTTTTTTAATTGAATGTTCGTGATGTAGGCACGGCTTGCGGCTATTTGCGTGACCTTTAAAAACATTACATGTAATGTCAGATGACCTTGCCTGCTAATAAGGGACATCTTACTTGGTTGGACACTTGAACTCTTGAAGCAAGCCGGCTTGTCGGCGATATATTCATGCTTTAGGTCAAGCTTTCTTTAATGTCACACTTCAAAGGTGGATGACAGATGTGTTTTTTAAATTTAATGTTATCATTTAATTATTATTTATTCTGTGCCGTTACTCACAATTATGTCGTCTAAGGCATAGTCTAAAGCTATGATAAATATTCAAGATGGCGAACACGCGAAAACGTTTGTTTAGGATTGCCTGGAGTATGGTATAAACGAGTAATATCCATATAAGAAGAACATTAGATCCAAATAAAAAAGAACCGCAGAAGAAAAATTATAGACAACTTGAATTGTTTAAAAGCAAGCACTTATCAAAGATGTGATCCAGTAAGATGCTGCTCTCCCTGCGGTCCGCCAGTAGTGTGTGACGACTTTTAGGAAGGGTTCTAGTAATTTGGCCCACCGTAATCTGCACAGGATTTTAATAATCACCCCACGTAGGTTCATGAAGATTATATCCGTGCGGCGCTTAGTTCATAAAACGATATTCCTGTTTTCTACATGGACACTAAAGCAAATAATGTTTTACAATATAATCTCGAGTATATCTACCACGGCCATGTTTGTATGATTTGTTTTGTTCCATAAATATGATTATTTTAAAAATCGGGAACCTTCTGAATATTGCCCTGTTATATGTACCGCCGTTATCGACATAGAGCAAATAATTGGGCAAACATAAAAAATGACAGAAGAAAGTACAGACACAGTCATATTCCTGATTATATTGTATCCCATTTTATATCCCATTTCATGGACTATGAATTTCGCATATGACAGTAGCCTAATGGCAGGGCGCGGACCACGAACTCAAAAAGGTCGTGGGTTTGAATCCGCCATTCGACTACTGGCGTGAACTACTCGTAACACAAGCAATTTAAGCTTACCACGAGTGGTTAAGGGGAATATTAGTAATGTTTGTGGCATTGCTAATATTCTTTAAAAAAAAAGAAAAAAAAGAAAAGAAATGCTCACAACAACAACTTTTAACAAAAGACGACTAATAACAAACTGAATAATGAGTTTCTGTTGTATATTATCGGAAGTCGAATCGTTATTCTTATTTGTGGCATATAATGGCTGTTATTGCCGTGTAGTGGCAGCGTAAGAGAATCCACTACCCTGTATCATCCCGTAGGTGATAAGAGGCGACAGAGGAAAACGGAACAGGATGGACAGCAGCATCTTCCAAGTAACAGCTTTAACAGCGCTTGATACACGTGGTAACTGTGGCACTTATCTCCCTTATGAGACAATCTAAGAAGTGGGCCTATGTATAATATATCTTTTTTAAGCGCTTTAATTAATTCTTAATAATAAAAAATTATGCAACGCTTAATTATCAATATCAATAATATTAACATATATTGGGTTTGTTTATGACTCTGAGTGATGATTTAATCTTCAGCATCATTATTGTAAAAAAATCCAGTTTCAAAGCGCACCTACCAGTTTCTTGAAAGAGCGGTTTACCCACGCGCCCGTGGCTTTTGCATACAACCAGAGAAACCGAAATGAAACAATCTAAATGAGAATCGCTGAACACGTGATAATCCCAATTTTAATATCGATATGAGCCAAAGACATTTTTCTTAATGTTTTTACAAGTGATAATATCTTATGTAAATATTAAAGAAAATATGGTCGTAAATAAACAAGCTATCAGTCTACTTGATTGTAAATTATCTCGCAAGCTAATGCAGTTCATGAAAAACTACAACTAGTAAATCAATAAAAGTCAAAGATATTGTATATAAACTTAAATTTTTCAAACGGTTCTAACTTATATTTCTTAAAGATATTGTATATAAACTTGTATTTTTAATATTTTGATTAAACTACCTAATCAACGGAGTTTCAACAAATTGTCGAGTTGGACAAAGATTCAAACACTGAACCAACAAACAGACATATTGGCCGCTTAGTCATGTATTGCCAAGTTAGGTATTGAATTAATTTAAACACAAAAAAAATAAGAGGAATATTAACTAGGTAGTACCTTTATAATTAAAAAAGTATCTTACAAAACATTTTCGGCTATCAGCTAAATCTTACGCCTAAAATGGCGGACAATTACACTTAATTCGCTGTCACCGATACCCGCAATCAATAGGTACATTATAATATAAAGTAATGATGGACAGTTTCATACATGACTGTGGACGTAGCCGAAATCAAAATAAAATGCGAACATGTTTCGGGGCCATTTTGGCCGTGTGGCATGTCATTTAATCACATAATTCAGTGAACTGTCATGGCGCCCGTATTTGGCGGGAAAGCAATCCGCTTAAACCAAAATGGGCATGAGCCGGGATACCGCTCTTTGGATCTTTATTGCATGACACGATCATTGCATAAGTTTTGCATTTTTATACTAAACAAGTAACGGGTAAGTTTCATTTGAACGTAAAAATGATATAAATTAGGTACTCGAAATTTACAAACCTCTTTATTCAGTGTAATTTTTGGTAATAAAAATACGTGATAAATAAATTATTATAATTATAAGTTAAGCTGCAATTATGTTGTGGTTGTTATATTATAAGTATTTGTCACGTTAAAGGGATAAATAATCCGAAATCTTTTCAAGATTTCATCTTTTCAACATTTTTATTGTACACGGAAAGGGTTTGATAATTATTATAACTTACAAGGGCTGTCGCTTTTGCGTAACTAGACACTTAATTGTAATTATCTAAGACAAACGAGTGCACAGTGCACCTGATGGTAAGTGGATGCTGTGGTCCGTAGTCATCTACATCTATCCTCGATTACGAATCAAAATGCAGATACGTTGTCACCCGTGAGGATTAAGATGGAATGCGTCGTTTCCAGTAAAATGGGTCTCCGGGTAACTAAACTCACCATACAAAACACAGCAGCTTTGAGCTGCGATTTTACGCTGGTATTCTGCGAGCGCGTGGTCCTTCCCCGGTCGAGCTGACACATTCGTCATGCTGCAACTATACTACTAATATTATATATATTGTATATAATAATTATATAATATTATAATAAATTTATAATAAAAAATTATATAATATTATATATAATATCTTCAGCATGGCTCTACCACGTCAAAAAGTGTCTAGTAGTGTAGTATCTAAAATATTTAAATTAATGTAGTGTTTTATTAGAATAGAATATAATAAAATAATATTTTATTCAATATTGATTGTAAATAACCGTGTCGTTGGCGGTACAGTGCAGTAGACTTTTATAGGCTGTACTGGATGGATAGATAAATTAGATGATTACAAATATGTTTATTGAAAGTCATTTTTTTACTTTTAAGTGTTAAAATTTGATTAAAAAAAGTTCGTAAAAAACCTCAGTCCTGGGGAGAACTAGCACGAAACACAGCGGGACATTTTTCTACAGTAACATTAGATAATTTAAATATAGGTTATACAATTATTAAAAATTAACAAAACTACAATTATTAACAAAACTCATTTAAGAGACAACATGGAAGCAATCACCTCATTCCCAGGCTTCGATCAATAAATCGACCGAAGTTCCCAGGGGTTATTAATTATTATATGCCATGTAATTACTTATGTTGTTAAACCTTGCTTATATATATTTTTGGGACTGTTATAGTAGTATATACATTTCCCCATGAATAAATAACTGATTCTCTGGCGTCGAATACTAGAGGCTTGTGTTGGTTCCAGGTGATTATAGAATGTGCATCACTCTTTTTTTAATCCGCTTTTGCTTTTGCTTTTGTAAACATACATAAAATTTTCATTAAATTATAATAATATTGTCAGTGGCCAGAATTAATATACTATATAATTCTTTCACTGACTTCCTCGTTGCGTTGGTAGTCATAAACGCCACTGCTGATCATGTTCGTTGGAATCCCGGGTTGTGTCAAAAAATCAGTTATTAAGTTTTCCTGTTAACAAGTTTTCAGTAGCTGTCTGGAGTCAGAGAATTGTCGGTTTTTTACTACCGTACCTAAACATAAATAATATATCCTACGCAAACGAAATACAAATAACAGTCAAAAGGACGTAAAAAAGGTCACAGTCAAAAAGGGGTAAAGCCATGTTGTAGTTATATTAGTAGTATAGTTGTGGCACGAATGGGTTAGCTCGACCGCGGAAGGATCACGCTCTCACGGAATACCAGCGTAAAATAGTAGCTTAATGCTGCTGATTCTTATGGTGAGTGTAGAGAACCAGAGATCCTTTTAACTGGAAACGAGGCTTTACATCTTAGTCCTCTCGGGTGACAACCCGTTTGCATTTCGAATTGTAATCGAGGATAGATATAGATGTCTACGGGCAACAGCAACCACTTACCATCAGGTGGATTGTGTGCTCGTTTTGTTACCACCCTATCCTATACATAAAATGGTTTTAAGAACTGACTATTTTGGACCGAAGAATAATCCAGCTACGTTTATCAATGAAGACAGTCTAATAGTCAATAGACATATAGTATATAGAATATATAGTAACGCGAATGACGAAGAAAACTATTAGGTTGAGTTTTTTAATGTTCCGTCAAGTCTGCATTATCATAGAATAATTCTGAAAATAAAACATACTGATATTAATGTGTTCTGTGCTACTTTTCTGTAAGCCGCACAGGATGTAATTACAGTAAACAGGTCAGGACAGTCCTTGTTTTTAAGCGAGCACACAGAACACACCTGTGTGGATACTAAGCATCAATGATACTAAGACCCTTAGACATCTACATCTACCCTCGATTAAGAATAAAAATGTAAATGCGTTGTCACCCCTGAGGACTAAGATGGAATGCTTCGTATCCAGTAAAAAGTGTCTCAGGTTCTCTACACTAATCACACGAAAGACAGCAGCATTGAGCTGCTAGTTTACACCGGTATTTTTCGTTGGTGTCTCGGATTCTTTTAATACCCAGCGATTTCAATCGCAGAACCCAAACTAAACACTCATTTAGCCACTATGCTATCAAGCTAACACACGTAACTAGGATATTTTAGTAATAAAAAGCGATATAACAATTAGGTGCCACCCACGTTGACGATTGAGTAATTTTAGTAGAACTGTGCTAAACAAATTGCACCAGTTTATCCAAGCATCGGTCCTAAAGTGCACTTTAACGATGAGGGCATCGCAGAGTCATCATAATGAAGACAAATATGTCTGCACTTGAATATAACTGCATCGCCAACCTTGAGCTTTCAGGATTGTGATTTGTGTGTTTGTGAGTATGCACAATTACGATTTTTGCAATTAATGAAGAAGCTCAAGTCAATTAATGCAACAATACGGTGAAAGTACAGACAGTAAAAGTTACTAATGAATACCGGCTTAGTGCTAACTTTTGGTAGCTAGGGTGTGGTAGCTAAGATGGTTAACGCTCGCTGTAAATTTCACAGTACGCGAGCAACCCGGGTTCGATCCCCGCCGGCACCAATGAAATTGTTAATTGCAATTTTAAGTGCTGATTTACCAAGTGCCCGGCGGTGAAGGAAAACATCGTGAGGAAACCTGCATGTCTGAGAAATAATAAAAAATATTTCGAAGACATGTGAAGTTCGCCAACACGCATTGGGGCAGCGCAGCGGACACTTCCTTGCCCTAAAACCCTCTCAGTAATGAGAGAAGGCCTATACCTAGCAGTGGGACGTATATAGGCTGTAACTTTACTTTTTACTAACTCTCTACTTAATAATTTAAATTTAAAATTGTGTTTGTTGATTTAACCTTCATTCACGCAGCAACAAAGCAACGGGTCGGTATGATTTTTACAAAGTGATAGTTTATAAGCTGGAGAATGACATTGGACAAATACACGATTTCTGAAAAAGAGAGATTTTATAAAAAACAGTTTTCTCCACACTAGGATTTTCTCCTATAACGTAGGGGCAGTTGACATACATAAATTTGACGAGAACAAACAAGCAGATCCGGAACAATTATTTGTAGGCCATACAAGATCTTGTTCCGTGCGGGATTCGAAACTGCAGCCCTTAGCGCTACAACTCATTGCTAAGCCACTGCACCACAGATCCGTCAGCTATTTAATACCTAGCATACTACGAGTATAATTTACTCTAAACACGGATTTTAATGAAGTTAGGTAAGTAGATTTCCTAGGTCTTGAAAAAACATATAAAAAAACTTTTTCGCGGTAATATATTTCAAATTCTATGGAATTTGAAATTATTATTCAAATTCTACGGAATTTGAAACATATTACCGCTATATGTTGCAACCTCATAAGCGAATCGTTGAGGTTGTGCTCTACTCTCACCTAATGGAATCCAGTAATTTTCTGAGCTAAAAATGTCTTCTTTTTCTGTTGCACTTTTAAAATAATAAAAATACACATATATATCGAGAAAAATCACTCGTTTTCATGTTTCTATTATTTTAAAAGAAATTTTCTGTATTTAGTGTAAAAACAAATTGATTGAAAAAAAATTCTAGGGTGTCCGGATGTCTGTAGGTGTGGATGGCGCACTATTACGGTCGTTAGAATTAATGTATCAAAATAATTCTCTTTTTATTACGTTTAGAATTTCAACGCACATGTTTCTTTTAAAAATCACTGGGTAATTTGGTCTCGTTTAAATGTAATTAATGAAAATGTAAAAAAACAACTGATACTTTTCTACAAAAATATTTTCAAGGATCTCTTTTTTCCTCTCAAATGGAAAAAGAGATATTTTTCTTTTTATATAATCAAATGAGATTATGAGGCGTGCACTTTTGGATTTTCCAAACTTTTTCCGTTTATTATACCTACAGAAATATACCATAAATGCTACAAATTAATTTTAAGTTCCATTACGATTCCACTTCAACTGTGGGATAAACAAAAGGTCGCAATACTTGAAGCATTGCTACAAGGCAGGTGAATACAAGAGAAAGTATGCGGAAATCAGCCGCAGTAAAAAAGTGGCAGCCGCAGCGCTTTCTTGCAGCAATGCAGGTTGATTGTACGGGATGTGTGCATGAAGACACGCAAGCGCGCGGTAGAAGCCGGAATCCGCAGCTTGCAGGACATCTGTAGTAACCAGACTCTGGTGGGCGATGTTGTCGTTTTGCTCTCAAGTGAATTTAGACGTTTAGAAATACCCAGCCGGTTATTTAGAACAGCAATAGCGGTTTAATACTGCTGTGTTTCGTATGGTGAATTTGGAGATCCGGAGACCCTTTTTTACTTGAAACGAGGCATTCCATCTTAGTTCCCAGGGGTGACAACGCATCTGCATTTTGATTTTTAATCGATTCATCACAGCCTATCAAAAAACCACTACTGACTCTAGGTCCCATATATTGTCGCATACGGAGGTATATTTGACATAGTTGTCTCATTATTTCACTTTCTCGTTTCCTCGTCTCCAGTAAAATGAGTCTCCAGTTCTTTACACTCACCATACGAAACACAGCAGCGTTAAGCTGCTATTATACGCTGGTATTCTGTGAGAGCGTGGTCCTTCCCCGGTCGAACCGACCCATTCGTGCTACAACTATGCTACTAATATTGCTGCAGCATGGCTCTACCACGTTAACTGAGTGAGTTCGTGAGCTATTACCAGGAAGCTGTTGCTGCCCATTTCCTGCTGCATTTCCCTCCATCCCCTCGTGCGACACCCACGGGATGACATATGCTGACAAGCACACGGCAAGAAACTGTTTTAAAATAAAAAAAATATAAGACGTGCTAGTCGTAGAGTTAAAGATTTACTCATCCTTAGATACTGTTTTACCACAAGTGACGACATCACTGCCTACGCCGACGAGTTTCACAGGTCTGAGGAATTAACGGGCTAACATTCACTTAGGCTGCAGGTAAATGTTGGTGTCTCAATTCTGCTGTTGTCTAACCTTGATGTACCGAGATTTTCAACAGCACCAGGTTACGCATCACAGAGTTGGGTAGAAAAATTATAAAGGCCACTATTCTCACTGGAGCAGAGAAAGTGAGTAAAGAAGAGTGTGCTTTAATTCCATTTGAATTTCATTCATTGTAATTATTCTAAATAATTCACCGTTTCAATTTAAGGGGCTATAACTGCACTTACTATAAACATTGATAAGTCCCAGAGTCAGACCTAAAAATTGACGGTAATTCTTTTTAGAAATTCCTTGGCCAGCTGTATGTTCGATATTAGTGAAAGCTTTCGTAACTTGCACAAGCATGTGTAAATAGTAAATCAAATTATGTGGTTTACAGATCAATTTTGCTCTAAATCCCCACATTATCTGCAGTTTGAGCAACTTCAAACGACGTTCTTAGTTCCAGTTTTTCGGTCTGATTTAATTTTATTATCTAAGGTTAAAGTACTTTTTTAACAGTATAAGGGTGACAAGGGCCACACAGTTCACCTGATGGTAAATGGAGACCTCTACATCTATACTAGATTAAGAACCAAAATGCGGATGCGTTGTCACCCTTGAGGATTAAAATGGAATGCCTCGTATCCAGTAAAGAAGGTCTCCTATGAAAGGTTTTTTTTTAAAAGATCTTATAAATATATGGATTTGTTAAAATTACACAAAGAAAAATAGCTATCGATACTTGTATATGCCGCATATATCATAAATATGTTTTGCAGTAAAATGGTCTCTGGTTCTATACACTAACCATACGAAATTAGCTGTCGAAAATGTTGTTAGAACATAGACTTATTATACTAAAATTATAAAAAGGTCGATTAAGATAGGTCGACGATTAAATATAGCCTTTATAGGCTACCCGACCCTTCAGTAGTCGATTTTAGCCTACATTAAAGAATACAAAATTAGGCGAATTTATGCTGCTTGGCGTCAGCTACTGCTACAACTAATCAACTACTACGTGGCTCTACCAATAATAAACGGAACATATCGTAGACAGAAACTTTTTTAAATTATGACATTTAGTGTTGGGGTGTAGCTACAAAAATATTGTTTCCGACTACTACGCGGAACAAGTGTAAAGGCTTTATATAATAAAGATATGGGCACATGGACTGTGATTTTTCGAAATGATGTTTTTTTCTCAACTTCCACGCGAGTGGAGCCGCGAAGAAAATCTAATCTGTTATATATTTGGTAAACGAAATACTTTATATATTACATATATTGGCGGGAAACTTAACCGCGGCTCCTGTTTTATTTGAAATTGCGTTTGAAATTTTGATACGCAAAAGTGATGCGATTTTGTGTATCTAGTATTCTTCTTTTCTTCAAGAAGTTCAAAGAAATTAACATGAATGCATACCTTTGCCTGGTTATATATTTAACTTTTTGTCTTGTCTAAAGACAATGAGAGAGATCGATGCGCGTGGGCAAGGCATCACAAATATTGCCACAAGGTTCCATCAAGCATGACGCACGGTTCGAGATGATACTCTGTAACATTTCCTACGTCGCGTCGTGCCCACGCTTCCTGGCCCTATTATTTCGTTATACGTAACGATTATTCCGCGCCATTGGTTTCGACTTGACTAATGGTTTGAGAAACCTCTGGTAATTGTTTGATTTCTCTACTTGTTTTAAGTCTAATAAAATGTATAATTTATTTTTGATGGTTCGAATCGATTGAAAAAAAAAAAACTAACTAGTTAAACCATACCGTAATATATGTTAACTAATATCTACAATTGTAATAAATACGCTTGCGGGGTCTAATTAAATATACAAATTTTTTAGACTTTAAAAATAAAACTAACTAAAAATATTTATCTTTAATTTTTCCTCGACAAGTTACAATAGTGTCGTGTGGTTACAAGTGATGCGTGGTGATGGCGAAGGGTTAGAACCCATCACTAAATTTATGATCTTATTTCTTACGTGGTAGACCCACACCGCAGCTATATTATAGTTGTAGCACGAATGGGTCGGCTCCACCGGGGCAGGACCACGCTCTCACAGAATATCAGCGTAAAATAACAGCGTAATGCTGCTGTGTTTCGTATGGTGAGTGTAGAGAACCGGTGACCCTTTATACTGGAATCAGAGCATTCTATCTAAGTCCTCAGGGGTGACAATTTGCATTTTAATCTATAATTGAGGATAAATGTGGATGTTTATGGGGCACAGCATCCACTTACCATTAGGTGGACTGTGTGTTCGTTTGTCACCCAATGCTATAAAAAAATTTTATACCGCTATAGCATCTGGTATACGCTAGATATAAAATACTCTGACTGGCGCCGAGGAACTGCGTCAAAGGTCCTTTACTGCAATCACTAGCCTGCTAGGCGATACGGCAAATTCTTCCTGCAATGGGAGTGATAAATATGGAGGATTTGCAGTAATACATTTTTTTACTTTTTATAAGCCAGTGCTTGATCACAAACCCACCTGGTGGTAAGTGGTGATGCAGTCTTAGATGATAAATCACACTGTCTGAGTGAAACGCATGTCTATTTAGTCTTGCCTTGAAGACGGCCAGTTTGTATTCGGACGAAAAGATAGAGTTTTAGTAGTCAGTAGACTAGTAATTACTTGGAGGCAGGACTTCTTTTGTGCCAAGAAGTCCATCTGGGTAGATGAATCACCCCTTATCTATAGCTTATTATACCTTATATATACTCTGCTGCCCAATAGCAGTGGCTGCAATGCCGTGTTCCATTGTGAAGAGTATAGAGAGCCGGTTTTATAAGTGGCAAATCCATACTCCAGCTATAATGGCTGTAGCACGAACGAGTGGGCTACATCGGAAAAGAACTACACTATTACGGATTACCAGCGTGAAACAGCAGTTTAATTTTGCTGTGTAACGTATGGTGATTGTGCAGAACCGGAGACCCTTTTTACTGGAAACGAGATATTCCACCAGAGTGTAGGGGTGACAACAT
Organism: Parnassius smintheus behrii; assembly: GCA_036936625.1. Lineage (NCBI taxonomy): Eukaryota > Metazoa > Arthropoda > Insecta > Lepidoptera > Papilionidae > Parnassius > Parnassius smintheus. Next base: position 38,068,461 of record JAUPFT010000019.1, on the reverse strand, counting down.
ATTTTGCATCAAGATCTTATTCAAAGATATGGATGTCTGTACTACAGCGTCCACTTACTATCAGGTAGATTGTGTGCTCGTTAGTCACCCTTATTCTATTAAAGGAGTATAATGATGGGCATTCCCTGAGGACTTTCTTTAACTTGGTAGAGCCACGCTGCAGCTATATTATAGTTGTAGCACGAATGGGTCGGCTCGACCTGGAAAGGACCACGCTCTCGCAGAATACCAGCATCAAATAGCAGCGTAATGCTGCTGTGTTTTGTATTGTGAATGTAGAGAACCGGTGACTCTTTATACTGGAATCAGAGCATTCTATCTTAGTCCTCAGGGGTGACTACGCATTTGCATTTTGATTCTTAATTGAAGATAAATGATGTCTATGGGTCACAGCAGCCATCAGGCGGACTGTGTGCTCGTTTGTCATCCAATGCTATAAAAAAGTACTAAAACGGACGGGGGTGAGGCAACTGTAGCATTGTTTGCATAAAGTTGGCTAAAGGTGTTCGTAGACTGCACAAGCCACTTACCATCAGGTAGACTGTAACTTCGTTCGTCACTTAAATAAAAAAGTAGTTGGATATTTTAGTACATACATTATGTATTTCAACATTTCTCTACGCTATCTAGTGATCAAGAAGATAATATTATCAATATAGATTAAATGCTCAGCAACCAAAATCAACCAAAAAATTCCGTAGAAGTGGCAATATAAAAATAGAAATTAAAAATTATTTTTACGTTGCTACTTCTATGGAAAATGATTCGGTCTCAGCAGGCTTTCTTATGATGTACTCAGTTGTTATCAGAAAAATGCTGCTGCCCCTCTTATGTCCCACGGGATGATATACGTAAGTGGTGTCTAATTCTGCTATTCAACGGCGAATTATCTTGGTTATTTTCTTTGCAATCAACTATTTAAGAAATTCGGCATTGAAACGTAGACTGCGTACTTGGTAAAAAAGAGTACATAAGGCTAAACGTTTTTAGGTTTTATTTTTATATTTTTGAGAACGTAAATTTATTAGAACGTGGGCCAATTTATTCGATACTCACCGCGCCTGAACCGATGAAATTGCTAATTACAATTTTAGGTACTGATTTATAACGTATTTGGTGATTATAAAAAATATCGTCAGCAAGTGGTAAAATAAAAAGTTTTGAGCAACCGACTTCAATTTAAACAAAATGATCATCATGTTGTCGCAGTCAATTAAATACGCATTCTTAAAGGTAACGCAAAAACTACTGGCCAGATATTTATCAAATTTATATGGAACTGGTGGGGACACGAGAGCATCAGCTTTCAAATAAAAAAAATAATAATTAAAATCGGTTCTCCTATAAAAAAGTTTTGAGGTAACATACTAAACAAAAATAAAATTGAATTGAGAACCTCTTCCATTTTTTGCATTCGGTTGAAATACGCGCACGTCTAAGAAATCAAATATGTTAAGGACATGTAAATTCCGCGAACTCACACTAGGAAAGTGCGGCGGACTAATGGCCTAGAAGAAGTAAAACAACTTTAGGTTTCAACTACTAACTACATATTCAAAATTTTAATCTACCAAGCGTGGGGACTATTGAAAATTTTGCTGTGTCCCCTTATGAGACATTCTATATTGAATGATTAAAAAAAATTTTAGGTTATAAGATCACTCTGACATTAATCATACCACACCCACAACACGAAATGAGATAATGGATGCTTCTACCTAAGCGGAGTTGTACGATAAAAAAAAAGTTTCACAAGATTACGTAAGAGCTGTAAAAGCATTATTTCGATTATTTTCTTATTAATAAAAAGTTACTCTAGGAATTCGTTCTGACAGTAGAGGCGTTTGACAAACATAAATTGCTTGCACAAATATTCAGACCCGAAACAAATAATTGCAGGCCATACTGTGTGCCACTGCGAAAACCAAACGCCACGCTGTGTGGTCTTTTTTAAATACAATGTAGGTGAAAAATTAGCACACAGTCCACCTGATGGTAAGTGGATGCTATGACCCATAGACATCTAAATTTATCCTCGATTAAGAGTCAAAATGCAAATGCATTGTCACCCCTGAGGGCTAAGATGTAATGCCTCGTTTCCAGTAAAAAGGGTCTCCGGTTCTCTATCCGGACTTGTTATGTTTATTCCTGTTGCTGTATATTGTAGCAATAAATAAACTTTTTCTGAGTATTTGAATATGCAATATTTTTTCCACAATAAAAAAAGCTAATACTAAATAACTCATATTATTATACAGTCCTACTCACCGCGAATAGTACCAAGAACGCAGACTGCGTTAACTCTCTAAATACCTATACTTAGCCTGCGAGCGAGAAAAGAGCCAGCCCTCTCATCACCAGCAGCGAATACCATTCCTTTAGAAACATCACCAGACTTGTTCTCCGCGGTTCGATATTCTCTACAGCATGTAGCAAAAATATGAAGTCATCTCTCAGAGACTCACGCCGCCTATGATTCCGCCCTGGCTCTAAACGATGTAACCCTGAGATGAGAGTTTGCCAAAATGTCTACACATGTAGCACCCTACACTAGTGCTTTACTCTCTACAAAGCACCAAAGTCATAACGTCGAATTTCTCGCCATCGTCTCTAAATATTCCATAAGACTCCCAAACCGAGAAAACATTTATAGCGACTAGAGCTCTTTGGATAACATTTTTTCTCTTTGTTATTAGTTTTCCAATTTATTTATTTTTTAATATTAGTAATCTTCATCATTAACATTACTAATATTCCTTTTAACCACTTCTGGTAAGCTTGAAACGCTTGTGTTAGGAGTGGTTCACGACAGTAGTCAAATGGCAGATTCGAACCCCCGAGCTTTTGAGTTAGCGATAGGCTACTGTCGCTTCCTCTTCTTTATATTATACGTGTATTAGCAGTAAGCCGTTCCGATACTTAAGGGGATATAGTAAGTCAGCTCAAATTCTAATTTCGTCCCCACTTGCCCGCGCATCGTATGCTATTTACCGACATGTTTGTAATCACTAATACTGTAAGTAGAAAGGTCGTTAGACACTTATTTCATTAGGTTTATCATATTTATGCCTGTTTCTTAACGCCAAACCAGTCGCTTCTTATTTTTATTACGGTTATTTCTCATTTTAATTTTACGTCGTCCTGTTGCGTAATGTATATTCTGATCGTGAGCGGCACAACCTCCCCCTTCAAAGGCCGAAGCGAAGTGACCGTGCGGCAGGAATCACGCTTCAAGAGGCCGATAGTTTAGGTAATTTCTTTTTACAGTGAAAATAATGGTAAAAAAAGTAAATAACATAAGCACTGCTTTATAGTTAGTTCAGTTAGTATGCAAAGTTTCATGATCTTATTTAAAGTATTTTATGAATAACAGCGGTTTATTGTTTATTTCGGAGGTAACTTTGGATTTTTTTCTATCGAGAAAATTTTACGAAATCGTGTTTTCGTCTAACATAATCCTTAACATTAATCCTCAACTTTACCATATATTTATTTCAAAATTAATGCTGCAATATTTTCGGCATAACGAAGGATCTTGCTAAGCCATTTGAGATTATATTTCCCCTTAAGGTCATTTTACGTGGTAGAGCCATTTGTATTATGGCTTCGGCATAAATGGCTCTATCGTGGAATAACTAAGATCTCCCAAAATATCAGTATAAAATGACAGTCAAAGTCAAAATTTATTATTCATATTAAGCTTGATCTTAGAGAGCTTAATTAAAGCTCTAATGAACATCAAAATCTATATCGGTTTAATATTATCAATGTTTCATCTTCATCATTATTAGGTACTCCCCCAAGGAATGCCATAAAGAAAGGTCCTGAGCCACCTGCATGCAACGACTATCAATGTGTAGTTCATTGGCTTCGCGACTCTTATTTGGAGATATATTAAGTGTCTATGGGTAACAGCATCCACCTACCATCAGATGAACATAAACTTGTTCAAAGTTCAATACAAAATAAATCATGTACAATATAATACATCACAGATTTTGGTCTCGCATCAGGATTCTAACATTATTGTTTCTTTCAGACAATGCCCTGAAATATTGAAGTACCGTAATTAACAAATGCTATCGATAAATTTGAATATGGTAAAACTAATATTGCGCGTAAACGCGTAAATAACAACTAATTCCGCCTACAATATAAAATAGAGGCTTCTATAGTAAACATGCATTAATGCTGATGATCACAATGCATCGTGACAATAGCAATAGGTGGTAATTTATGTACGCATGCATTTTTAAGATGATTTACCGCGTGACGTCGGCACTAATGAATCCATCATGACAGTAAATATTTCTATAAAACTTTTTTTTCAGAGCATAAGAGTTCTAGAGAACTCATTTTTAATAATCTTTTTTTTAATGCTGCTAGTAGAGGTAAATAACTATAATGTAGTTAAGAGACAATGTTAAACATTTCGCCTATATTTTGTGTAAATCTGAGTTTAAATATAAATTTAAAAAAAATGTTCTGATTATATTGCGGATAATGCCGCGTGCGTTGGTGATAACATTATTTTAATTTTTAATTATACATAACATTAAATATCTTTCACTTAATGTTTATAAAATTTAGATTGTTTTTTTTTTCAAAATTCTAGTTTGATTTAATAAAAAATATATTAAATTATATATTGCTATGAATATTATGGACGAGTATCATTAATTGCATTAGAAAACGTGTAGCGTATTATTAGGTTAAATAAAATTAAAATTGTAAAGTTTAAACGAAAACAATTTATTATAAAAATATGAATAAATAAAATCTCAAAATAGAATTAAGTCAATAAACTATTTATAAAATTAATTAATAATATGGCAATTTTATTTAAGGTAAGGTTATACCTAATTGAGTCCGGCACAACACAACACTGTCACGCGAATGTCCTGTCAATGTCCACGTAGTCGAATTCCGCAAAGAAGGTGTCAAAGGGTGATAAGGAATCTTCCGCAAATTCCGAAGGAGTTTCTTGTTCCGTAGAGAATTCTGACAGATCCGAGCAGAGAGGTGACGGCCACCGTTCAGGTCTTGGTTCAGCATCCCGGTCAGGGCTCGAGTCTCTTAGAGCAGCAGAAAGAGCCGTTATGTACCGCATTGCGAGGCGCAAGGTTGTGATTTTCGTCAGTTTCTCGCACGGTACAGGGGTTCCAGTGATTTCCGAAGCAGGCACGGCTCTACGTAGAGCCTCGAAGGCGCGATTGATCTCCCGCATTCGGCTGCGTTCGCGAGCGTTTGCTGTTTTCCTCCTGTACTTGCTGAGCGGTTGCGGAGTCCTGCGGGCGCGCGGTTCGCGACTCCGCGCAGCCCGCGGACGCAACTGGTACTTTTCGTGCTCGGGCATCGAGTGCCGCCCCGCGAAACACGACGCCCGCGCCCGAATTCCGCTCGAAAAATACGCTCACTCCGCCCACTTGCCCCGCTGCGTAAGTAGTTGTAACATCGCGCAGAGAAGTGGTTGGGAACTTAGTGTTTGATGCGCTTAAAGCTATTTGAACTGCAAATAATGGTGATAACTCCGCAAGTGTTAACGTAGCAATTTGTGTCATGGGTAACGTAATGTTGCATTATTTTATATGCTTTAATAAAAACCCCGCCCTCCCTCAAGGGGACTGGAGGTGCTCTTTAATCCAGGTATGACACATCATTGTATTTAATTAAGCGGATGGTTGCGAATTAAATATTAATATCTTTATTATAATGAATTTCCCCAAAGTAACGCCTGATTCCTTCGATCAACAATACCAACTAGATGTCGGGTCGGCGCAAGAAATCCATCTCTGTAAATAAGAGCGCACATGAGACGTGAGGTCTTGCACTTGAGAGTGTAGCTCGCAAGGCAATAACGGGAAAAATAACTTTATTTGTTATATTTTAAGGTTGATTTCACACTAAATGTTATTTTATTTATGTCTTTTCATAGTTTATATTCACGGGGACAGTATTTAACTATGATTTTGTACGTGACCCGTTATCTAGTTGGTATTGTTGATCGAAGCCTGATTCTATCAATTATCTTATACGTTTTACTTTAAATACGATAGTAAAGTATTATTTTCTACACCTATTAAACCATAAACACATAGAATATAACTTAAAGGATGTAAAGTTTTTTTTATTTTTGATTAAATTAAAATTATAAACGTTCTTGTGACCCAGTTAAAATGTCTATAACCGAATCCTTAATTTAAAAAATAACTCCTGGAAAAGGTCATTAAATGCCCTATAAAGATTTAGCTTTTGTATAATTCTGCTTAAGTTTTATTGAAATTTTAGAGTAGTGAGCCCATTACTACGAACGTAGAGTTAAATTATCCCTAGGGATAATTTAACTAGTGACAGAGAATATTCTATGCTGCAAGAAATTACACCAATCTTAACCCTAAAATCCTATTTTGTTTTTGCTTATCACTTAAACAAAGTCGCCTCTCCGTGTCTTTTGGTGTATCCGCTTTAAATATGTAACTAACCTAAATCTAAGTGAATCGTGAGTATTTTTATTGACAATAGAGCTCACCTCATCATTTATGTTTCGAAGCGTGCAAAATAATTACATCATTCTTGTCTGTCTTTAAATTAATGTAAATAGTTATGGCGAGTCTTACTTCACAGTATTTTAATTCTTTCTTAAGTGATGAAAAATAAAACTCTTCTATTACCATAAGGTATAGATATAGACACGCTAATTAACTACCTCTTATACAGAAATTCATTAATGCCCCATAAGGGCATAAACTACTTATAAAACCAATAAGAGCCGTGTGCACAGTACGCGAGCAACCCGGGGTAAGATCCCGCCGGCACCAATGAAATTTTTAAATGCAATTTTAACTGCTGATTTACCACATGCTCATCGGTGAAGGAATACATCGTGAGTCTGTATGTCTAAGAAATAGGAAAAAAAATTTTAGACATGTGAAGTTCGCCAACACACATTGCAGCAGCGCGGCGAACACTAAAACTAACGAACTAAAAATCTCTCAGTAATGAAAGGAGGCCTGTGTCCAGCAGTGGGACGTATATAGGCTGTAACCTTTTAATTTTAAAACTAATTAGTTTTTATTTACATATCTTATGCTGTATTCTGATTCGCATCATCATCATTATTATACAGCCCATCACAAGTCCACTACTAAACATAGGCCTTCCCCTAGGAATGCCACAAAGCACGGTACTGAGTGCCCTGCATCCATCAATTTTTCCTGCATCTCTTACCAGGATATCATTCTATCTAGTGGAAGGCCACCCTACACTTCGCTTACCGCTTCGAGGTTGCCACTGAAGAAACTTTCTTCACCATCGCTTGTCGGTTCTTCGATCTACATAACCGGTCCGATACAATTTCAGCTTACCTGTAATTCAAGTTTAATTACCTACTTCAGGCACCAGCGATCCACAACCATTTTTGTTAAAATACCTGTTAATGATCTTTAGTGTTCATTTGTGGTTTCGTGGTGAGATATAAAAAAACCATTCTAATTGTGATTTTTTATTCCCGGGAGGCCATGATACCAGGAAAATCGAGCACTCGAAAGCACGAGACTTCCCGACCCAAGCAGCAAATCTAGTCTATGACTCGGCCGCCAACCAATTTTCGTTACCACCTCTCCCCCTGCGGATTCGTCGTCATCGTAACTCCATCTAGTGGTCAATAAAGTAATTCACAATTAGAATACAAATACTTAAGTACTCGATTGTACTGCCACAATGAATGAAAAGGCGCTAAAGCACGGACTGAGGTCGTTTTGATTGGATTAGCATATTGGTTTCGGCATTTCCGTCGGAGACTTAAACGACTAATTGTTTTATTTTGTCAAGGCTTGTTAGCGTGGGTTCCCGTCTAAAGCTCTACGTAGGTGACAAATTGTCACAATGATGCTGTACTACTTGATTAAGTTGGTCACTATTAAAAAAAATCCGAATAACATAAACAAGGACAAGGAGCCACAGCAACATCATGAATACTTCCGAATGTTTTTGAAAGCTATCAACTAAACAGTAAGATAGTGGTGGATGTAATAGTTCTGGGAAACAAAATTATAGTGTGAAATGATAAGGTCTAGAGTTATTGATGGTTGACCCAGGTTGGCCATCGCAATTTTTTATATTAAGTTGCTTTCAAGAAGATACTGCCCGTCTAGGACTTCCTTCTGTCACTTCTTACGACACCCACGGGATGATATAGGCTAGTAGGTTTAGAGTGCTAGAGTGCAGAGGTTGACAAGTCCAAGGGTTAAAACGGAAAATAAAACACCCGATTGCGTGAAAAATTCTATTAAAAAGAGAAAAATTCAAATACCCTTTAACTTTTTAGAGATAGGTAGAGTCATGCTGCAGCTATATTATACCGGGGTACGACCACGCTCTCACAGAATACCAGCGTAAAATAGTAGCTTAATGCTGCTGTGTTTCGTATGGTGAGTGTAGAGAACCGAAGACCCTTTTTACTGGAAAGGAGACATTCCATCTTAGTTCTCACGAGTGACGACGCATTTACGCATGCATTTTGATTCGTAATCGAGGATAGAGGATAGATGCTCGTTTGTCACCTTTCTCCTATAAAAAAGACACCGGGTTGGTAATCGCAATTTTTATATTGAATTGCTTTCAGGAAGTTTCTGCCCATCTAGCACTTCCTTCTGTCGCTTCTTACGAAGACGCTATTGGATTTTATTACGGCGCAACTACACGACAATTTCGAGCGCAGAGGTTGACAAGTCCAAGAATTAATACGGAAATTAAAACACCTGATTGCGTATTAAATTCAACTGAAAAGAGAAAAATTCAAATACACTTTAACGTCGTAGAGCCACGCTATATTATGGCTGCTGTGATCTCTTATCACAACGGAAGAAGTCCATCATGTCCAGGAATGTTTGTTGCGATGGTACCTACTTTACATTGACACACAAATACACTCGTTCGTTTCTTAATAATTACTCATATTCATATAATAATCACATAGAATACTATAATACATACATAATAGAACAGGGGAGTGGGCGAAGCCCGCGTAGCCACTAAAATGCCACTAACACGTCAATTCACACGTATAAATATCAACACGAGATGTGTTTTGACGTTACAATCGTTTTCAAATATCGCATGCAAATTATTTAGAAAATTTTAAAATGAAAATTTAATGATGATCTTGAACATTAATCAAAAGTCTAAAATGCGTAAATTTACTCAGTCTGTCAACACAGCGAATCGGGTTTGGTGACGCCAATCCTCGTATATAATATAGTTGACAGCCATTCTATTGTGTATTTATAGTATTCTACGATTACTCCTACAGTAGGATTTTGCCTGTATCGTCGAGATATTTTACATCTACGAATTGCGCGAGAACAAATTATTCAGACCCACAGCAATTAATTAAAGGCTTGTTACGTGCGAGATTCGAGCCCTACACAGCTGTCGATATCAAATATTGAAAATCGGTTCTAAATTTCTTTACAGTTCCTTAATAAGTTTTTTTTAAAATGATACACTTTTTCGGTTCCGTTTCTGAGTCCGGTAAAGCACCGGTTTTAGGACACTGATCTAAGAATACTAACATTATTCAGGTTCCAATCTAAGGCTTCCTTTCTTTGCGTTGTACATTAACTTTTTAGTTGTTTTATATTAACATCACCTGTATATATACGTATTTATGTATCACATATACCTTCATTATGCATGAACGTAATAGAATTTTAGTTTCAGTGCCATCAACCCACTTCTAGACTGAATAATTAGAAATTTTGCAGTAAGAAGAGTCGATGATGATGCATTAGTATGACCTTAGGTACGTTGTACGGTGACCCAGTATTTTCATTAGCATCGTCATAGCCCAATGATCAATGTGTGTTGTTTAATATTTTAACACGTGATTTATTCATTATGTTAATCGGTTTTTCGGCAAGCCAAAAGCCAAGGAGCCAGCAAAGAAAAGGATGACGCACTTGTTCTGTGTTACACGTGTTACACGAACAATTTCGTGCTACTTTCAAACCGCATAACACAAAAAAATAGTTTGACCCTGTAGGCCATCACTGGAACTTCAAGCTAATTTCAATATGAAGGCGCTCCAATTTCCTCTTATTATAACGTTTTTGAGATCGAAGACCAATTTTGGAAAACCACGTTTTATTTTTGTCAAAATCAACCGATTTTGATGTGATTTACAGCAATCGACGCAATTTTTTCAGCTTAACAAAAAAGCTTATTTAAAGTTTTGAAGCTATTTTAAAAAAACACTTTTTCGAGATTTCTTTCGTCAACCATATCTCTCGAACGAATCAACCGTGTGGTGTGGGTGATTTTGACGCGGTTCACGGAAATTGACGTCGTTTTTTGAGTAAAAGAGCTTACTAGATTATAGAATTTATCCAAACAAGGGTGTCGTAATTTCAAGAAAACTACTTTATGAAAATTGTCTCAGAGTCAACCTTGATGATTCGGCCTAAAATCACAGAAAGTCTAAGTTCAGCAAGTCTCTTTCAGATGCCGAAGACTTCGAAACATCGAGATCTGATGAGAACTCGATTTTCAAAAACTGGGATGAAAACAATAACTATCACATTTTTTGAAAATCATTGGTTTTCATAGCGGGAAGTAAAAAAAGATTAGACCTCCACGCTTATGATTTTCCACATTTCATGGCAGTTCTAAGAATATTGTACATTCTTTTTATAGAATAAGGGTGACAAACGAGCACACACCTGATGGCAAGGCGGTACTGTGGCCCATAGATTTCTATATTTATCCTCGATTAAGAATCAAAATTTAGATGTGTTGTCATCCCCGAGGACGAAGATGGAATGCCTCGTTTCCGGTAAAAAGAGTTTCTAGTTGTTTACACTTATGTACGTGTATAACACACACAGCACACGCATTAGGCTGTATTCTGTGTCCTACCCCGGTCGAGCCGACCCATTCGTGATACAACCATAACAAAGCTGCAGCGTCGCTCTGTATTCTTCAACTGTGGAGCTTAATGCCCGTTCAGATCTCAACTACGAGTATTTTATCGGCGAAACCGACAACCCCGAACGTCGTTTGAACTAAACTTGGCTCTATTTTCACATATGTTCTTGGTGGAATTAAAACATCATAAATAAACAATCATTGTCTAAAAAATATATTATTTACTATTACCTGTTTAGTTACAGCCTACTACGTCCCACTCCTGGGCACAGACTTCCTCTCATTTCTGCTAAGGTTTTAGGACTAGGAAAAGTTCGACGCGCCCAATGATGGTGGACTTTACATGTCTTTAAAGTATTTTCTTTTAACTTCTAAAATATGTAGGTTTCCTCACGATATGTTCCTTCGCCGTAGAGCACGTGGTAGATCAGCACTTAAAATTGTAATTAACAATTACATTAGTGCCGGCGGGGTTCGAACTCGAGTTACTCGCGTAGTATTGATATATTTACAGCGAGCGCGTAGCCCCTGAGCTCCCACGGCTTCCTCACAACTTATTTATTTACCATATTATAATTTACCTAACGAAAATCTCCTCCGTCTTTCTGATATAGCTGACGCTGTTGAGCTATCTATACACATAAATAAAACTGAAGTGTCCGTTTGTAATGTCAAAATAGCTTATTTTTACTAAATGCATACGAAAGTATATACGCTACCAAACAAACACAAGAAAACTATTTTTAAGATTTTTGTCTGTCTGTTTGTTCCGGCTAATCTCCGAAATATCTGAGCCCAATTTTGACGAGACTTCCACCGGCAGATAGCTGATGTAACTTAGGATACTCTTATTTAAGAAAGACTTAGGGTTCCGCACTAAAAAAAACCAAAACTCAAGAAGTCCAAGCATATTGTGCCACAATTCTACGCGGACGAAATAGCGGGGAAGAGCTAGTATGACCTATAATAGTATGAGTATTCATGGCACGAGGCATTTCAATTGTTTTTGGCATGACAACGAATTTTTTCTTATTGACTTTACATAGCACGTATGAATATTGTGTTTAGTATAAGCCTTTACAGCTTACGTGATTAAGTCATGCAATGCATGACGTAATTAAAGTATCCATTATCCTATTGCCCCATTTTGTCCGGTGCATGGCATAAGGGGCGAGTATCGGAAATGCGAGAAGGACCTCATGGTTCGATAGATAGCCATATAACCATTTCATTTAAGCCAGGCATGAAATATTCGGACTGACGACAGGGAACAGCGTCAAGTTGCGAATTATCTGATACCGCGGTTGGACACCTTCCAAGAGCGATATTATGGCAAAGCCTTTCTCTAAGAAGAGAGTTCCGTGTCCAGAATTGGACTTTTGAACGCTGATAAAGAAAGAAAAAAGAAATGTAGGAGTATATTGTTATTGTTACTTTAACTTTACGATATTTTCCAATCAATTCGATGGCTAATTATTGCATGACCTTGTCAGTATACGATCCTATTCGCGTGGGTTTGCATGTTAACTGCCCCGCGTAGGCGACCAAACTGATACAAATGCAGTGACTATTATGTAATAAATCCAGGAGATTATCGTACCAACTTATTACTCGCATTTCTTGTTATCTTAATAAGGATGTAGAGTCCACTCTTTATGGGTATGATCCAACTGTGTTATGGGACCAGTTTAAAGTATTCCGCCCGATATGGATGAACACTTGGACTGATTTCAGCAAATACTTTCCCACGTGACAGTTGTAAATCACATTTAACATGTTAAATTACATTATAATTATTATAATTATGTATTTTTAAAAATAAATTATTAGATTATAGATATTATAATAATTATCTTTTTTCAATGTAGTTTACAAGAAAGTTTTGAAAATGCATTAAAAATTAAAGTGCGGATAATTTGCCTTTTCAATACTTGATGACCTTATTATCTTATCTGTATTCTTGTTTTATTTTTATTTAGTCTTAGCCATACCTTGGTGAAGGATGGCAAATTACGAAGCATTTTGTTTTCGGAAATGTGAAATTAACCACGAAAATTAAATAACACATAAATTACATTCTTTACCGACTCGAAAAGGTGGAGGTACTCTATTCGAATGTATGTTTTTTTATGTGTGTTATAACTTTTCCCTGGGTGAACCGATTTTGATGATTCTTTTTTTATCTGAAAGCTGGTGCTTCTCGTGTGATCCGATATAAATTTAATCAAGATATGAACAGTAGTTTTCAAAGCGATAAAATTCATTACAAAAAAAATTTAATTCAATATCAAGTAGTTATCTGAATGTCTGAGCCAAAACGGATTGAGGCAGCGCAGCGCGGCGGACATCTCATAAATTAGAGCAGGCCTGTGCCCAGTCGTGGGACATATACATAGGCTGTAACTTAACTAACTTAATCTAATAATAAATAAATAAAAAATATAAAAAAGCCTTTTATTCCATGCTAAATAAGTTTTACAATATAACTTTTTTACAATGTAATTTGCATTTTATAAATGAAATTGAAAATATAAATTTAGTTTTTTTTTAAATACATTAATTTATACCAATCTTTTTTGTAGATTTGCATAAATTGATAATTTTTTTGAGATTTTAATATATTTATTTCATTTATTTAAATAAAATAAACTTAATCTCATATCAAACACTAATTTAAATTAATATAGATATAAACCTAAGTTAACTTCAGATAAATTAAAAAATGAAATTAACGGAACGATAATATTTTATCTGTACCTATTTTTTGCAAATTGAAACTTAAAAATAAAAAAGTTGGAGGGAAAAAATAAATATTGATTATAGACACAGCTTACCTACCTACTTACATTTAAGAAAAAAGTTAGCGAGATGGAACTGAGTTACAAATTGTTGCTTTACTTGGACAAAAGGGGCTTCTTAAATGAAATGAAAAATAATTGTGCTTCGTTCTTGGTTGAATGTAATAATGACAAACAAAGTAACAGATTTCCACCACTACGGCAGTTACTTGAGCTTGACGTCATGGATTTACTAAATATTTTTCCCGACCTGGGGGATTTTTTAATAAAAGAGCCTTTGCAATTTCAACGCATTTGCAACGACATATTATTTTCTTGTGTTAGAGCTTTAGAATATGAAAACAAACAAAATATAGATGCGATGCAAGTGGCGGTAATAATAAGATTAAAATGCTTTCCACCATACATTACTTATGCTAACCAACGATATTATAACGGAGTAATATTCTTAAAAGGTTTACTTTTAGATATTTCAATACCGAGTTCTTGTGTTTTCCACACAGTATGGTCATGTCCAGAAGAGTGTGAAGGTAATGAAGTTATCTTACATTTTATACCAAAAGCGCCTCCTAAATGTTATGTTTGCAGAAGCATTTTGTTTGAAAATAGTGGTTTGAGAAGATGCGGCGAGCAAGTTAAAGCTACATTTTTATCAGAATTTGAACTGATGCCCAAAAGCTATTTAGTTGCTGACGATTTAATACCAAAGTTAAAGATAGGACGTATGTACAATATTCACGTAATAGTTTTAAAGAAGATAAAAGCTGTTTGCTCTGTGGAAGAAACCGCTTATTTACCTGCACCTTTAACATATCCTATTCCTGATGATATAAAGGAGCTGTTTGAAGTATGTGATGGCGTGCCATGGAAGTTTATATACTGCCTAGCTTCATCTATAGGTGCCAGAGTATGCCCTTTGCACTGCTTTATGCATGTTAAAATTAGTTTATTGCTCAGCTTAGTCAGCGTAAAAGCGAATTCTGTTTTAGGATCACCAATTATTAATGTCTTGATCTCAGGTTATGAAACAAAGTATGTTGGAGATTTGATGAAGGAAGCCGTGAAATTAGCTGATAGATCAGTCTTTCTTGGCAATTCTCATAGTTCTGTTAAAACATCATTTATTGCTAGTTCTGGAGGTGTATGCGTTTTACCTTTACCGTTATACCTATACAATCAAAAACAGATATCATTTATATTGAAAAGTTTAGAAAGCGGAGAAATTACTACGGAGAATAGTGAAATGAAAATGCAATGTGCGGTGTGGGCACACACTAACTATTCAAAGAAAATTACAATGAATAACTTGTCAAGTATATTTGGAACAGTGTGTCGCGGGGACTACGGAGAATATTCTGAAGATATATCTGAATTTTTACTGCAGGGATCAATGGAAGAGACAAAGATCAGTAGGGATGAGGTAAGAGCTATAGAAACCATTATGTCATACATTAACTTAACTGCAGGTGTGAATGTTACTTTAGACAGGACTGCTGAAAATCTTTTAAAAAACTATTTCTTAGCGGCGAGGAAAGAAAGGCCACAAGTGGCAACTATTGGGAGCATCGGAGCTCTGATTGCCGTTTCTATGACATCGGCCAGACTCTGTCATAGGTCTTTTGTTAACATTGATGACGCGCTGTTAGCAATATGGTTGCATGTGTGCGGAAGCCCTGAACCTAGATTTGCACCGGAAGAATACCTTCAGACACCGGCGAGTATACAAAAATTACAAAAAAATATGACGCATTTTAAAGATTGGTTGGAACAATTTACAGGCAGTTGTATTTTTTAATCATATCTTTTAACATGTTAACATTTCCTTATAAACCCATGATGTCATACTGGTCAAGGTCAAATTTTATTTATTTTACACTGAGGGAAGGCAAACATTACATTAAGAAGCATTTATTAAAGAAAACAAATAGTCTTATATTTCTTTATTTCCAATAGCATTATTATAAACATATTATAATAAATAAAAAATAAAATCTGGACTTTCATTGACTAGAAATAAATTGCAAATATAGTTTTTGAAATAATTGCACAATACAAAAAAAATGCTTATAAAATTTTAATAGAAAACGCATATATCTTATCATCTAATAAAAAATAAGGCACTTCTTAAATTCTTTGGATTTATGATACCCTATAAAATACTCTATATTTTATTCATCTAAAAAGCTAAAATCATAAACTGATTTCTGTAAAGACATTTGCTGAGAATTCAGTTTTTCACATAGGCTTGTCTGATATTTTCTTATCTTGAAGCTTTCCTGAATAAGAGACTTTAGTTGCACATCTTGTACTTTATTTGGTAATGTAATATGGTTAAATACTGGCTCTCCAATTTTAAAATCTCTTTTCTGAAAAGAAACAACACTGTAGGGGAGCTCAGATATTTGATCGGCATCTCTTATAACAAGGCTTACTGTAGACCACATGCAATTTGTTAATTCATCAATCATACTTTCTAAACAGCTAGATAGCTTCTCTGTAGTTTCTATTGCATTAATAACTATTTCACTGATTTTAGACAACTCAACACTGAGATCTTTCAGTTTTTGAATGAAAGTCTGGTTTTGCATTTCCATTACAATTTTACTCCTAAGTTTAAGACAGTCATAAGATGACCGTACAATATCTGAAACATTGTAAAATTGAGTCTTTATATCTTTAGATTTATTTTCAACATAAAAATCACTTCTTTTGAAAGAGTTGTAAGACTTCAAGGCATTAGTAAAGATAGTTTGGAAGTTATACTTGGTCACAAAATTATTGAGGTCTGTCGAGATAGCTTCATTACTTCTTCTAGCTGCAGATTGAAGTCGAATTGATAGCTGTGACCATGCACACTCTAACTTCTTTATTTTATCAATTTGATCATCAACTTCTTTAAATATCTTTTCAAAGCCACCAAGAAAGTTTGTACCGATACTGTTCTCTTTCAAATGTTCTACATGTTTCTTTCCTAATTCAGTCATTTTCATAATAATTTCCTTTTTGGCCAGTAGTTTTCCTAAATCCTTATCAACAGAATTATGTTTTACAATTAGCTGTTTGCTTTCATGTTTTAATGATTCAGCTCTAGCAAAAAGACCGTTTATGAGACAATCATAAATTTCCATCTGAGACAGAACAAAGTAAAACCCATTTCTGTAAAGATTTTGACTGTTCTTATAGTTGTACAATGCTTTGGGATGTTCAAGACACCTTCTAACAGCTATTGGTACTATAGGTTCAATATTATCATCAACAATTGATTTCTGTCCATATACATATAGCATGGGAGTATTATTTTCATTCCAATATTTAAGAACCTGTTCTTCATTGCCAATAACAATATACATAGCCACTGAAATTATAATTTGTTCTTGAACAGGAATTTTGATATCATTGTAGATCCATAATTTTAACATTTCTACGGATGTAGAGTCATTTATTTCATATGCCAAATGTGATAGGGTTGTCACCGAGAACACTTTAATAAATTTTTTTGCTAAAAATGATTCAAGTAGATCAAATATGACAACTTTGCTAGCAGCTTCCTTTTGCTCTGATGGTAAATTGAATGTCACTTTAGATGGTGCATCTCTTCCTCTCATTTTTGGATCCCACTCTAAGGCAACTTGCAGCCATTTTTCCATCAAGATTTTAAAAGGTTTAGATATACGGTTTTCAGGAAAAATTTCACTTGAATATTCTACATCCTCATAAAAAGTTTCAAACACACATATATGTTCATGAGACTTTTTCTTAACATGGGGCATCCATTGGACTGGGGCTAAATATGGAAGAAACGGCCTGATTCCACACATAATTTCAAAAGCAAGAAGGCCAAAGGACCAAAAGTCTACAGAATTGCTGTATGTTTTACTATAAAATATCTCAGGTGCAAGATATTGCAATGTGCCAACAAAACTACCACAAATGGAGTTAGAATCAATTTCTTTAGCATAACCAAGGTCTATAAGTTTATATGACACTTTTCTCTGACCTTGTGTATCTTCAGCCTTATTTAAGCTGTCCGAAGTGTGCAACACAATATTTTCAGGTTTGAGGTCTCTGTGAGTAATTTTGTTACTATGCAAAAACTGCATAGCATTTCTTATATCACTAAGTATTTGTCGCACCTGGTTTTCCTTCAAACCTCCACATGCATCAGGTTTATTCAGAACTTGTCGCAAGTCTCCGCCACTGCAGTATTCCATACAAAGTATAGGCAACCTAGATGGATTAGCTTTCTCTAAGCCAAGAACGAATTCAGGTGGCAGTTTTTTTGTTCCCACTATATTAGGATTATTGCAACATTGTAACATTTCTACTTCTTTAGTCCATCTTTCTTTGTGTTTAGCGGTTAACTCCGAACCCCATTTACAAGTCTTGATCGCAAGTTTTTCCTCCGTATATTTATGTTTCCATAGAACCACTGTGCCGAAACTTCCTGATCCTAAAATTCTATCTTTTACCCAATCACCAATAAAGACTATATCATCCATATTAAAAACATAAAAATTATGAGCCAAGAACAAAATATGTAAACCTATGTAAAGAAAGAAATCAGGAAGTACCTAGTTTATAAATAACTTTTCACTTCAATTTTGCCCCTGATAAAAATAAATACTTGTATTTTGTAACTAACTTCCACAGACTACTAAGAGGATACTACGCATCAGACAGGAATCTTAGAACAACCAATACGGAACCAGTAGTTTAGAGTTTGACTTTTGTTTACTTCTAATTTTGAGGTATCAGGCAAAAGTACATCATCGATAAAGCCTATAAACGTTACTTTTAAATTTTGTAGTTATAAGGCAAAAGAACATTATTGATAAAGCCTAATTTCATTCCCATACCTACAGCTATTCACCATTAAAAGTTGAACACACTTTTAAAATCTTTAGAACTTATAATATAAAAATAAAACAACAGGTTAGGTATATTAGTTATTCAAGTTTTTATTTTTTTTTTCTCTTTAAATTATTTATAAACTTTATCTAGCATTTGCGGCAATTGGTTACGTTATTTTAAGCTCACAATATCAAATTCTTTTAAGATTTTAATAACGTTACACCAGTTCCATTTCCGTTCCAATATTTGGATTAAATTTCCATATGCTTTTTTTTAAATTTCATAAGAATTTGGTTTCACTTCCAAATATTAGTTTGTTTCTTTTACAACGGTTGAAATATACCTCACTGCATATTCTGAGGGATAGGTTGATTTTTGTTTTCATTTGAAGTATCTATACTCTGTGAAAAATCCATTGGTTGAGTTGTCGACTGACTTTTTTAGAGGACACAATACACTCCTCGTCCTCTTTATTAACAAATCTCATTACCTCTAATTTTTTTATGGAATTAGTCAAAAGGGTTTCGTGCTCTGATGAATTCGTTACAGCTGGCTTTAAGGGCTTCACTTTGTTTCTCCGTCTAAGAGCTGTTTCCTTACATGAATCAAATAAGTCCTCGAAAAATGACAAAGCTTCTGAAGTATTTTTGACGTCGAGTTTACAGGTTTTCTATCAGCTTAGCGAGCTGTAACATAAAAATAAATATAATGTTAGCCATAGAAACCCTAAATTAATGTTGTATGTTTCTCTTTTATTCTTATATATTTTTTTACTTTTTATAAGCCAGTGCTTGACCACAATCCCACTTGGTGGTAAGTGGTGATGCAGCCTTAGATAGTAAATCGCACTGTCTTAGCGTAACAAAACCCTATTCACTCTTGGCTTGAAGACGCCCAGGTTGTATTCGGACGGAAAGATAGACGCTGGCAAATTATTCCACTCCTTTGCTGTACGCATTAAAAAATTCGAAGTAAACCGTTTGGTTCTAATGCGTGGAATATCAACAACAAAGGGGTAAAGACCCGCCGACCGCCTGGTCGTCCGATGGTGAAAAGGAGAAGGAGGAATTAAAGCGTGCAATTCTTACGCACACTGCGAAATGCATCCTATAGAATATTGAGAGGCTGGCTACTCTGCGCCTGTGCTTGAGGCTGACAAAGTTGGTTAATTCATGAAATGTTATATTCTTTATAATATATCTTAATATATATAAATTACGTGTCACATTGTTCGTCCGCGATAGACTCCTAAACTACTTAACCGATTTTAATCAAGTTGCACATCGTGTGCAGTTTGGCCCAACTTGAGAGATAGGATAGTTCTTTTTTCTCATGAGTGCCCCACAATTCTTTTTTTGCGAATTTAAGAATTTTTAATAGGACATGACACAGGGTTGTCGAAAAGGGCAGAACAAGGTTCGCCTGGCAAGCTAGTTTTTTATAATAATGTCCTCCAGATCAAATTTCGGTCATGGTGGCCTGCCTCAACTAGCCATCGGCGCAGGACAGGATTATATTGCCTAAATATATGCGCAAGTACAGGTGCACTCTCTATTTCCTCACTCTCAATCCGATGGAACAGTAAACTGACACGACCGGAGAGAGACCAGGCGCAGGATCAACGCCTTTACAAGTTTTCCGAGGCATGGTGGTAAGACACCGCCAGCTTCTTGACTCCAGACAGCTACTGAAGATTTCTTGACAGAAAACTCAATAATTGGTTTTTGGCCCGACCTGAGATCGATCCCAGGACCTCATGATCAGCAGTCGCACTACTACAACCACTAAACCAACAAAGCAGTCAATCCTACATAATACAGCTTATAAGTATCCATGCACCCTTATATAAAAATAATCTCCTTCTCTATAGTTTTTCCTGGAACAGATCTCTGTCTGGTATTAAGGCCCGCTAATTGTACATTTAGTATATAGTTTGTTGTCAGTGTTTATGTAATATAATATTGTATGCAATAAAAAGTATAAAAAAGTAAAATAAATATCAGCTTTCTACATTTACATCCTCTGCTGGATTTAGGATTTTATAAATCAGTGAATATTTTTCCATTGGTAGGCGCACATCTGTAAGCAAATCGTAAGACGGCCCCCCACTAAGGTGATGACCTGATAAGACATGCAGGAATATGATATATGCACATGGGTGAGATCTGTGTATAACGACATTTCAGGTGAGGCCTATATTCAGCAGTGCACTTTTGAAGAGGCTATAATAATGAAGATGATACAATATTTCAATGTGCCTATAGCCACAATACACTCTCCATCATCTAGTTCTGAGATTTGTGGTTCTGTAAACGTAAATGGATTACCTACAGAAGTAGAGTGCACTATTTATTAGTAAGCAGGGCTCACTTCATGCAGGTGATGTTGGAATTTGGTAAAGTTTGATAGATTTCCCAATATTGTAAATTAAAAAAAAATAATATTTAGATCAACAGACTTACAAAATTGTGATGTGTATGCCAAAGGTTCCTGCAACAGTTTTGCTTAACACACAACTGCAGTTTCTCACCTGAAAAACCAAATGTTAATATTAATTAATTTGTCTTTATTCCAAAGATGTATTCTATTGTATGTATATATTTATTTTCTTACATTGGTAAGCTTACCTTCATTTTTTATTTTCTGAGGAATGACATGTTCATCATTTAACTTATGCGACAAATATATTTCTGCATGTTTGCAGTCTGTTAAATAAACATCTACAATATCATCCCATTTTGATGTTTTCCCATTCAATACTATATTTTTGTCAAGAAAATTATTTCTTAGACCATTAATGAGGTGAGGAGGATCAAATATGATATTAATCTTTTGACTTCTTGTGATTGTGTCATCTGAAATGAAAACAAAAATTTGGTTAATAGGCAATCAAAAGTATAAAAATACATTACTAATAATTTTAGCACTTTATTAAAAACTTTAATTTGTGGTTTTAAATCTTTCATTTAATTATCTTACCAGTATTTTCATTTGCCAATATTTGTGTTTTTTCTTGTCTTTCTTCAACTTATTAATGGCTGACTGAATTGATGTTCCCTGATCTGATACCAGAGCCACAGGAATTAATCCAGTTATTATTCTCTTATATATTTTTTAATATAAGTGCAGGTCTAGTTCCTGACAAAAATAAAAGGCAATGGGCTGTTGCCATTTGTGTAGAGTACCTCAAATGAGGAACATTAAGGCATGGTCGGCATAGTCACAGTAACTGTGACTCTGAGTAGACAGTAACTCTACAAGTCCACAGATATTGGCTCTATCAAAACTTCACCAAATATTAGCGAGCAATATTTTTTCGATTCTTGCCGATTTGCAACCTAGGAATAAAAACATAAGGTAATTAACTGGACATAATAATATACTATTTGTGAAGAATTTATGAATGTTTTTACAATTATTATATTTACCAGTTTTGTCATGATGTAGACACTGCTGTTTCTCCTATCTTTTTAAAATGTTTATAGATGGATGGTGGTTCATTGATATCTGGAAACAAATATGTATACTTTTTATAGTTAACAGTGAACAGCAGGCCCATTCCCTAAATTTTATGCCATCAAAATGATAGTCACTTGGTAGCACATTGTGTGGTATACTATATAGCTTTTTTAAGAGCATGAAAACACAATGTATCTAGCAAATAATACAAATGATATTAAATTAGATCGTTTAGTGTGATTGCCAAGTCAATCTATTTATTTAAAACATAAAAGGTTTTTAATATTGATATGGCCAACATAAGATGTTAGGTTGGCTAATTACGCAATAACTTAAGACAGAAGGACCCTAAGTAAGTAGGGACTGAATAAATTAACCGACTTGGTTCACACAACTTTTTACGGTAGAAGAACTGAGTTACGAGACTTGGTTTCTTTTACATGTTATGTTTTTGATGGCATCTCATTTCTTTTTACCATCTACTTCTTGAATGCCAACAAAGTACCTATCTACACCTATTATTCCATTATATTATACATATACAGGTACACTGATTGTTTTACTGCAAATGTAATTTTGTAATCCTTTATTTATATGGGATTACAAAGTTATTTATGCAGTTAATGTATCTACAGGGTGGGCCAAGAATTCGTTAACATTTAAATGTAACTTACCGCGCAAACTATTGCCGTGCGGGCCGCGGGCGCGGGCGGGGGCACTAGCTCGCTTCTTGGAAATTTAGTCGCAATGGATCGCTTCACGGGGCCGCAACGCGCTTACTGCGTGAAACAGTTTTATTTAAACGACTTTTCGCTCATTACTGTGAGACGCTTATTTCGCGTTGAATATGGTTTACACGACTTAAGTCAGTGTCCAAGTGCTCCTTTAATAAAGAAATGGGTGAAGAAGTTCGAAGAGACGGGACCTACACTAAATGTGAAACAAACCGGCGGCCCACGGACTTCTCGGAGCGAAGAGAACGTGCAGCAAGTTTCCGCTTCTGTTCAACGTGATCCAGATTTATCGACACGCAAACGTTCGGCTGAATTAGGATTATCCCGCACATCATTACGCCGTATTTTGAAATTAGATTTGAAATTACATCCATATAAGATCCAGCTAGTGCAAGAACTAAACCCTAATGATTTAAATTTGCGTAAGTCATATGCCGAAACAATGTTAACTCGTTTCAGTAATTTTCACAACATCTTATTTTCTGACGAAGCCAATTTCCACCTAAATGGACATGTAAACAAACAGAATTGCAAGTATTGGAGCAGCGAAAATCCTAAAGCTAAACATGAGAGGCCACTTCACTCTCCTAAGGTAACTGTATGGGCTGCAATTTCAGCAAAAGGAATCATCGGACCTTACTTTTTTGAAGATTCTCGAGGCCGTTCAGTTACTGTAAATTCTGCCGAGTATGTGAAAATGTTACGGGAGTTCTTAGCACCGATACTACTGGAATTTGCTGGCTATAATCGTAACACATGGTTTCAACAAGATGGAGCCACGTGTCACACATCGAACGAGTCCTTGCCGGTGGTCAAAGACATGTTTCCGGAAAAGCTGATATCCAGACGGGGTGACATCCCATGGCCACCCAGAAGTCCAGATCTATCCCCAGCAGACTTCTTTTTATGGGGTTATTTAAAGAGTCGTGTCTACATTGATAAACCGAATACACTGCGTCAACTTAAAGAAAAAATCATCGAAGAGATGTCGGCGATCTCGCGGTCTCTTTGCAGAAGAGTATTCGAAAACTTCAGGACTCGCTTAGATGAGTGCAAAAACCGAAACGGTGGTCATTTAGACGAAATAATTTTTAAAAAATAAATTAAAACTAATTAGCTTTCTCGTAAATAAACGATTTCTAAAATATGTTAAATGGTTTTTTTTATACGATTTTTTCAAATGTTAACTAATTCATGGCCCACCTGTAGAAAACTGGACCAAAATTGCAAAAAATTTAAATTTTTATAAAAAATAAATTATATAAGATACTTTCTTATTCAGAGAAACAATCTTGATCTAAAGATGTTACTGACATAAGACTAACATATATTAGTTGATAATGTCTTGAAATTGTTTACTTAAATATCAGAAAATTACAAAGCTGCTTTACTTTCTATAATACAAAGACTTAGGTGACACTTATAGTGGTTGTTGCTAAATAAATAATTTGACTATACTTAAAAACATTTTAGAAAACTGACTATTCATTTCAAACAGTTATTATTTTATCTTTTTGTAGACTTTTTTGTTAATTTATTGTTATAAAGGACTTAGTCGCTAAGCTACCACTTCATCCCATTCTGACTACAATTACTTAATCACTACAATCGAATACAAAATGTATTAAAGTAACAATGGTTATGTGCATTCTGACTACAATTACTTAATCACTACAATCAAATACAAAATTTATTAAAGTAACAATGGTTATGTGCAATAAACACAACTATAAATATTCACACCTGAGGAATAAGTGAACTATAAATAGTCACACCTATTCCCTACACAGAAACAAGTCTGCTAGCTTGACCAGCATTTTAGCCTCCTTTGACATTGAATAAGCCAAAATACTGTTCAAGGTGCCAAAGTGAAAATTCCTATCACTACCAAAACATTCTCATTGCTTCATTCAAGACACATTCCATCAAAATATGTTGAAAATTTTCAACTATTCTGCATATGTCACGATTTGGTGTTGGCACATTTTTCATTAAAAAAGCAAACTTGTTCGATGGAATATGTAATCCAAGAATAGGTCTTATGTAGTTTCTTTTTAGTGGACAATTATCTATTCACAAATTACAGGTTATTTGTAGCTGAATTGTTCAATACCAGATACTCTTCAACAGACTGACAGTTACATGTAATAACTTGGCAGATTGCACCCTTTGAATAATAATTTTTATATTGCAATTTTAAGATTGATTTTATTATATCATAGGCGATCTGTTCACCTCTCACTTGAGAAGCACAGCCACATCCTATATAAACATCAATACATAATGGAATTTAGTTAGATAATAAAAATTAGAAAAGAATTATTTCAGTGATATTGACAGATTATTCTACAAGAGCCTTACAATTGTGATGGCATTGTGAAGCAAATGTCCCTAATAGAAAAATAAGTAGATTACCATATTTGTCCATTTTCCAGAGCAGGTATTCCAGTATTTATTTTGTCAGCCGTAGATAAGGTGGTAAGGCAAAATGGTGAAGAAGCAAACTACCGGTAACAAATCTCGACCCGAAGTGCTTATGACACACAAAAATTATGTAGCTCTTCTGCATTGAGCTGCTTTTTTCACAATTTATTTTTTCACACACTTGAGCCTTAGCTCAGTCTTTGGGAAACAATGTAATTTACATTATGACGCTTGCTTTTGCAATGCGAAACACAACAAGCATTCTTCATGATGAGTACACAATTTTTAACGTGAGAGGATAAGCATGGAGTTTTAACACTTCAAAGTAATTTCATTCGATCAAATCCAAATTTCCAAAACTCCAACAAACTGTAATGAAATTGAAAATTTGAAATAATGAATATTTGTATAAACAACAGAGTACTTATTTATAAATAGAAAGTATAAACCACAGAATACATTTACCCAAGGAGCATCCTGTTCCTATACTATATCCTCTTAATGGTCTCTGTTCTCTGTGAATAAAAGTTATGGAAGTTTGGAACTCAATCTGTGGTAATAAGAAATGTCATTTTCTAAACTACCGGTTTGAATCTATGGTTGAAAATAAGGGCTAATTTTATTGTTATAAGATTCTATGCCGTGCTAACTTCATTTTAGTTTACGCGTGCTTGCTGTCATCTGTCAATTACACTCGTAATGTCAATGTCATTTTTTTTATTTAACTGGCTTTACGTCTCTGGGTTCTAGCTCTTCTGAGCCTGTAATTTCTTCCGGGATCTTCATTTTTATAGATTTTCTCTTTATAATATTTTTGGGAGATTTTGACGACAGCTCAACTCAGCGGATAGTTGATGACGATAGTAACTCAAGTTTATAAAGCGCCTATGTGATCAAAATAACTTGAGGTTTATATCAACATCGAAGAGCTTGTTTCGTCATTTTCTCTAATAGTTTACACGCGCAGACATTTAATTCATAAAATAGCACCACTTTTAAGAATCAAAAACCACTTCAAAAATTATTAAAGCGTTAAAATAGGAGCAACAATCCGTCAACGGCCAAGTTCCCAGCATTACCCCTGTCAATGTCAAGTGTTACCAGAGTGCAAAGAGAATAAAACCACACGTTTATCATAGTGTATAAGTTTATGTTTTTTTATATTTTATTATTTCTATATTTAACATAATCTTTGAATGTTGTTACAATGTTTTATTTATTATTTACATTCGTCGTTATAAGGCTTTCCATTAATCCATGTTAGCATATAAAAGTCCACTGCCGAACATAGGCCTCCCCCATTTATTTATTTATGCTTTCATGCACAAAAAGGACATATGGCGGACTTAATGCCATAAGGCATTCTCTCCCAGTCAACCATTAGGCTAAACAGAGATAGACATTAAGGAGGCGGTGCAGCAATAATCAAATAGAGAGGATAAAAGAAACAATAATATATATAATAAACAATTCTATATATATATATATATATATATATATATATATATATATATATATATACAAATATATAATAGAATATATATACATACATACATACACTATATACACATAAATACATAAGTATACATCTATACATACACAATAGGTTAGAACAAATATGAAATATATACGAAAAAGTGAGCTGAGTTAATTCAAACTTGCAACGATTTAATAATATACTTACGGACTTGATTTTTAAAGACGAATTTGTTGGGAGCTTTTTTAATGTCAAGAGGGATGTCGTTCCAGAGTCTGATGGCCATGAGAGCGAAAGAGTGAGATAAATAACCAGTACGGTATAAAGGAGTGAGAAACTTAAGATTGGCTGAGGAAAGGAGAGAAAAATTATGAGAATCTCCCAGGTATTGAAATTTAGATTTCAGATACTCGGGAGCACATGGATCGTTCAAAATTGAGAAAAGGGTGCAGATCATTTTAACATATCTGCGCTGACGGATGAGCAGCCGGTTTAACTGTGTACGAAAGGAAGATAATTGGTCGTATTTACGAAGACCATAAATGTATCTGATGCAGTTGTTAAGCAGACGATCCAATGTATTAAGATGAAGTTGAGACAGGTCTGAGCAACACACATCGACATAATCAATGATCGGTACAATAAGTGATTGTACAAGTAAAATCTTGGTATTGGTGGGAAGAAAGTTTTTAAATCGATATAGAGATCGCAAAGTTCCAGTAGTTTTGCGACTCACCTCCTGTATATATTTGTTCCATGTTAAGCAACATCGATGTACAGACCAAGGTCCTTTTTGTTAGTAGAGAATGGTATGACATTATTAATAAACATAATTGATGGTAGGGTGGGAATATCCAATTTAGATAATAATCTAGAGCTACCTAAGATTATCGTTTGGCATTTAGACGGGTTCACGTTTATGCCATACAGAGTAGATATATTTCAAATCATCATTTAACAGTGAAATAGCACTTAGGATATTTGAAGGCTCCACTTGCGCATATAACTGCAGATCATCAGCATACAAATGGTAAGAGCTCTTGAGATTTAGTGTGATGATATTTATAAAAATGGAAAACAGAAGAGGAGAGATAATACCGCCTTGAGGGACGCCAATTGACACATCACGCCAGTCAGATAGTATATGACCAGTACGCACAGCCTGATGGCGCCCTCGAAGATATGTTGAGAACCATTCCTGAGCTGAAGACGAGATATTCAAATGAGAAAGAAGAGTTAACAAGATACCATGATCGACAGAATTAAATGCATTAGAAAAATCAATTAGGATGAGAACAGTCAGTTTGAGGTCAGGATGAGAACAGTTTGACAGGCCTGTTGGTCTAGTGGTTAGTGACCCTGACTGCTATGCCGGAGGTCGTGGGTTCGATTCCCACCCAGGACAAATGTTTGTGTGATGAGCACGATCATTTGTTCTGTGTCTGGGCGTAATTTATCTATAATATTTATGTATTTAGAAATATATAAGTATGTTTATCAGTTGTCTAGTACCCATAACACAAGCTCTGCTTAGCTTGGGACTAGATGGCGTTGTGTGATAGTTGTGGAATATTATTATTATTATTTGGGGTATCTATATAGTTTTCTCATCTGGTTGGGTTATATAAATATATAATTATAAATTAAAATGAAACGATAAATATACATAAATATTAATAACATAAAATAAATACAAAAATACATAAATAAATAAAAGCCCAACCAGATGGAAGCCCTCGGCAGGGGAGACCAAACGGCCGAGGGTTAGGAGGAAAGGGAGCCTGGAGCGGTCCGTCACGGAGTTCCAGTCGCCTCAGATGACCCGAGAGGCTGACTGGGACTATTATTATTATTATGGGGTATCTATATAATTTTCTCACCTGGTTGGGTGCTATAAATATTATTATATTATTATATTATTATTATTATTGTGGGGTATAAATATAGTTTTCTCATCTGGTTGGGTTCTAATAATACATAATTATAAATGAAGATGTGAAGATAAATATACATAAATATAAATAACATAAAATAAATATTAAAATACATAAATAAATAAAAGCCCAACCAGATGGAGGCCCTCAGCAGGGGAGACCAAACGGCCGAGGGTTAGGGGGAAAGGGAAAGAAACCGGCGGACGATGCGGGCGGTATCGAGGAGCACCGCCTTCTGCATTTGAGCCTGGAGCGGTCCGCCACGTAGTCCCAGCCACCTCAGATGACCCGAGAGGCTGACTGGGATTAGCCCGTTCGCAGAGACGACTACAGGAATAATTTCGGTCGGCAGACCACCCCACATGTCGGTCACCTCGTGAGCCAGGTCCAGATATTTTGTTTGCTTATCTGTTTCGGCTTTCACGAGGTTCTCGTCATACGGAATGGTAATGTCGACCAAAAATATCCTTGACTGTGCCCGGTCCATCAGCACAATATCAGGCTTATTCGCAAGAATAGTCCTGTCTGTGATGATGGCCCGGTCCCAATAGAGCCTGGCGCGATCATTTTCGAGCACGGCTTCCGGCAAGTACTTGTAATACGGCAATTTCCGAGACACGAGACCGTATTTCAGAGCGAGCTCCTGGTGAAGAATTCTGGCTACTAGGTTGTGCCTGTGCAAGTACTCAGAGTTAGAAAGCGCCGAACAACCGGAGATGACATGCCTAAGTGACTCACCGGGATGGCGACAAGCTCGACAGATGTCGACGGTGCCATCCTTTAGGATGTATCTCCGATAGTTGTTAGTCTTAATAACCTGATCCTGTATTGCACAGACAAAACCCTCGGTTTCCCCGAAGAGATCACCAAAGCGTAGCCAGTGCAGGGAGGCTACTGTGTCTACGAAAGGCTCATGTAGAGCCTTGTAGAACCTCCCGTGGAGCTCCTTCTCCTTCCATACGGTCTCCCGGTCGGAAATGCTCTGTACTGCCGGGTCTTGCCATTGCTCGTTGGCTAAGGATAGAGGGGTAAGTCCTTTATCACAAGAAATGACGTCCTTATAGAATGGATCATCCGCTCTCGCCAGGAAGTAATCACGGAGGCTGCACACTTCGCGATTATGCATGGTGAGCGCGCTCAAGAAGCCACGACCACCATGCTTCCGCGGCAAGTACAGCCTCATCACCGACGATCTCGGATGATGCATCCTATGGGACGTCATGGTAGTGCGGACTTTTCTATCCAGGGCGTTAAGTTCAGTCTGAGTCCACCTGAGTATGCCAAAGGTATACATGAGGACAGGCATGACCCAACCGTTATATGCGTGTGCCTTATTCACACCGGACAAAAGGCTGTTAAGCACTTTGGTCAAGCGTGCATAAAACACGTCGCAAACTGACTGTTTCATACCAGTCTCATCGATACCGATGTTTTGTGACATACCCAGGTATCGGTATGTTTCAGCCTCGGAAAGGGTTCTTAAGTTGACGGGCATAGATAAGTCTATGCCCTCAGAGTTAGCAACCCTTCCCCCTTCAACATGGAGGACCGCACACTTATCCGTCCCCAGCTCCATTCCAATGGAATTGCTAAATTCACAAGTGATGTTTAGCAATTCCATAATATGGGAGCGAATGGAGGCGAATAACTTGAGGTCATCCATATAGAAAAGGTGGGTCACTTTTGTCCCTCCTTTCCGTAGCTGAAATCCCCTCCCGGAGCCCTCCAGTAAGGTACTGAGAGGGTTCAGAGAGAGGCAGAACCAGATTGGACTCAGACAATCGCCCTGGAAGATACCCCTTCTTATCCTTATGTGGTTCTCCGCAGCCATCATCCGCTCGCCCAGATGACAAAGGATCGTACTCCACTGCCCCATACACTGCTCCAGAAAGTCTCTAACTGTACAGTCTATCTTGTACAGCTCGAGGACTCTCTTTAGCCATGTATGGGGCACCGAGTCGAATGCCTTTCTGTAGTCTATCCAAGCGGCGGAGAATTTCCGACGGTTGCGTTTCACCACTTTGCCAATGACCGCGTCAATGAGGAGTGGTTCCTTGGTTCCACGACCACCGCCCCGACATCCATTTTGAGCGCGCGACATCACCTGATTTGAGTCCATTATTATTATTATTATTATTATTATATTATATTATTAGTCAGTTTTGATTTTTCCATCCCCTCACGAATATCTTCCGTAACCTTGAGAAGAGCATTAGTAGTAGAATAACCCGGGCGGAAACCAGACTGATAAGGGGAAAGAATATTCTTTGAGAAAACAAAAGCAGAAATCTGTTTATGAGCAACAGCTTCCAGAACCTTGGAAAGAAAAGGCAGAATAGAAATTGGTCTGAAATTAGATAAAGCGCTGCATTCAGTAGCTTTCGAGATGGGAATAATAAAGGATTTACGCCAGAGAGTTGGAAAAGCACCATTTATCAGCGAAAATTTAAAGATATGAGTTATCACGGGTAAAACAGAATCCAGCACGTGCAAAACCATTACCCTACTCACATCATCACATCCAACGGCTTTCGATTTAATAGAGGAAAGGTCTTTGCGTACCTCGTCTTCGTCTACAGGAGTAAAAGTTAAAGTTTCATGGGAATAAGGAGGCATGGAAGATATAAAAGAGATAGCATTAGCTCTAGAATCATCAGAAACTATTTGAGAAGACAGAAAATGACGATTAAAATCGTCAGGAGAAAAGGTGACGCTATTATAGTCAAATTGCGATTTTCCATATCCAAGCGTATTCAGAAACTTCCATTTATCAGCCGAAGATGAATTAAGTAGTTGTTATATATATCTCACCATCTGATTGCATCGATTTCTTGCAGCTTTATAGGCTTGCCACTTTACCTCAGTGCGATTCTTCCTGAAAGCACGGAAAGTTCTATCGCGCTTTGCCATAACCAATCTTACTCCAACCGTGATCCATGGAACAGGAGGACGCTTCAGTCGAACGACACGTTTAGGAGCATGTTTATTATACAGTCCTAATATGTTGCTGTTAAAGAAGTCGACTTTTTCATCAACTGTGGAAGCAGTATATACAGATGACCAGTTAATAGCATCTGCATCGCATTTAAGCTTGTCCATATCTAATCTAGCAAGACTACGAATAGAGATGGATACAGATAAATGCTTGGGAGACTTTAATTTATATGACAGATAAAGCAGGTCATGCCGTGAAAATCCAGAAGCAGGGAATTGTCTATAATTGACAATGTGATCAACGGAGGAGACGGCTATAAGGTCAATCCAGGTGTCAGCAGAGTGGAAGTTGTGATGTGTTGCATTTAGAGGCAAAATAGTGAAATTATGCGACAACATGGTCGACCTCAGTTTCGAAGATTTAAGAGAAATCCCAGATAGGTCAGAGTTAAAGTCTCCCATGATAATGTGATGGGTGTAGGCAGAACTGTAAGGCAATAAATTTACTTCCAAATCGGAGAAATAGTCCACTTGAGGTGGACAGTAGACTACTCCAAGAAACGCTTTAACACTCTTGACGTTAACTTCAACAAAAATGTATTACATTGAACCGAAATATAGAGAAGAAGATGTGTTTAATATTTTATAAGGTAAATTACTACGCAGATAGATAGCCGCTCCTCCGCCGCTTTTACCAGTGCGGTCATTACGGAGTAAAATATAACCTAGAAGACTATAAGACCTGGAAGAGAGTTCAGGCTTGAGCCAGCTTTCGGATATGAGTATAGCATGAACTGCATTAGAAGAGAAAGTATCCAGGAACTCCGTATGATATTGAGGAATACTTTATGCATTTAAATGGCAAATGTGAAAACAGTTTAACAATTTTTGAGATTCGTCGTATACTAGCGTACGTAGCGTGACAGGCTCATCCGAAGCATCAACAAGTGAAAGGGAAGAGGAGCTGTTGCAAGTGGAATAAAAAGATTTATCATCTGACATTAAACAAAATTACATAAAATAAAACTACTTTTACGGATTTTATCGCGTTTATTTTACTATTATTTTTAATTCTTAATTCCCGACGTTTCGGGCGCTTTCCAGCACCCATGGTCAAACATGGTCATGGTGGAAACGTCGGGAATTAAGAATTAAAAGTAATAGTAAAATAAAAGCAATAAAATCCGTAAAAGTAGTTTTAATCAATGTGTAGTGTTGGCGTAAATATAAGAAATCATTACATAAAATAATAAAATAATTAGTATTATACAGTAAAATAATACTATATATAAATAAATATTTAAAATAATAAAATTATATCCAATAAATGTAACTGAGTATTACAAAAAAAGAACTAAATATAGATTGGGTTGACGCGTCGGCCTGTGACGTTTATAGGCCGAGTCGATTATCTTAGTTTTAAAAATATTTAACATCGGTGTTTTATAGTCAGTTCCATCTCTAAGTTAATTGTGCCGTATAATTAATGTGTGGAAGTGTTTTCCAGTGAATATGTGCTAAAATTAAAAAGAAATTAACAAATGATCCTGGGTGGACTGTGAACTGCTGCTGCGGACATACCCTCCGAGTTAAAAACAAAATATTATGTACAAACAATTAGAAAAAAAGTTTTAATTATTGCCGAGAGCTCTAATTATATCAATTCAGTGTATTTTGTTCGCCACAAAACAATACATGTAAAATAGTGGATAAAATTATCAACGGAACTACGCACAACGCCATCTTTACACGAACAGTGATACTAATACCGCTGCACTTACAATTAATAAGAAAATGCCTAAGTGCGGGTACTGTGGTAAGTTTTTATCCAACGCGGACTGTGTGAGGTGCTCTAAATGCGCAAATAATTTTCATCGTACTTGCTGTTCTGTACCGACGGGGCCAACACCTCAAGGATGGGCGTGCCAAGGCTGCAAAGTCAAAACCAAAACAGACCCGACGTCATCCTCGAGGGCATCAAAAACGTTATATTGTGATATGTCGTCAGAAAAGTCAACCCCTCAATCAGATCTAAGTGAGAATACACCCACAACGAACAACCACATGCTACGGGAGTTAATGCAGGAGATAAGAGATCTGCGCAGTGAGCTGAGCAAAACAAGAACTGAGATTGCGGACTGCAGGAGGGAGATTCTCGACTTCAAAGCAGAGCTGCATTCATGCAGCGCACGTTTAACTGCCTTGGAAGACAAAGTGTCTACACTGGAGACGAGCTGCGAAGTAAAATCTCCCGGCAATGTGGAGAAGCTCGAAAACACGATTATCGAATTGAAGCGACAATTGAACGAGCGCGAACAAGAATCTCTGCATAACGATCTGGAAATCTCCGGCCTACCTGAAGAAAAAAATGAAAACATCTTGCATGTAACCGGGCTTATAGCTGTAAAGCTAGGCATGACGTTGGAGGACCGGGACGTTGTATTTGCGGAGCGGGTGGGCTTCTCGCGGCGCAACCGTGCCGCTGAGGACACGACCGCGCCGCCGCGCCCACGCGCCATCGTCGTCAGGCTTGCGCGCCGAGCCCTGCGCGACGACTTGCTGCGTGCTGCGCGTGTGCGCCGCGGCCTCACCTCGGCCGACATCAGCATGCCGGGGGAGCCGCGCCGGTTCTTCGTCAACGAGCGCCTCACGCGGCTGAACCGTCAGCTGCTTGGCATAGCGCGGGAAGCGGCATCACGCGCCCAGTGGAAATATGTTTGGACGAGAAATGGTAACATTTTTGCTAGAAAGGATGACGGTAAGGTAGCCGAGCGAATTAAAAATGAAAATGACATAAAGAAATTTTTTATATCTTGATTTGTTGGTCTATGTATTTTTTGCAATTTTTTTCTATTATCTTGTATGAAGTTGATTGTATTCAGTATGTCATTCAGTTGAATATTGCTTTATTCAATATGCCACAACAATGTTCCTTTTTCACAAAAAAAAATTATTTGCCCCATACTTGTATCTTTTTGATATTTGTAATCGCAGAATATTCTCTTTGTAGCACGTTTTTGCCGTTTAGAATATTTTTTTACTTTACAATTATTTTAAACGAATATGTTTTGTGTTGCGTTGCAATGCTGATTGTCCGAGTTTTCACTAAATATTCTACTTGTAATATATCTTTTCCGTTTATAATCTTTTTTTTCTTTATACGTATTTTAATCGACTATGTTTTGTGTTGCGTTGCAATGCTGATTGTTCGGGTTTTTACTTACGATAAAGCTCAATTTATTCATTTTCGCATAATACAATTATTAGTGGCAGTATATACGGGTGGAAGTATTTTTAGGCGTTCTTTAATTATTAGGTCTTTTCAGATACAAATTTTAAAGTTGATCATGCGCACACTATCGAAACGTTTTTTATTTACTCTAATAGGCGTTGTTATTCTTATTAATTCTTTTTGTTTTTTTTTTTGGTTAAATGTAAATATTTCAAATTTTTATTGTAATTGTTTTGTTCATAGGCCTTAAATTATACTATAGATTTGGTTTTCTCAACGTCTGCTCGTTAAATACGAATCATGAGGAATTTATCGCAGCGATGGAACGTCACTCGGTGGACATAATGGCGCTGAACGAGACATGGCTGCGTACGGGAGAAGAGGGCTGCGCGCCTCGTTTGCCCGGCTACAGTCTGCGCCACACGCCGCGGCCGCTGAGCGTGCGCAATGGCCGCGGTGGAGGCGTTGGGTTCTACATAAGGCATGGCGTAAATGTGCACTCTTATCACCATCCGGTGGACCCTTCGCACACGTCTGTAGAACAGATGTGGTTAACTCTTAACACTGGGACAGGAAAACTTGCTATCGGAACAGCATATCGCCCGCCTTGGCTCGACGTTGATTTATTTTTCGATGCAATTACATTAACTATAAGTTCGTTAGCTTCGTGTGATTTTTTTATTTTGCTCGGCGATTTTAACATAAATATTCTTGGTTTAAATGATATTAAGGTTCATAAACTTAAAATATTTTTGAGCAGTGTAGATCTGCAGCAAATAGTTATGTCTCCTACACATTACACGGACCATAGCGAATCCATCATAGATATAATATGTACAAATACTGGAACGCGACATGTTACGTTGGAACCAGTTGCGCCCCTTAGCAATCATGTAATGTTAACTTGTGAAGTATGCTGTAAAAGAGAAAAAATATTTCCGAGAAGACTTATATACAGACCTCTTAATGACGTACCGATTGATATACTTAATTCTTGTTTAGACTCGATTAGCTGGAATTCATTGGAACAAATGTGTGATGTTAACCAAATAGTGAATTCGTTTAATTCTCATATTATTACTTTATTAGATTTAATAGCTCCCATAAAAAGAATTGTACTCAAGGAGCAACCTCATCCATGGATAACAGATAATATAAAGCTTATGATGCGATTACGGAATGCTGCTCACTCGCGATATTTGAAATCAAAAATGCAGTCGCATAGGACGTATTATAAAAATCTTAAAACTTTAGTTGTACAATCAATTCATCATGAAAAGAAAGCATACTTCAATCAGTATATAAATAATAATTTAAATAAACCAAAAATGCTATGGCGCAACTTAAAATCATCTGTTTTGCCTCCTAAACAAAATACTCATTTACCTGCGCACTTGACAGATCCCAACATAATTAACAAACATTTTCTTGATATACCCGGGACCTCCTCTGTTTCGCCCTCAGTTTTATTGTTTTTCAATAGCAACCGTTTTATAGGAGACATAAAATTTTCCCTTCATTATGTTGAACAAGACATTATTTCGAAAATTATACTAAACCTTAAATCGAAAGCAGAGGGCATAGATGGGATCTCTCTCGGAATGCTACTTAGAACCTTGCCACAGTCACTAGGTGTTATCACATATATCGTTAATTGTTCAATAGTAACTTCTACCTTTCCAGACGTCTGGAAGACGGCCATCGTTAGGCCACTGCCTAAAAACTCAAACCCACAGGAACCTAAAGACCTACGACCTATTAGCATATTACCTTGTTTGTCAAAAATTGTTGAGAAAGCTGTTGCGATGCAACTTAGGGAATATCTTGAAAGTAACAAAATACTTTCCGAATTTCAGTCCGGATTTAGAAAAAACCATAGCACAACAACAGCTCTTCTAGATGTTACAGACAATATTATTAATGCACAGGATGCTGGTATGTGTACCTTACTAGTACTTTTAGATTTCTCAAGGGCCTTTGATTGCATGAATACTCAATTACTACTAGCTAAGATGACATATTATGGTTTTGATCCCGATACGGTCAGTTGGTTTCATAGCTACCTTACGGGTCGTGGTCAATATGTTGAAATCACTCAAACAGACGGTCGACCGCTTCGTTCAACGTATAGCCCCTTAACAAGAGGAACTCCGCAGGGAACGATCTTATCTCCTCTATTATTTATACTCTACACAACGGATATCGTAAACTGTATAAAATCTTGCAAATATCACTTATACGCGGACGATTTACAAATATATATTTCTTTTAAATCTAACGAATGGCGCTCGGCAGTGCAGTCGCTTAACGAGGACCTTGGTAGAATATTGGAATGGTCAACAAATAATTGTCTAATTCTTAATCCTACTAAAACAAAGTATATAGTATTCGGATCGAAATTTCATGTAAATAATGTTCCCCTTGATTGTGAAGTGAAGTTAGGTGCTGAGGTTTTAGAACGTGTCTTTGAGGCTCGTAACCTCGGCTTAGAGTTGGACTCAAATTTGCGATACGAGAACCATATATCAAAGGTAGTTCGCAACTGTTTTTATAGATTAAAAGTCCTGTATAAGGTTCGACAGTATCTAAGTGAAGAACTTCGGGTACGCCTAGTAGATTCTCTCGTTCTATCTAAATTAAATTATTCCGACACAGTTTACGGCCCATGCTTGTATGTAAGAACAGAAAAGTTGATTCAACGGGTTCAAAATGCTTGCGCTCGCTTTTGTTTTAGAATTCCACCCCGTAGTCACGTAACACCCTTTTTGAATCAACACAACATTTTAAACATGAGACACCGCAGACAGCACCATTTAGCATGTCTACTTTTTGGCATTTTGAGATCGCAGACACCTAGTTATCTTAGCAGCAAATTAGAATGGAGTAGAGGGAACATCAGCGGTAATCGCAGTCGCCACCTAAAAATACCGCGACATAGATCCACAATGTTTAGAGGCAGCTTTCGATATGCAGCAACCAAATGCTGGAATAACATCCCACCACCAATTAGGAACGCACAAACGAAATCGTCGTTTAGATTTAAAATCAGACTTTTTCTTATGGAAATCCAAAAAAGATAGCTTAGAATAACAAGCACAACTCCCATAAGAAAAAACTATGTTATATGTTCAGTTTACGATTTTATGTAAAAATCGCGGTTGCCGCATTATTGGTTGTTAATTATACACTTCTCACATACTATTCAATTTTATTTATGCCTTTGTTACATTAAGAAATTCGCTGGAAATGATTAATATTCAATTTTATTTACGCCTTCGTTACATTAAGAATTCCACTCTCGCATCTGCCATTGACCGACGCGTTAACACACACACGGGTTTCTGCAGAATACCAGCGCTAGTCATCCCAATGGGGGTGTCAGCTTATGCTGAGCAGCTGACCCTATCGACTCAGCATTGCAACGCTCACATTTCCTGTACATAGTTTTTATTTTTTTGTTGAATGTTATAGTTTTTCTTCTTTTTTTTTTATTTTTCGCTAATATTAATTATACTTGTTGTTTTCTACATAAGTACATGTTGATTGTTTATTTTTTGCAAGTGTTGTTTGTTGAGTTGATTAAATGGTTTTATTATTATTATTATTATTATTATTATTATGTATATCTCTATACATCACCCTCCGGCTAACTGTTTACAATCTTAAAAATAACACCAGGAAAGTAAAAGAAAACAAATGCCAAGTTAAAACAAAATAGAAAAAGAAAATCAATAAACGAGCGAAGCATTTCAAAGTAAACAACTAAAGAAAATATAATAAAAAACAAAGTAATAAGTAATTAGGCTAGATTATTACATATAACTTAAATAAACTTGAATCAAATATAGCTTGTACGTTAGTACTCTTATTAGTCTGTGCTTGTGTACATATTCTGTCAATAGTAATGCTAATATAGTTAGTATGGCAAAAGGCCATGCAACCGAAGCCAATAACATAACCATCTGACATCTGCGTAGACAGAGAAACCTATAGACAAATTGACGACTTCTTTCGCATTCGCACACGAAAAAGATAGATTTACGTACAGGTCATGCATAGAAATGAGACAGAGCGGCGTGGTTGTTTGTCCCTTTCTCTGTGCCGGTTGTTTTTGTTTAGCAAACTACACTTTGCGAAACAAACTTTGACAGTTCGTGAAGATCTAAAGAGTTTTTAAGTTGGTTTAACTGAGAAAAAAAGTATTTTGTGAGCTTAAGATTGGTGAATCTTGTTTAGTTCAGTTCTTAGAACAATTAAAAACCTTAAAAATGGTTAGATGTAGTGTCTTAGTAGTGTAAAAGTGATAGTGAACGTAAACTCACCGGTATAACATTTCAGTAGTAAGTATAGTACATTTTATCTGGTATTACGCATAAAATTCAATTGTAATTTTAAATTTCGTTACAGAACTACATAAACATACGTTTAAATTTTATCCAAATATTGTATGTTTAAAAGTGATCAAGATTATTGTATCATCTAAAACTACGTTATTGTCCTATCTCACTCAAGGCCACGCTTATCATTAGTCTATTGGTTTCTCTGTCTACGGACATCTGTGCAAATGTCTTATGTTATTATCAAGTTATTATATTATAGTTATAATATGTTATCTATGGTCTTAGTTCAGCAAAATATTACTTAGGCTCAGAAAGGCTAGAACCCAGAGCCGTAAAGCCAGTTAATAAAAAGAAAAAAATATTACTTAATATGTAGGTAAACAAAAGTTATTACGCAACGTAGACAGAGAAACCTATAGACAAATTGACGCCTTCTTTCGCATTCGCACACGAAAAAGATAGATTTATGCATACGTCTTGCATAGAAATGAGATAGAGCGGTGTGATTGTGTGTCCCTTTCTCCGTGCCGGTTTTTTGTTTAGCAAACTCTACAGTTTGCTAAACAACTTTAACAGCGTAGCGATTTAAGGAGTTTAAAAGTTGGTTAAAGTGAGAAAAAAGTGTTTTGTGAGCTTAAGATTGGTGAATCTTGTTCAGTTCCGTTCTTAGAACAATTAAAATTTTTACCTAAATGTGTTTAAAAGTCATAAAGATTATTGTATAACCTAAAAATACGTTATCGTCCTTTCTCACTCGAGGCTACGCCGATCATTAGTCTATTGGTTTCTCTGTCTACGTTATGCAACCATTATTACAGTATCGTAACAAATATACCCAGTTGTTTAATAATAATAAGACAAATAACAAATATACATGACGGCTTACAAATTAAATCCAACAGGAGAATAAAGCGAAGTCGATGAGAGTTATTTGTTGCGAATTATGCGCTTGGACCTCACCGTCGACTTTGGTGCACTACCACTGTTAACATTTGGTGACACTTTCTTCATCGTAGAATCAGATGGTCGATCCGATGCAGCAGGCAGTTCGTATTGTGTAATGAGCTCATCGAGGTCCTTGGTGTCCGTCAGCCGATGGCGCTTACCACAAGGCAACTTGACGTGTGACTTGACGTTACCATGAAGTGACCAAACTTGTCTAATACCAAAGTGCTTACGTGCAGCAATGAATAAGCCTTGACGCTGACGAGTAAGAAACTCGGACAGCACATATGAAGTGCCTTTTAACATAGTCTTTTTGACCCAAATGGTTGACTTAATGGGCTGATCACTAAACCGAATCAGAACTAGTCTTGCATGAGCTTCCGATACTGCACCTCGACGATGGCAAGCCGTAATGGAGCTTGAATAAAATTCCTGTGGTTGAAGCTTATCCTGTAGGACAGTTACAACTTTATTTAAGATGTTTTCATCAGATGATTCCGGAACTCCATTTAGCAGCAAATATTTTTTCCGATGCCGCATCTCAATATTGTCAACAGTTTGACTAACCTCATTGATCTTCTGGTGTAGTAGTGACATGATTTGCCAAACATTATCCTTAAACGCTTGAAAGTCGCTTGAGAGAGATTTCATGTCAGGAGCAGTGGTGGTAGATTTTTTTATAAGTGCTTCAAATTCCGCCATACGTTGATTGAGAGAAGTTAACGCAGCCTTTTGGATATTTGCTAACTCGGCAATAGTGGACATTTTCTTGAAAACTTATCTTCTGGTGTGTTGTGAGAGTTGAAAATGACCGGTGGTAGGCTGATGTAACTTTATCACAGTTTAACCATTAAGGGGAGTTAAACCCACAATGTATGTATTTAAATATACAAAAATAGTGAAAACTGTAAACTAGGAAACTGTAAATTACTTAAAATATCGATAAAAAATTATTTTGTTACTTAGAGCATTGTGCACTTTATTTCACGCCTACCGCCAAAAAAAAGATTGATTGCCCATTGATTGCCTCCCCCTAGATTAGGCAATCTATGCGGGAGGGTTATCCTATATTAAGAGAAGATTTTAAAAACGTTAACACGTTTGGCGATCTGATGTCAACCGCAGTTTTTATTTTATTTTGAGTTATATCAGAAAAATGCTGCTGCCAATCAGCTGTTTTAATTTCCCTCTGTCGCCTCTTACGACACTCACTGAACGATATTATGGTAGGTAGTGGAAGAACATCAACTACCCTATATCGTCTCGCCACTACACGGTCAACACAACACAAGTTTTA
This sequence comes from Parnassius smintheus behrii, assembly GCA_036936625.1. Lineage (NCBI taxonomy): Eukaryota > Metazoa > Arthropoda > Insecta > Lepidoptera > Papilionidae > Parnassius > Parnassius smintheus. The sequence goes on along the minus strand of JAUPFT010000019.1, from coordinate 38,027,113 downwards.
AACTCAAACAAAATACAAATAAACATTGCGCATGTGCATATGTATGTACAAACTAAACAGTACTTAGTTCAATGTACGTATTTATGTACGTGTGATTGTTTGTTTTTGTGACCTCCCGAGGCCTATAGTAAAATTATTTTGTCCGTGTAGTTGGGGTCATAAATCATAGTTCCGCTTCAGCCCGGCTAGGCAGGTGCAGGTGAGCATATTGCGCGGGTGCAACGCCATTATCGATAACTACAAATAAATCATCAAAGGCAGGTACACGGCGGCAGTGCGGTATACAAAGGTGTTGCGACATTGTTATGTTATGAGTCATTTGTTTCCCATTATTCCCCCGTCTAATACCCGCTAATTAGTGTAATGACAATTTAGTACATATACCGAAGAGAAATTTGTTTTTGCGCATTCACTGCTATTTTGCCTGTTAGCACCAATATACAAGCACAAACACGTGTTGTTATCAACAATAGAATACTATAATACACAATAGAATGGATGTCAACCTTATTTTGTACGAGTATAGGCGTCGCCGGGAGCACACATACAAGCAATTACGTCATATTATCACTACTGGGTGGGGGTTAGTCTACTTCAAACTTTTTGATATTATAAATAGGACTAGATTAACATCTATTCTGCTCACCTATTAGCCGTGTAGTGGAGGGCACGTCTGCAGCCAAACCACAATCGGAAACGAACCAGGGAGAGAAAAAGAAAAAGTTCGCTAGGCCTCATAAGCTTAGTGGAGCAGCAAGGAAAAGGTACCGAAGGCTGATAGCAGTTGAGATAGGAGCCGAAGAGGCCCTCTCTCTCTCTCTGCCAGAAGCTCTGACACGAAATTCCTCTGCCCTAACCTCCCCCCGTTCCGGAAGCGAAAACCGCAGTCAGTTTGAGGAAGAGTCCCCTAAAGACCAGCCTAGGAAGTCTGTGAAGCTGGCAACGGGGGATAAGAAGCTCAGCTTCAGTGCCGTAGCTGGCTCCGCGCGTATAGGAATTCGCAATTTGAATCCTATGAGTGTGGAGCAGATGCAACTGGTCCACCGGGCACTAACTCAGGCCATCGCTAAGACGGCCTGTAGGGCGAAACCGGGAATGGGTCCAAAATTTTCGGGTTTCACCCACAAGCCAGGTTGGATTCTGGTAACGTGCCTGAATAAGGCAAGCCAGTACTGGATTGTGGGTGAAATTGGAAAACTGAATCTCTGGCAGGAAGAAGAGCTCTCGGTAATATCCGAGGGCGAACTGCCTAAGCCTCAGCTAGGCACTACCTACTTGCCCCGCAGCGAAGCCGACTCTCCAGAGGGGGCGGCTGTGCTGTTGTGGCACAAAATGAAGCGATCCATACTGAGCTCTCTAGAATCCTCCGCCGTAGGGACGATGAGAATGGGTTCTTAGTAACCTTTTCTCTGGACGACCCATTAGAAGAGGCTCTTCGAAAGACATGCGGCAGAGTCGTCCTTGGCTTTAAGATGATTTGAAAGTCATGGGAGGCTCTGACGCGGCAATGGAGCCCGAACCGCACCAACTCCAATCTCTCCAGCCCTCTACCTGTCGGGGAGAGGCTGTAACGCCATCAGTGAGAGTGACGAAGACCCAAGGTGCAGATTTCGCCTCGGTCCAACGACCTCCGCTGGTGTCGTTCAGGCCTGGGAGGAGGGGAGATGGGAGTGGTTTGACGAAAGTTAAGGCGGGGTCAAGTGCGCAGGTAAAGGACGTCCTCGTCCTCAACAGGCCGAAAAGACCCCTCCCCCCACGCCCATAAGTGGCTAAACCCAAGGGCAAAACGAGGGTCGTCCAGCCGAATCTTCACCATGCAGCAGCTGCTTCTGCCGTGGTGGAGGTTTGCTTTGCAGAGAACAACATTGACCTCGCCCTTATACAAGAGCCTTGGGTGGCCAATGGTCAAGTTCTGGGATTAGCGGCTGCCGGTAAGATTCTTGTCTTGTTGTAGACCAGAGCTTGTATAATTTATAAAAAAAAATATTGAACTTTTAGCTGTTGCAGAGTACTACAATGATGGCCTGGTTACGGCCTTCATAAATCTCAAGGGATGCACAGCGGCCAGAGTAATCATTTGCTCAGCCTATATTCCCAGAGAGAACGCAGATCCTACCATCGAGTCAGAGCGAGTGGCGAAGTTCGCCCGAAAACACAACGCCGAACTTGTGGTGGATTGTGATGCTAAGCCTGGGGAAGTACCAACAACAAAGAAAGAGGTTACTTTATGATTTTCTCATTTCCAACCGCCTGGTAAGCCTGAACTTAGGTTGTACACCAACCTTTGAAACGCGTGCTAGACTAGTGTAAGACATAACCTTTGCTACCAATAACATGTCCAGGCGGACAAATGACTGGCATGTTAGTAGCGAAAATTCGATGTCTGATCACAAACACATTAAGTTTGTGATTGGAGCATCACCAATCTATGAAACAGTTACTTTTAGGGATCCAAAAGCGATCTCCTGGGATATCTATAGAGATAGCCTAAGTAGCAATTTAGAAACGTTTCCTAAAAGCATCAAAACAATTGAAGGTCTGGAGTTAGCGACGGATACAGTAACCGTAGGTATACGTGAAGCCTTCGAGGACAGTTGTCCCATCAAAACCTAGACCTCAACACGAAAAGTTCCTTGGTGGAATACTAAGTTAAAAGAACTTAGGGAAAAGACCAGGAAACTATTTAATAGGGCTAAGAAAACCAAAAAGTGGGATATTTATAGTGCAGCCCCAACTGAAAATAATAAAGAAATTAGGAAAGCAAAGAGAGCATCGTCGAGGAAACTATGCGAGGAAGTTGAGTCTTTGCCTCGCAGTGCAAGACTACACAAAATACTATTGAAAGCTAAACCTAATCATATCGGGCTTCTTAAAAAGCTGGATGGTAACTTCACTAATAGTGAAACAGAAACATTGGAGTTACCAGCGTCAACCCATTCCCCAGGGTTACACAAAACTTCAGCGTTGAATTCTTTCAGAGCCCTACGAAGGCCTTGTAATGAGGACTGGTGTAGGGCTGCAAAGATAATAAGGCCAACCTGGTGCAGTGGGCTGTTGACTCTTATAAATCATTTAAAACAAGCAGGGAGGATGAATAATTCCCGTCTAACTGCGGGGGGGGGGGGGGGGTATCAACATCCTCCTTCCTTATCTGGTGAAAATCTTCAGAGCAAGTTTTGCATGGGGATATATTCCAGAACGATGGACAATTTTCAAGGTTCTGTTTATACCTAAGGCTGGTAGAAAGGACTACGCTTTACCAAACTCCTTTATACCTATAAGCCTATCTTCCTTTCTCCTTAAGACATTGGAAAAAGGTTATAGATAGATATATAAGGGATGTAGCTCTAGCTACGAGGCCCATACATTGCAACCAGCATGCTTACCGCAGAGGCAAATCTACGGAAACAGCCCTGATTAGTGTCATTGACAGGGTCGAAAAAGCACTGAAGGATAAAGAAATAGCTCTTTGTGCCTTTCTAGATATTGAGGGCGCCTTCGACAGTAGCCCCACATCACTGCTGATTGGGGGCCTGACATCTAACCGCTAATTTGCTTCTTGCAACCACAGTTGCAAAAACAATATCCTTAACTTCGCTCTTTGCACCTGTGGTTGCAAAAAGACGAAGTTCTTTTAATTGAATTTAGACCGTATTTTAAACGCACAGAGTCTATTACGTAACCATTACGTAAAACCAAAAACAAATATATAAATCATAGATTTGGATCAAATTATTATTTATATAATTAACAAATCATATAATTACCAACCTCTTGGACGAAAAATATCGAAAATTTGTTAGTTAAAGTTTAGTGAGTGAAGTGACGCTTGAGTGGATTTAACGAGGTGATAAAATATGCCGTGAGTATTGAATTTTATTGATTTTTGTATTTGTGTTATATATCAAATTAATGTCTTATTAGTTTTTTCTTGTATTAAAGTAATATTTTTGCAAATACTGTAAGAAAAATGTGACAAAGTCGACTTTTAAAAATACTCATAATGACGCGAATCTAAACATAGTTTTCTATAGTTTACATTATCGTAATTATGTTGTATTCTTTAAATACAAAATACTCGTAGTGGTATTTGAATATAATTATTCAATTTTAGTAATAAAGTTTTACAAATTCTTCATCATATTATAATGTTACGAGCTTGAGGTTCGTGACAGTAAAAATTACCGATAGAATTACCAAAAACTCTTTAATTCACTTTACACTAATTTAAATTTAAAACACTTATAATTAATCACACTGATTCACTTTATTTCGCTCCGAAGTTTCGCTTGTCTCGCCAAATTCAATACTTCCCCAATCAGACCTTGCAGCGCCTATAAATACACATTAGCACCGAAGCATCCATAACATTCAAGTAAATACGCGCACCAATCAAAAAGGAGCCGAAAGTTCAAGTGTCGGCTTCTAGAAGCTTAGTTCTTCGTTTCGACACCAGATGGCGCTGTAGTTGAAAGATTAGTGATGTCATTTTCTGGAAAGCTCCCCCCGCACTCGTCCCTGACACTACATGACGTCAACTTAGGCGCGCAACAATGCCCCCTTCTAAGACATGCTCGTCCCGAGCATTATCGGCCCCATAATAACGCGCCAAGCGGTCCACATGGACGATCTTAGGAGTCCCTCTTGCGCCTTTCTGTATCCGGTAGGTTACATCGTTGATCCTGGTTACAATCCGGTACGGGCCGTCCCATTTAGCTTGAAGCTTAGGAGATTTCCCTTTGCTGTGGACTGGATTGTGCAACCACACTAGTGAACCATCGTCGAACCCTTTATTGTTCATTTTACGGTCATACCGGGTTTTCATCTTCTCAGACATTTGCTGGCCCGATTGTCTGACGTGCTTATAAATGTAATTCATTTTATTCCGCAAGTCATTTGCATAATCGCTTACACTGCGTGGGGCATCAGGTGATATCCCGGTGATCAGGTCTGCAGGCAGCCGTAATTCTCTTCCAAAGTTTGCGAAAGCTGGTGTCACTGCTGTACTTTCGTGAACAGCGCTTCGATATGACAACAAAAACAATTGTATGTGCTTGTCCCAATCTCGTTGCCGATTGTCTACAACTTTTGCTAGGTACCTCTCCAATGTCTGATTAAATCGTTCTACCATTCCATCAGATTGCGGGTGATAAGAAGTCGTTCTTGTTTTATGAGTACCCATAACTCGGCAAGTTTCCTGGAATATTTGAGACTCAAAATTCCTTCCTTGATCGCTGTGAATCTCTAAAGGTACTCCATAACGACATAAGACTTCATGAACTCGTTTATCTGCAACTGTTGAAGCTTCTTGAATTGGAATGGCGAAGACTTCTGGCCACTTAGTGAAGTAATCCATCACAACCATAAAATACTTGCTACCGCTTTCACTCTCAGGAAACGCCCCCGCCACGTCAATGGCTATTCTCTCCCATGGTGCACCAACATTGTACAACTTCACAGTTATATTAGTAGTATAGTTGTAGCACGAATGGGTCGGCTCGACTGGGGAAGGACCACGCTCTCACAGAATACCAGCGTGAAATAGTAGCTTAATGCTGCTGTATTTCGTATGGTGAGTGTAGAGAACCGGAAACGAGGCATTCCATCTTAGTCCTCACGGGTGACAACGCATCTGCATTTTGATTCGTAATCGAGGATAGATGTAGATGTCTATGGGCCACAGTAACCACTTACCATCAGGTGGACTGTGTGCTCGTTTGTCACCCTATCCTATATAAAAAAAAAAACTTCAACGCACCTCTACTACGAGTCTGAGGTCCCTTTACAGCCGCACAACTTGTACATTTGCGACACCAGTCATGGACATCGTTTCGACAGTGGACCCAGTAAAATCGTTCTCGGATCATCAGTAGAGTTCGTTTAACTCCCAGATGGCCTCCTGAACAATCATTATGGTACAGCTGCAGAACATCCGTTACTTTAGCTTTAGGGACAAGCATTTGCAAATGACAGCTGTCTCCCCGAACATTTTCCCATTTACGGCACAGAACTCCATTCTGAAGCAGCAAGCTTTCCCACTGGGCCCAATAGCTTTTAGTGGTCGAACTCATATCTGAGACGTTGCTCCACTTGGGCTTGTGAGCAGTGGCCTTCATCCATTCCAGAATCGGCTTGATTTCCGGATCTTCCTGCTGTGCACGTTGTAAGCTATCCTTCCACTCGTTGCTGAGGTGGTCTGCCCTGAGCATCCTCACGGATACCACTTCCTTACTCTCTTGCCTAGTACAATGTCTGCAATCTTCAGGAAAAGGTCTTCTTGACAATGCATCTGCGTTGCCATGAGATTTCCCGTTGCGATGTTCGATCTCAAAGTCTTATTCCTGCAGTAGTTCAATCCACCTCGCAACTTGTCCTTCTGGATTTTTGAATTGCAATAGCCATTTTAGTGCAGCATGGTCAGTTCGTAAATGAAATTTTCGCCCCAGAAGATATTTGCTAAAATGCTGCAACGACTTTACCACAGCTAGCAATTCGCGTCTTGTGACACTAGTTCCTTTCCGGTTTTGACAACGACTTGCTGAAGTACGCTATCACGACCTCTTGGTTACCATTCCGCTGAGACAACACACCGCCAAGTTTTATATAACTTGCGTCTGTGTCAACTATAAATTCTTTGCTTGCATCAGGGTATCCCAAAATAGGTGTTTTGCACAGATGGTCCTTTTGCTCCTGGAATGCGATATTGCAACTTTCATCCCAGCAGAAATGTCGCTTCTCCTCGGTTAGCTTATGCAGAGGTTTGGCTATATCTGCAAAGTTCTTCACAAATCGCCGGTAATAGAAGCACAAACCCAAAAATGCTCTAACCTGCGTCTTGTCTTTTGGGCCAAATCCTTGACAGCGGCGTTTTCTCTGGATCCGTGCGGATACCTTCTTCCGATACTACATACCCCAAAAAGTTAACTTGCCATTTGAATAGTGAACATTTTTTCAGACTCAACTTGAGGTTGGCGCTCTGAATCTTCATGAGCACGCGTTCCAGGTTTTGAAGGTGTTCCTCAAATGTTCGGCCTACGATAATGATGTCATCCAAGTAGACCGGACAGGCATCGCCAATTAGCCCGGTAAGTACAAGTTTCATCGGCCTTTCAAACGTTGCTGGAGCATTGCACAACCCAAACGGCATTACTTTAAATTGCCGCAGACCCTTTCCCGTCGAGAACGCAGTTTTCTCCTTGTCCTTGGGGTAAATTTCAACTTGCCAGTAGCCACTTTTTAGATCCAGCGTGCTAAACCACTTTACTCCTGTAAGCATATTCAGCGTGTCATCAATTCTTGGCAAGGGATAGCTGTCCTTCTCTGTAACGTCGTTCAGACGGCGGTAATCAACATAGAACCACATGCTGCCGTCCTTCTTCTTTACCAGCACCACGGGTGAACACTATGGACTAGATGAAGGTTCAATAACACCATCCTTCACCATTCCCTCAATCATGGTTTCCACTTCCTTTTCACGTGCTACCGGCAATCTTTTTGGCCGCTGACGGATAGGCAATTCTTCTCCTGTGTTTATTTTGTGTTGAACTAAGCCAGTCTTTCCTATGTCAGCATCGTTTGATGAGAATACATCGGCGTACTTGAGTATCAACTTCTTCGCCTTGACCAATTCGTTCGGGGAGAGAACACTGCGACAGTCTTCCAAAAGTGTGGTCACTCTCGTTTCTGCATCCTTGCTGGGGGTCCCACTCGATATATATTGGCACCGACGTAACCAATCCACTTCCTCACAAGTACCAATCAGTGTACCTCTTTCTATAATCTGTTCCCGGTCGCAAAGGTTCAGCACACGTACTCCTGAGATATCAGTGGTCCTGACCAAGGTTCGAGCTACTTTCCATGGAAGGTCATTGTTTACCCTTTCCACAAGTACACAACGGTGAGCTTGCCCAGCGTTTCGAGGAAGACTAACCGGAACAATCGTTTCCGATCTCGGCGGAAGAACAATCTTCTTAATGCTGTACACGTTCCCTGGTAACACACCTTCCATAAAAAGTTCCTCCTGTCCACATTTCAAAACATCTTGCTTAACGTCGATCTCACAACAGTTATTCATCATAAAGTCTAGGCCCAGGATGCAGTCGTCCATTATATCAGCCACGATGACATTATGCAGGTAGATCACGTTGCCTAGCTTCAACTCCATCTCCTTCTCTCCACGGACGGGTATACGCTGACCAGTGGCTGTTACCAAATTAATGCGTTCTCAGTTGTATGCGGAGTCCCCAAGGAACAGACTTATAAGTTGGGAACTAACAACCGTACGAGAGGCTCCAGTATCTAATGTCAGTTTACACGGCATTCCGTTGAACTCGCCCTTGATGATCAGACTGTTCCCATCATGGGTTTGTGAGATCGAGATCCTTGAGGCTCTTTTAACATCAGCCAGCACCCGCTGCTGATGTTAAAAGAGCTGCTGCTCCCTGCTGCTGCTGGGCGGGGCATTTAGCCGCACCACCCTCCTGATATCGTTCACCTTCCCTTTCTACGGTTCGCTTAGGGCAGCTGGATCGAAGATGGCCCCTTTCCCCACAGCCATAGCACCTAGGGCTATATCCTTTATTTCAGTCGCGAACCGTAGCTGCTGCAACCTCCCTGACGGGATGGGAGCGAAGATCCTGCCGCACGGCTTCCACCTCCAGTGCATGGGCCAAGGCGTCCTTAAGCGTCTCGTGGTGCCTGAGCCTCACAGCAGCTCCGAATTCAAGGTCGCGGATGCCGTCGATGAATGTCTGAACCAGGTTCCCTTCAATAAGCGCAGGTACAGACTGGTATGCTTTTCGAACCATCATCTCCACCTCAAGGGCCCACTGCTGCAGGTTTTAGTTAAAGCGTTGCACGCGATCTTTAAGCTGCGCGCGAAAGACGTGTTCCAGGTGAGCGTCGCCATATCTCGCCTCCAACGCCTCAAGGAGCTGCTCGTGGGTCACATTCTTACCGAGAGCTTCCAACACAGTTAAGGCTTGGTCGCGCAGGCCTAGGGTAAGTGCAGTCGTGGCTTGGCTTTTATTCCAGCCGTTCGCCTCCATGACGGCTTCAAACTGGATTTTGTAAGCTGACCAGGAAGAGGTCCCGTCGAACGGTGACACTTTGAACCCACGTAGCGAAGGTGTTGTAGCTACTACGGGAGCTGTAATTCCATCCCCCAGTTTGAGGTCATCCAGCGTTTTCTTCACGTCAGCCATCGCGTTGTCAACCCGATTGTTCACTTGGTTGATTCGGGTTTCAGCTTTCTCGATTCGGGTTTCAGCTTTCGTGATTTGGGTTTCAGCTTCTGACAGGCGGTTGTCATGCTGAGCAACCCTATCCTTCACCTCCTTAATGCCCTTCCGAAGGTAGCGTGAAGGTCCTTCATGAGGTGCATCTGCTCTTCCAACCGACGGGCCTGTTCCTCTTGTCCGTACCGCAGCTGCTTTTCCAAACGACGGACCTGTTCCTCTTGTCCGCCCCGCAGCTGCTCTTCCAAACGACGGGCCTGTTCCTCCTGTCGGCGAGCCTGTTCCCCCTGTCGGCGAGCCTGTTCCTCCTGCTGCTCTTTCAACCAACGGGCCTGCTCCTTCTGTCGGCGAGCCTGCTCCTGCAGCATCACCATCAGAGCACCTAAGTCAGGTGCTGCATATATAGGAGCTACTGACGGGCCTGCAGCCGGCGGCTGGCCCTCCGACGTCTACGGCGTTGCACCACCAAATCTTCTTTGGACCGTCTCCTGCTGGCGTTGACTTCGGGTACGGACAACCTCCGTTTCCTCTGACACCAATTTTATCCCACTTCTGACACCAATTGTTACGGGCTTGAGGTTGTGACAATAAAAATTGCCGATAGAATTACCAAAATTAACTCTTTAACTCACTTTACACTAATTAAAATTTAAAACACTAATAATTAATCACACTGATTCACTTTATTTCGCTCCAAAGCTTCGCATGTCTCGCCAAATTCAATACTTCCCCGATCGTACCTTGCAGCGCCTATAAATACACATTAGCACCGAAGCATCCAGAACATTCAAGTAAATACGCGCACCAATCGACAAAGCGCCGAAAGTTCGAGTGTCGGCTTCTAGAAGCTTAGTTCTTCGTTTCGACACCAGATGGCGCTGTCAGTTGAAAGATAAGTTATGTCATTTTCTGGAAAGCTCCCCCCGCTCTCGTCCCTGACACCACATTACGTCACTTAGGCGCGCAACAATAATATAAGTTTTTATGAAATAACAGCCTAGATTGTAACTAACAAATGGCGATCAATTGCGCAATCCGGTTGCGCATCAGGTTTCACTTAATATTTTACTATGTATTTAAATATAAATTGTTTTATAATGTAGATAAATATATCAAGTAATTCATTAAGTTTAAGGATATAATAAATAATCATACACTTATCGATCTTATTTTTTTGATAAACCCGATGTTTTACAAAAAGTCGCTAAAATGGCTTGTACTTGCGATTTCAACACCTCTAAAATATTATTGTAATCATATTTTGATAGGATAACATACGCTTTTTCTTTTCTTATTTCAATGGCTATTCATAAAATTTAAAATATTTTAAGTGCTCCTCTCCAGTAAGTCATAAATTAAGTTTTATTGACGGCGGGTCGAACGTGAGAAACACAGTACCGACTTACTGGCAAACTAAGCTAATAATAATAATAATAACGTCTTACTATAGGTGCCAAGATTTCCACGGCTGAACGCGCTACTGGCCAAAGTAGAGCTATCCCAGCATGGAGAAGAAGAATCGAGGTACGTGTCGCAAAGGCTAGAGCTCTCATCGGCAGACTGATATGCTTCATATCAGGCAATAACAGGCCAAGAATTGTGCGCACCGTCAGGATGGCGTTTGCTGGGTACAAATATCAGTTTGACCCAGCCGGATATAACGCAAAAACTGACGGAGCACATAGATGATCTGAAGCAGAGAATCGCTGCTTGGGGAAAGCGGATTCGGCGATATACCGAGAGGTTGACACGGTTCAACCAGAATCGTCTCTTCCAGAGTGATCAGAAGAGGCTCTATGAATCATTGGAGGGACCAATGGTAAGTGGAACGGGCCCAGCACCGAATCAGGCTGACACTGTAGCATTCTGGCGCGGCCTGTTGTCAGAGCCCGTAAACCACAGCGAGGGCCCTTGCCCGGGACTCGACGGGCTGCATCACTACTGGCTGAAGGGGTTCGTGGTGTGTTACACTGTGCTCGCCTGACAGTTTCAAGAGGATCTCAACCAGAAGTCGCTCCTGAGCCTCTCCACTACTGGGATCACCCATTTGGTTCCTAAAGACCAGGGTACCACAGACCCCAGCAAATACCGCCCCATCACGTGTCTACCGACCATATACAAGACACTAACATCCATTTTGAGCGCGAGAATCACTCGTTGCCTGGTTTAAAATCAGGTGATGTCGCACGCTCTAAATGGATGTCGGGGTGGTGGTCGTGGAACCAAGGAACCACTCCTCGGTGACGCGGTCATTGGCAAAGTGGTAAAACGCAACCGTCGGAACTTCTCCGCCGCCTGGATAGACTACAAAAAGGCATTCGACTCGGTGCCCCATATATGGCCAAACAGAGTCCTCGAGCTGTACAAGATAGACTGTACAGTTAGAGACTTCCTCGAGCAGTGTATGGGGCAGTGGAGTACGATCCTTTGTCATCTGGGCGAGCGGATGATGGCTGTGGAGAACCACATAAGGATAAGAAGGGGTATCTTCCAGGGCGATTGTCTGAGTCCAATCTGGTTCTGCCTCTCTCTGAACCCTCTCAGTACCTTACTGGAGGGCTCTGGGAGAGGATTTCAGCTAAGGAAAGGAGGGACAAAAGTGACCCAACTTTTCTATATTGATGACCTCAAGTTATTCGCCTCCAGTCGCTCCCATCTTATGGAATTGCTAAACATCACTTGTGAATTTAGCAATTCCATTGGAATGGAGCTGGGGACGGATAAGTGTGTGGTTCTCCATGTTGAAAGGGGAAGGGTTGCTAACTCTGAGAGCATAGACTTATCTATGCCCGTCAACTTAAGGACCCTTTCCGAGGCTGAAACATACCGATACCTGGGTATGTCACAGAACATCGGTATCGATGAGGCTGGTATGAAACAGTCAGTTGGCAACGTGTTTTATGGACGCTTGACCAAAGTGCTTAACAGCCTTTTGTCCGGTGTGAATAAGACACACGCATATAACGGTTGGGTCATGCCTGTCCTCATGTATACCTTTGACTCAGACCGAATTTAACGCCCTGGACAGAAAAGTCCGCACTACCATGACGTCCCATAGAATGCATCATCCGAGATCGTCGGTAATGAGGCTGTACTTACCATGAAAGCATGGTGGGCGTGGCTTCTTGAGCGCGCTCACCATGCATAATCGCGAAGTTTGCGACCTCCGTAATTACTTCCTGGTGAGATCGGATGATACATTCTATAAGGACGTCATTTCTTGTGATGGCAAGACCCAGCAATGCAGAGCATTTTCGACTGGGAGACCGTATGTAAGGAAAAGGAGATCCACGGGAGGTTCTACAAGGCTCTACATGAGCCTTTCGTAGACACATTAGCCTCCCTCCACTGGTTACGCTTTGGTGACCTCTTCGGGGAAACCGAGGGATCAATAATTATTTGTTCGTCAATAATTTGTTTATAAAAAAGTAATAAAAAATCTGCCTTATAGTTAGCCCCCCCCCCCCTTTCCAATTTATAATTTCTTTCCTTTTTATATTTTTTGATAAAATACTTTTTTATAGCTTTGATAAAATACGTTTGTTCTATCAAAATTATATCTATTTTTGGTTTAATGAACAATTTATAAATAAGTACGTACGTATAAGTAAGTACTCATAATATCAAGTATCTAGTATATATATATATATATATATATATATATATATATATATATATATATATATATATATATATATATATATATGTATATATATATATATATATATATATATATATATTGTTACGAGCTTAGGGTTCGTGACAATAAAAATTGCCGATAAAATTACCTAAATTAACACTTTAATTTACTTTACACAAATTAAGGTTAAAAACACTAATAATTAAACACACTAATTCACTTTATTCCGCTCCGAAGCTTCGCTTGTGTCGCTGAGTTCGACTCTGCCTCGATCGCATCTTGCGCCACCTATTTATTTAAATTAGCAAAATATCCGGAATGTTCAAGTAAACACGCGCAAGGTACCGAGAATTCGATTATAGATTTTCTAGAAACTTAGTTCTTCGGGTGGCGCTGTTGGTCGAAAGATTTGTGATGTCATAAACTGCAACGCTCCCCTCGCTCTCGTTCCTGACACTAGATGGCGCTAGTTGTGTCGTCGACTGGAGTGCGTAACACTGCCCCCTCCTAAGACATGCTCGTCCCGAGCATTATCGGTCACATAATAACGCGCCAAGCGATCCACATGGACGATCTTAGGAGTCCCTCTTGCGCCTTTCTGTATCCGGTAGGTCACATCGTTGATCCTGGTTACAATCCGGTACGGGCCGTCCCATTTAGCTTGAAGCTTAGGAGATTTCCCTTTGCTGCGGACTGGATTGTGCAACCACACTAATGAACCTTCGTTGAACCCTTTATTGTTCATTTTGCGGTCATACCGGGTTTTCATTTTCCCAGACATTTGCTGGCCCGATTGTCTGACGTGCTCGTAAATGTCATTCATTTTGTTCCGCAAGTCATTTGCATAATCGGTTATACTGCGTGAGGCATCAGGTGGTATCCCGGTGATCAGGTCTGCAGGCAGCCGTAATTCTCTTCCAAAGTTTGCGAAATCTGGTGTCACTGCTGTACTTTCGTGAACAGAACTTCGATATGACAACAAAAACGGTTGTATGTGCTTGTCCCAATCTCGTTGCTGATTGTCTACAACTTTTGCTAGGTACCTCTCCAATGTCTGATTAAATCGTTCCACCATTCCATCAGATTGCGGGTGATAAGAAGTCGTTCTTGTTTTATGAGTACCCATAACTCGGCAAGTTTCCTGGAATATTTGAGACTCAAAATTCCTTCCTTGATCGCTGTGAATCTCTAAAGGTACTCCAAAACGACAGAAGACTTCATGAACTAGTTTATCTGCAACTGTTGAAGCTTCTTGATTTGGAATGGCGAAGACTTCTGGCCACTTAGTGAAGTAATCCATCACAACCATGAAATACTTGTTACCGCTTTCACTCTCCGGAAACGGCCCCGCCACGTCAATGGCTATTCTCTCCCATGGTGCACCCACATTGTACAACTTCAATGCACCTCTACTACGAGTCTGAGAACATTCTCTGACAACTTGTACATTTGCGACACCAGTCCTCGACATCGTTTCGACAGTGGACCCAGTAAAACCGTTCTCGGATCTTCAGTAGAGTTCGTTTAACTCCCAGATGGCCTCCTGAACAATCATTATGGTACAGCTGTAGAACATCCGGTACTTTAGCTTTAGGGACAACCATTTGCAAATGACAGCTGTCTCCCCGAACATTTTCCCATTTACGGCACAGAACTCCATCCTGAAGCAGCAAGCTGTCCCACTGGGCCCAATAGCTTTTAGTGGTCGAACTCATCGCTGAGACGTCGCTCCACTTGGGCTTGGGAGCACTGGCCTTCATCCATTCCAGAATCGGCTTGATGTCCGGATCTTCCTGCTGTGCATGTAGTAAGCTGTCCTTCCACTCGTTGCTGAGGTGGTCTGCCCTGAGCATCCTCACGGATACCACTTCCTTACTCTCTTGCCTAGTACAATGTTTGCAATCCTCAGGACAAGGTCTTCTTGACAATGCATCTGCGTTGCCATGAGATTTCCCGCTGCGATGTTCGATCTCAAAGTCGTATTCCTGCAGTAGTTCGATCCACCTCGCAACTTGTCCTTCTGGGTTTTTAAACTACAATAGCCATTTTAGTGCAGCATGGTCAGTTCCTAAGTGAAACTTTCGCCCCAGAAGATATTTGCTAAAATGCTGCAACGACTTGACCACAGCGAGCAATTCGCGTCTTGTGACACAATAGTTCCTTTCCGGTTTTGACAACGACTTGCTGAAGTACGCTATCACGACCTCTTGGTCACCATTCCGTTGAGACAGCACACCGCCAAGTCCTATATCACTTGCGTCTGTGTCAACTATAAATTCTTTGCTTGCATCAGGTATCCCAAAATAGGTGTTTTGCACAGACGGTCCTTGAGCTCCTGGAATGCGATATTGCAACTTTCATCCCAGCAGAAATGTCGCTTCTCCTCGGTTAGCTTGTGCAGAGGTTTGGCTATATCTGCAAAGTTCTTCACGAATCGCCGGTAATAGGAGCACAAACCCAAAAATGCTCTAACCTGCGTCTTGTCTTTTGGAACCGGCCAATCCTTGACAGCGGCGATTTTCTCTGGATCTGTGCGGATACCTTCTTCCGATACTACAAACCCCAAAAAGTTAACTTGCCGTTGGAATAGTGAACATTTCTTCGGGTTCAACTTGAGGTTGGCACTCTGAATCTTCATAAGCACGCGTTCCAGGTTTTGAAGGTGTTCCTCAAACGTACGGCCCACGATGATGATGTCATCCAAGTAGACCAGACAGGCATCGCCAATTAGCCCGGTAAGTACAAGTTCCATCAGCCTTTCAAACGTTGCTGGAGCATTGCACAACCCAAACGGCATTACTTTGAATTGTCACAGACCCTTTCCCGTCGAGAACGCAGTTTTCTCCTTGTCCTTGGGGTCAATTTCAACTTGCCAGTAGCCACTTTTTAGATCCAGCGTGCTAAACCATTTTACTCCTGTAGCATGTCCAGCGTGTCATCAATTCTTGGCAAGGGATAGCTGTCCTTCTTTGTAACGTCGTTCAGACGGCGGTAATCAACACAGAACCGCATGCTGCCATCCTTCTTTTTCACCAGCACCACTGGCGAACACCATGGACTAGAGGAAGGTTCAATAACACCATCCTTCACCATTCCCTCAATCATGGTTTCCACTTCCTTTTCACGTGCTACCGGCAATCGTCTTGGCCGCTGACGGATAGGCAACTCTTCACCTGTGTTTATTTTGTGTTGAACTAAACCAGTCTTTCCTATGTCAGCATCGTTTGATGAGAATACATCGGCGTACTCGAGTAACAACTTCTTCGCCTTGACCAATTCGTTTGGGGACAGAACACTGCGACAGTCTTCCAAAAGTGTGGTCACTCTCGTTTCTGCATCCTTGCTGGGGGTCCCACTCGATATACATATATTGGCACCGACGTAACCAATCCACTTCCTCACAAGTACCAATTAATGTGCCTTTTTCTATAATCTGGTCCCGGTCGCAAAGGTTCAGCACACGTACTCCTGAGATGTCAGTGGTCCTGACCAAGGTTCGAGCTACTTTCCATGGAAGGTCATTGTTTACCCTTTCCACAAGTACACAACGGTGAGCTTGCCCAGCGTTTCGGGGAAGACTAACCGGAACAATCGTTTCCGATCTCGGCGGAAGAACAATCTTCTTAATGCTGTACACGTTCCCTGGTAACGCACCTTCCATAAAAAGTTCCTTCTTTCCACATTTCAAAACACCTTGCTTAACGTCGATCTCACAACAATTATTCCTCATAAAGTCTAGGCCTAGGATGCAGTCGTCCATTATATCAGCCACGATGACATTATGCAGGTAGATCACGTTGCCTAGCTTCAACTCCATCTCCTTCTCTCCACGGACGGGTATACGCTGACCGGTGGCTGTTACCAAATTAATGCGTTCTAGGTTGTATGCGGAGTCCCCGAGGAACTGAATTATAAGTTGGGAACTAACAACCGTACGAGAAGCTCCAGTGTCTATGGTCAGTTTACACGGCATTCCGTTGACCTCGCCCTTGATGATTAGACTGTTCCCATCATGGGTTTGTGAGATCAAGATCCTTGGGGCTCTTTTAACATCAGCCAGCACCCGCCCCGCAGTTCTGGCTTTTACTCGTTTCCCTGCTGCTGCTGGGCGGTACTGTTGGCCGCACTACCCTCCTGAGATCGTTCACCGTCCCTTTCTAGGGTTCGCTTAGGGCAGCTGGATCGAAGATGGCCCTATTCCCCACAGCCATAGCACCTAGGGCTGTATCCTCTGTTGCGGTCGCGAACTGTAACTGCTGCAACCTCCCTGACGCGATGGGAACGATGATCCTGCCGCACGGCTTCTACCTCCAGTGCATGGGCCAAGGCGTCCTTAAGCGTCTCGTGGTGCCCGAGCCTCACAGTAGCTCTGACTTCCAGGTCACGGATGCCGTCGATGAATGTCTGCACCAGGTTCCCTTCAATGAGCGCAGGTACAGACCGGTATGCTTTTCGCACCAGCTTCTCCACCTCTAGAGCCCACTGCTGCAGGTTTTCGTTGATGCGCTGCACGCGATCTTTAAGCTGCGCACGAAAGACGTGTTCCAGGTGAGCGTCGCCATATCTCGCCTCCAATGCCTCAAGGAGTTGCTCATAAGTCACTTCCTCACCGAGAGCTTCCAGAACTGTTAAGGCCTGTTCGCGCAGGCCTAGTGTGAGAGCAGTCATGGCCTGATTTTTATTCCAGCCGTTCGCCTTCATAACAGCTTCGAACTGGATTTCGTAGGCTGACCAGGAAGAAGTCCCGTCGAATGGTGGCACCTTGAACCCACGTAGCGAAGGTGTAGTAGCTACTACGGGAGCTGTTGTTCCATCCCCCAGTTTGAGGTCGTCCAGCGTTTTCTTCACGTCAGCCATTACGTTGTCAACCCGATTGTTTACTTGGTCGATTCGGGTTTCAGCCTCCGACAGGCGGTTGTCATGTTGAGCAACCTTATCCTTCACCTCCCGTATCTCTTTTCCGAAGATAGCGTGAAGGTCGTTCATGAGGAGCATCTGCTCTTCCTTATCGCGTTGTAGTTGCTCTTCTAAACGACGGGCCTGTTCCTCCTGCCGGCGGGCCTGTTCCTCTTGTCCGTTCTGCAGCTGCTCTTCCAATCGACGGACCTGTTCCTCTTATCGGCGAACCTGTTCATCCTGTCCACCCCGTAGCTGCTCTTCCAACCGACGGACCTGTTCCTCCTGTCGGCGAGCCTGCTCCTGCAGCATCACCATCAGAGCACCTAAGTCAGGTGCAGCAGATGTAGGAGCTACCGACGGGCCTGCAGCCGGTGGCTGGCCCTCCGACGTCTGCGGCGTTGCACCACCAAATCTTCGTTGGTCCGTCTCCTGCTGGCGTTGACTTCGGGTACGGACACCCTCCGTTTCCTCCTTAGGTAAAATCGGCATGATTTTATCCCACTTCTGACACCAATTGTTACGAGCTTAGGGTTCGTGACAGTAAAGATTGCCGATAAAATTACCTAAATTAACACTTTAATTTACTTTACACAAATTAAAGTTAAAAACACTAATAATTAAACACACTAATTCACTTTATTCCGCTCCGAAGCTTCGCTTGTGTCGCTGAGTTCAACTCTGCCTCGATCGCATCTTGCGCCACCTATTTATTTAAATTAGCAAAATATCCGGAATGTTCAAGTAAACACGCGCAAGGTACCGAGAATTCGAGTATAGATTTTCTAGAAACTTAGTTCTTCGGGTGGCGCTGTTGGTCGAAAGATTTGTGATGTCATAAACTGCAACGCTCCCCTCGCTCTCGTTCCTGACACTAGATGGCGCTAGTTGTGTCGTCGACTGTATATATATATATATATATATATATATATATATATATATATATATATATATATATATATATATATATATATATATATCATCATTACAGCCCTTCACAAGTCCACTGCTGAACATAGGCCTCCCCCAAGTAATGCCACAAAGCACGGTCCTGAGCCACCTGCATCCATCAACTTCCTGCATATCTTACCAGGTTGTCACTCCATCTAGTGGGAGGTCGCCCTACACTCGCCTACCGGTGCGAGGCTGCCACTCGAGAACTTTTCTTCCCCATCGGTTATAGGTTCTTCGAGCTATATGGCCGGACCATTGCCACTTCAGCTTACTAATCCGTTGGGCTATGTCGGTCACTCTGGTTTTACTGCGGATATCCTCATTTCTCAATCTATCACGCAGAGAAACTCCGAGCATAGCCCTCTACATAGCTCGCTGAGCGACCTTGAGCGTCCTCATACGGCCAGCAGCGAAGGAGCACGTCTCAGATCCGTAAGTCATCGCTGGCAAAACGCACTGGTTGTACAATCTAGTTTTTAGAGTTTGAGGTATACCTGACAAGAAGGTGTGTCGTAATTTCCCAAACGCTGCCCAGCCGAGTTGAATCCGTCAATTGACCTCTCGGTCAAAGTTGGACTTACCTAGTCGGACTATTTGTCCAAGGTAAACGTACTCGTTAACAACTTCGAGCATAGTGCTCCCAATAACTACCGGCATAAGTGTGACATGGACATTAAACATGATCTTTGTTTTGTCCATGTTCGTCTTAAGACCTATCCGTTGGGAGGCACCATTGAGGTCATTGAGCATAGTGCTTAGGTTCTCCAGCGATTCTGCCATAAGGACTATATCGTCGGCAAATCGAAGGTGAGTGATGTACTCGCCATTGATGTTAATACCGTATCCTTTCCAGTCCAGTAGCTTGAAAACGTCTTCCAATGCAGCGGTGAAGAGTTTTGGGTATATAACGTCACCCTGTCTTACACCTCTCTGCAGTTGGATAGGTTTCGAACTCTGGTTCTGTATTCGAATAGCCATCCCTACTGTACAAACACTTCAGCACTTCGATATACCGACAGTCAACTTGGCACTGCTGAAGGGACTATAGCACCGCCCAAATTTCGACGGAATCAAAGGCTTTCTCATAATCCACGTATGCCAGGCAAAGTGGCAGATTGTACTCTTCGGTCTTCTGTACAATCTGCTGCACTGCTGCTGGGTATGTATGTGGTCTATGGTACTGAAGCCTTTTCGGAAACCGGCTTGTTCGGGAGGCGGGAAGTCGTCGAGCCTCATATAGTCTATAGATGGGGAAGAAAGGTTCTCGAGTGGCAGCCTCGCACCGGTAGGCGTAGTGTAGGGTGACCCCCCACTAGATGGAGTGACGACCTGGTAAGATATGCAGGAAGTCGATGGATGCAGGTGGCTCAGGACCGTGCTTTGTGGCATTACTTGGGGGAGGCCTATGTTCATATATATATATATATATATATATATATATATATATATATATATATATATATATATATATATATATATATATATATATATATATATATATATATATATATATATATATATATATACTAGATACTGTAAATAAATATTATAAGTGTGGTAACGCCGGTTAACAATCTACTTTATCAACATTACATTACATATCGCATTGAGTTCGTCCTAATTTATATCTATTTTATCAACATGACTAGTGCATATTTTTTGTTTCCTTCCTTCCTTCCCTTTCCTACCACACGCGCTGCCGCCGAGGTGAAGAAAAGGATCTCGGCGCGCGTCATTATACTAAGTGATATTACGCCATCCGCAACGCACGGCCAGCCGTCGCGTCTTATATATATTAACCGCAAACCGCGCAGGACGAACATTGAGTTCTCCTGATTGATTTATTTACTGATAACTTTATAAGTGCAGTGCGCGCTTTACAAAACCTA
Source organism: Parnassius smintheus behrii (assembly GCA_036936625.1). Lineage (NCBI taxonomy): Eukaryota > Metazoa > Arthropoda > Insecta > Lepidoptera > Papilionidae > Parnassius > Parnassius smintheus. Next base: position 38,006,498 of record JAUPFT010000019.1, on the reverse strand, counting down.
AAGTTAGATAATCTCGCGGACTTAATTGTTCTTCATATCGCGCTTAAGAAGCTGGACCCGGATACCATTCGCTCTTTCGAATACAGTCATAACTCGATAGTACCTACCTTTGATGATTTAGTAAATTTTATTAAGACCCGCTCCAAAGTTTTGCAACGCACCGATTCTAGTACAAATTCTAATAGCGCACCAAACAATCAACGAGGTAACGGCAATAACCGTCGCTGTAATAATACTTCGTCGCCGAAGTATCAGGCGTACGTAAGCACGACGACTAGTTGCTCAAAGTGTCTGTGCGATAATATTGTGCATCAACACCTATTTAAGTGTGCAGACTTTAATAAAATGACGCCGCAAGAACGATTTAAATGCGTAAAGAGTAACAATGCATGTGTGAATTGTCTCAGTTTAAGTCATCGAGTGTCTAGTTGCTCTTCAAATTATAGTTGTCGAGTTTGTAAATTTAAACATCACACATTGTTGCACTTCCACCGCAGAAGCGATAATGCTTCCCCTGCGCTGGCGCATTCTCCACCGCTTCAGCCAGTTACACTGAAGTCTACAGCCCCGCGCCCGCACACTCGCCATCCTCACCGCAGGTTCAGACGTCGCGCTGTGTACTTCGTTCAAGAATGTTTCTCAACGTTCACCACCTCCCGCGCGCGCAAGTCGTTCGCAGAGAACTGTTTTATTATCAACCGCTCAAGTCTTTGCATACGATGCTAAGGGAGAGAAACAAATTATTCGTATATTATTAGACTCCGTGGCTCAAAGCCATTTTATTACTAAAGAGTGCTGTCATCGTTTAGGCGTTCAACAACACGATACCGAATGTACTGTAGTAAAGGGATTCGGTGGAGTTGAAAAAATTGTAATATCGAAATCGATTGATATTAAAATTTTCTCACGATTTGACTCGAATATTAACTTCAATATTTCAACGCTAATTGTTGATCAAATCACCGACCTTTTGCCCCCCGCTGTGGTAGACACATCTGTCTTATCACACTTCCATGGCATAAGGCTTGCTGATGCATGTTATATCATGCCTAATAAAATTGATGTTTTGATAGGCGCATCCCTTTTCCCGCACTTACTGTGTCCAGACGTAATTTATTCGTCTAACGACTTGTCCGGGCCCTCGGCTTTGAATACGGTATTTGGTTACGTTATTATGGGCTCAGTGCCGACACTTCAGGTAAATCATTCCTTAACGTGCTGCTCAGTTCTAGAGTCTCCTACCGTTGACATATTAGTCCAACGATTTTGGGAGCTTGAACAGCCATCCTCCGCACCGCCCATTCAGTGTCCTTCAGACATTGAATGTGAAGAGTTTTATAAATCTACGACATCCCGCGATCCTTTTACTGGTAGATACATTGTCGGCCTGCCATTTAAAGATGACGTTTACTCTCTCGGAGATTCTTATGAAACCTCTCGACGACGATTCATGTGCTTGGAGAAGAAACTTCAAGCCTCGCCTACATTAAGGTTAGCATATGATTACGTCATAAAGGAATACTTAGCTAAAACTATATATACCCCGCACCGCCGTATGACTCTCATGAACCCGCTTCAATATATGTCATACCGCATCATGGAGTCTTACGCGAAGAAAAGAAGTCAACGCGTCTGCGCATTGTCCTGGATGCTAGCAGTAAGACTAGCACTGGGCGATCATTAAATGATATTCTGCATTCAGAACCAAATTTGCAAGGCGACTTGTTCAATATAATTTTAACTTTCCGCTTACATCCAATCGCTATGACAGCCGACTGTCGCCAACAATTTCTGCAAATAGTTGTTCGCGATTCTGATCGTCGTTACCAATGCTTCCTATACCGCTTCCGTCCACAAGACCCACTTGTGTTGTACCACTTCAATCGCGTGTGCTTCGGCTTAACTTCGAGTCCATACCATGCATTGCGCACGGTAAGACAGCTCATTGATGACGACGGCGCAAAGTATCCACTTGCGAGTCGTATCGCATCTACTTCGCTATATATGGACGACATCGCGTTCTCTATGCCCAGTGAATCCGAGGCCAGTGAGACCTCTCGGCAGCTGATAGACTTATTCAAGGGTGCCCAATGGGACCTGATAAAATGGCATAGCCACCGTCGATCTGTCTTAGATGACCTCCCTACTTCCCATAAAATTGCAGGAGAAGTAGAGTTCGATAAATCAACGCCACATAAAATACTAGGCTTGCATTGGTCTACCGATAGTGACGCCTTTTATTTTAAGATATCTGTTCCCGCTGATGTGACGTGTACTAAGCGCGCCATCTTATCTAATGTCGCCCGCCTGTGGGACATAATGGGTTTCGTTGCTCCCACAGTCACGTACGCCAAATTGTTAATAAAGCAGCTTTGGCAACTTATTTTGAATTGGGACGAGATACCACCACCGCCAATTATTAAGATGTGGAGGCAATTCTGTGCTGAATTACCAGCTCTTAGTGATTTACGTATCCCGCGACATGTTGGTGTATCCAAAAACTGTACTGCGTCACTCCTGGGGTTTTCCGACGCCAGCGAGCACGCATACGGTGCCGTAGTTTACATACATGTAAAGAGCGTCAATGGTAACACCGTCCAGTTGATTTGTGCAAAGACTAAAGTCGCACCGACAAAACCACTATCCATTGCACGCCTTGAGCTTTGTGGAGCGGTTTTACTCTCAAAATTGCTTCGCAGAGTACTCGACAATTATTCTCTTGACCTTGCAATATCAGTCTATGCCTTTGTAGATTCAAAAGTAGCTCTGTACTGGATAAAGAGTTCGCCACACAAGTGGCAGACCTTTGTTGCAAACCGCGTTGTTCAGATTACCGACAATATTCGCGCTGATAACTTTTATCATGTCGCAGGTACTGAGAATCTCGCTGACATACTTTCACGTGGCGTTACGCCAAATAAATTAGCTTCAAACCCCCTGTGGCTCCATGGGCCTCAGTGGACCTCGTTAGATACATCTCAATGGCCTCTTCGTACTTTAGACAATGAGGTTATTGCAAATATGCCTGAGAAGAAGATTTTGTCGCACACTGTGTGCACATCCGTCTGTAATTCTGCGATTTATGAGCTCGCACTCCGCATCTCTTCTTGGAGTAAACTTCTACGTATAATTGCGCACGTGTGTAAGTTTGCTAAATTCGCCCCGCCGCAGCACTACTATAGTGACTACTGATGATCTCAGTTTCTCTGAGGTTATAATGCTCCGCGCCCTGCAAAAACAGCATTTTGCAGTGGAATATTTAAATATTGAAGGTAACAAACCTTGCTCGCCCGCTTTCAATCGTTTAAGGCCTTTTATTGAGAATGGTTTAATCCGCATTGGTGGTCGTCTTTCGAACTCCGCATTAGATTACACGCAAAAACATCCAATTATACTCCCGCGCAGTGATCATGTAGTAAACATGATCATTGACTATTATCATATTAAAAATTTACACGCTGGGCTTGAATTGTTATTGTCATTGCTCCGTCAAAAATTTTGGATCCTTTCCGCACGCCGCATCGTGAGAACTACTAAGGGAACATACCTCCGTCCTGTTGCTCGTATCTGCTCTCTCCCAAGACAATAAATCACGATTATTTTGATTATAATTATTTATCTAAATTAAGAATTAAGTTTATATTTATATATATTAAAAAAGTATTAAACCGCAATATTATATTTATGTATACATTTTCTCGCTTACCAAGTAAGGTTAGTAGATGAGACATGCGCATTGAGCGCATCCTCTCATTTTATATACCGCTTATTTATTTGTTTTCCTTTTCCTTTTTATATTACGGTTGTCTTTTAAAGGTGACCCTTTAAGGGCGAGAGGAAATGGTAACGCCAGTTAACAATCTACTTTATCAACATTACATTACATATCGCATTGAGTTCGTCCTAAGTTATATCTACTTTATCAACATGACTAGTGCATATTTTTTGTTTCCTTCCTTCCTTCCCTTTCCTACCGCACGCGCTGCCGTCGAGGTGAAGAAAAGGATCTCGGCGCGCGTCATTATACTAAGTGACATTACGCCATCCGCAACGCACGGTCAGCCGTCGCGTCTTATATATATTAACCGCAAACCGCGCAGGACGAACATTGAGTTCTCTTGTTTATCTTTAATACTCACCGCATCAGACATTGTGTCTTTGTAACTCATAAAAGTGTGAGACGCCCCCGTAAGGGCAAAGGTCGAGAGTGTGGAACTTCACGAAACTGTGCCTAGAGTGCGTGTGCGCCGAACCACGTGGCGGGCCCGCTGTATAGCAGACACTCCAGGAGGAAGGCGAGGCAGCCCTCATCAGGTCAGTGCGTGCTATCCCACCTATTTATTTTCCCCTTTGCCGTATGCACCAAAATTACAGTCCACTAAATCTTTATCGAAGATACCTTAAGTTACTGGCGTCTCCAAAGTGCTTACTAATACGTAATATAAATAGATGTAATTTTGATAGAACAAACGTATTTTATCAAAGATATAAAAAATATTTTATCAAAAAATATAAAAAGACCAATAATAAGGAAAGGAATTATAAATTGTAAAGGGGGGGGGGGGCTAACTATAAGGCAGATTTTTTATTAGTTTTTTATAAATAAATTATTGACGAACAAATAATTATTGATAGAAAACAATCAAGACCAAACCACGAACTAACGATATATGATAAGGAAACTTGAAAAATAAAAAAATAAAATTTTAACTTCTGTAAGCCGAAAATGAAATTACAACTTTACAATATCTTCGGATGCGTTCATATTTATTTTAAATTCAGATAAATATTGCTTTCAAATTATCAACCAAGTACGTGGTAGTTATTATATTATAAGTAAGTTAGTTATTTTTGCGTCCGCCAGCAGCAAAAAATTAAAAAACTGCCCTATCTTACCCCAGCCAGTTTGGGTGCTCAGAATCGATATAAAAATCGATTATTTTACTTCGGGTAATCGGTTTTAGATCGACATGCCTACTATAAATATAAATCTTGCTATTTTTTTTATCTATGCTATAAATTTGAAATTGTTAGCTTGTGATTTTATTTTGTCTTAAATTTTAATTATGTTTTGCTTTTATTGCGTTATATACAGTTATTAAGTACTTTGTTACAGGATATTATGTTAATATTCAAAAATGGTGGATTTAACAATTACATGTCGAACTTGTATGAAAAGTTCTGATAATTTGGTAGATTTGTTTGGGCCTTTAAAAATTGAGGATAATTATAATACTCTCCTAGCCGATATCTTGATGTTCACAACAGCAATTCAGGTGAAATTCTATATAACGCGAAGAATTGTATTATAAATTAGGTAATTCAGAGTGATTCAATTTATATCTTTTTCATAGGTATTGAGAGATGACGGATTGCCACGAAGTATCTGCAGTGAATGTGTAAACATACTTGAAATGTTTGTGATATTCCGTAATAATGCTCTGAAAAGTGAAGAACAGTTGAAAAAGTTACTGTTGTTACAAAGTACTCTAAAAGAAGAATTGAATGATGATGCTACATGTGTAGAACCAAGTGATGAAAGTATTAAAATATGTCCAAAGAACCCTCAAAGTAATGAGTTGGGTGATGAAACTAAAATTAAAACCGAGGCAAATTTATATGTATGTGATAAGTGCGAAAAGCAATATATAAGTCACAAAAGATTTTTAAATCATTTAGCAACCCATGGTGAATCATCTATCACCAAGCAAATTGATGTTGAGGTGAAGTCAGAACCCATCTTCAATGACAGCTTAGATGATGAGATAGATAATGTTAGTGAATCAGCAATCTTAGATATTGAAACAGATAGTAGAGATGAATATAAATGTAATGAATGTGATCAAATATTTTATAAAGAAAGATCTCTCATATCACATCGAAGAAAACATAGGAACTGTAATTTAAAAAATGATGGTAATTCTAGGTTTGAATGTGATTATTGTGGCAAAGAGTTTTCTATGAAACCACTTTTAAAAAGACATTTGAAATTGCATTCAATTGATCGACCATTCATATGTCCAAAGTGCCCAAAAAGATATACAAGACAAGACCAATTACTGGAGCATATGAAAAGGCATAATAAAGTTAAAACCCACATTTGCACATATTGCAATAAAGGTAAATAATGTTACTTAAATACAATTGATAAAACTATCACAACATACAATATGTTACTTGAATTGTTTTTAAATAAGTATTCTGTTTGTGAAGTTCTTGTAATTTCATGAAGAAATATTGGAAAGGCTTATAATTATAAAGAGTTAGGTAAATTGCCAATAGAAATATGTTTCATGTATTGCCATGCACTGGCATATCTTAAATGTGTAGATTCATGAAACCGAATTTGTCTTATAATTGTAAGAAGTCCATTCAAAAAGGTTTGTTTGAAACACTAATGTTAGCATCATCAGTTTTTCAAATAGAGGAGAAAAGAGAGTAGAGACTAACATATCTCTTTTACTTTGGGGCTGCAGCTGAATTTTAATAATACTGAATGGTATAAGTTTATTTTGGTTTTAATTGTATTGTGACATTGTATGGTTTTCTATGTCCCTATTTTGTGCATGTTGTAAGAAGCAACTAAGAAATATGATAAAATGTCTTATGGCTTCTAATAAATGCTGGTGTATTAAGTTGATTATATCAGATCCCACCCAGATTGGCGATGATAAACAGCATCTCAGCGAGTTATTGGTGTAAACCCACTCAGAAATGAGGGGAGGCCTGTGCCCAGGAGTGGAATGTATATAGGCTGTAACTTTAAACAGCATTGAAGCACAGCATGTGTGGAATGGGGATTGTCAATCTACCTGCCTATGATGGGGGCTGGATAGATACTTGAACGAACGAAAAAGATTTTGAATGTAATAAATTTACTTTGTAATAATTTTAATAGATTAATATAGGATGGGTGATCCGTAAGTAATAATAATCAGTAATCACTAGTGCACATTGTTAGGTATTGATTTGCGGTTAGAATTGTAATATCTGTGGAAGGTAGATTTGATTAAATGAGTTTGTTTTGCAACTTGATCTGACATGCATCTTTTAATGGAGACTGAGGAATATTAATAAGTTTAAGAAGTAATTTTTTTAATTGTGGTGTTTCCTGGAAAATTTTATCTGAAAATTTGAGCTGAAGAAGATTAGTCAATTTTTACCATCCATCAAGTCTAATATTCCTCTACAAGATACAGGAGTGTACAAGCTAGATTGAGAATGTGGTCTCTCTTACATAAGATAAACCAAAAAAGATCTATAAAAACCCGCATGAAAGAACATAGCTGATGTGAAGCACAGACACTCCGGGAAGTCTGCAGTTTGTGAGCAAGCTCAAGATTGTTTCAAGTCAAGATTGATTGTTCAATGGTGGAGACCATTACATCAGATTTGATAAACCACAAATCCCCGCAAAATAACTCTGTTTCCTACCAAGAATGATACGCAAGGCTATTGCAATTAAAAAACCATACTAATTTTAATATAGAAGATGGATGGGTGCTGCCATCTGCTTGGAATCCTATAATTAACAAAATTAAATCCAAACCCAAGCATACCATTGCATAACTTCAAGATACTGTAGACTTGTTCTGCGTAGATTGAACCAAAAATTAATAGTCAAAAACTTGAATGTAGCTGAGCTAAATATGACCTTGACCTAATGATGACTGGCGTCAAACATCTTGGCCCCCTTTGTGATGGGTACTGTAAAGCACCCGAAAAGTCGGGAATTAAAAATAAGTTAATTAAATGCGATAAAATCCATATAAATAGTTTTCAATATGTAGTGTTTGCGTAAATTTAAGAAAACCATTAAGATTTATAAATAAGGATGACGGCTCACTCGTATATGTGGTGACTATGGATCAACTGCCATAAAGACTGATACATTTACTTTACCAACTGCTAATGAGTCCTTTGTGAAATTAAGTGGTGGAAGAATTGAAGATTGACTTCAAACAGGCTTACATGCAGATGAAAGTGGGTGAGGACACAGCTATGTTGTTAACACTGAATGCTCTGTTAGGGTTAATGAAGTTGAACCGGCTAGAATTTACAGTAAATGCAGCCCCTGGAATATTCCAGCGACGGCGACTACACTCATCATCATCATCATCATCATTATAGCCCTTCACAAGTCCACTGCTGAACATAGACCTCCCCCAAGTAATGCTACAAAGCACGGTCCTGAGCCACCTGCATCCATCGACTTCCTGCATATCTTACCAGGTCGTCACTCCATCTAGTGGGGGGTCGCCCTACACTACGCCTACCGGTATGAGTCTACCGTTCGAGAACCTTTCTTCCCCATCGGTTATCGGTTCTTCGAGCTATATGGCCGGACCATTGCCACTTCAGCTTACAAATCCGTTGGGCTGTCGGACACTCTGGTTTAACTGCGGATATCCTCATTTCTGAGTCGATCACGCAGAGAAACTCCGAGCATAGCCCTCTCCATAGCTCGCTGAGCGACCTTGAGCGTGCTCATACGGCCAGCAGTGAAGGACCACGTCTCAGATCCGTAAGTCATCACTGGCAACATGCACTGGTTGTACACTTTAGTTTTCAGAGATTGAGGTATACCTGACGAGAAGATGTGTCGTAATTTCCCGACCACTGCCCAGCCGAGTTGAATCCGTCGATTGACCTCTCGGTCGAAGTTGGACTTATCTAGTCGGACTATTTGTCCCAGGTAAACGCATTCGTCAACAACTTCGAGCATAGTGCTCCCAACAACTACCGGCATAGGTGTGACATGGACATTAGACATGATCTTTGTTTTGTCCATGTTCATCTTAAACCTATCCATTGGGAGACACCATTGAGGTCATTGAGCATAGTGCTAAGGTCCTCCTGCGATTCTGCCATAAGGACTATATCGTCGGCAAATCGAAGGTGAGTGATGTACTTGCCATTGATGTTTATACCGTGTCCTTTCCAGTCCAGTAGCTTGAAAACGTCTTCCAATGCAGCGGTGAAGAGTTCCGGGGATATAACGTCACCCTGTCTTACACCTCTCTGCAGTTAGATAGGTTTCGAACTCTGGTTCTGTACTCGGATAGCCATCGTAGCCCTACTGTACAAACACTTCAGCACTTTGATATACAGATAGTCAACTTGGCACCGCTGAAGGGACTGTAGCACCGCCGGAAACCGGCTTGTTCGGGAGGCTGGAAGTCGTCGAGTCTGCGTGCGAGACGATTCGTAATGACTCGAAAACAGCACGTAGACGCGGCTCAGAAGGGATATCGGTCTGTAGTTCTTCAAGAGGGCGTTGTCACCTTTCTTGAAGAACAAGACCACCACACTTCTGCTCCACGCCTCCGGAGTAGTGCCACCCATGGAGGACGGAATGGAAAAGCTTCTGGAGGACTTCAAGTACCTGCCCTGCCGCTTTTAAGGTGCTGGAGAGCCATTCTAATCTCGCTCAGACTGACGTCCAGGATATCATCGGAATAGTGTCGGATAAGACTTGCTCTCGGATCGTTACTCACACTTGCATGTGGCTCCAACGATGATGTGTACAGCTGCCCATAGAACCTCTCAATCTCACTCAAAATCTCAGGTGTCCCGGAAACGATGCTGCCACACTCAGTCTTCAGCTTTGACAGTTGGCTCTTTCTGGCAGACAGATCTCTGGCAAAGACTTCGGAGCCCTGGTTCCGCTCGATCGCTTCTTTAATACGAGCAGTATTAAAGTTGCGTAAGTCTCGCCGCATACATTTGGAGATCAGTTTGTTCAGTTGCCTGTATGCTGTCAAATCTGTTGACGATTGCAGCCTCATCTCCCGTCTAACAGCCATGAGGTTAAGAGTGTGATCGTAGAGTTTTTGTGTTCTTCTGCGGCGGGTCTTGCAGAACTTAGCTCCGACCGCATGGACAGTTTCCACGAGCTTGTCATTCATATCGTCTACTGCATTGCAATCTTCTAGGCACTGAAAGCGGTTACGTAACTCGAGCTGAAAGGTTTCGGGATTCTGGATTAGAGCACGAGGGGGACGGAGCGTTGACTTCATTTGACGAGACCTCTCCAACTTAACGTTTAGGTTCAGTGTGCCTCTAATCATTCGGTGATCGCTGCCAGTTTTCACTGAGACATCACTGAACAGTTGGCGTCTGGTCGTCATAATGAAGTCAATCTCATTTTTTGTCGAACCGTCGGGGCTCGACCAGGTCCACTTCCTGTGGGGCCGCTTCTGGAAGAAAGAGTTCATCATAAAGAGTCCCTCTCTCCATAAAGTCGGCCAGCTGCTGGCCCCTTCGGTTCCGTTGCCCTACTCCAAATTTCCCTACCCTCAGCTCACCGCTTTCTCTTGTGCCTAGTTTTGCGTTGAAGTCTCCCATCAACACCGTGTAGTGGGTTTTGGAGGAATGCATGGCTCTGGAAATATCCTTATACATTTCCTCCACCTCCTCATCGGGATGTTTTGACGTTGGCGCGTAAACCTGTATGACTTTCAGCGAATACCGTTTAGTGATTCTGAGTATAAGGTACACAACCCTCGTCGATACACTCCCAATCTTTAAAACGTTGTTAACGAGAGACTTGTGGACGATAAATCCAACACCTCCTTGGGACAGATGGTCGCTCTCCCGGTGATAGAACAAGTTGCCGGATTCGAGAATCACCGTGTCCTCCCCCTTTCTTCGGACCTCGGATAATCCTATAATATTCCAGCGCAACTTGTCTATCTCTTCTTTCAGCTCCAGGATCTTCTCGTCAGTCCTCGGGGTGCATGCATTAAATGTTGCCAGGTCGAGTCGTTGTAGGTGGCAACCGAACCTCCACCGGAGATTCTTAGCACCCCCTGCCCCGCCATTACCATGGTCGCCACCGTAGCCAGGAATAGCGGGGCCGCCGGGGACTGGGGGCCGTCTATTTGTGTAATTCTTCATGGGGGGTATATTGCCATAGTTGCCACGCTTGGCGAGCGGGTTGGCAACCGCAGTTTTTTGTTGTACAGTTGCTGCTATCAGGAAGATGCTGCTGCCCATCTCCTTTCTGTGTCCCTCTGTCGCCTTTTACGACACCCACGGGAAGATATGGGATAGTGGATATTCTTAACCGCCACTACACAGCTACTACGGCGACTACACTCACAGGTATGAAAAAAGTAGCATGTCTATTGGATGATGTTGCTGTCAGTGGAAAGAATAAGGAGGAGCATGATTAAAGTCTAAGGGTGGTCATGACTAAACTAAATTCAATGGGATTTCGATTAAAACTGAACAGATGCTTGTTTGTGTCAAATCAGTTAACTTTTTTAGGACATATGATTGATGCAGAGGGACTGCACCCGTTACCTATTAAAGTAAAAGAGATAAAGGAGACACCAGCATCTATGAAAAAAGAAGAGCTACGGGCATTTTTAGATTTATATAATTTTTATGAATACGTAATTGTGGACAAAGCTACAATACTGAAGCCATTATATCGATTGCTGGAAGCAAAGAAATGGGTATGGGGTTCCCTGGAGTAGGTTGCCTTTGATAAAGCTAAGGTTTTGTTTTGGATATGACTTTAAAAAGAGAGTTATTGTTAATCTGTGATGCATCAGAATATGGTGTATGTGCAATAATTGCCTATGCGATGGATGGATGGAATGACCAGTGATGATGGCATCCAGAATGTTACAACACCACAAGTGATGGTATGGACAAATTGTTAAAGAAACTTTAGCCATAATTTGCAGGGTTACAAAACTTCATGAATTTTTACTAAGAAGGAAGTTTTGTATCATTATGGATCATAAACCCGTTAATCGGATTGTTTAATCTGACAGATTTCACCTAGAATGTTGCGATGGTCTCTGAAATTGGTGTATTATGAATTTAATATAGACATTTAAAATACAGACCCGGAAAATGCATTGGTAATGCAGACGCTCACATTTATACAGGTTTTATTATTGCAATTTTTTTTAACTTACTACCACTGAAAATTTTAGACAGCACAAAAATGCTAAGTAGAAGAAGATTACTTAACCATTGTTTTAAGATTTCAAGATCTTAGCATCCCCTTTTTCGTTTTACCAAGCAAATAGCGCATTTTCTTTGTATCCTTGTCTGTATAATATATTTTATTAAAAAAAGGAACGACGCGCAAAGTTTAAATATAATCTTATTACTAGTTTAGGTATAGTCTAGATAAGCATGCAAAAATTTAATTCTTATCTCGAAATCAGTTTATGTTCGATGTAACGAATTTAATAACGCTATTAAATTCGCTATGGGGGTATGCCGGGCTTTTTGACTTGCATGGAGTTACCGCCACACAGAGTATTGTTTAAAAAAAGTTATAACATCACCATAACTTGTAATTCTATATTTTTCCCTGAATATTAAGTCAAATCACTGTTTGTTGATAAGGCATTATTAAGTATTTTTTTTACTTATTGAATTTCAGGATTTTTCCAGTTGTGTAGCCTGAAAGACCATCTCCGTGTCCATACCAAAGAAGCTCCATACTTATGCTCCGAGTGTGGCAAAAGCTTTTCGAGTAATTCCAATCTACGCCAACATATGAATAGGCACACGGGTATTAAGCCCTTTGCTTGCACATTTTGTCCAAAAGCTTTCACTACTAAAGGTGAGAATAATTAAAATAAATAGAAAGAAACTATTCTCTATTAAAATAAATAGAAAAACTCAAAATGCAGATGCGTTGTTACTTTTGAACACTATGATGGAATCGCATTTATATGGCACGACTATGGTCTTTACTGCGCTACGATTTGAAGGCGGATTCGCATAAATCGACGTCGAAAAGTAAAAATCAAATGTTTCGATATTTCGAGATATCGATATTCAAAAATTACTTTTTTTACACAGGAATATTGACCCAAAATTACTTCTGCAACGGATTCGGCGGGAAGTGCAGCCCCTTCGCCTTAACGTAACAAATCGTAGGCACCCATACACCCAGCGGGCGGGGCTGCTTTCTCTCCACGCCTACGGCTTTACAAATACACTCTAGGGGCAGGGTAAACAAGACTACATGGAGTCGGGGCGTGCTGATTCGATTTTTGAGTATCGATATATCGAAAATAAGCAAAATATCGAAAAATGTTATTCTTACTTTTCGGCATATCTCGTCGAGATCTATGCGTATCCGCCAGTCGTATTCAAATCGTGGCACCGTAGGAACTGTAGAAACCCCATTTATATACCACAAAAAAGGTATAGCAATCTATTGGGCATAGTTAGTAAAGCATTTCTATATAACATAAATAAGTTAATGTAAATTAACTCATCTGTATTTGAAAACATAATTAAGCCGTATATTATAACAATAACTTTACCATTACTGTTAGAGTTTATTAAAGTTCACTGCTGAACATAGACTTCTCCTGTAGATTGCCTCATCGTGGGGATATTTTCCATAGTTGCCACGCTTGGCAGGCGGATTGGCAACGAGTTTTTTTAGTCTTTATTAGGAATACACTGCAGCCCAATTTGTTTCTCTCTGTCGCCTCTTACGATACCCGCGCGATAATATGGGGTAATGGATATTCTTACACCGCCGCTATGCGGTATTATGGCAATGCTTAAAATTAAAAGGTTACATTATAAAAGTATGCACAGATCTATTGGTTTTGAAATAAACTTGTAGTGGATATTATATTCTTCATATTCCTTTAACGGCCGTGCTGTTACGGCGTAAATGAAATTAAACAGGAAATTGGCAGCAGCATCTTCCTGATAGACACTTAAAATAAGAAAGAACTGCAGTTGTCAACCCACCTGCTAAGCATGGTTACTATGGCAAATATCCTCATGATGAGGCAGTCTCATAAATTTACAATTATATTATTATATGTTATAGAGCCATGCTGCAGCTATGTAATGGTTGTAACACGAATGGGTCGACTCATCCAGGGAAGTACCACACTCACGAAATATAAAAATTGTGATTGTCGAGAACCGGAGACCCTTTTTAGTGTAAACGAGGCCTTCCATCTTAGTCCTGATAATGAATCTAAATTTTGATTCTTAATTCAGGATAGATGTAGATGTCCATACTAACATACCATCAGGTGGACTGTGTGCTTGTTTTTCACCCTTGGCCTATGTTCAGCAGTGGACTTTTGATAGACTGATGATGATGATGATGATGATTAATTACGCGGAATGTTTAAGTCTTTTTTGACTTTACCATTGTTTATTTTAAAGGTCAAATGATGGGTCACTTAACAACACACACCGGTGCCCATCCCCACAAATGCGACGAGTGTGGCGCTAGCTTTACAAAGCTCAATTCATTGAAGAAACATAAATTTATCCATCTTGAAATCAAAGCGTTTGCCTGTGATACCTGCAATAAGAGGTAAGTCAAACTCATCCACAACATAGGCTTATACCAAAGGTCACAAATCATGGTTCAGAACCATATGCCAATATTGTTTTAACGATGTTTCCTGTATGTCTCAATTTACTTCAATCTATTAGGGGAATGGAATAGAACTTTTTTTTTATAGAATAAGGTTGACAAATGAGCACTACAACTCTACCACAACAACTCCACCCGATGTTAAGTGGATGCTGTGGGCCTTGGACATCTATATCTGCCCTCATTTAAGAATCGAAATGCATATGCATATCACCCCTGAAGATTAAGCTACATAGTATCCAGTAAAAAGGATCTCCGCATCCCTACACTGACTATACAAAACACGGCAACATTGAGCTGCTATTTTACGCTGGTATCCTGGGAGATTTTCAATTTATAATTATTTAGCTTAGATTATAAAATAATACTTCTTATCATTGCATTTGCATGCTAAGAATGCCACATGAGAATCTGTTAAAACCTGTTAGGTGTCAGTTCTTCGAAATATATCGCGCACATTGGTGCAATAACGTCATAAATGTTAAAATTGGTAAAATGAGTTCTTGATCACAAATTATGTCAAACATGCATCTACATCCGGTGCAGTAATATCATAAATGTAACTTAAAATGTCCTACTGAGGGTGAAATGTCGTTGTGGTTTTGCCGGGGTTTCTGTAAACGCTAGTGCGAGAACGTTCTAATTGGTCAGTTGCGCGCGGCCTCCCGCAGGAAGTGTTTGTGTGTAGGAGCGACAACGTCTTAAAGGTAATTATGACAAATATTTCACACAGGTTTGGGAATGAATGATACAAGTGGACAGTTCTGACTTTGTGTACTATACGTAATCTATAAACCGTTTTCATAATTTCTTTAAAATGAAATCCGGATTTAATTTTATTCCACCGTATTTATAAATAATGGGTGTAAATACTGTACTTATAAAATGTAATACGTTTTATTCTTATATTTAGCTTAAATAAAATTATGGAAGGACGAGGTAAAAGATTAGTGCGGTTGGAACAATTATCAAACAATGAAAGCCATAATCAAGTTGAAGTCATTAATATAGAATCTAGTAAGTTTTTGTCTTTTTTTAAATAAATCTTTTTGTCTAAGTAAGTATATTCGTAATTGTTTATTTGTCATGCTTTATTCAGCATTATCGTTAGCACCGAGTTCTTCTTCCATTTTAAACCCTCATGATGGTGACCTAGCAAAACAATATGTTACAAAGAAAGTTGAAACTTCAAATGTACGTGATGATAAAACTCAGGTACGGTATAAAATTTTCTGATTCAGAATGATTTTACATATTCTTTGGTTTCTGTTAATATGTTAACGTAATTTCCTTAATTTATTAAAAACATTTTAGCCTAGAGTTTCCTACAATGAAAATTCACCTGGACATGACTTTTCTGGAACTGATGATGATTATCAGTACGTGCCTAAATCACCATCAAGTAGCAGCTCTAGCGGTAGCTATAACAGCAGCTCAGGAAGATCTTCATTGGAATCTGACTACGAAATACCCAGACCATCGACCACAAAATGTGGTAGAAAACGTACTCGCAATCCAAGCAAATGGAAAAAAAATGTCGCCAAAATGCTGAAAAATTCTGGTCAGGAATATATTTCCTTAAAAACTGGTATGGTTAAAGCAGCTTGAATAATGGGGCCGACTTGCTCAGATAAATGCCGTCTGTCTTGCTCATCAAAATTTTCTACAGAAAAGAGAACAAAACTATTTAATGCTTATTGGCATTTAGGCCATTTACAAAGACAGCGAGATTATTTGGGATCTTGTGTGAGAGTTCTAGAGCTATCGTTTCGTAGAATAAAAGAATCTTGTAAAAATAATCCCAGGAAACCGAACACAGCTTTTTATTTGCAAAATGAAGAAAGTGAAAGTAGAGTATGCAAAACATTTTTTATTAATACTTTAGGTATCACTGAAAGAGTTTTACGTACAGTTATAGAATGCAAGCATGATGATGAAGGTCATAATATTATGAAAGAAGATGGAAGAGGAAAACACGGTAAACAAATCCGATTGGACGAAGAAATAAAACAATCTGTGAGAGATTACATTAATTCGATGTCAAAGATAGAGAGTCATTATTTAAGAGCGAATACTAGTAGAGTATTCGTAGAGGGAGATTTAACTATAGCAGAAATGCATAGAACTTACAAGAAAAAGCGTCAGGAAGAAAATAAACCAATAGCTTGTTACGATGCTTATGCTCGAATTTTAAACACTGAATTCAATATTCAAGCCTATAAAAATGCATCTGTCAAAGAGAAAGCAAAACTGAGAAAAATTCTTAAAATTTACGTCGAAGAAAAAATTTTATCTAGGATAGAAAAGACGTGAACATGAGTAAATGTCAATCCTTTTTTTTTTTGATTTGCAAGCTGTAATGCCATGTCCGATTGGAAGGTCATCTGCTTTCTTCTATAACTAGTATTCGGATAATCGGATGCATATTTACCTGAAGTTCATTTTATCTAGGAAATTATGGAAGCGGCTTCTTAAAACATATTTTTTTAAATATAAATCCTGGGATTATAGAAGATAAGGGAACGCGAAAATAGTCTTTATTAAAAAACTGGGGTATTACATAATTATTAATGTGTATTTACTTGAAGTTAATTTTAAACTCCCCATCAATTTATGAGGTATGTTGAGTGTAAGAGGAATAGTAGGTAGTGGGTGTTAATTAAAAAATATAAGAGGAAGTTATTATTTCTAGCGTTTTTTATATATTAAAGTTAAAATAAGTAAATAGACCTAAAAATATGTAATTTTTTTTACAACCTACACCCGATTTGATTTGCAAGCTGTAATGCCATGTCCGATTTTGATTTGCAAGCTGTAATGCCATTTCCGATTGGAAAGTCATCTGCTTTCTTCTATAACTAGTATTCGGATAATCGGATGCATATTTACCTGAAGTTCATTTTATCTTGGAAATTATGGAAGCGGCTTCTTAAAACATATTTTTTTAAATATAAATCCTGGGATTATAGAAGATAAGGGAACGCGAAAATAGTCTTTATTAAAAAAAAAAAAAAAACTGGGGTATTACATAATTATTAATGTGTATTTACTTGAAGTTAATTTTAAACTCCCCATCAATTTATGAGGTGTGTTGAGGGTAAGAGGAATGGTAGGTAGTGGGTGTTAATTAAAAAATATAAGAGGAAGTTATTATTTCTAGCGTTTTTTATATATTAAAGTTAAAATAAGTAAATATACCTAAAAATATGTAATTTTTTTTACAACCTACACCCGATTTGGCATTCTATAATAAAAACAGTAAATTTGTCGATTCCGAAATCCCGGGATTTTATCGATACAAGAGTGAAGCGCATTCCATAATAGCCAAAACACTTTAGGTAAATATGCATCCGATTATCCGATCACTATATATATCTCAAAATTAAATTGTTACAATTTTACGGTAAGTCATTATAATCGTTAATGATAATTTCACGGATAGTATAATTTTTAATTATTAATTGGCATTTAGTGCGTCTATGTAAAATGTATTTATATTTCAGATGTCGACGCCAAAAACAAAGAAACAACATGCTTCTTTTAGCACGAAGGAACAGGCAATCGAGAAGTCATAGAAATTGGATAGTGCAATACAACTTTTTGAGAGAATTAACTGAGATAAGCTCAGGTTGCGATGTTATATTATATTCTGGATGATTGCTGTGGACAGCAAAAGAATAAGTTAGTAAACTACCTTATTGTGTAATGTTAGTAATTATTTGCCTATTTATTAATTAAATATAATAACATTGTTTCAGGTACATGTTTTGTATGTACTGCTATGCTGTTAATATGTTACCGATAAATTCCGTGACTCATAAATTTTTAATTGAGGGCCACACTCAGAATGACTGAGATGCGGCTCACCCAGTAATTGAAAAATCTGTCACTAGGGCTAAAAATCTGGTGCCGTTTACGTTCCAGACTAGCCATAGCTTTAATCAGAAACGCTAAAAAGACAGGAAACCCTTTAAAATAATAGAATTAAACTATACCGATTGCGCGAATTTGAAGAAGCTAGCAGATGACTTAAATATAAATACAACAATAAATTTTTCTGTAGAAGCAATCAAAACGATTGATATTAAAGTTATTACATTTATGAAGATTTATGAAGATTCGCAATATGGCAGGATTGAAAGATGACCTTATCACAAAAATTGATAGGGGCGTACTCCAATGGTTCGGGCACGTTGAACGAATGAGTGAAGACCGAATGGTGAAGAAAATATATAGAGCGAAAGTAAATATTAAAAGGTGTCGAGGTAGACCGAGACTAACTTTCGAAGACCATGTGAGCAAATTGCTCGAAGAGGGGAGGGTCAAGAGTACTCGGATACCTAGACGTGCATGTATGAAGAAGTTAATGAACCTGAAAGAAGCGAAAGAGGTATGTAAGGATCGTGACACTTGGCGATCTGTTCTCTCTGGCTACCCCGTTAGGGATTGTGCGTGACGATAAGTAAGTAAGTAAGTAAGTAAGTAAGTACGTAGTAAGTACATTTATGAAGGGCTGTGATATTTATAAGTATAAAACTATGCATAAGCCTGATAATTGGAACGTGGCAAATATTACCGATTAAACCAGGGCGTTGCGGGAAAATACACCTGAACAGGGAACGATATAACTATAGAAGAAATATCTTTAAAACCTGCTTATATGTCTAATATAGGTACCGATAAGTGGTAGAAAAAAAACAAGATTTGTTAGAATTGGTAAAAAAAATATTGTGGCTTTGAAAACTTTTATTTATTTTATTCAGATTTTAAAGATTGTTTTTAGTAACTGTGATTATTAAATGTAAGAGTAATAAGGTACCCAGTACACCGGCAATAACATTAAGATTACCGAAATTTTCATAAACTAGTACAGTTAGGTACTATAATATGTATGTTATGGAAAAAATTCATTAGTCTTATTACTGATAATTAAATGTTAGAAATTATTCATAATTTTGTTAGATTTATATGCCATTTATTTTGATAATAATGTTGATTATTGTTAACCATTGAAAAAGTTAAGTTTAATAGCTATTTCATAAATTAAGAGTGTTGATTGTTTGTTTCGTTCGGCCTTTATGACGTTGTTGCACAGACAAGTGTTCTATTTTTATTTTATTTTGTGCGCAACGTCATAAATGTAAGTATCGTCATTAAAAGCAATAAATATGTGCCAATTACATATTTTTTTATTTCTGAAACAACCTTAATTTAAATATGTAGAGTATAAACAATGTTTTGGTCGTCGATATATAGTAGGTATATAAATATATTTCCCTTTAATAAAATAACAACTTTTAAATCGATCTCCTGAAAAAAAGTCATTTGTTACTTATGACGTTATTGCACCCGATGTGCGATATGATGGCTCAAAGTCAGCTCATTTCGGCCTACTTATCTATTAACTATGTTGCTACCTCTTGTTGTAGTATGACTCCTCAATACTGATTGTTATAGGCAGGATGAGTTAAGCCTAGGTCTGTCTGTGGTCTTTGTAGCTCCCTGAATGACTGAATTTCCTCACAGCAGTGGTCATCACAGCTAAAACACATTGATTGTAGAGATCGTATAATTTTAAACTGCAACATTTCCATTGTAATTTTTAAGATTTTGTAGCATTTACTATATAAGTATCATAAGATCTAACTAAATCTACACGCCCTTAATATTGTGTTTTATTAGATTTAACATTTCTACCATATTTGTCATGATAAAAGTGGATGCGTTTTAAATAAGACGATCTCTACACTTATTACAAGGTTTAAAATAAATGATAAGACACATTACTGCATGTAGAAATATAAGTACCTTAAGTACTGTTTTTAATGTGGTAGAGCCATGCTGCAGCTCTCACAGAATACCAGCGTGAAATAGCAGATTAATGCTGCTGTATTTCATATGGTGGGTGTAGAGTACCGAAAACCTATTTTACTGGAAACGAGACATTCCACCTTAGTCCTCAGGTGTGATAACGCATCTGCATTTTGATTCTTAATCGAGGATATGTGTCTCATGATCTCTATGGGCCACAGCATCCACTTACCATCAGGTGGACTGTGTGCTTGTTAGTCACCCTTATACTATGAAAAAAATACCACACTTATGTGTATATATGGGATATTCCCATAATGACACCCACAGGATGAAATGGGATCATGTGTTCTCTTCTTACACTGCCACCATACAGTAAATAATTCAATAGGTTTTTTTTAATAGGATAAAGGTAACAAATGAGCACACAGTTCACCTGATGGTAAGTTGTTGCTTTGGCCCATAGGCATCTACATTTATCCTCGATTACGACATACGACGACTGCCTCGTTGGTCTAGTGGTTGTATTAGTGCGACTGTTGATCATGAGGTCCTGGGTTCAAATCCCGGGCCGGGCCAAAAAATCAATTGAGTTTTTCCGTTAAGAAATTCTCAGTAGCTGCCTGGAGTCAGGCAGTTGGCGGTATCTCACCCCGTGCCTCGGAAATCACGTAAAGCCATTGATCCTGCACCTGATCTCTCTTCGGTCGTGTCGGTGTACCGTCCCATCGAATTATGAGAGTGAAGGAATAGCGAGTGCACCTGTGCTTGCGCATACACTTGGGCTCTGTAAACCTGTCCTGCGCCGATGGCTAGTCTCCGTTGAGGCAGGCCGCCGTAACCGAAATTTGGTCTGGAGGACATTATTATAATATTAATAAAGCTGCAGCATGGCTCTAACACGTAAAAAAAGTATGGCAGGTTATTATATCAGGTTGCAAAATTTTCATGAGGGTAGTTGTTATTGTGAATGGAATAGTACATTAAAAAAAATTATTCACAGGTTTTCTTGTAATGACCACTTAAAAAGACATATGCGTATACACACTGGAGAAAAACCATACCGTTGCAAGTATTGTGACCGCGCCTTCACGCAGAGCAACGATGTGGCGAAACATATGCGTATGCACGTCGGACAAAACATCTATCAGTATGTATTTTTATCTACTTATACATAATATATCAATGTAAAATTTAAAATTAAATCATTACTTTTTATTAAAAAAAGGGGAAATAAAGATGACCGTAGTTGTTATTTGGAAAATTCTGCCGTCCACCTTCTGGTTTGTTTCCATCTGTTTCGTCTTACTACACATTATTAGGTGGTGGAAATTTTTACACTGCAGTTACCTAGTAGAATTTACATGAAGGTTAGAGAACAGGAGAACGATCAGTACGTACTAAAGCATAGCCCGCCTGTCCTTGAAAATTGTAGAATGTATAGCGGCGCTGACGTCGGTGAGTAGTGACTGCGAAGTTAGCTGTTTATGAGTACAAGTAGATGAAGTTAGTTGAATAATGTACAAATTTTCATTTCATTTTTAATGAGAAAATTTTCATGCTCCGTAATTTTGTAATTTTTGACAAAAAGAAACATTAAAAAAATGGAGAAATATTATATTGTGCGTGGATGTGCAAGTGGTTTAGCATCTGATCGGAAAAATAGACTCAAAATGACTTTTATTGATCGAACCTCGAGCGATCGCAGCGCCTCACTTATGGTGTCCATATTTCTGGACACTATTTTCTACGGTGATCGTTCTCCTGTTCTCTGACCTTCATGAGAATTTATTTGTGTTTTGTATGTATGCCATCTTTGTGTATTCAACTTGAGCTACTTGAAAGCTTACATTTCAAGATGTAACCGAATGTCGGTCACTTTGGTTCTACTGTGGATATCCTCCTTTCTATGTTTATCATGCAGAGAAACCCACGGATTAGTAAGCTGAAGTGGCAATGGGCCGGCCATATAGCTCGAAAAACCGACAACCGATGAGAAGGAAAGGTTCTTAAGTGGCAGCGTCGTACCGGTAGGCGTAGTGTAGGGCGATCCCCCACTAGATGGAGTGACGACCTGGTAAGACATGCAGTAGGTCGATGGATCCAGGTGGCTCACGCCCGTGCTTTATGGCATTCCTTGGGGGAGGCCTATGTTCTATGCCTTTTTTATCCCTCATTATTTTTTCATTATTTATTAATCTTTTGTTGGTGTACAATAAAGAGTATTGTATTGTATTGTATGTTCAGCAGTGGACTTGTGAAGGGCTGTAATGATGATGATGATGATGATGTAATCGAATATAAAATAATGTTATAAACAGCTTATATTATATTCGAACGTTGACTATTTTTGAAATTATTTTTTCATGCCTCTGCTTATTATAACGTATATTTCTGAACACCAATTGTCCGAATAATTTGTTTAAGCGTGGAAAAAAAATTACTTTATTATTTTTAACTTCTTCCCGTTGTGACTACCAGTTGTGACTAGTAGTTTTATTCGTCACGACGTCGATGATCGACGCGATGTCGGCTTTTCCAACAACATCAAACGCGATTACTGACTGTTTGTTCTTCTTAGGCAGTGAGCTAATGGTACATATGTGGCTACTGCAGTCTATGGGTATGTGGCTACTGCAGTCTATGGACGCCTGATACCAACATAATAAAAAAAGACTGCAGATGCATTGTCACCTCTGAGAACTAAGATGAATTGCTTCACAATCTGTAATTATACTGGCTCTATACCCTCCAGACCAGAACACAACAGTATGAGCACTGCTTTTTAGCGGCAGTAGGTAAAAAGGTGATACCTACTCAGATGGCCTTCAAGGCAGCAAAGCATTCCTAGATTTGAAAACCTGTGATTTAAAGAACATCTCCCTTATTCAAAACCCATTTTATAGTGCCTCATGACTTTCTAGAGCTTGACGAAAATTTCATGACAACACAGCACAGTCCACCTGATGGTAAGTAGTTGCTGTGGCCATAGACATCTACATCTATCCTCGACTACGAATTAAAATGCAGATGCGTTGTCACATGTGAGGACTAAGATGAAATTTCTCATTTCCAGTAAAAGGAGTCTCTATTTCTCTACACTCACTATATGAAATACGGCAGCGTTAAGCTGCTATTTTACGCTAGTATTCTATGAGAGCGTTGTCCTCCGGTTGAGCAGACCCATTCGAGCTACAACTATACTAAAAATATAAATTACTTCGCAACCTTCCGTTAACTAAATACAATGATGTGTCTTACCTGGATTGAAGAGCACCTCCCGCCCTCCCTCAATTGCATGCACTAACTCCGTCACCACTAGTCCCAGCACCATAACTCCCAACACCACTACTCCCGGCACCCCTACTTCCAACACTACTATTCCAGGTAAGACACACCATCGACGATAATACGACACGTGTTTCGCCTCTACGTGAGGCATCCTCAGGTGATGTAGACTCTACGGCGGCTGACCGCTAAGTAAGCCGAGAATCTTGAATCTTTTTTATTATAATGGATTTCCGCAAAGTAACACCTGATTCTATCAATTACAACTATACTACTAATATAGCTGCAGCATGGCTTTACCACATATAATGGATGACACAATTTTATTTTTAGATGCACCGAGTGTAATATGAAATTCAGACTGATGAGGGATTTAAAGAAACATTACCCAATTCATTACATCAAGGGCGAAGAAACCCCAACCGTACCAATTGGGAAAGGAATGGTGGCTCCCGTTATAGTACTAAAACCTGCCGAGGAGTCCACCGCCGCAGTACCAGAAGAGCCTATAAGTCACGCAGACGGGCAAATAACAATCACTGTTAATAGTAATGGATATGGAGATGGTTTGGCCGGTGATATCATTATAAATTTGACGCCACAGGATAGTTAATAGATAGTTGGTTCATGTGACTGCGTAAAAACATTAGTGCCTATAGGTGTTACTCAGGTTAGATTTCTGTTAATTATATTTATAAAGAATGTTACTTTGTTTGTCCCGTATGCCTTCCTATACCATTTATCCGATTACAATGAAACTTTGGTTTTAGCGCACGCCCGTGAATATTTCTGCCAAAAAAGGCGTTGCAAACTATGCTGGGAACAGATAGCTCATATATGGAGTTTATATTGTGCTTGTTGTCGTAATGCTATCTCTTTCTAAACTTGATCAGAATTCTTTCAAACAAATTGTGTTACCGAGTATCTTACTTGATTTTATACTTGTAACTTTACGACTCGGTAACTTTTAAAATAACTATTATTCCTGTTGTTTGTTTATATGCAATTCATCTATGAATACAAAACATCAGCACTGTACTGTACTGTAAAAAATCCTTAGTATGAGAGTAACATTTAAATTTCCATTTTTTGGATTTATTAACATTATTTCTACACATTAATTGGAGAATAGAGCTCGCTGATTTTATAGAATTTCACCAGGTTGTTACATTTTACACTAGTATTTTAAGAGGATACCTTGAAAATGAATCATAGTTTTGAGGGCGTGGCTTATCCCTTTTGTCGGTGTCGGACTCACGGACGATTGAGGGAGTGTCAAAATGAAAGTGATGCAATGACTTCATGGTACGCAAATTATGAGATAGATGTACCGAGCACGCGCTCGGAAAAAAACTAAATAAGCGTCAAACAACATTATTTTTAATAAAACTTTGTTATGGAAATAAAAAAATGGTTTATGAGTAATGTATGGGCCGCGTAGCTAGATTATATATCTATATATAGCTTATATCTATCTATAACCTTTTCCAATGTCTTGAGGAGAAAGGAAGTTCGGCTTATAGGTCTAAAGGACTTTGGGTAAAGCATAGCCCTTTCTACCAGCTTTAGATATAAATAGAACTTTGACAATTGTCCATCATTCTGGAATATATCCCCAGACTAAACTTGCTCTGAAGATTTTCACCAGATAGGGAAGAAGGATGCAGTTGGATGGGAATTATTCCCTCCTCCCTGCTTGTTTTAAATGGTTTGTAAGAGTCAACAGCCCACTGCACCAGGTTTGGCCTTATTATCTTTGCAGCCCTACACCAGTCCTCATTGCAAGGCCTTCGTAGGGCTCTGAAAGATGCTGTCAGTCGTCGGTACCTCTTCCTTGCTGCCCCACTAAGCTTATAAGGCCTGGCGAACTTTTTCTTTTCCCCTCACTGGTTCGTTTCCGATTGTGGTTCGGCTGCAGACGTGCCCTCAACTTCACGGCTCGTCCCAGGTTGGGGCGTAGTGTTGCAGGATATTGGTGAGGCTAAAAAAGAGCCTCTTCCAAACCTACAGATAGTTCCATTAGAGGAGATTTTTCGTTAATCTTTTCAAAATGTCTATTTTCGTCCATTTTGGTCCCACGATTGGCTAGGTAAATATTCGGTTACCCCCGGCAGAGCCCCGCATGCCGAAAGAAGGGCTAAAATACTACACGAATCACCCTGGTCTCGGGTAGGCACCGTTTGCGACTGGACTCCCTCCAGCCACGCATCCATCCGCACGGTACGTTTGACACCTTGGATTGGGTTAGGATGGGAAAAAGGGTGTGGGATAAAAGATAAGAAGAAGAGGATCGTCTGAGTGTTTCAGTTCTGTCTGTTTCCTATTGAACCAGACCAAATAACAGGCGGCAACCACATGAAGGAAGAACTCCTCAGACTTGCTCTGGGGATCAACACGACCTGCGCTCTCCCCCAGAGCCATTGGCCAGATTGCTCGCCGGATAGGAGAGCAGAATAGGTGTTAATCTAGTCCTACTAATATCAAAAAGTTAGGAGTAGACTAACCCCGCCCAGGCTGCTTAGTTACGAAATAAATTTGATCTCACGTAAATAAATAAAAAGCAACATAATACGTATAACTTTATAGGGATTTGTATTCCTAAATGTTATGAGAGTACTTAGTAAAAATAAAGTAGTTAATAAAAACAAGTGCAAGAATTTAATATTACAATAATTGTAATAAAACACATAAAATAGTACGAATATGAATTATCTGTTCAAATATTTAAAAAAAAAGTAATGACCGGTGTTTACAAATTGTAAGATATCAATTTTGGTGGAAATGCCCGTTAACGCGGCGAGCATGAGGTTAAAAAACAGAATGTGACGGAGTGGAACATAGCCATAATTTGGTGTACCATATTTTCAAGCTCTTACTATTTTTTTTAACTTTTTGATTTCACTTACTGTTGCGACTAACATTGTAACTGGCACTCAATTTATCAACTACGTCAATGCAACGCCAGCTGTGCTCGAGTCATAAAATGTTATCATTTCAGGTTTTTGTTTAATTTTGGTGGAAATGCCCGTTAACGCGGCGAGCATGAGGTTAAAAAAAAGAATGTGACAGAGTGGAACATAGCCATAATTTGGTGTACCATATTTTCAAGCTCTTACTATTTTTTTAACTTTTTGATTTCACTTACTGTTGCGACTAACATTGTAACTGGCACTCAATTTATCAACTACGTCAATGCAACGCCAGCTGTGCTCGAGTCATAAAATGTTATCATTTCAGGTTTTTGTTTCTCGCCTGTAGATGCATCTATTGAATTATCGTGGTGCATAGTGGACATAACAACAACCATCTTGTTCTTCTTTGGCGCATAGGAAATGAGTGTGATATCTGTTTGAAACTCAAAGAGTGAAAGAACTGTTTAGTTGTCTGTCAGTTCTAATGAAGGATACAGAAATCTGTCTCTTATTCTTCCGTACAGTTCCAAACGACATAAGGCGATGCTCACTTAGTAGATGCAGCATTAACTCATTTGCAGTGAACCAGTTATCAAATTGTTGCGGTGTGATCGTGAAACTGGTTGAATGAGTCTCTCAAATACTTTAACCCTTAAATGCATGACATACCCAATATCATTGGAAAAAATATATGTTGTGTAAAATGGTTTATAGATGCTGGAAAAAATAAAATAAAAAATCATTATTCAATATAATTAGTTTTATTTTGAAAAATATTCTGGTATCATTTTTGATACAACATGCAAAAAACTACAATTTTATTCTCAGTTCTATTGTGTACTACTTCCGTTAACTGACTTATTGTTAATTATTGCAAAGCACTAATGTGCAACCAAATGATCACAAAAATATGTCCTATAGATGAAAATCATTAAAACAGTCAGTTGTTTTTTTGTTAGAACACAAATACACCTTACATTTTAGACACATAATACTACTCAGCAGTTTGCAGCCTGGGTTCATGCACCTCATACGATTTTGTTGCCTCGATTGAATATGATCCACTCCATCGTACCGAACATCTCTCGAGGGCATTACCTGCTGGATGTTTTTCCTTTTAGGTGCTGGCTCCTCCGAAAAGTTTCGGCTTGGTCGACCTCGTGAAGGTACAACATGTTCGCCATATTTGCAGAGAGCATCCGCCAATTCAGCTCTAAACTCTGCCAGATTCAAAACCTGCTTAGGGTTCAAATTCTTTTTAGCAGAGACTTTCTTATATAATATCCAGGAGTTAATTACTGATAGGTCGAGTAAGTGGTAAAAAATTCGCATGTACCATTTCCGAGACTTTACTTTTATGTGATACCTGCCTAGGAAAGAGTCCATGAGGTCTACTCCACCCATGTGTGCGTTGTATTCCTTTATTATTTTTGGACATGGTATGGGCACCTTTTTCTTTTGGTTTTTGTCATATCTTTCAATCGTTTCTACAGGTTCAGCGCCAATATAAGTGGAAAGTAAGGTCACCTGCTTGTTATCTTTCCAACTGATCGCAGAAAAATCCACACCATCGAGACTTGTCGTGTTTTCAACGTAGGATCCTCGGGGTACATTACTGTTCATTACTTCTTTCTTTTTAGGCAACTTACAAGACTTTCCTAGTTTAGTACTAACCTAACCATTTTAAACATAGGTTCTGAACCTACATTCATAAACAAACGCTGTCGCACTATAATCGACCTCACACTTGCAACAGAGGGAGCAGCCAAACTAATTACGGAATGGCATGTGTCGAAAGAGGCCTCATGCTCAGACCATAGATGGATCTGCTTCGCACTACAGGTCGATATCCCCTCTACACCACCATGGAGAAATCCCCGCAAGACGGATAAAACAAAATACCTAAATAAGTTGACGTCTTCGCTCGCGGGTTCTGAGGGGATAAATACTATAGCAGATCAGTCGCTCCTAGAAGAACAGGTAGCAGCTGTTACTAAGGCCATGATAGATAGCTACCATGAATCATGTCCAGAAATCACTCCACCAAGGCATGCCGAGGTAAAGCAACAATGGTGGGGTGTAGAACTCGATAGGAAACGCAAGAAGGTAAGAAAAGCCCTAAACAGGGCCATGAATACCTCAATGGATGAAGACTGGCTACTATATAAGAAAGCTAAGTCTGAATACAAAAAATGTATCAGGTATCGACGCTCGACTGGGTGGCGTAAATTCTGTGGCAACATAGAAACCTGCAAACAAGCAAATAGGATAAGGAATATTCTAGCTAAACAGAACACGTCGGGATCCATGTCTCTAAAGAAACCCGACGGTAGCTACTCAACATCGCCGGATGAAGCCCAACGCATCCTAATTAAAACACACTTCCCAGGTTGCTGCTTAACCCAGGAGGCAAACCGGCATGACGACATACTGACACCAACAGTAGAAGACTGGAATTTAGCACAGAGAGTGGTAACGATGGACAAAATCCATTGGGCCATTCACAGTTTCCTCCCCTACAAGGCGGCAGGACCTGACGGCATATTCCCGGCACTTCTACAGTGGGGGGGTAAAGCCCTAATAGTCAGACTTGTTGCCATAATGAGAGCCTGTCTGGCTCTAAAATATGTTCCTAGGGGATGGAGGGAAGTGAAAATCACATTTATACCCAAACCAGGTAAGAGCGATTACACTGACCCTAAATCCTACAGGCCCATTAGCCTCACATCCTTTCTCCTAAAGACGATGGAGAGGATGTGTGAAAGGGAATTAAGGGGGTCGGCGCTAATGAACTTACCACTACACGACAAGCAACACGCCTACAGTCTAGGCAAATCAACAGAATCGGCACTTCATCAGGTAATTACTAAGATTGAAGGGGCCATCCAAAACAAAGAAATATGTCTAGGTTCCTTCATAGATATAGAAGGTGCTTTTGACAGAACAAACTTCTCCAGCATAAAAGGTGCACTCAGTAGACATAAAGTTGAACCGGCACTGATTGACTGGATAGTTTACATGCTCAGTACACGAATAATAAAGATTGCTGGTGAATCTCAACCAATCCTAATTAAGAAAGGTTGCCCGCAGGGTGGGGTCCTCTCACCTCTCCTGTGGAATATGGTCATTAATGAACTCATCAGCAAATTAAATACTAATCACTTTTATACAGTAGGTTATGCTGATGACCTGACTATACTGGTCTCGGGAAAGACAGCTAGCATAGTGTGCGACCTGACCCAAGCGGCTCTCCGTATAGTGGAGAGATGGTGCAGGGAATACGACTTAACCGTCAATCCAAATAAAACGGTTTTAGTAATGTTCACACAAAAACGGATGCTGAATAACTATCACCTTCCAAGTCTTTTCAGCACAAAACTCCAGCTATCCTCTGAGGTAAAATATTTAGGTCTTACTTTGGACAGCAAACTTAACTGGAATAAAAACATAGAAAACAAAATCAACAAAGCTAGTATAACTTTCTGGCAATGCAGAAACATGATTGGCAAAAGATGGGGACTGACGCCAAAAATCATACTGTGGCTTTACAAAACTGTAATCCGGCCCATGATCACATACGGCGCTCTGGTATGGTGGACCAAGACCAATGAAGCCACCACAATTAAGAAGCTTCAGCGCTACCAGAGACTGGCATGTATGGCTGCCACAGGCTGCATAAGAACTACGCCAACAGCAGCCTTGGAAGCGATGCTGGAGCTAACTCCGCTTCATCTACATATACAACAAGAAGCGACTTTAGCTGCCATCAGACTCAAGACCCTAAATCTTTGGAGTAAGAATAGTGTCCCTCATACAGGCATAATTGATAGAATCTACTCAGCAATTCCTATCCTACAAGCCAAATACGATAGGATTCCTAAACAATTTGTTTTCGATAAGAAATACAAGATACAATTAAATGAAAACAACCAGCCGGAAGGATTAAGCCCAAAAGAGCTTAGAATTTTCACCGATGGTTCTAAAACAAAGGAAGGTGTAGGTTCTGGAGCTTTCTCTGAAGACCTCAATATTCACATATGCACACCGCTGAGTACCTATAACACGGTCTTTCAGGCGGAATGTATGGGTATCATTCAAGCGGCCATAGCAATAGATGCTAGGAAGGTTAATGACTTCCCCATCAGAATACTGACCGACAGTAGGGCGGTACTACAAGCTCTGAGTTGCAATGGGGTGAACTCGGGACTAATATATGAATGCCATCAACGATTAAATGAGGTATGTAAAAACAACAATGTGACTCTACAATGGATAAAGGGACACAGTGGATCCAGAGGCAACGATGCAGCGGACGAACTGGCCAGAAGAGGATCGGCTCTGGCCACTATAGGGCCGGAACCAATCATACCAATCCCCTTTGGTAACGTTCGTTCAATGGTACGTAGACACTTCACTAATCAACACGCTCAGCTTTGGAAAAATCTAACAGACTGTAGACAAGCTAGGGAGGCCCTACCTGTAATAAACAGTCGCTTAACCAAAGTTCTAATGAGACTGAACAAGCCGCAGATAAGGATAGTAACTAGTGCTATCACAGGACATGGCACCTTTAACAAACATTTATTTACTATAGGTGTTACAGATAGTCCCCTGTGCAGGGCATGTATGGGGGAGGAAGAAACGGCGGCCCACGTGCTACTGAAATGTCCGGAGGTCGCTACGTACAGGGCTAAACATCTCGGCACGCCGGGATCACTCCCCGAAGTTGCATGCAACATCAAGGGACTGTTGAGCTTCTTCGGGGAGATCTCATGGCTCGAATAATCACATTATTCCTGCCCACACGCAAAATACGCGCAGAGACGTGGAGTTGCGGAAAACAGCCCGTTGCAAACTAAACTAAACTAAACTAAGACTTTCCTAGACGGTTTAGCTGCACTGTACCTAAGCACCATATGCCTTCCTTCGCCATGTAATACATTAGTGGTAATGAAGTGTAATAGTTATCGAAGTATATTACATGGTTCATCATTCTTGGGACTCTTCTAGTTAACTTTATTACTGTATTACCGGTCACTCCAATATCAGGTTCATTACTACGCATTGGTTCTTTGTCTGTTCCACTATATATTATGAAATCATAGCAATATCCTGCCAAGGAACAACGCAAAAAGCTTGAACCCCCACTTGTGGGGTTTATTGGGTAAATATTGTTTCAAGAAATGGCTGATTTTTGTTGCGCACATTTGTTCGTCAACTGAAAGGCGTTGTTCCATTGGAACACTAGAAAATTTCATTGTCAGATGATCTATAATGGGTCTTAGTTTGTGAAGTTTATCATGGTCGGGGCTACCAACTGGTTTGTGTAAATTATTATCATTGAAATGTAATATGCTTCTTACTTTTTCAAATTTGTTGACAGGCATTGCTTCTATTATTGGTCTAAATCCAAATTTACTGCTCCAATACGATCTAACGCTTGGGTAGCGATAGACAGACATGAATATCAATATTCCCAAATATTTTCGAAGTTCTGTAAGGCTTATTTGAACGGGGCGATCAATATTGGTCTGCGTCGAATATTTATTGGTTTCTTCAACAATTTTTTTCAACAAGTCTTCTGAAAAGTACTGTGAAAAGAACTGCAGTGGGGTTTCTAGTTTCATTAGTTCAGGTCCTAATTCTGTACTACCCAAGAAAGCAATTGATTCCTCTTTATACTCCAAAGAGCGTTTTTTCCAAATCAAATTTCGTGTATTTATTTGCGGAAATACATTAGACCGAGAAGTCGAAGCTTGTTGATAGATTTCTTCATGAACCAGGGGAGGATCCGGGCATTCTTCAGTTTCAGGCACTTCCTCTTCATCACTTACTTCTTTATCTTCGAGTACGGCTTGTAGATCTTTGCGAGACGGATAGAAATCCAAGTCATCCTCATCTGATTCGGCATCGTCTTCTGAAATTTCGCCAGCCTCTAACCGCATTAGCATATTTTCTATATCATCGTCTTTCAATTTCTTTCTTGTAGTTCTGCAACAAATTTGTAAAGTTCAAAGAAGCGTAAATAAAAACAAAAACGCGAAAATCATCAACATGCATAGAAATATTTTTTATGCCTAAGTGCATGGTGTCTCATTTTCGATACAAACTAAAAACTCTTTTGTTTGTGAGAGAAATCAATTTTTCGTAAAAAATACATAAACCTACTATAAACACAAACACTTACCTTGACATTGTATATTTTTTTTTTGATATAATTTGTCTCAAATCCACTCCGATTCGTCTGGATAAAGTTAGAATTTTTCACAAAAACATTCACTCGCTGACAAGAATACTTTTGACAGCTACGAAACAAATATGGTGGACCAATACGAGAAACTTTGTTTTTTTTTCCGATAGACAAATAGTCTAAGGGCATCGTAACATACAGCCTAATAAAAACAAACAATTGGCTTTAAGTTTTAGTTAAAAAATCTCAACGTATCGTTTTTGATACATTATGCATTTAAGGGTTAAAGGGTTTATTACTGACTGCGTATGGTCCCCGCGATTGTTTGCCTGCGTACACTTTAAATTTTAAAACATAGAAGCTTTTTGCATTGACCAGAGCTAAAATTTTTTATCCCGTAATTAGCTGGCTTGTTTGGAATGTAGACGCGGAACAGGCATAGACCTCTTAATGCCAGTAACATCCCGTCAATAGTCAGAAACTCATTTGGAGAATACGCATTTTATCAGCATTGAACAAACTGGTCAAAGACGTTTCTGAAGACTGCCATATTATCAGTTTCTTTACGCTCCTCTCTCGTCGATTTGTCTTCAAAACGCGCAGAAAGAAACTGGAATTTTTTCTAATTAATCAATGATCATGTAGTGATAGTAGATAGTGATAGTGAATCAAGATTTCTGGAAACATGTCTGGAGTCACAAAAATATTCCAGCACTCATACTCTGTAGCAGCATCCCTTGCAGGACTCTTTACTCGAGCGTGATCGGTTACGATGTTTTCTGAACGAAGCCTCACGTTTCCTGATCTGCTTGGAACCTATCGAGATTCACCCTCGAAATGTCGACTCGTTTTTTTCTTTTGATCTTCGGTTAACATTCTCGGTACCCAACGCGCAGAAACCTTTTTCATATGAAATTCGTTCGCAAAGATTCTTTGAACAGTGCCTTATGAAATCCCTGTTACCACGGCTATATCCTGATGAACAACCTCGACTTTTTTCACGTTAACGTCCTTTGCGATGTTCATCTTTCGTGGGTGTTCTGCCCAGCTTAAACTCCTTGGCCCAGCGTGCAACTATGGAATATGGAGGAGCTGAGTCCCCCAATGTTTCCACCAAGTCGCTGAATATGTCTTTGGTAAACATTTTTTTTAAACAGAAGCACTTTATGACAGCTCTAATTTCGTTTTTCTCTAATTTGATGATATTTTCGATGATTCGTATTCAAATAAATGTACCTCCTGGAAATCGTAGTTGTCTAGTAGTCTATTTATATATTTATATTATTTTTTGTGCTGATCTAGTGGGGGTACATAAGCAAGTAAATTTTTTGTTTTTTTTTATTTTATGTGCTCTAAAAATAACTGCTTATCATTACATGATCTGCTCCTATTTATTGAAAATTGGTTACAATGTGTGACACAAGTGATACTAGTTCATAATATTTAAAGCCTAAAGTGGCTTTACCGAAATGACTTAACTTCTATTTAGCTCTCTAATATAATTTAGCAAAGTAAGGTATCCTATGTAATATACATAATTAACTAATTAATAAAATTACAATTAAATCCAAATAATTTACACATGATAATAGCTAGTTACAGTTAATTGGGTAGTAGACACCGTCATTAATAAATTATAATATATCACTTCAATTTGTTGCTTTTTAGTGTCTCAAAACTTGGTCGTTTTTTATTTAAGACAAATTAGGATCCTATTATCATCTAAATATTTTAAATAGGTTTCTAATTTGTCTTAAATCATAAGGTGTTTCTATAAAAAAAAATTGTAGAAGCACCTTATGATAAGGCAATGCTGTAGTCCATACCATCAGGTATCTACATCTATCCTCGATTAAGAATCAAAATGTAGATTCGTTGTCACCCCTGAGGACTAAGATAGAATGCCTAGTTTCAAGTAAAGGAGGTTTTCGGTTCTCTATACTCAACAAAGCATTTCAATTGACACATGTGCCTACTACCCCATTATTGGTATAATAATTTGCAAGCACTGATGCTATTTATGGGTTTTAATAGCGTAATAGATGAAATCGTAGCACAGAAGTTTTGTACAAATTACTAGCGTTCCTGTTCTATCCGAACATATCCGGCTTTTTGATTTTTGGCCCGGATATTTGAACCACATACAAAGATGAACTTTATACTTGTTAAAATCTCTAGATTCGATTGTATTACCAGTATATTGAGAAAAGCTGATTATCTTGGGCCGATATCTGATATATTTGGGCTCGACTAATATCTTGGGCCTTTTCTTAATATACTTTTTATATTGTTAAAGTTGCATTTGCATTATTTCATTACATACATTTAATGTCCTTTCCTTGAGTCGGCTTTTTATCCTGACATATTAAATGTTTGCATGGTACAACTCGCGGCACGAAAGTCTAGCGGTGACCGTTATTGCGCATAATTGGCCGTATTACGCATTACTGCGTATGATTGGCTGTGCGTAACGTTCGCACTCGCTGATTGGCTCTCCAGTCGCATTCCGTCTTCCGTACTGATACGACATTCACAGCTATCCCCTCCACGTTTGTTTCAGCGCTGAGTTACGTGCCGAGAGTTGTAAGCTTAACTCTGCCAGACTAAAAACTTAGGTAGTATAACTTTGGGGCCATCATAGTGTTTGTTGAATTCTAATATTGAATAAAACTTACTTATTATTTTAAAATTTATGTGTATTGTTTTTGTTAATATAAGAAATCATTAAATTCCAACATGTCAAAAGATTCAGAAATTATTACCATGTGATATTCTTCTACATTATCTGAACCAAAAAGTAGTTTGTGTTTGCATAATATTTTCCCTCAAGGGATTTAAACTCTGCAACTACTTATGAGCAATTCGTATACTGTACCTATGTAAACGAAGTGTAGGACGGCCCCAACCAGTAGATGGAATGACGAACTGGTACTTGCATCGATGATGCAAGTGGCTCACGAGCGTGTTTAGTCACATTTCGTAGGAGATACCTATATTGTGTGGTGGAGTTGTGAAAGAATATAATTATAATAGTGATTTAGTATACCAGAGGCTTTAAACAGCTATTAATAATTTAAGATAGTGTAAATATTTTGTATTTTAAGCTAGTTTAAGCAAGAGTAGAGAGAGAATCGAACTAAATTTACGTTGTAAAAATTAAACGAAATCGTGCAAAAAGTATCCAATCCACAGAATAGTACTTTTGAGATGCAAATGTTAAAAACTTATATTCTTGATTTTTTTCTCTATTTATACTCTTGCTTTTTTTTACTGGCCACGACATTTAATGTAATTATTTTCACTCTAAGTGTGAGAGTAAAGATTGTAAATATTATTGTGGGATATATTATTTTTGATCCGAGTGTAGGTCGGATGCTTTTTCGTAACTATGTATAATAGAGATCTTAGCATTTAATTTATTTGTATCATTTCTCACATAATTGTAATAAATGATGTCAATAAACTATTGAAATTTGATTTAATATTAAAATCTCAGATGCAGTTTTTTTATTTGTTTTATTAATTAAAATCAAAATATAATTCGTCTGAAATTGTAATATATTATGATAATTGAAAATTATGAATGTTAACCATAACTTTATATACATTAAAAAACAAGTTGAAAAAATTATCATACGCAAGGAATCTTGAAAACTAAAATAGTTATATATTTATTACAAAAGAAATTCAATTCAACTGTTACGTTTAAGTGAAACAATTTATTAAAGATCTGATAAAAAGTTTTTGGTTTATTTGTATTCCAACAACAAGAGTTATAGAAGAGCAGTGCGCGAGCGATGAGAATTCGATTAATGGTGCCTGTATTTAGAATACGCGATAGAAATATATCTAGACGTGGTTACATACAGTGTTCGCGTTGAAGTAGCCCAGTGGATTTTTTCCTCCATAACCTATCAAATGTAAGAAAATCTATGACATTAAGTAAAGAGAGATCTTATGACCTCCGATAAATGGCGGTTAACGATCTCGTATTTTTATAATATTAATTTTAAAGAATTAGTCATACCCAACAAGCTTGTCTAAACTTGTTGAGTATGACCAAATCTTTCCATTTTAAAATGTATTCAGTTTTGAAATTTATAAAAAAAAGTCATAAAGATAAATGAAGAGACCGCCATATATCGAAAGCATAATAATATACATATATCTAGAATTCGCCCGTAGTCGCCTCTTAAGTCACCTACGCCACGGAACAAAATGAGAGCATCAACAACTTTTTCTGCCACCTGAGCGACGCCATTTAGAATGAGGTGAAATATTTGGCAGATTTCATGAGGGAAGTTAAATTATATATAAGTTAATGTTTTGATACCAAACTACGAATATTCTTAAAAGTACACAAATTTAAAAAAAAAGTTAAAAATTGCGAAAAATATTAAAGATAGACCACTGAGGCACTGTTTTCATATATACTCTACTAGGTGCACTGGTGACTGAAAAACTTTTATTTGTAAAACAACTTTTCACATATGGTGACACTGAGTAACAAATAACTTCACCTCAATCGCAACTAGCGACATCTGGTGTGCGAAATATTATTAGCCCTCATTTTATACGTGGTAGAGCCACGCTGCACCTATATTATGGTTGTAGCACGAATGGGTCGGCTCGAACAGAGAGGGACCACGCTCTCACAAAATACCAGCGTAAAATAGCAGCTTAATACTGCTGTGTTTCGTATGGTGAGTGTAGAGATCCGTAGACCCTTTTTACTGGAAACGAGGCAGTGCATCTTAGTCCTCAGGGGTCTGCGTCTGCGTTTTGATTCTTAATTGAGGACAAATGTAAAAGCATCCACTTACCATCAGGTAGACTGTGTGCTCGTTTCTCTCCTTTAATCTATAAAAAAATAAAAATAGAATTTATTTCGCCACTACCATCACTATTTGAAAATGTTTGCCAAATAAACCTTTTTAAAGAATAGTAAACGTTTTTAAAGAATAGTAGGGATAATAAATTAGTGTACATTTCGTATATAACTTTGTTTTATCACTGTAGTTTTCGTTAGGAATCAAAATGCAAAATGTGCTGTCAATGGCAAAGATGGAACGACTCGTTACCAGTAAAAAGGGTCTCCGATTCTCTACACTCACCATACGGAGAACCTTAGTAAGTAGCTTAGAGGCTAAGGGTCAATTCACACAGATGTGACGCGTCGCGACGATGCTTGAAGAGGTCAGTGGTTTCTTGTCACGCAGTGAGCCGCCGCGAGACGCATCGCGGCGACGCGAGGCGCATCGTGAAGTCGTTGGCAGAGCGACGCCAGTAGAAAACAGTAGAGACAAGACAAGTTGCCACGACGGTTACAGGTTGCGCCTCGCGGCGTCACTCCGCTTCGCAAGACGAAGCGCCGCTCTTATGTCGCTTCTACACGTTGGCCAACACAGTGGCGAATGTATTGGCGAATATATTGGCCGAGAGTTGGTGACGGCGTCCACACGTTGGAACGTCGTTCAGTTTACTTCGGTTCGGGCCAATGTGCGGACGAATTTATTTTATTTTAGACGACGGCTCCGTGGCGCAGTGGCTTAGCAATGAGTAGCTGCGCCGGGGGCCGCCGGTTTGAATCCCGCACGGAACAAGTATTATATATCCTACAAATAATTGTTTCGGGTCTGGATGTGCGTCCTTGTGCAATTTATGTTTGTAAGCTGCCTCCGCGATACAGGAGAAAATCCAAGTGTATGGGGTATATACGTTTTTATAAAATAATTATAAAAAAATAGTGGATATTAATGGGGCTGTAAATAGATATCCGATATACGATTAGGTTTATTTATTCTTTACATGCATCGTAAACTGGAATAAATACCATTAATAAGAACTTAACTTATTTTAAAGTTAAGTTATAATCGATTAGTCTATGTTTTAAAATTGGGTATTGATTTTAAAGTTTAGCAAAACATGTACTTGCTTTTCTATCAGACATTTGATGTATATAAAAAACACCTTATAATTTATTTGGATATTTAATTATTTTTTGAGAAAGACAAAAATAATAGCAATAAATATAATTAACACTGAATTAATAATAGGTACTAATTATAACTTAGAACATAAATGAAAAACTCATGACAAGGAAAGTGGCTCAGGACCATGCTTTGCAGCAGTCTGTGGAGGAGGATGTTCAGTAGTGGACTTGTGAACAGCTGTAATGATGATGATGATTCGAAATTTTGCACGATTAAATTATAAGAAATCGACGTTTTTTTATAGGATACGGTGACAAAGTGTCTCTGGTTCTCTACACTCACTATACGAAACACAGCATCATTAAGCTACTATTTTACGCTGATATTCTGTGAGAGCGTGGTCCTTCCCCGGTCGAGCCGACCTTCGTCCTGCAACTATACTTGTAATATAATTGCATGGTTCTACCACGTATAAACGACGTGCTTCATTTTTTTTTCATTTTAAAATTGTTCTCGTAATAATCTGATAGTAGTTAGGTTGTACCAGTTCTGGCGCACTTGTGATTAGGTTGTCCCAGTTCTGGCGCACTGAGTCAGAAGTGGTACAAGTACGACGTTCGTCGACTCACGATCACTCACGAAGGTTTTGGCATGCTCTGATCACGAATCTGCAGCGAAAATCCATTTTTGCGTAGGATGCACGGTTCCGGAGATGTGCAGATCAATTAACTCTTATCTAATTGATATCCGCTGCGAGCCTCCACCGTCATTACCGCTCCATTGTTCTTATCTACTTATCTATTGTTCGTTCAATACCGTCATTATCTATTCTTCCTCAGCGTGGTGCTATTGTATTATACCCCTTTGTTCCTATCTACACTAATCTGACTCATTAATAAAACACATTACCCAATTTTGTTAAAATTTTTATTTATAAAATACAAAATCTTATTACTTATTATCTATAAAATAGGAGCGAAACATCTCATCCACTAAAATATCGTTGTAAAATGTGTTCCCTGTAAATATACTCGTAAAACTATGCATTGAACATTCCTGAAACTTATATAGCAAATACATTAAGCAATATTCGGCACAAACTGAAGTCCACTCATTCTGAATCCTATCAACATTCCAGTTCCATCTTTTACAATTTCTTTTAAAAAAACTACATAGATGATATCGTACAGGTGCCCGTCCGAATGAATCAAAATATTGACCGACGTCATTCGTATCGATATATAAAGCTACCCAATGTGACCCTGGTTTATCATCTGTATCCAAATTGCATATTATATACGTTGGTACGTGGGTGTACATGGGTAGTTTATTGGCAGCATAAACATTATTTTCTAGAGTGGGGTGAATCTTTTTCAGATGTTGTTGTACATCTAGTGTATCCATAATATTACTGCTATTAGTAGATTATTACATTACCAATCTACTCAATGACTAATATAGGAGTGATCAATTATAGCGATTTCTAAATATTAAATTGCATTCTTTGTGTTATAAAAATCGTATTTGAGTCACCAATACACTGAACAAGACACGACAGGAAGGACGTAGGAATGTAGAGATAAGCAACAGAATGTAAGGTAAGCTTGTTGACGCATAAAGATACTATCAATTCTACTGCAGAAATTCTTTAGATTAGAATTATTACTCACTGGTACTATATAAGACCAAGCAACTGCAGTCATGGAGTTAGTGTATGGTCGTTTGACCGCAGTGGATCTATCAATACTACGTTTGTGTTACTTCAACGCATCAAAGGCCATGGATGTAAGTGTTTATTCTACTGACAAACTTACTTTTCTTTCTGTTATTTTCTTACGTGTGTATGATTTAGTGTTAACAAATTATATTTAAATATTATGTGTGTGTATATGGTTAAGCCGTGGTAGCTCAGATGGTTAGCGCAAAATGTAAAATTCACAGTACGCGACCCGGGTTCGATCCCCGCCGGCACCAATTAAATTGTTAATTACAATTTTAAGTGCTGATTTACCACGTGCTCAGCGGTGAAGGAAAACATCGTGAGGAATGCATGTCTGAGAAAATTTCGAAGGCATGTGAAGTTTGCCAACACGCATTGAGGTATCGCAGCGAACATTTCCTAGCCCTAAAACCCTCTCAGAAATGAGAGGAGGTCTATGTTCAGCAGTGAACTTTAATAGGTTGTAACTTTAGCTTTTTTAAGTTTTATGATTAAGTGTTAACAAATTGATATTAACATGATAACTGTGTTGTTGCAGAAATCATTGAGCTTCGATGAAAATACCTATAAACAGTATTACTACTCGCCACTCTCCCCTCAAGAAGAGAGTGATGATATCGTCATTAATAATAACACATGCGATGGTGGAAAAAGAAAATCGCAATCGATTGATCATTTTTTTGAAGCTGAATCAAAAATAAAAAAGAGGAAGCTGTTATCATCAACCGTAGCACGAGCCGCTAGAGATGGTGTATCATACATTTCTACTAATTCTGACGACGGAGACCAAGCGACGCATTCATCAAAATTGAAATGTACGATATGAAGAAGCTATCCAAGATTCCAACTACTGATCATTGGAAACATGCTTCCACGAGGATTAAATATTACGTAAAGACTAATAAGGATAGCATCTACGACAACACAAACGCCCTCGTATACAATATTACAAAGACAATAGCAGAAAGTGAAAAAGTTAAAAAATACTTTTTTAACAATGACAGTCATTAGCTGATCATTAGTGAATGTGATTCTGTTTACTTAAATTACTTCCGTGCACTCATTATATTCTATTTCTAACCCTTTGTTAGACTTAAATATCGGACATTATTTGAAATTTGGGTATCAGTTGGTCTACCAACACTGAACTGTTACTTACTCTGCTACCTATTTTCTTCTTTACTATAAGGATGGCAAACTTCAGTGAAGTGTGCACCAGTGCTTTCTTCCCCACAACCATGGAAGAGAATACGGAACTAT
Organism: Parnassius smintheus behrii; assembly: GCA_036936625.1. Classification (NCBI taxonomy): domain Eukaryota; kingdom Metazoa; phylum Arthropoda; class Insecta; order Lepidoptera; family Papilionidae; genus Parnassius; species Parnassius smintheus. The sequence goes on along the minus strand of JAUPFT010000019.1, from coordinate 37,964,992 downwards.
TCAACAGCGAATTAAATCAGGAGTTGTCTAAAGTTTGTGATGAAATGGAGAAGGATCAACTGTTCGATTCATCGTATGATGATGAGTTGTATAATCACTGTGCGATGGTTGAAACACAGTTTAAGTAAGTAAAATAAACATTCATTTCGATCATAATTTACACAATGTCTTGTACAGTTTTTAATAAATTTAAACATTTTAGTAGTCAACCACTACAACTTGGAAGAGGAACGAAGCGAACAAGCAGCAAAGAACCCAAGATCATCAAAAAACCAACAACGGAAGCAGAAACGCCTACCTCTGCAGGGAACAGTATCAGTAACGATGATCAAGTGGAATGTCTAACGTGTCATATATTTATCAAGAAACGGTATTTAGCTAATCATTTTAAAAGTAATGTTCACAAAAATAATCTTTTAAATTCACATAATTCTTTATCAAACGTTAGTGTTATTGAATCTGCTTTTGGAAACAGGATTTTAACTTATAAAATCAAGAGTAGAGTAGATAGTTCGACATTGGTAAATTTTGAAACTCCTGAACTAATTTTAAATTCTATTAAAGATGATATTTTATTTTTAATACAAGAGTGTATTCATCAACACATAATTTTTAAAGTAAACTTCATATTGCATGCTGATTTTGTTCAACAAACTAAAGATATTCATGATACGTTCGATTTTCAAACGCTTAACTATATTATTTGTCAAGGAGATGACTTAAATATTTTTTTTTCATCTTTAAATGATACAATTACTACTAAAATTAGTGCATTTGAAAAAAAAGATAGTGGATGGAGTCTAAAAAACATAAAATCTATAGACATGAATGTTAATAAATTTAACCCCCTACGCGGTACTTCATACATAGATCTTCCTCGTGACATAAAATTAAAAAAGGCTGTTATAAATGTAAAAAGCAAGGATTATTTTTGTTTTAAATGGGCGTTACTCTTGGCGTTATATCCCGTAAACAAAGACGCGGATCGTGTATCATCGTACGTTAAACATGCAAATAAACTTAAATTTGATGGTATTTCCTTTCCAGTTAAAATTTCTGACATAGCAAAAGTAGAGAAATTAAATGATATTAGTATTAATGTTTTTGGGTTAGAATATAATAAAGAAAAACGATGTAATTCTATAGTAGGTCCATTATTTTTAACAAAGTGTCGTAAAGATAGACATATCAATTTATTATTTTTTTCCAAGGATACAAAAAATCATTATTGTTACATAAAAAATTTATCGCGGTTAGTTAGTAAACAAATTTCAAAAGACGGTCACATCATGTACATTTGCGAAGCATGTCTACTTCACTTTCCATCTAAGGAAAGTTTAAATAACCATGAACAATACGATTGTGCCCACATTTGTACAGAATTACCAAACAGTGAAACTTTAAAAAAAAAGAATTGGTTTGGTCAACCTATTTCAATGATAAAATTAAATTTGATAGTTATGAAAAAAAGTTGAAGATACCATTCGTAGTTTATGCTGATTTTGAAGCATTTTTAAAACCAATAGAATCATGTTCTAACGATCCTTCCAAACCTTTCACACACAATATTCAGAAACATGAAGTACATAGTTTTGGTTATTATATAAAATGTTCATATGATGATAAATTATCAAAATATGTAACGTATTGCGGACCCAACTGTGCACAAGTGTTTATGGAAAGTTTATCTAACAATCTCAAAGAAATAAATAGACTTCAAAAATATCCTCCACTTCCGCTAACAAATGAAGACAAAAACCAAATTTCAAATGCAACCATTTGTCATATCTGTGTAACAGAGTTAGCAGAACATTTTTATGATTTTGATTGGTACACCGGTAGTTTTATAGGTGTTGCTCACGAATCATGTAGCTCGAAGTTCAGAAAACCTCGTTATATACCAATATTTTTACACAACCTTAGTCACTATGATGCTCATTTTATTGTTCACGCGTTAAACTTTTGTGATGGTGAAGGCGAAGTTATCCCTCAAAATAAAGAAAAATATATATCCTTTTCCAAAAAATTAAAAATGAATAACCACGAAATTATATTAAGATTCATAGATTCATTTAAGTTTTTATCATGTAAATTAGAAGTATTGGCCAAAAATCTCAGTAATGATCAATTTCAAGAATTACGTAGAAATTATCCTAATGATGAAGATTTCTTTCGTTTAAAACGGAAAGGCGTTTATCCATATGAACTTATGACTAATTATGATAGTTTAAGCCTAACATCGCTCCCCGAACAAAATTTTTTTTATAGCTCGCTCACAGATTCCCATATTTCAAATGATGATTACATTCATGCTAAAGATGTTTGGGAACACTTTGGGTGTTGTAATATGCTAGATTATTCAAACCTGTATTTAAAAACAGACGTTTTACTTTTAACCGATGTATTTGAAAACTTTAGAAAGTTATGTATTAATACTTATGATTTAGACCCTGCCCATTATTACACAGCACCCGGTTTAAGTTGGGATGCAATGTTAAAATATACAAAAATAGAATTAGAACTTTTAACAGATTATGAGAAAATTGCATTTATTAGATCAGGTATCAGGGGTGGTGTATCTCAATGTAGTAATCGTTATGCTAGAGCTAATAACAAATATATGGGGGATTATGATGCAGGGAAACCAAATTCATATATCACATATTTTGATGCCAACAATTTATATGGTTGGGCTATGTCTCAATGTCTTCCTACTGGTGGATTCGAATGGGTAAATCCGAATACAGAATTTAATGTGTCTGAGACATCGAACTTCGGTTTTATTTTAGAAGTTGATTTGGAATATCCAGATGAACTTCATGATTTACATTCGGACTTTCCTTTATGCCCCGAAAACATTTGTGCAGGCAATATTAATGAAAATAAACTAGTCCCAAATTTAAATAATAAAGATAAATATGTAATTCATTACAGAAATTTAAAGCAGTGCATAGAAATGGGGGTTAAATTAACTAAAATTCATAGAGTTTTAAAATTTAAACAGTCTCGCTGGTTGAAGATGTACATAGATCTAAACACAAAATTAAGAACGTTAGCAAAATCAGATTTCGAAAAAGATTTTTATAAATTAATGAATAATTCAGTCTTCGGAAAGACTATGGAGAATATTGAAAAAAGGGTTAACATAAAATTTGTTACACACTGGGAGAACCAGGGCAAAGCTTTAGATGCTCAAGATCTAATCGCTAAACCACAATTTCATAGTCTTTCAGTATTTTCGGAAAACCTAGTTGCGGTTCAGTTGCGAATAACAAAGTTAATATATAACAAACCAATTTATTTAGGGTTTTGCATTTTAGATATTTCAAAAACATTAATGTATGATTTTCATTATAACTATATGGTTAAAAAGTTTAGTAAAATCAAATTATTGTATACAGATACGGATAGTTTAATATACCATATATTTGCAGATGATTTTTACTCTGATATAAAACCTGACCTTTCATCATACTTTGATACCTCAGCTTATGATGCAAATAATATTTTTGAATATCCAAAATTAAATAAAAAGAAATTAGGTTTTTTTAAAGATGAAAATAATGGTAAAATCATGAAAGAATTTGTGGGTTTACGATCCAAAATGTACGCTTTTAACTTAGAGAATAAGACTATAGCCAAGGCAAAAGGGGTAAATAAATGTATCACTAAAAAGATGACCGTGGATAATTATAAGTCTTCTCTATTTAATAAAAAAGTGCAATATTATAGTATGCTTAGATTTAAATCAATTAAACACACAATTTTTACACAAAAATTAAATAAGATTGGTTTATCATATAATGACACAAAGAGGCATATTTTAGATAATAATATAGAAACATTAGCTTGGGGTCGTTATAAACTGCGTTAAGTGTTGATAGTTTTTAATTTTATGTCTGCATGTAAATAAAATTTGTATTGATTGTAAAATAATGATAATAGTATAATATGACGTAGACTTTATTACATATTTAATCGTTGTTTTATTGTAAATAATTTAAGTTAATTGTTGTTTATATTTGCGTGTGTGTGTGTGTGTGTGTGTGTGTGTGTGTGTGTGTGTGTGTGTGTGTGTGTGTGTGCATTTATTTGACGTTGAGTTGATTGTAAAATTATGATGTACTAATTGTGTTAGAAATAGTATACAGATCATTCTGTTTTATATAATGTTTGCAATATATATTAATTGTTAACACCAACACTTTCATTTTTTATTTCACCCCTTAGAACTTTAGACGTGTGTAATGTTTCACTTTATCCATTCATTTACTGCTATTGTGGCGGGGCCAAGTGGATGTGGGAAGTCAAATTTTGTAACAAATTTCATAAAATCAGTTACAGAAATATGTAATTGTGATTTTAATCAAATCACATGGTGCTTTGATGAAATGCAACCTTTATATAATTTACCAAATGTTAACTACCATCAAGGAATTCCAAATGTTAATATGTTTGACGGTGAAAACCCACATCTTGTTATTATTGATGATCTAATGAGAGAGTCCGATGGAAGAATTGTGGATATATTTACAAAAGGTAGTCATCACAGGAATCTTAGTGTATTTTATTTAACACAAAATTTATTTCATCTGGGTAAAGGGCAAAGAGACATATCCTTAAACTCAAGTTATACAATATATTTTAAAAACCCTCGAGATAAAACTCAAATAAGATATTTAGCACGACAAGTGTCACCAGATAACCCAAAATTTATTGAAGATGCCTACAGGGATGCAACTCTAGAGGCGCATGGATATTTAATGGTAGATTTAAAACAGAATACCAATGATTTTTATCGTATCAAGACAAATGTCTTCCCATTTAATGGTTTCTGCACAGTCTACGTCCCCACAAAAGAGTTTAAATACACCAAGAATCAAACATTTCAAATCATTGCTAAATGATGCATCGTCGACTCACAACGCATAAACATTTGCTAAACGCTTTGCATACGCTTAAACCAAAATATCAAAGAGTATTACTTAAAACGTGTGATGAAGAAGAAATTAACTGTATTTGTGAGTGTATTCATAACGTTTTACAAGGAAAAGTACCTCTTAAAGATCAAGATAAACAAAAATTGAATAAACACAAAAATATACTCCGTCAACTAGTGCGTAAGTGTAAACATAAACTAAGAAAAAATATAATTATACAAAAAGGAGGGGCCTTTTTACCAATAATATTAGGTGCAATATTGAGTGGATTAGTGAGTGGACTAGCCAGTTAACATGGAAAATGCAAAGAAAATGATACTTATCGAACCTGGATTGATTGAAAAATTAAAACAAGAAAATAAGGTTAATACGAGTAGTAGTTTATCTCGATTAGATATTGAAATGCAAAATATTATGAATAGTAAGACGGAAGACCGAAAGAAATGGATGTTATATTTACAAACACTGCAAAGATACCTTCATTTTACCGAAGAGGATCGTTAACCACTCAGATTACCAATTTATTCTGATACATCTAATGAAGATTCAAACGAGTCTAAAATTGGTTTTAAAAATAAAGATAGAGATCTAAAAACTTCAGTTGATGCTGAATCTTTGTTGGAGGAGAATCGATCCATCAAAAGTAAAGAAAATGTTGAAAATCCACTTTACACACCAGCTCAAATACTCAGTTTAATACCAAAAACTTATAATAAAAAGGGACAGTTATTATTAAACTTAGTTGAAACAAGTAAAGGTAAAATACATTGGGATAATGAAGGTACAGTCATAATTGATAATGAAAAAATTCCTGGAAGTAATATTGTTGATTTAATAAATGATTCACTAAGACCCTTAAAAAGAAGTGATCCAGTAGGGTGGGATAGATTTGCTGAAGCATTAAAAGATATTAAAGTGCCACTTACTTAAATTGGAAATCCAAATAGATGTGAGTTTATTAACCAACTTCAAGCAAAAGATCTGAACAAACCCTCTGAGATTGAATTTCAAGAGTTTTCTACACCGAGCAGTAGAGATAAAAAGTCTACAACTAAAATACGTAAAAGGCTTGAGTGGGAAAAATGGACCCCGTACTAGAAGAAATTAACAGGATTTATTATGATCCATCTAATCCCGCTGGTTTTGGTAGTATTGATAAATTATCAAAAGCCATGAAGGGTAAAATGAATAAAAAGCAAGTAAAGGAATGGTTAAAATCACAAGAAACATACACATTACATAAACCCATTCGAAAAAAATTCCCGCGTAATAGGTACATTCTGTCAAATATTAATGAACTGTGGCAAGCTGATTTAAGTGATATGCGAACTTATTCTCAATATAATGATGGTTTCAAGTATATACTTTGTGTTATTGATGTATTTAGTAAATATGCTTTTGCAAGACCAATGAAAAAGAAAAACTCAGAAACAACTAAAGATTGTTTTGAAAGTATATTTACTGAAAGTAATTTAACACCTACTCACATACAATCTGATAAAGGTACAGAATTTGTTTCAAAAGATGTACAAAAATACTTTAAATCCAAAAAGATTAATTACTATACCACTAACAATCCTGACATTAAGGCCAGTATTGTTGAACGATTTCAAAGAACACTAAAAATGAAAATGTGGCGTTATTTCACTCATAATAATACTTATAGATATATAGATGTTTTACAAGATTTAATATACTCTTACAATCACAGCTTTCACTCTAGTATTAAGATGTGCCCATGTGATGTAAATTCCAACAATATTATGACAGTTTGGACTAATCTTTATGATAGACGGTCAAACAAACTTTCTTTAGAAAATCCTAAACCAAATTTCAATGTGGGTGATTATGTTCGAATAACTAAATATAAATATGCTTTCCAAAAAGGATATGAATCAAATTGGAGTGATGAAATATTTATTATATCTTCAATAATTGATAGATCTCCATGGGTTGTTTATACAATAACAGATTTACAAAATGAACCAATAGTTGGTACTTTTTATGAAAGAGAATTACAGAAAATCACTTACAACCCCACCTCACAATATAAAATAGATAAAATAATTGACACCCGTTACTCAGGTAACAGAAAAGAAGTATTGGTGAAGTGGAAAGGTTATCCAGATAAATTTAACAGTTGGATTTTAGCTTCCAGTTTAAAAGAAATATGAATAAAGAAAGTTTTTATTTAACTTTGCTCAGCAATAGTTCAATGAAATACTTTCCTGATAACAAGACCACAAATTTTTCAACGAAATTACCGAAAGCTATTAAATTAGAAGGTGAATGGTCGGTTGGAGTTGTCGAGTTTCAATATCCATGTACCATGTTTACTGTTCAAGATCATGAAAATGTTATATACATTACAAAATCTATGTTAATGCCTAACGAAGATAAACCATCCACAGTGTACTACAAAAAACATATTCCAGCTACCAACTATGATAACGTTGAGCATATTTTAAGAGTGTTAAATGGTATCGGAGAGAACTTGAAATTTCGCTATGATGAAATAACAAAATTTGTGTCTATTTCTGTTTTGGATAAAAATATAACATCCGTAACATTATCACCCAAATTAAGTTTACAACTAGGTTATGAACCAAATAAAAATCTCCTAGAGAGAAATTTTGGAAAGTGTCCTGCTAATTTACACTTAGGGTTACCATCTCAACTCTTTCTATATTGTGACATTATCGATCCTCAGATTGTGGGTGATGTTATGACTCCTTTACTAAGAGTCATTTCATTAGATCCTACAAAATACATTTAAGGTGCAAATAAAATGCACGTTTTCTCTCAACCTCACTACTTACCTGTTATGCGAAGAGAGTTCGATACGCTGGAAATAGTTATAAGATCGAGCACAGGACAAAAAATACCATTCCAGTTTGGAACCGTGTGTATTAAACTACATTTCCGAAAATTATAATAATGAATTCTCTTCGTGATCATCGTAAATGTCCATATGAAAATTATTATACACATCAAGCTGGGTCAGGAGTTGGAGTATTTTATAAGGGTGCACCATACCAACGCGGTCATGGTATTGGGAGCTTCTTAGGGGGGTTATTTAGATCAGTTTTACCTTTACTTTCAAGTGGTGCTCGAGTGATTGGTAAGGAGGCATTAAACGCTGAAGTAGGACTTTTATCGGATATGGTTCAAGCGCGTCCTATGGAAGCCTCAATAAAAGATCGTCTAAAGCAAGTTAGTACGAATTTAAAACGAAAGGCTGATGAGAAAATTGATCAATTTAACATGACAGGATCTGGGTATAAAACTAAAAGAAAACGATTGACCTCGTTCATTCCACCATTAACTGCTAAAGTGAAAGCTGCGAAAAAACTTGGTCTAAAACCAAAAAATAACAAAGATATATTTTCAAATTAAATATGTCTTTCCTTCATAATCATTCTTGCGAGTGCGTTAAGTCAGAATTGGATTTGTTTGCACTACCGTCTACACAAACTAGCATTGAAAATGGATTGTGGATTCATTATAAACCAATTTCATCTCTTGGTGATGATGGACCTATCGAGTTTCAAGTTCCTGGGACAGGCGATGACTACATAGATTTGTCTCATACATTACTCCACATAAAGGCAAGTATTAAATCAAGATTCAACTAACTTGATATCTACTACAATAGTAGCACCTGTAAATAATTGGCTGCATTCACTTTTTAGTCAACTTGATGTTTATTTAAACCAAAAACTTGTATCACCGCCTAATAATACCTATGCATATCGAGCATACATGGAAACCCTTTTAAACTATGCTCCTGCTGCTAAACAATCTCATCTTACTTGTAGTCTTTGGTAAGATGATACAGCAGGAAAAATGGATTCTACGGATGGTAAAAACATAGGATTTGTTAAAAGACAGGAATTGATTAGTGAAAGTAAGGAAATAGAAATGATTGGTCATCTTCACGGTGACATTTTCAACCAAGATAAATTTTTAATTAACGGTGTTGAAATGAGTGTTAAATTGGTTCGATCGAGAGAGAGCTTTAATTTAATTGCTGGGTCAAACGATGTAAAGTTTAAAGTTTGCATTACGGACGCAACTCTTATTGTTCGACGAGCACGAATTAATCCAAGTGTATTACTCGCACATCAAAAAGTTTTAGCTTCTACCACTGCTAAATATCCTATTACTCGAGCTGAAGTAAAAGTTTTAACAATTCCATCGGGTGTTTAAGGAAAAACTCTTGATAATATATTTTTAGGGCAGGTACCCAAAAGATGTATAATTGAATTTGTGAACAATTCTGCATTTAATGGTTCCCTTACTAAAAATCCATTTAACTTTGAAAACTATGGTATTAATTCTTTCGGCTTATATATTGATGGTCAACAAATACCTTCAAAAGCTTTGCAACCATCTTTTAATAATAGCATATTTACATCAGCATATCATACTCTATTCTCGGGAACTGGTATTCACTTTCTTAATGAAGGAAATGGAATCTCTTGTGAACAGTATGCCAAAGGTTACTGTCTATTAGCATTTGACTTAACTCCTGATTTATCAGCCAACTCATCAGCTCATTGGAATCTCATAAAGCATGGTAGTGTAAGATTAGAAGTACGATTTGAATCCTCACTAATACAAACAATTAACTGTATAGTTTATGCTGAGTTTGATAATATTATTGAGATAGATAAAAACAGAAATGTTACTGTAGACTATAGTAGTTAAGGTTATAATATGTGTTGTGTGTTAGATTTTATGAGTTATGTGTAATGCATTTTGTGTGTATGTAACTATGTGAAACATTATAAAATTAAATAAAACAAATTGTATGCAATATATTATTTTTTATTTCTTTATAAATATTCTATTTAATCTAATACTCTAATCTAAAACTCTGTTCGAGTTTAAATTTTACATAAGCACACTGACTAAACCACTGAACATGCTGCTGCCAAGGATCATCATCATCTTCCCAATCTTTTAAGCCACCACCACAATGGAAACACTTGGTCCTGTCTGCATGGCCAGTATAAAAGAAACCGGCTTCTGCAAGATCTTCAGGTTTCTGTCGCATAACGAGAGGCCAGTTTTCGAAACTGAGCAACCGGCTAGATTTTGAACTGAAGAATGGATATTCAGCTCTTGAGTACTGCATATTCTTCTCGTTTTCATCTCCACTCAGTGTTGTAGTTTTGTTCTTCAATGATGTGTTCTGTACACGTATGCCACACTCATCTCTTTCTTCTGCTCTTGTCTTCCTGTAATTTAAGTAATCAGAATCACATTCACTAATGATCAGCTAATGACTGTCATTGTTAAAAAAGTATTTTTTAACTTTTTCACTTTCTGCTATTGTCTTTGTAATATTGTATACGAGGGCGTTTGTGTTGTCGTAGATGCTATCCTTATTAGTCTTTACGTAATATTTAATCCTCGTGGAAGCATGTTTCCAATGATCAGTAGTTGGAATCTTGGATAGCTTCTTCATATCGTACATTTCAATTTTGATGAAATGCGTCGCTTGGTCTCCGTCGTCAGAATTAGTAGAAATGTATGATACACCATCTCTAGCGGCTCGTGCTACGGTTGATGATAACAGCTTCCTCTTTTTTATTTTTGATTCAGCTTCAAAAAAATGATCAATCGATTGCGATTTTCTTTTTCCACCATCGCATGTGTTATTATTAATGACGATGTCATCACTCTCTTCTTGAGGGGAGAGTGGCGAGTAGTAATAATGTTTATAGGTATTTTCATCGAAGCTCAATGATTTCTGCAACAACACAGTTATCATGTTAATATCAATTTGTTAACACTTAATCATAAAAGTTAAAAAAGCTAAAGTTACAACCTATTAAAGTCCACTGCTGAACATAGGCCTCCTCTCATTTCTGAAGTTACAACCTATTAAAGTCCACTGCTGAACATAGGCCTCCTCTCATTTCTGAGAGGGTTTTAGGGCTAGGAAATGTTCGCTGCGATAGCTCAATGCGTGTTGGCAAACTTCACATGCCTTCGAAATTTTCTCAGGCATGCATTCCTCACGATGTTTTCTTTCACCGCTGAGCACGTGGTAAATCAGCACTTAAAATTGTAATTAACAATTTAATTGGTGCCGGCGGGGATCGAACCCGGGTCGCGTACTGTGAATTTTACATTTTGCGCTTACCATCTGAGCTACCACGGCTTAACCATATACACACACATAATATTTAAATATAATTTGTTAACACTAAATCATACACACGTAAGAAAATAACAGAAAGAAAAGTAAGTTTGTCAATAGAATAAACACTTACATCCATGGCCTTTGATGCGTTGAAGTAACACAAACGTAGTATTGATACATCCACTGCGGTCAAACGACCATACACTAACTCCATGACTGCAGTTGCTTGGTCTTATATAGTACCAGTGAGTAATAATTCTAATCTAAAGAATTTCTGCAGTAGAATTGATAGTATCTTTATGCGTCAACAAGCTTACCTTACATTCTGTTGCTTATCTCTACATTCCTACGTCCTTCCTGTCGTGTCTTGTTCAGTGTATTGGTGACTCAAATACGATTTTTATAACACAAAGAATGCAATTTAATATTTAGAAATCACTATAATTGATCACTCCTATATTAGTCATTGAGTAGATTGGTAATGTAATAATCTACTAATAGCAGTAATATTATGGATACACTAGATGTACAACAACATCTGAAAAAGATTCACCCCACTCTAGAAAATAATGTTTATGCTGCCAATAAACTACCCATGTACACCCACGTACCAACGTATATAATACGCAATTTGGATACAGATGATAAACCAGGGTCACATTGGGTAGCTTTATATATCGATACGAATGACGTCGGTCAATATTTTGATTCATTCGGACGGGCACCTGTACGATATCATCCAGAGTTTTTTAAAATAAATTGTAAAAGATGGAACTGGAATGGTGATAGGATTCAGAATAAGTGGACTTCAGTTTGTGGCGAATATTGCTTAATGTATTTGCTATATAAGTTTCAGGGATGTTCAATGCATAGTTTTACGAGTATATTTACAGGGAACACATTGTACAACGATATTTTAGTGGATGAGATGTTTCGCTCCTATTTTATAGATAATAAGTAATAAGATTTTGTATTTTATAAATAAAAATTTTAACAAAATTGGGTAATGTGTTTTATTAATGAGTCAGATTAGTGTAGATAGGAACAAAGGAGTATAATACAATAGCACCACGCTGAGGAAGAATAGATAATGACGGTATTGAACGAACAATACATAAGAACAATGAAGCGGTAATGACGGTGGAGGCTCGCAGCGGATATCAATTAGATAAGAGTTAATTGATCTGCACATCTCCGGAACCGTGCATCCTACGCAAAAATGGACCACAGATTCGTGATCAGAGCATGCCAAAACCTTCGTGAGTGATCGTGAGTCGACGAACGTCGTACTTGTACCACTTCTGACTCAGTGCGCCAGAACTGGTACAACCTAATCACAAGTGCGCCAGAACTGGTACAACCTAACTACTTCTGATTGTAAAAAAACGTTCATTGTTTTCCATAAATAGCTTATTGATTAAAACAAATGTTTAGTAATAATTAAATCGCGCTAATTAAAGTAATAGGAATGTTTAAAGTTGAAATTGGCACTAAAAGTCTGGTAATTGGGGCATCCACCCTACAAAGCTTGAATATAAAATTTAAATCAGACGCGTGTAATCACTCAGGGAGCTTGTAGCAAACTAAACGCGCGGCCAACGTGTGGACGCGGCGACCAAACTCTGCCAACAATCCTTTGATCTTTTGTAAAAAACCGACACCTCACGGATCTCGCGCCAACTTGCGGGCCATCGTTCCAATACATACCAATGAAGCTCAAACACCCCGTCTACACGTTGGCCAATGCTATTGGCCACAAGATTCGCCACTGTGTTGGCCAACGTGTAGAGGCGCCGTTACACGCCGCGTTTACCGACGAATCACCGCTGCGCCGTGATGTGTCGCGCTACGGGGCATTTCGAGGCACAGCGCGACGTCACTGGGCATTCTAGAATTATCTCAATAAAATGTGTACATATTTGTGTAGTAAATAAACGTTTCAATATTAAGTGACCGTAAGCGCTTGCTTTAAGTATCACAGTACTCGATAGTAAAGGAAAACATCGTGAGGGAAGGAAAAGTTTTCGCGCGTGCAATTTATACATGTAAAACACCTCCACGATACAGGAGGAAATCTTAGATATTTTTTTTAATTAAAAATGTATTATTATTTGGGCTTCACAGAAGTATACTACTTCTATCTAATAATTTACGTACTTTTGTTAAATACATATAAACCTTAACAAGAACTCAAAAAAACTGTAGGAAAAATCTTTCAGTAGATTTTTGAAAGTTTATGTATTATTAATACTTACTATGTATTATTAAACTTAAGTATATAAATATTTCTACTCATTCAGATACCTTGAAAATTAATCGTAGTTTTGGGGGCGTGGCTTATTCCTTTGTCGGTAAAGATCACGGACGACTGATGCAGTATCAAAATGAAAATGATGCAATAACTTCATAATACGCAAATTATGAGATAGCTGTACGGAGCACACGCTCGGAAAAAAACTAAGTAAGCGCCAAACCACAATTTTTTAACAAAACTCCTTTATGGATAAAAAAATGGTTTATGAGAAATTAGATATGATTATTTACTATGCCTTAAAAATAATTCCATGAACTTATTCGTAAGAATATCATGGTGTCATGGAGAAATGTAACTAATTAGAGCTTACTTTGCAATTTTTTTCTATCGAGAAAATTACATGTTATCGTGTTTTCCTTTTATGCAATCCAAGGTCATATAGTCAAAAATCATATTACCAAAATTTTGGTTTGTAATCTATAAAACTTAAAAAAATATGTGAAATAGAATAGAAAACCACCAAATTTTTGAGGTATCACCTTTTTTTTTTGCGGATGGAAAATCATCTAATGACGCCCTTCGCTCTGGGTGGAGCGTAAGGGAGTGTCAGACTTTTACTGACTAAAAACCATCCGTGTTCCTTCAGTGCCCTTACGTTCCGGAGCCGCGGTATCTCTTTCGAATAGCCCGCAGCCCCGGCAGGCGTCGGCCCTTGCGGGCCCCTTCACGCTGCTGACAGCTCTTTGAGTCGCGCGTGGAACAAAACGCGCCGTCGACACGGCCTGTCGTCGTTAGACGGACGGACGGCGAGCTACCCATTGCTCACCGTCCACAGGCCCGCGCCTACGGTGGCCGGGGGCCACGACGTAGCCCCCGACGCCCGGGGCGTCTCCCGCGGCGGCCGGGGAGGAAAGCTGCTGCTCTCTCCTTCTCCCGCTCCGCCACCTCCTTCGCTAGCATCACTGCTTCGCAGAAGGTGGTGACGGCATCCCATTCCGTCTCGCTCCGGACCATGGCTTCGACCAGGGCCGGACGCGAGAGGTCGCCGCCGCCTATCGCCGCTACGAGGACACGGCGGTGCTCCGCCCAAGCAGGGCACACCTCCACGGTGTATTCCACCGTGTCCTCCGGTCCATCCTCGCAGTGGGAGCACCCGGGCGTTTCCTCCCGCCCGATTCGGTGCAGGAACCTCCCGAACACACCGTGTCCGGTGAGGATCTGCGTCAGGCGGAAGGTGAGGATGCCGTGGCGTCTCTCAAGCCACTCCTCAAAGAGGGGTCTTATCGCCGCTATAGTGGCGTGCCCAGCACGGGGTTGCGAAAGTCGCTGTCTCCATGTCGCCATGAGATCATGCCGGAAGTCTGTCCGCTGCGCGACAACTTGCCGCAGCAGCGGGATTTCCCCACGACATAGTGCCTCCGCGCGCCATTCGTGCAGGCGCGCGAGGACTATCGCCTCCAGATCCCATGGCGGCAATCCGGCAAGGAGGCTCGCCGCGTCGCGAGAGATCGTGCGGTAGCCGCGAACCATTTTCACGGCAATCACCCTTTGGGGCGCGTTCAGGTGGTGGACGGCAAGCCGCGCCAAACCACGCGCCCACACCGGGGCCCCGTAAAGGGCCATGGGCCGCACGATCCCCGCGTAGAGCCTCCGGCAGGAGGCGTTTGGCCCTCCCAGGTTCGGCAGGAGCTGCCTGAAGGCAGCCCCGGTCCGTTCCAGTTTGGGAGCCAAACGTCGGAAGTGCTCAACGAAGTTCCATCGGCCGTCGAGGACGAGTCCTAGGTACTTCAGCGTCGACTCGACGCCGATGGATACCCCTCCTGCCATCACTGAGGATCCCGGTGGTGGCCTGTTCCGAGGACCATGGAAGTGCATGGCCTCGGACTTGTGCAGAGCCACCTCGAGACCCAGTTGCCGAATCCTCTCAACGACTATCGCAACCCCGCGTGTCATAGTTTCCGCCGCCGCCTCGTACGACCCCCCTTGTGCCAGTACCAGTGTGTCGTCAGCGTAGCAAACTACGCTGACGCCGGTAGGGAGGTCGGCGCGCAGCACCCAGTCGTAACCGATGTTCCACAGAGGTGGCCCCAAAACCGAACCGGTCGCGCCACTGGATTCCCCGGGGACCTCCAGCATACGGGCCCCCGTCTGGGTGACTTTGAGCCGGAGGCCCCCGGTGATCCCGAGCTCCCCAAATTCCACCGCCTCCTTCGCCTTCGCGAGCAGATCGCGGTAGGTAACGCCCTTCTTTTCCGCGTCCGGATGTAGTGTAATCACTACAGCTGCGGTCTTCAGGGCGCGGAGCCTAACCGCGATCTTGCGCGCCCTGAACTGGCGCTGCCGCTCCTACTCTTTGGCCTTTTTGGCTGCCTTCTTCCTCTTCTTTTTGTTCCCGACCACCTGCCAACCGGCTTCAGCCGCGGGAGGTGTAGGGAGCTGGGGGGGCGGTGACGGCGGCGGCAGCTGGCTTGCCGCTGGCGCTGGCACATTCGCCGTAGGCACTGGGGCTGATGCAGCCACCACCTGTGCTGCCGCCTTGCCCTTTTTCTTCTTTTAAATCAGCCACCAGTCTCTCACAAATCTGGAACCTAATTATGGCAAATTGTTATCTTTAGAACTACCTTTGTGAATAGAGAGAATAAATGGTTTATTTATTATTTAAAAAAACCTGAAGCTCAACTTTTAAACGTAGTAGACACAATGCTTCAGTACGAATGGTTCGACAGGGGAAGAATTACGCTCACACGTAATACACAGAATCACCAGTGAAAAGTAGCAGCGTGATGCTGCTGGGCTTCCTGCTATTTTCAATGATCATATGAGTACCTTTAATGATGGCATTCCATGTTAGTCCTCAGGAATGACAACGCATTTCCATGTTGGTACTGAATAGAGAATAGATGTAGATGTCCACTAGCTGTAGCTTTCTATAGTATTCGGTGGTTGTCGCTATGGTTAGCAAAGGTTAAATTGTTAGGTATATTGCTGTGAAGCTCAAATGATAATATATTTTTAATTAAAAAGTTATCTAGGATTTTCTCCTGCATCGTGGTCATGTCTCTGCTGTTTTACATATGTAAATTCTCCTACTTCTGAGTGGTTTATAAAAAAAATTACCACGAAGGAGACGGCGGGGTCTATTCGCTCGCTCACTCGACCCCGCCATCTTCTAACCTAACCAGTCCGAGTCAGGATGCCCTAAGCCCCGAGCTCGCTTCGCTAAAAAAATATTAAATAAACATTATTATGTGATATTTTTTTTCAAAAAAATGTTTTTTAAATGTTCGTTTTTTGTGTAGATTAACAAAAAAAAACTTCGTTTAATGCTTTGCAAAAAAGTTATTAACGATTATATTCGAACAAGTGCGTTTATTATCACATTTAAATAAAAAAACTAAATGAACTCTTCAGGTGAGATATTTTCATAAATCCGCCATAAAAACGAAGATTTAAAAAAATAATCGAAATCGGATGATTTTTCGATTTTCTGGAACAAAAAAACGAGGGGCCCGCGAAAGTATAAAATTACCGTTTTAAATTGTAAGAAATGAAGTCGATTGATAATCTACCGTTCGATTATAATACCACTAGTGAAATTGTTATATTACGGCTTTGACAATATACCTGCGATATATATATTTAACAATTTATGTACACAAAGTAATGTTAAAATGTAAAAATAAAGACATTTTGTATAAAGGTGCTTAATGATTTCTTATATTTACGCGAACACTACACATGATTAAAACTACTTTTACGGATTTTATCGCGTTTATTTATACTTTTAATTACTTTTATTTTTAATTCCCGACGTTTCGGGCGCTTTCCAGCACCCATGGTCACGGGGTACTGAGATGACTGACGTCCCGATGTCATTGTTAAACCCGGAGTACCTTCAGCTTTTTAAATTATTGTTTATGGTCCGATCTATGCAAAATGAACTGACTATGTCCTGAGGTCTTGCAGTGGTATGCTTGGGTTTAGTTTTAATTTTATTGATTATAGGATCCCAAGCAGGTGGTAGTACCCAGCCTCCTTCTCTATTGAAATTAGGATGTTTTTCAATTTCAATAGCCTCACGTATCATCCTTGGTAGGAATCGGTGTTCTTTCGCGAGGATTTGTGGTCTATCAAATCTAATGTAATGGTTGGGGCCGTCTAGGATATGATCACAAACTGCAAACTTCCCTGAACGTTGATGCTTCACATCAGCTATATGTTCTTTTACGCGGGTCCTAATTGATCTTTTTGTTTGTCCTATATAAGAGAGACCACATTCAACAAACAATTTTACCATCAGACAAAGTAACTGCATTTTTAGAACATCTTAATTCCATAAACTATAAAATTCAATTTACTATGGAGTTAGAGGCAAATAATTCCTTACCTTACCTAGATGTGTTAGTCATCCGAAATCCTAATAACACCATTGGTCACAACTGTGTATAGGAAAAAGACCCATACAAACAGATATTTAGACGGTGAATCTCACCACCATCCTTCACAGTTAGCTACCATGGGCAAATCTTTGTTACAGAGAGCACGAGGGATCTGTGACAGCAAACACCTGGCCGCCGAGCTTCAGCACGTCAAGCAAGTTCTGCACGACAACAAGCTTCGGGTCCCGCGCCTACGTCAGTAGTTAGGTTGTACCAGTTCTGGCGCACTTGTAGAAAGGTTGTACCAGTTCTGGCGCACTGAGTCACAAGTGGTACAAGTACGACGTTCGTCGACTCACGATCCTAAAATAATAAAAAAAAAAAATAAAAAAAAAGGTTTTGGCATGCTCTGATCACGAACCTGCGGTCCAATTTTGCGTAGGATGCACGGTTCCGGAGATGTGCAGATCAATTAACTCTTATCTAATTGATATCCGCTGCGAGTCTCCACCGTCATTAGCGCTCCATTGTTCTTATCTACTTATCTATTGTTCGTTCTATACCGCCTTTATCTATTCTTCCTCAGCGTGGTGCTATTGTATTATACTCCTTTGTTCCTATCTACACTAATCTGACTCATTAATAAAACACATTACCCAATTTTGTTAAAATTTTTATTTATAAAATACAAAATCTTATTACTAATTATCTATAAAATAGGAGCGAAAAATCTCATCCACTAACATATCGTTGTACAATGTGTTCCCTGTAAATATACTCGTAAAACTATGCATTGAACATTCCTGAAACTTATATAGCAAATACATTAAGCAATATTCGGCACAAACTGAAGTCCACTCATTCTGAATCCTATCAACATTCCAGTTCCATCTTTTACAATTTCTTTTAAAAAAACTACATAGATGATATCGTACAGGTGCCCGTCCGAATGAATCAAAATATTGACCGACGTCATTCGTATCGATATATAAAGCTACCCAATGTGACCCTGGTTTATCATCTGTATCCAAATTGCATATTATATACGTTGGTACGTGGGTGTACATGGGTAGTTTATTGGCAGCATAAACATTATTTTCTAGAGTGGGGTGAATCTTTTTCAGATGTTGTTGTACATCTAGTGTATCCATAATATTACTGCTATTAGTAGATTATTACAGTACCAATCTACTCAATGACTAATATAGGAATGATCAATTATAGTGATATCTAAATATTAAATTGCTTTCTTTGTGTTATACAAAACGTATTTGAGTCACCAATACACTGAACAAGACACGACAGGAAGGACGTAGGAATGTAGAGATAAGCAACAGAATGTAAGGTAAGCTTGTTGACGCATAAAGATACTATCAATTCTGCTGCAGAAATTCTTTAGATTAGAATTATTACTCACTGGTACTATATAAGACCAAGCAACTGCAGTCATGGAGTTAGTGTATGGTCGTTTGACCGCAGTGGATCTATCAATACTACGTTTGTGTTACTTCAACGCATCAAAGGCCATGGATGTAAGTGTTTATTCTATTGACAAACTTACTTTTCTTTCTGTTATTTTCTTACGTGTGTATGATTTAGTGTTAACAAATTATATTTAAATATTATGTGTGTGTATATGGTTAAGCCGTGGTAGCTCAGATGGTAAGCGCAAAATGTAAAATTCACAGTACGCGACCCGGGTTCGATCCCCGCCGGCACCAATTAAATTGTTAATTACAATTTTAAGTGCTGATTTACCACGTGCTCAGCGGTGAAAGAAAACATCGTGAGGAATGCATGCCTGAGAAAATTTCGAAGGCATGAGAAGTTTGCCAACACGCATTGAGGTATCGCAGCGAACATTTCCTAGCCCTAAAACCCTCTCAGAAATGAGAGGAGGCCTATGTTCAGCAGTGGACTTTAATAGGTTGTAACTTCAGAAATGAGAGGAGGCCTATGTTCAGCAGTGGACTTTAATAGGTTGTAACTTTAGCTTTTTTAACTTTTATGATTAAGTGTTAACAAATTGATATTAACATGATAACTGTGTTGTTGCAGAAATCATTGAGCTTCGATGAAAATACCTATAAACAGTATTACTACTCGCCACTCTCCCCTCAAGAAGAGAGTGATGACATCGTCATTAATAATAACACATGCGATGGTGGAAAAAGAAAATCGCAATCGATTGATCATTTTTTTGAAGCTGAATCAAAAATAAAAAAGAGGAAGCTGTTATCATCAACCGTAGCACGAGCCGCTAGAGATGGTGTATCATACATTTCTACTAATTCTGACGACGGAGACCAAGCGACGCATCTCATCAAAATTGAAATGTACGATATGAAGAAGCTATCCAAGATTCCAACTACTGATCATTGGAAACATGCTTCCACGAGGATTAAATATTACGTAAAGCCTAATAAGGATAGCATCTACGACAACACAAACGCCCTCGTATACAATATTACAAAGACAATAGCAGAAAGTGAAAAAGTTAAAAAATACTTTTTTAACAATGACAGTCATTAGCTGATCATTAGTGAATGTGATTCTGTTTACTTAAATTACAGGAAGACAAGAGCAGAAGAAAGAGATGAGTGTGGCATACGTGTACAGAACACATCATTGAAGAACAAAACTACAACACTGAGTGGAGATGAAAACGAGAAGAATATGCAGTACTCAAGAGCTGAATATCCATTCTTCAGTTCAAAATCTAGCCGGTTGCTCAGTTTCGAAAACTGGCCTCTCGTTATGCGACAGAAACCTGAAGATCTTGCAGAAGCCGGTTTCTTTTATACTGGCCATGCAGACAGGACCAAGTGTTTCCATTGTGGTGGTGGCTTAAAAGATTGGGAAGATGATGATGATCCTTGGCAGCAGCATGTTCAGTGGTTTAGTCAGTGTGCTTATGTAAAATTTAAACTCGAACAGAGTTTTAGATTAGAGTATTAGATTAAATAGAATATTTATAAAGAAATAAAAAATAATATATTGCATACAATTTGTTTTATTTAATTTTATAATGTTTCACATAGTTACATACACACAAAATGCATTACACATAACTCATAAAATCCAACACACAACACATATTATAACCTTAACTACTATAGTCTACAGTAACATTTCTGTTTTTATCTATCTCAATAATATTATCAAACTCAGCATAAACTATACAGTTAATTGTTTGTATTAGTGAGGATTCAAATCGTACTTCTAATCTTACACTACCATGCTTTATGAGATTCCAATGAGCTGATGAGTTGGCTGATAAATCAGGAGTTAAGTCAAATGCTAATAGACAGTAACCTTTGGCATACTGTTCACAAGAGATTCCATTTCCTTCATTAAGAAAGTGAATACCAGTTCCCGAGAATAGAGTATGATATGCTGATGTAAATATGCTATTATTAAAAGATGGTTGCAAAGCTTTTGAAGGTATTTGTTGACCATCAATATATAAGCCGAAAGAATTAATACCATAGTTTTCAAAGTTAAATGGATTTTTAGTAAGGGAACCATTAAATGCAGAATTGTTCACAAATCCAATTATACATCTTTTGGGTACCTGCCCTAAAAATATATTATCAAGAGTTTTTCCTTAAACACCCGATGGAATTGTTAAAACTTTTACTTCAGCTCGAGTAATAGGATATTTAGCAGTGGTAGAAGCTAAAACTTTTTGATGTGCGAGTAATACACTTGGATTAATTCGTGCTCGTCGAACAATAAGAGTTGCGTCCGTAATGCAAACTTTAAACTTTACATCGTTTGACCCAGCAATTAAATTAAAGCTCTCTCTCGATTGAACCAATTTAACACTCATTTCAACACCGTTAATTAAAAATTTATCTTGGTTGAAAATGTCACCGTGAAGATGACCAATCATTTCTATTTCCTTACTTTCACTAATCAATTCCTGTCTTTTAACAAATCCTATGTTTTTACCATCCGTAGAATCCATTTTTCCTGCTGTATCATCTTACCAAAGACTACAAGTAAGATGAGATTGTTTAGCAGCAGGAGCATAGTTTAAAAGGGTTTCCATGTATGCTCGATATGCATAGGTATTATTAGGTGGTGATACAAGTTTTTGGTTTAAATAAACATCAAGTTGACTAAAAAGTGAATGCAGCCAATTATTTACAGGTGCTACTATTGTAGTAGATATCAAGTTAGTTGAATCTTGATTTAATACTTGCCTTTATGTGGAGTAATGTATGAGACAAATCTATGTAGTCATCGCCTGTCCCAGGAACTTGAAACTCGATAGGTCCATCATCACCAAGAGATGAAATTGGTTTATAATGAATCCACAATCCATTTTCAATGCTAGTTTGTGTAGACGGTAGTGCAAACAAATCCAATTCTGACTTAACGCACTCGCAAGAATGATTATGAAGGAAAGACATATTTAATTTGAAAATATATCTTTGTTATTTTTTGGTTTTAGACCAAGTTTTTTCGCAGCTTTCACTTTAGCAGTTAATGGTGGAATGAACGAGGTCAATCGTTTTCTTTTAGTTTTATACCCAGATCCTGTCATGTTAAATTGATCAATTTTCTCATCAGCCTTTCGTTTTAAATTCGTACTAACTTGCTTTAGACGATCTTTTATTGAGGCTTCCATAGGACGCGCTTGAACCATATCCGATAAAAGTCCTACTCCAGCACTTAATGCCTCCTTACCAATCACTCGAGCACCACTTGAAAGTAAAGGTAAAACTGATCTAAATAACCCCCCTAAGAAGCTCCCAATACCATGACCGCGTTGGTATGGTGCACCCTTATAAATTACTCCAACTCCTGACCCAGCTTGATGTGTATAATAATTTTCATATGGACATTTACGATGATCACGAAGAGAATTCATTATTATAATTTTCGGAAATGTAGTTTAATACACATGGTTCCAAACTGGAATGGTATTTTTTGTCCTGTGCTCGATCTTATAACTATTTCCAGCGTATCGAACTCTCTTCGCATAACAGGTAAGTAGTGAGGTTGAGAGAAAACGTGCATTTTATTTGCACCATAAATGTATTTTGTAGGATCTAATGAAATGACTCTTAGTAAAGGAGTCATAACATCACCCACAATCTGAGGATCGATAATGTCACGATATAGAAAGAGTAGAGATGGTAACCCTAAGTGTAAATTAGCAGGACACTTTCCAAAATTTCTCTCTAGGAGATTTTTATTTGGTTCATAACCTAGTTGTAAACTTAATTTGGGTGATAATGTTACGGATGTTATATTTTTATCCAAAACAGAAATAGACACAAATTTTGTTATTTCATCATAGCGAAATTTCAAGTTCTCTCCGATACCATTTAACACTCTTATAATATGCTCAACGTTATCATAGTTGGTAGCTGGAATATGTTTTTTGTAGTACACTGTGGATGGTTTATCTTCATTAGGCATTAACATAGATTTTGTAATGTATATAACATTTTCATGATCTTGAACAGTAAACATGGTACATGGATATTGAAACTCGATAACTCCAACCGACCATTCACCTTCTAATTTAATAGCTTTCGGTAATTTCGTTGAAAAATTTGTGGTCTTGTTATCAGGAAAGTATTCCATTGAACTATTGCTGAGCAAAGTTAAATAAAAACTTTCTTTATTCATATTTCTTTTAAACTGGAAGCTAAAATCCAACTGTTAAATTTATCTGGATAACCTTTCCACTTCACCAATACTTCTTTTCTGTTACCTGAGTAACGAGTGTCAATTATTTTATCTATTTTATATTGTGAGGTGGGGTTGTAAGTGATTTTCTGTAATTCTCTTTCATAAAAAGTACCAACTATTGGTTCATTTTGTAAATCTGTTATTGTATAAACAACCCATGGAGATCTATCAATTATTGAAGATATAATAAATATTTCATCACTCCAATTTGATTCATATCCTTTTTGGAAAGCATATTTATATTTGGTTATTCGAACATAATCACCCACATTGAAATTTGGTTTAGGATTTTCTAAAGAAAGTTTGTTTGACCGTCTATCATAAAGATTAGTCCAAACTGTCATAATATTGTTGGAATTTACATCACATGGGCACATCTTAATACTAGAGTGAAAGCTGTGATTGTAAGAGTATATTAAATCTTGTAAAACATCTA
Source organism: Parnassius smintheus behrii (assembly GCA_036936625.1). NCBI lineage: Eukaryota > Metazoa > Arthropoda > Insecta > Lepidoptera > Papilionidae > Parnassius > Parnassius smintheus. The sequence continues at coordinate 37,941,120 of JAUPFT010000019.1, read as the reverse complement.
TATATCTATAAGTATTATTATGAGTGAAATAACGCAACATTTTCATTTTTAGTGTTCTTTGAAATTGCTCAACAAACAACAACAATTAATGTCAGGATTGTTAGTGGTATAGTAATTAATCTTTTTGAATTTAAAGTATTTTTGTACATCTTTTGAAACAAATTCTGTACCTTTATCAGATTGTATGTGAGTAGGTGTTAAATTACTTTCAGTAAATATAATTTCAAAACATTCTTTAGTTGTTTCTGAGTTTTTCTTTTTCATTGGTCTTGCAAAAGCATATTTACTAAATACATCAATAACACAAAGTATATACTTGAAACCATCATTATATTGAGAATAAGTTCGCATATCACTTAAATCAGCTTGCCACAGTTCATTAATATTTGATAGAATGTACCTATTACGCAGGAATTTTTTTCGAATGGGTTTATGTAATGTGTATGTTTCTTGTGATTTTAACCATTCCAATACTTGCTTTTTATTCATTTTACCCTTCATGGCTTTTGATAATTTATCAATACTACCAAAACCAGCGGGATTAGATGGATCATAATAAATCCTGTTAATTTCTTCTAGTACGGGGTCCATTTTTCCCACTCAAGCCTTTTACATATTTTAGTTGTAGACTTTTTATCTCTACTGCTCGGTGTAGAAAACTCTTGAAATTCAATCTCAGAGGGTTTGTTCAGATCTTTTGCTTGAAGTTGGTTAATAAACTCACATCTCTTTGGATTTCCAATATAAGTAAGTGGTACTTTAATATCTTTTAATGCTTCAGCAAATCTATCCCACCCTACTGGATCACTTCTTTTTAAGGGTCTTAGTGAATCATTTATTAAATCAACAATATTACTTCCAGGAATTTTTTCATTATCATTTATGACTGTACCTTCATTATCCCAATGTATTTTACCTTTACTTGTTTCAACTAAGTTTAATAATAACTGTCCTTTTTTATTATAAGTTTTTGGTATTAAACTGAGTATTTGAGCTGGTGTGTAAAGTGGATTTTCAACATTTTCTTTACTTTTGATGGATCGATTCTCCTCCAACAAAGATTCAGCGTCAACTGAAGTTTTTAGATCTCTATCTTTATTTTTAAAACCAATTTTAGACTCGTTTGAATCTTCATTAGATGTATCAGAATAAATTGGTAATCTGAGTGGTTGACGATCCTCTTCGGTAAAATGAAGGTATCTTTGCAGTGTTTGTAAATATAACATCCATTTCTTTCGGTCTTCCGTCTTACTATTCATAATATTTTGCATTTCAATATCTAATCGAGATAAACTACTACTCGTATTAACCTTATTTTCTTGTTTTAATTTTTCAATCAATCCAGGTTCGATAAGTATCATTTTCTTTGCATTTTCCATGTTAACTGGCTAGTCCACTCACTAATCCACTCAATATTGCACCTAATATTATTGGTAAAAAGGCCCCTCCTTTTTGTATAATTATATTTTTTCTTAGTTTATGTTTACACTTACGCACTAGTTGACGGAGTATATTTTTGTGTTTATTCAATTTTTGTTTATCTTGATCTTTAAGAGGTACTTTTCCTTGTAAAACGTTATGAATACACTCACAAATACAGTTAATTTCTTCTTCATCACACGTTTTAAGTAATGCTCTTTGATATTTTGTTTTAAGCGTATGCAAAGCGTTTAGCAAATGTTTATGCGTTGTGAGTCGACGATGCATCATTTAGCAATGATTTGAAATGTTTGATTCTTGGTTTTTTTTTTTTTTTTTTTTTTTTATAGAATAGGCTGACAAACGAGCACACAGTCCACCTGATGGTAAGTGGTTGCTGCGGCCCATAGACATCTACATCTATCTTCCATTACTAATCAAAATGCAGATGCGTTGTCACCCGTGAGGACTGAGATGGAATGCCTCATTTCCAGTAAAAAGGGTCTCCGGTTCTCTACACTCACCATACGAAATACAGCAGCATTAAGCTACTATTTCACGCTGGTATTCTGTGAGAGCGTGGTCCTTCCCCGGTCGAGCCGACCCATTCATGCTACAACTATACTATTAATATAACTGCAGCATGGCTCTACCACGTAAAAAAAACTCTTTTGTGGGGACGTAGACTGTGCAGAAACCATTAAATGGGAAGACATTTGTCTTGATAGGACAAAAATCATTGGTATTCTGTTTTAAATCTACCATTAAATATCCATGCGCCTCTAGAGTTGCATCCCTGTAGGCATCTTCAATAAATTTTGGGTTATCTGGTGACACTTGTCGTGCTAAATATCTTATTTGAGTTTTATCTCGAGGGTTTTTAAAATATATTATATAACTTGAGTTTAAGGATATGTCTCTTTGCCCTTTACCCTGATGAAATAAATTTTGTGTTAAAATACACAAAGATTCCTGTGATGACTACCTTTTGTAAATATATCCACAATTCTTCCATCAGACTCTCTCATTAGATCATCAATAATAATAAGATGTGGGTTTTCACCGTCAAACATATTAACATTTGGAATTCCTTGATGGTAGTTAACATTTGGTAAATTATATAAAGGTTGCATTTCATCAAAGCACCATGTGATCTGATTAAAATCACAATTACATATTTCTGTAACTGATTTTATGAAATTTGTTACAAAATTTGACTTCCCACATCCACTTGGCCCCGCCACAATAGCAGTAAACGGATGGATAAAGTGAAACATTACACACGTCTAAAGTTCTAAGGGGTGAAATAAAAAATTAAAGTGTTGGTGTTAACAATTAATATATATATTGCAAACATTATATAAAACAGAATGATCTGTATACTATTTCTAACACAATTAGTACATCATAATTTTACAATCAACTCAACCTCAAATAAATGCACACACACACACACACGCAAATATAAACAACAATTAACTTAAATTATTTACAATAAATCAACGATTAAATATGTAATAAACTCTACGTCATATTATACTATTATCATTATTTTACAATCAATACAAATTTTAACCCACAAATTATTTCATGATTTTACCATTATTTTCATTTTTAAAAAAACCTAATTTCTTTTTATTTAATTTTGGATATTCAAAAATATTATTTGTATCATAAGCTGAGGTATCAAAGTATGATGAAAGGTCAGGTTTTATATCAGAGTAAAAATCATCTGTAAATATATGATATATTAAACTATCCGTATCTGTATACAATAATTTGATTTTACTAAACTTTTTAACCATATAGTTATAATGAAAATCATACATTAATGTTTTTGAAATATCTAAAATGCAAAACCCTAAATAAATTGTTTTTTTATATATTAACTTTGTTTTTCGCAACTGAACCGCAACTAGGTTTTCCGAAAATACTGAAAGACTATGAAATTGTGGTTTAGCGATTAGATCTTGAGCACCTAAAGCTTTGCCCTGGTTCTCCCAGTGTGTAACTAATTTTATGTTAACCCTTTTTTCAATATTCTCCATAGTCTTTCCGAAGACTGAATTATTCATTAATTTATAAAAATCTTTTTCGAAATCTGATTTTGCTAACGTTCTTAATTTTGTGTTTAGATCTATGTACATCTTCAACCAGCGAGACTGTTTAAATTTTAAAACTCTATGAATTTTAGTTAATTTAACCCCCATTTCTATGCACTGCTTTAAATTTCTGTAATGAATTACATATTTATCTTTATTATTTAAATTTGGGACTAGTTTATTTTCATTAATATTGCCTGCACAAATGTTTTCGGGGCATAAAGGAAAGTCCGAATGTAAATCATGAAGTTCATCTGGATATTCCAAATCAACTTCTAAAATAAAACCGAAGTTCGATGTCTCAGACACATTAAATTCTGTATTCGGATTTACCCATTCGAATCCACCAGTAGGAAGACATTGAGACATAGCCCAACCATATAAATTGTTGGCATCAAAATATGTGATATATGAATTTGGTTTCCCTGCATCATAATCCCCCATATATTTGTTATTAGCTCTAGCATAACGATTACTACATTGAGATACACCACCCCTGATACCTGATCTAATAAATGCAATTTTCTCATAATCTGTTAAAAGTTCTAATTCTATTTTTGTATATTTTAACATTGCATCCCAAGATTAAAACTACTTTTACGGATTTTATCGCGTTTATTTTTACTTTTTATTTTTAATTCCCGACGTTTCGGGCGCTTTCCAACACCCATGGTCACGGGGGACTGAGATGACTGACGTCCCGATGTCATTGTTAAACCCGGAGTACCTTCAGCTTTTTTAATTATTGTTTATGGTCCGATTTTGCATAGATCGGACCATAAACAATAATTAAAAAAGCTGAAGGTACTCCGGGTTTAACAATGACATCGGGACGTCAGTCATCTCAGTCCCCCGTGACCATGGGTGCTGGAAAGCGCCCGAAACGTCGGGAATTAAAAATAAAAAGTAAAAATAAACGCGATAAAATCCGTAAAAGTAGTTTTAATCATGTGTAGTGTTCGCGTAAATATAAGAAATCATTATTGCATCCCAACTTAAACCGGGTGCTGTGTAATAATGGGCAGGGTCTAAATCATAAGTATTAATACATAACTTTCTAAAGTTTTCAAATACATCGGTTAAAAGTAAAACATCTGTTTTTAAATACAGGTTTGAATAATCTAGCATATTACAACACCCAAAGTGTTCCCAAACATCTTTAGCATGATTGTAATCATCATTTTAAATATGGGAATCTGTGAGCGAGCTATAAAAAAATTTTTGTTCGGGGAGCGATGTTAGGCTTAAACTATCATAATTAGTCATAAGTTCATATGGATAAACGCCTTTCCGTTTTAAACGAAAGAAATCTTCATCATTAGGATAATTTCTACGTAATTCTTGAAATTGATCATTACTGAGATTTTTGGCCAATTCTTCTAATTTACATGATAAAAACTTAAATGAATCTATGAATCTTAATATAATTTCGTGGTTATTCATTTTTAATTTTTTGGAAAACGATATATATTTTTCTTTATTTTGAGGGATAACTTCGACTTCACCATCACAAAAGTTTAACGCGTGAACAATAAAATGAGCATCATAGTGACTAAAGTTGTGTAAAAATATTGGTATATAACGAGGTTTTCTGAACTTCGAGCTACATGATTCGTGAGCAACACCTATAAAACTACCGGTGTACCAATCAAAATCATAAAAATGTTCTGCTAACTCTGTTTCACAAATATGACAAATGGTTGCATTTGAAATTTGGTTTTTGTCTTCATTTGTTAGCGGAAGTGGAGGATATTTTTGAAGTCTATTTATTTCTTTGAGATTGTTAGATAAACTTTCCATAAACACTTGTGCACGGTTGGGTCCGCAATACGTTACATATTTTGATAATTTATCATCATATGAACATTTTATATAATAACCAAAACTATGTACTTCATGTTTCTGAATATTGTGTGTGAAAGAACATGATTCTATTGGTTTTAAAAATGCTTCAAAATCAGCATAAACTACGAATGGTATCTTCAACTTTTTTTCATAACTATCAAATTTAATTTTATCATTTGAAATAGGTTGACCAAACCAATTCTTTTTTTTTAAAAGTTTCACTGTTTGGTAATTCTGTACAAATGTGGGCACAATCGTATTATTCATGGTTATTTAAACTTTCCTTAGATGGAAAGTGAAGTAGACATGCTTCGCAAATGTACATGATGTGACCGTCTTTTGAAATTTGTTTACTAACTAACCGCGATAAATTTTTTATGTAACAATAATGATTTTTTGTATCCTTGGAAAAAAATAATAAATTGATATGTCTATCTTTACGACACTTTGTTAAAAATAATGAACCTACTATAGAATTACATCGATTATATTCTAACCCAAAAACCTTAATACTAATATCATTTAATTTCTCTACTTTTGCTATGTCAGAAATTTTAACTGGAAAGGAAATACCATCAAATTTAAGTTTATTTGCATGTTTAACGTACGATGATACACGATCCGCGTCTTTGTTTACGGGATATAACGCCGAGAGTAACACCCATTTAAAACAAAAATAATCCTTGCTTTTTACATTTATAACAGCCTTTTTTAATTTTATGTTACGAGGAAGTATGAAGTACCGCGTAGGGGGTTAAATTTATTAACATTCATGTCTATAGATTTTATGTTTTTTAGACTCCATCCACTATCTTTTTTTTCAAATGCACTAATTTTAGTAGTAATTGTATCATTTAAAGATGAAAAAAAAAATATTTGAGTCATCTCCTTGACAAATAATATAGTTAAGCGTTTGAAAATCGAACGTATCATGAATATCTTTAGTTTGTTGAACAAAATCAGCATGCAATATGAAGTTTACTTTGAAAATTATGTGTTGATGAATACACTCTTGTATTAAAAATAAAATATCATCTTTAATAGAATTTAAAAATAGTTCAGGAGTTTCAAAATTTACCAATGTCGAACTATCTACTCTACTCTTGATTTTATAAGTTAACATCCTATTTCCAAAAGCAGATTCAATAACACTAACGTTTGATAAAGAATTATGTGAATTTAAAAGATTATTTTTGTGAACATTACTTTTAAAATGATTAGCTAAATACCGTTTCTTGATAAATATATGACACGTTAGACATTCCACTTGATCATCGTTACTGATACTGTTCCCTGCAGAGGTAAGCGCTTCTGCTTCCGTTGTTGGTTTTTTTGATGATCTTGGGTTCTTTGCTGCTTGTTCGCTTCGTTCCTCTTCCAAGTTGTAGTGGTTGACTACTAAAATGTTTAAATTTATTAAAAACTGTACAAGACATTGTGTAAATTATGATCGAAATGAATGTTTATTTTACTTACTTAAACTGTGTTTCAACTATCGCACAATGATTATACAACTCATCATCATACGATGAATCGAACAGTTGATCCTTCTCCATTTCATCACAAATTTTAGACAACTCCTGATTTAATTCGCTGTTGAATAGTTCCGTATTCTCTTCCATGGTTGTGGAGAAGAAAGCACTGGTGCACACTTCACTGAAGTTTGCCATCCTTATAGTAAAGAAGAAAATAGGTAGCAAAGTAAGTAACAGTTCAGTGTTGGTAGACCAACTGATACCCAAATTTCAAATAATGTCCGATATTTAAGTCTAACAAAGGATTAGAAATAGAATATAATGAGTACACGGAAGTAATTTAAGTAAACAGAATCACATTCACTAATGATCAGCTAATGACTGTCATTGTTAAAAAAGTATTTTTTAACTTTTTCACTTTCTGCTATTGTCTTTGTAATATTGTATACGAGGGCGTTTGTGTTGTCGTAGATGCTATCCTTATTAGTCTTTACGTAATATTTAATCCTCGTGGAAGCATGTTTCCAATGATCAGTAGTTGGAATCTTGGATAGCTTCTTCATATCGTACATTTCAATTTTGATGAGATGCGTCGCTTGGTCTCCGTCGTCAGAATTAGTAGAAATGTATGATACACCATCTCTAGCGGCTCGTGCTACGGTTGATGATAACAGCTTCCTCTTTTTTATTTTTGATTCAGCTTCAAAAAATGATCAATCGATAGCGATTTTCTTTTTCCACCATCGCATGTGTTATTATTAATGACGATGTCATCACTCTCTTCTTGAGGGGAGAGTGGCGAGTAGTAATACTGTTTATAGGTATTTTCATCGAAGCTCAATGATTTCTGCAACAACACAGTTATCATGTCAATATCAATTTGTTAACACTTAATCATAAAAGTTAAAAAAGCTAAAGTTACAACCTATTAAAGTCCACTGCTGAACATAGGCCTCCTCTCATTTCTGAGAGGGTTTTAGGGCTAGGAAATGTTCGCTGCGATACCTCAATGCGTGTTGGCAAACTTCACATGCCTTCGAAATTTTCTCAGACATGCATTCCTCACGATGTTTTCCTTCACCGCTGAGCACGTGGTAAATCAGCACTTAAAATTGTAATTAACAATTTAATTGGTGCCGGCGGGGATCGAACCCGGGTCGCGTACTGTGAATTTTACATTTTGCGCTAACCATCTGAGCTACCATGGCTTAACCATATACACACACATAATATTTAAATATAATTTGTTAACACTAAATCATACACACGTAAGAAAATAACAGAAAGAAAAGTAAGTTTGTCAATAGAATAAACACTTACATCCATGGCCTTTGATGCGTTGAAGTAACACAAACGTAGTATTGATAGATCCACTGCGGTCAAACGACCATACACTAACTCCATGACTGCAGTTGCTTGGTCTTATATAGTACCAGTGAGTAATAATTCTAATCTAAAGAATTTCTGCAGTAGAATTGATAGTATCTTTATGCGTCAACAAGCTTACCTTACATTCTGTTGCTTATCTCTACATTCCTACGTCCTTCCTGTCGTGTCTTGTTCAGTGTATTGGTGACTCAAATACGTTTTGTATAACACAAAGAAAGCAATTTAATATTTAGATATCACTATAATTGATCATTCCTATATTAGTCATTGAGTAGATTGGTACTGTAATAATCTACTAATAGCAGTAATATTATGGATACACTAGATGTACAACAACATCTGAAAAAGATTCACCCCACTCTAGAAAATAATGTTTATGCTGCCAATAAACTACCCATATACACCCACGCACCAACGTATATAATATGCAATTTGGATACAGATGATAAACCAGGGTCACATTGGGTAGCTTTATATATCGATACGAATGACGTCGGTCAATATTTTGATTCATTCGGACGGGCACCTGTACGATATCATCTAGAGTTTTTTAAAAGAAATTGTAAAAGATGGAACTGGAATGTTGATAGGATTCAGAATGAGTGGACTTCAGTTTGTGGCGAATATTGCTTAATATATTTGCTATATAAGTTTCAGGGATGTTCAATGCATAGTTTTACGAGTATATTTACAGGGAACACATTGTACAACGATATGTTAGTGGATGAGATGTTTCGCTCCTATTTTATAGATAATTAGTAATAAGATTTTGTATTTTATAAATAAAAATTTTAACAAAATTGGGTAATGTGTTTTATTAATGAGTCAGATTAGTGTAGATAGGAACAAAGGAGTATAATACAATAGCACCACGCTGAGGAAGAATAGATAAAGACGGTATAGAACGAACAATAGATAAGTAGATAAGAACAATGGAGCGCTAATGACGGTGGAGACTCGCAGCGGATATCAATTAGATAAGAGTTAATTGATCTGCACATCTCCGGAACCGTGCATCCTACTTTTTTTTTTTTTTAGGATCGTGAGTCGACGAACGTCGTACTTGTACCACTTGTGACTCAGTGCGCCAGAACTGGTACAACCTTCCTACAAGTGCGCCAGAACTGGTACAACCTAACTACTTACGTCACAGTGACCGAGTGAAGCCGGCCACAGTCGAGCGTGTGCCTGCTGTACTACCATATGTCAGAGGTGTCACAGACAAGATTGGCTATATCTTGAAGCGAGCTTCTATTAGAACATTCTACAAGCCGCCGAAGAAGATTAGTCAGTTCCTACCATCCGTCAAGTGTCATATTCCTCTACAAGATGCAGGAGTGTACAAGCTTGACTGTGAATGTGGTCTCTCTTATATAGGACAAACAAAAAGATCAATTAGGACCCGCGTAAAAGAACATATAGCTGATGTGAAGCATCAACGTTCAGGGAAGTCTGCAGTTTGTGATCATATCCTAGACGGCCCCAACCATTACATTAGATTTGATAGACCACAAATCCTCGCGAAAGAACACCGATTCCTACCAAGGATGATACGTGAGGCTATTGAAATTAAAAAACATCCTAATTTCAATAGAGAAGGAGGCTGGGTACTACCACCTGCTTAGGATCCTATAATCAATAAAATTAAAACTAAACCCAAGCATACCACTGCAAGACCTCAGGACATAGTCAGTTCATTTTGCATAGATCGGAACATAAACAATAATTAAAAAAGCTGAAGGTACTACGGGTTTAACAATGACATCGGGACGTTAGTCATCTCTGTCCCCCGTGACCATGGGTGCTGGAAAGCGCCCGAAACGTCGGGAATTAAAAATAAAAGTAATTATAAGTAAAATAAACGCGATAAAATCCGTAAAAGTAGTTTTAATCATATAAAGGTGCTGTTTATTTCATGTTGAAATTTTGTCCAGCAGGGTTTATACCGGAATGATTCAAAGAAAAGCAGATTTAGTGTTTTTTTAGGATAGGGTGACAAACGAGCACACAGTCCACCTGATGTTAAGTGGTTGCTGTGGCCCATAGACATCTACACCTATCCTCGATTACTAATCAAAATGCAGATGTGTTGTCACCCGTGGGGACTAAGATGGAATGTCTCGCTCCTAGTCAAAAGGGTCTCCGGTTCTCTACACTCACCATACGAAGCACAGCAGCGCTAAGCTGCTATTTTACGCTAGTATTCTGTGAGAGCGTGGTCCTTCCCCGGTCGAGCCGACCCATTCGTGCTACAACTTTACTACTAATGTAACTGCAGCATGGCTCTGCCACGTACGTAGTGTGCACGCTAATTGTAATTATTACGATATTAATAATCACAATATAAAATGAAGATACTCAATACATATACATATACATAAAAATAAATACATATACATATGTCGCAGTAAGATAGTTGAAACCGCGAAAATGATTATTATATCCCTAGGGATATAATTATTTTCTAGTAACATAGTTATATTTCTAGATCGTGCTCGTATTATAATTATATTCTAGTAAGACAGTTAGTTATGTACCACTTTCATATAACTATATTACGGGTGTATATTTATATAGGGATGTAACTATATCACGGTTTCAACCATGCTGCGACACATACACATACATTAAATCATTGGGACGACAAACAAGATTTAACTCGCCTTATAAACACTCTCACTGTTTGAGCCTCACGAATTACAGCACGAAAAGAATTCCCTAACCGCACTGCATGTACTTAAAAGAGTAAGAATAGAACTTAGTTCTGAAGGAAGGGAGTCTTGGATAGTTTTTAAATGTGAGCTGCAAATTGCATCGAGGAAATGAACAAAACGGAATTGATCACGTAGATACGGTGATGTTAGTTTGTATAGTATATTAAAGAAGAAAAATAAAGATAACAGTTATTTTGCAACCATCCGCTCAATTAAATGAAATGATGTGTCTTACCTAGTTTGAAGAGCACCCACTCTCAACACCACTACTCCCAACACCACTCTTCTAGGAAAGACACACCATCGACGATAACACGACACGTGTTTCACCTCTACACAAGGCATCTTCAGGTGATGTAGACTCTAGAAGATAGATAGAAAGATACGGCGGCTAACCGCTAAATTAGCGGTCAGCCGCCGTATTTTTATTATAATGAATTTCCGCAAAGTAACGCCTGATTCCATCAATTATATTAAAGGAGAGACAAAGGGTTGGGATATTTCTGCAAAGTCGGATTGGAAGCCACTTGAGTTGCTTGCGATAGGAAGAGACGATTTTATTTACGTGCCTAAGTTAGTACAAGAGTAATAAGGGGAAACCAAGTGGGTCGGAGATCCGTTATCATTTATCGACCTGCCTTTAGGTATATCTTTTATTCTTATTGTATATTACTCTCTTGTCATTTTGCTTAAAATACACTTTGCCTGCTTTTATTCAGACGCAAAATAATATAACAAGTGTAAATTATATAAAGTTCTACCACATGTAGGAAAACATCGTGAGATAATTTGCATGTCAGTGGGATAAAAATATTTTCGAAGTCACGTGTAGTCCGCCAACACGACGTGGAGTAGCGTTTAAGATAAATTACTCTATAAACTTCTCAAAATTGAGAAGATGCCAGCGCCCAGCAATGGGGCGTGAGGATAAATGTGAATGTCGGTCTTCAGCTTTGACAGTAGGCTCTTTCTGGCAGACAGATCTGCGGCAAAGACTTTGGAGCCCTGGTTCCACTCGATTGCTTCTTCAATGTGCGCTGTATTGAAGTTGCGCAAGTCCCGCCGCATGTATTTGGAGATCTGTCTGTTGAGTTGCCTGTATGCTGTCAAATCTGATGAAGGCTGCAGCTTCTTTTCCCGTCTAACAGCCATGAGATTAAGAGTGTGATCGGAGAATTTTTGTGTTCTTCGGCAGCTGGTCTTGCAGAACTTAGCTCTCACCGCATGGACAGTTTTCACGAGCTTGTCATTTATATCGTCCACTACATTGCAATCATCTAGGCACTGAAAACAGTTTTATAACCTGAACTGAAAGGTTTCGGGACTTTGGATTAGAGTACGAGGGGGACGGAGCGTTGACTTTATTAGACGAGACCTCTCCAACTTAACGTTTAAGTTCAGTGTGCCTCTAAGCAATCGGTGATCGCAGCCAGTTTTCACTCTTGCGATCACTTAGACATCACTCAACAGTTACCGTCTAGTTGTTATAACTAAGTCGTAGTTATAATTAAGAACCGTCGGGGCTCAACCAGGTCCACTTTCAATGGGGCCGATTCTGGAAGAAAGAGTTCATGATAAAGAGTCCCTTTTACTCCATGATGCCGTGTAGTGGCGGTTGAGAATATCCACTACCCCATATCTTCCCGTGGGTGTCGTAAGAGGCGACAGAGGGAGGCAGGCAGGAGATGGGCAGCAGCATCTTCCTGATAACAACCGTGACGTAATAAAAAACTGCGGTTGCCAACCCGCTCGCCTAGCGTGGCAACTGTGGCAAATACCCCCCAATGAATAAATACACAAACAGACGGCCCCCAGTCCCCGGCGGCCCCGCTATTCCTGGCTACGGTGGCGACCATGGTAACGGCGGGGCAGGGGGTGCTTAGAATCTCCGGTGGAGGTTCGGTTGCCACCTACGACGACTCGACCTGGCAACATATAACGCACGCACCCTGAGGACTGACGAGAAGATACTGGAGCTGGAAGAAGAGGTAGACAAGTTGCGCTGGCATATTATTGGATTATCCGAGGTCCGAAGAGAGGGGGAGGACACGGTAATCCTTGAGTCCGGCAACTTGTTCTATTACCGGGAGGGCGACCATCTGTCCCAAGGAGGTGTCGGATTTATCGTCCACAAGTCTCTCGTCAACAACGTTGTAAAGATTGGGAGTGTGTCCTCGAGGGTCGCGTACCTGATACTCAGAATCACCAAACGGTATTCGCTGAAGGTCATTCAGGTTTACGCACCAACCTCGGCACATCCCGATGAGGAGGTGGAGGAAATGTATGAGGATATTTCCAGAGCCATACATTCCTCCAAAACCCACTACACGGTGTTGATGGGAGACTTCAACGCAAAACTAGGCACAAGAGAAAGCGGTGAGCTGAAGGTAGGGAAATTTGGAGTAGGGCAACGGAACCGAAGGGGCCAGCAGCTGGCCGACTTTATGGAGAAAGAGGGACTCTTTATGATGAACTCTTTCTTCCAGAAGCGGCCCCACAGGAAGTGGACCTGGTCGAGCCCCGACGGTACGACAAAAAATGAGATTGACTTCATTATGACGACCAGACGCCAACTGTTCAGTGATGTCTCAGTGATCGCAAGGGTGAAAACTGGCAGCGATCACCGAATAGTTAGAGGCACACTGAACCTAAACGTTAAGTTGGAGAGGTCTCGTCTAATGAAGTCAACGCTCCGTCCCCCTCGTGCTCTAATCCAGAATCCCGAAACCTATCAGCTCGAGTTACGTAACCGCTTCCAGTGCCTAGAAGATTGCAATGCAGTGGACGATATGAACGACAAGCTCGTGGAAACTGTTCATGCGGTCGGAGCTAAGTTCTGCAAGACCCGCCGCAGAAGAACACAAAAACTCTCCGATCACACTCTTAATCTCATGGCTGTTAGAAGGGAGATGAGGCTGCAATCGTCAACAGATTTGACAGCATACAGGCAACTGAACAGACAGATCTCCAAATGCATGCGGCGAGACTTACGCAACTTTAATACTTCTCGTATTAAAGAAGCGATCGAGCGGAACCAGGGCTCCAAAGTCTTTGCCAGAGATCTGTCTGCCAGAAAGAGCCAACTGTCAAAGCTGAAGACTGAGTGTGGCAACATCGTTTCCGGGACACGTGAGATTCTGAGTGAGATTGAGAGGTTCTATGGGCAGCTGTACACATCATCGTTGGAGCCACACGCAAGTGTGAGTAACGATCCAAGAGCAAGTCTTATCCGACACTATTCCGATGATATCCCGGACGTCAGTCTGAGTGAGATTAGAATGGCTCTCCACCACCTTAAAAATGGCAAGGCCCCGGGCGAGGATGGAATTACAGCGGAGCTTCTGAAAGCGGGTGGAACACCGGTACTTGAAGTCCTTCAGAAGCTCTTCAATTCCGTCCTCCATGGTGGCACTACTCCAGAGGCGTGGAGCAGAAGTGCGGTGGTCTTGTTCTTTAAGAAGGGCGACAACGCTCTCTTAAAGAACTACAGACCGATTTCCCTTCTGAGCCGCGTCTACGTGCTGTTTTCGAGAGTCATTACGAATCGTCTCGCACGCAGACTCGACGACTTCCAGCCTCCCGAACAAGCTGGTTTCCGAAAAGGCTTCAGTACCATAGACCATATACATACCCTGCGGCAGATTGTACAGAAGACCGAAGAGTACAATCTGTCACTTTGCCTGGCATATGTGGACTATGAGAAAGCCTTTGATTCCGTCGAAATTTGGGCGGTGCTACAGTCCCTTCAGCGGTGCCAAGTTGACTGTCGGTACATCGAAGTGCTGAAGTGTTTGTACAGTAGGGCTACGATGGCTATCCGAGTACAGAACCAGAGTTCGAAACCTATCCAACTGCAGAGAGGTGTAAGACAGGGTGATGTTATATCCCCGAAACTCTTCACCGCTGCGTTGGAAGACGTTTTCAAGCTACTGGACTGGAAAGGATACGGTATTAACATCAATGGCGAGTACATCACTCACCTTCGATTTGCCGACGATATAGTCCTTATGGCAGAATCGCTGGAGGACTTAAGCATTATGCTCAATGACCTCAATAGTGCCTCCCAACGGATAGGGCTTAAGATGAACATGGACAAAACAAAGATCATGTTTAATGTCCATGTCACACCTGTGCCAGTAGTTGTTGGGAGCACTATGCTCGAAGTTGTTGACGAGTACGTTTACCTGGGACAAATAGTCCGACTAGGTAAGTCCAACTTCGACCGAGAGGTCAATCGACGGATTCAACTCGGCTGGGCAGCGTTCGGGAAATTACGACATATCTTTTCGTCAGGTATACCTCAATCTCTAAAAACTAGATTGTACAACCAGTGCGTGTTGCCAGTGATGACTTACGGATCTGAGACGTGGTCCTTCACTGCTGGCCGTATGAGGACGCTTAAGGTCGCTCAGCGAGCTATGGAGAGGGCTATGCTCGGAGTTTCTCTGCGTGATAGACTCAGAAATGAGGATATCCGCAGTAAAACCAGAGTGACCGACATAGCCCAACGGATTAGTAAGCTGAAGTGGCAATGGGCCGGCCATATAGCTCGAAGAACCGATAACCGATGGGGAAGAAAGGTTCTCGAGTGGCAGCCTCGTACCGGTAGGCGTAGTGTAGGGCGACCCCCCCACTAGATGGAGTGACGACCTGGTAAGACATGCAGGAAGTCGATGGATGCAGGTGGCTCAGGACCGTGCTTTGTGGCATTACTTGGGGGAGGCCTATGTTCAGCAGTGGACTTGTGAAGGGCTGTAATGATGATGATGATGATGATTTACTCCATGAAGTCAGCCAGCTGCTGGCCTCTTCACTCACTGACCTGACCTTCAGCTCACCGTTCTTTCTTGTGCCTAGCCTTGCGGTGAAGTCTTCCATTAACACCGTATAGTTGGTTTTGGAGGAATGCACGGCTCTAGAAATTTCCTTATACATTTCCTCCACCTCCTCATCGGGATGTGCCGGCGTTGGTGCGTAAACCTGTATGACCTTCAGCGAATACCGTTTGGTGATTCTGAGTATAAGGTACGCAACCTTCGTCGACACATTTCCAATCTTTACAAAGTTATTAACGAGAGACTTGTGGACGCTAAATCCAACACTTCCTAGGGACAGATGGTCGCCCTCCCGGTGATAGAACATGTTGCCGGATTCGAGAATCACCGTGTCTTTCCCCTCTCTTCGGACCTCGCAAAATCCTATAACACAACTTGTCTATCTCTTCTTCCAGCTCCAGGATCACAACACAAATGAACTATTAAATACAGTTGTGTCAACGAAGTTGACTCTATGCTATGCTACGAACTATGCCTCCTTTGGGGAGGGCGTGGATTTGTGAAGAGCTGTAATAATGATGATGATGATGATGAAATGAACTATGCGTCATTAGCAATGGTAGTCCACGATGTAACTAGGTTCACTCGCGTTCGTTCGTAACATAACACTTCATAGTGAACTTTGTGATCGGTGGCGTGCCCAAGTAATTGTCCCGTGCCATTGGTTAGCCATCTCTGCCCTATGGCGTTAAGTCCGCCGTATGTACTACTTTGTGCATGAGAGTGTAAATAAATAAATAAATTTATACCCCGTGTAGTGGTGGCGACAGATACAAATGAAACAGGTAAGTGGCAGTAGCACTTTCATAAACACAATACAAATTTATAAAAAAAACTGCGGTTGCACGTGCCAGCGTGGCAGTAATGGTAACTAACACTAAATATGATGCCATCTATGTAGAAGGTCGATGTTCAGCAGTAGACTTCAAATAGGCTATAAAGATGATGATAATAATTTATTTGCCTGTATAAAATGTAGCGTTATATTTTTGACAATCTGACCGGATTTCATTGCTGATTAAGAATCTGAATTGAGCTACTGAGCTCTGTGGAGGAGGGTTTTTCTCTGTATTTCACGTAAAGCAATCTAAGAAGTACTAAATTCTTTAATAAATATGAAATGTTTATCGTCTTTGTATAATCATAATATCTCAAATTCTTAGTTAGTTAAATTACTTCTAAAATGAACGAATTTAATTTTAACTATTAGGTAATAAACAGTAAAACAATAGAGATGTTTGTGTTATTAGCCAAGGAGACTTTGACAATTTTATCGGCCTTACTGCTGAAGAAGTCTATACTTTATTGATTACGCATTTAAGGGTACACTTTTGACTGCTGGCACAGCAATCTCAATATCGGCATCTTCACTAACCTGTAAATAGTAATGGGTTGGCTCGACCGGGGAAGGACCACGCTTCCACAGAATATCGATGTGAAATAGAGGTATTGCTAAAATTTGTATTATGTGTGTAAGTTCCATGGACCTCATTAATATTACCATCAGTTGGACTGTGCTGGATTGTTAACCTTCTACAAAAAAGTTGACTGGTAGCTCTTCATTCCACCAAAGTACTCGTATCAAGTTTATTATGCAAGTTGTCATCAAGGATGAATTGTTTGGTGTAATCTATCCGCTTCGCAGGCAAATTACGGCCAGCCTTCAAACCTTGATTCTACGGCGTGGTTTTTTAAGAGAGTTCAATCACTTCGCGTGTACAATAATAAGAAATATTAAAAATATTATACATAATTCCCAATCTACCTCAATATTCTTTGCCGTCGGGCTGGCGGGGTGTGTCTCGCTGTTATCACAGTGCGCAGAGAGCGGTCCAGCGCGACACACGAGGTGAGTTTCACACCCTTGCCTTGCTACGAATTAACTACTTATTACTACTATTTACTAATTTTTTCACGAAAGTGTGTATTAGAACATTTTTATTGTAGTATTAAAATCCAGAATATAACTGTTTAAGATATCGCATTGTAAATTGTTGTATTGACAATTTTCATATATTATTTATAGTAAAAAGCTTTCAAATCGTCCCGATTGATGGTTTTGCCTAACAATGATTCGATTGGGTAATAAATTTTAGGGGAGCGTCGCGTCGTGAGAAATTATTTGCATGAAATAATTTTGGTACGTCCTGAATGAACTTTAACAATGAGGTTTATATTTCTGGGAACAATTTAAATCAGAATATTAGTAGTAATTTTTAAAATGATATAGACAGAGAGATATGTTAAAATATTTTCTGTACCGTTATTTTGTTTAACAATAAATATTTTAATTGTAAATAAAATAATTTGCTTATCGTATACAGGACATGATAGAGCTTTTGTTTAATTTAGACAAATTGGGGCCTGGGTATATTGACACTTTACGGAAGAGTTCTTTGATGACTTCTTTTCCTTTATTTTTATCATATTAAAAGTCGTCAAATATATGTTTTCTTTTATTAAGCATTTACTAAATATTTGCACCCAACATAATAAAAAAAAAGATTATATTTCGACGAAAAAAGTGTTAACCAGATATTGTTTAGTTTAAACGCATTCTGGGGGACAGGAACATTATCTGACAAAGTGCATTATAGGTGTTTAAAAACATAATTAAATGTTATATAAAAAAATCTAAATAAACTGATAGAATCAAAGAGTTGGCTTTAAAATTACCTAAATTAACAACTATACTCTAGATTTTAAATGGTAATAAATTAGTTTAAAAACTTTTGCGTTTATTTAGGAACTATCAACATTCAAACCACAGATTTGTATCATAAAGGTATCAATTTTGTGATAACCATATTTTTATAGCAATTGATATGTTTATAATGGAATGGAAAAAGTTAATATCGTAAAATTTCAATATTTCGGCGCTGTATTTACGAACGATCGGTTTACTTATTAAAAATTTTAAAGCTGTTGTTTTTAATTTGGCCTCTGTCACTCATTTTTGAGAGCGACAAAATCGCCGTCGCTATTTTCCCTAAGTTAAATGGGTCGTGAGTCGTGACTGAGGAGGGAGACGTTAATTGTACTATTGATCTGGGTTGCTTTGCATAGACAGTTTTTTGTTTAAATATTTGCAATTGATTCTTCCTTTTTCTAAGTTCCATGTCTGCCTACTAACACTGTCTAGGTCGGCATCCTTCACCATTTGTTTTGTCTGTCGTAAATGCTAAGGTAGTCGGTATAATAAAAAGTTTTTTTTTTAAATAAATGTGATAAACAAGCATACAGTTCACCTGATCGTAACTGGATGCTGTGGTCTATAGATATCGATATCTATCCTCGATTAAGAACTAAATTGCAGATGCGTTGTAGCCCCTAAGATGGAAATCTCATTTCCAGTGAAAATGGTCACCGATACTCTACAGTCATATGAAACACAGCATCATAAAGTTACTATTTTATGCTGTTATTCTGTAAAAGCCTTCCATGATAGATCCTTCCCCGGTCGAGCCGACCCATTCGTTCATAATATAGATACAACATGGCTCTACGACATAAAATTCCTGGGGTTACAACGTATTCGTGGACTTCTATGTTCGATGATTGAAGAATAGCTATTTGCCATCAGGAGTGAGCTTATTTGCCCATTTGATATTATTTAAAAAAAATTGTTAGACAGTCACCAAATCACTGGCAATATATAAAAAAATATTTAAAAAAAGGTTTTAACACAACATAGCGTAGTTAGCGAACTATGCAGTACTCGTATATTATTGCCAAAAGATTGTTTTATTACTCTTCAATGTTACAGATCTGCACACTAACCTTTGATATGGTAGTATGTTTTTCTTTACTATGGCTAAGGTTCCGTGGCTATTACATCAAATCCCCCAAAATTATTACCTATAAATGGCAATTTTAGGATTTATTATATCAGGAAATTTATTTTACTTTGTAATTTAAAAGATACTGTTTCATATTGAAATTCTCATGCGCCGACTTATCCATACAAATATTTATTAAACATTTTATGTAGATTTGCAGATGCGTGTTTTGCAAACCATAGCGAGTTTGAATGTAAAGCAACTGGCACTTTATTCTATTTTGTTGCGAAGAAATTAGGTGTTTAGTAGGTCTACAAATTCCTTAGAACGGCTCAATAAAACAAGCGGGGTGTCTAGGAAGATTTTAATTAAATTGTAAATTCTTCTAGATACGTCTGCATTGAATTTACTATATTTTGTATACGATATAACCTTACCCGTACCGTGATAATCTATCAAAAGTCTATTGCTGTTCATAGGCCTCTTTTATAGAGTGCTTCATAGGGTATCATAGTTTGTTAGTGTTCCGCCACAGTTGCCACGACATGCCAGTCTGCTCGGCTACCGAATTTTTTGTACTTTAAGTTGTACTTAGGATGAAGTTACTGCCCATCACCTAGTTTGCCTCATCACCCTCTCTGCCTTTTACCCGAAAATAACGCTGTATATTCTTTATAAAAAAATTACGACGAATTACTACAAGTATTTAGTCTACGATCTATGACATACCTTGGAGTCTCTCCGGCGAATATGAATTATTTATGATGCTATATGATATGAATTCTGAGATGGATTTATTCCGAGGTCACCACGCTTCTATTGAACCTTGT
The DNA here is from genome assembly GCA_036936625.1 of Parnassius smintheus behrii. Taxonomy (NCBI): domain Eukaryota; kingdom Metazoa; phylum Arthropoda; class Insecta; order Lepidoptera; family Papilionidae; genus Parnassius; species Parnassius smintheus. The sequence continues at coordinate 37,920,732 of JAUPFT010000019.1, read as the reverse complement.
GCTTACAATTTTTACCACCTGCTACCTATTGAACCTATCATTTTACAATACGCGGATAAAATTAAAAAAGTTAAAGTAACAGCCTATATACGTCCCATGGCTGGGTACAGGCCTCCCCTCATTTCAGAGAGGTTTTTGGGGTAAGGAAGTGTCCGCTTGCCCCAAATGCTTGTTGGCGAAATTCACATGTCTCAAAAATTCAGGTTTCCTCACGATGTTTACCTTCACCGTCGAGCATATGGTAAATCAGCATTTAAAATTGTAATTTACAATTTCATTGGTGCTGGCAGGGATCGAACCCGGTTTGCTCGCGTATTGTGAAATTTACAGCAAGCGTTATCCATCTGAGCTACCACGGCTCTGATAAGCGAATGGTACAGGTTAAATTCCCCGTCAATGAATTCGTTAATTATAATTGAAAGTGCTGGTTAACAAAGTATTGATTTTAAAGGAAAAATCGTAAGGAAATCTGCATGTGAGAGGAGCAAAATATTTTGAAGATTTGTTAAGCTGATCAACACATTGTAGCAGCAAGGCGCACGAGTTGGTCCATAGCCCTCTTAGAAATGAGAGGAGGTATGTGCCCAGCTGTGGGATGTATTTTTAAACCTATGATAAAGTAACTTTATATATAAATGCAATGTTTATTTCATGATCATCATCATTACATCCCTTCACAAGTCCAGTGCTGAATATGGGCCTCCCCCAAGGAATGCCACAAAGCACGGTCCTGAGCCACCTGCATCCATCAACTTCCTGCATGTTTTACCAATTTGTCACTCTATCTAAAGGCGGGTCGCATCGGTTATTGGTTCTTCGAGCGATATAACCGGCTTATTGCCACTTCAGCTTACTAATACGTTGGACTATGTTTATTTATAATACTGCCGTTTCGTTGGTCTAGTAGTTGTAGTGGGGCGACTGCTGATCATGAGGTCCTGGGTTCGAATCCCGGGTCGGGCCAAAAAAATTAATTATTGAGTTTTTCCGTCAAGAAATTCTCAGTAATTGACGGAGTCAGGAAGTTGGCGGTATCTCACCCCCGTGCCTCGGAAAGCACGGAAAGCCGTTGGTCCTGCGCCTGATTTCTCTCCGGTCGTGTCGGCTTACCGTCCTATCGGTTTATGAGGGTGAGGGAATAGAGAGTGCAGCTGTGCTTGCGCATACACTTGGGCACTATAATCCTGTCCTGCGCCGATGGCTAGCCTCCGTTGAGGCAGGCCGCTGTGGCCAAAATTCGGTGTGGAGGGCATTATTATTTATAATACTAATTTATAGATTTATAACAGAGTATCACATTTGTTATTTAAAAATTATCTTTGCAAGACAGGTTACAACATACTACCTCCCATGGCCACTCGTCCCTCACCCCACGACTCTCGGGCCTCAGATCAAACGTTGCGTACGTCACTTGCTCGGAACTCTCTTCCGGGTGCGCTTTCCCAAATTCCTATAAGTTGTTTAATCAGTTCATTAACCCGAATACGCCATTCCCCCATTCTGGATCAAAACACTACAGCATGTACTTCCGCAGCCGCACGAAGTTTGCAATACAGGCGACAGTATAAAATCAATAGATTTACTGAAAAAAAATTGTTAAGGTTGTAAAATGGCTGGTAGGCAGCAGTTCGCAGGTCGCCGGTCCCAGACAGAAGTCAAGTCCTATCGACTCGACGTCTGACTGGGTTTAACTTTATGATCCGGAGTGTGACATAAATATTATTATTTTAAATTTACGAATTGTACCGTTAACTACTCGAACACTTCAAGAAGTTAGAAATGGTTGTGGGGTGTGGTTAGTGCTCCAATAGCGGATTCGCTGTCGGCAACGTCAACTATCATATTCTACTATTGCGTCCTTTTAATATATATATATATATATATATATATATATATATATATATATATATATATATATATATATATATCCTATACCTTTAACATAAAAATTTGTGTCCAGGGAGTTTTGGGGGCAATAAATCGATCAAGCTAGGATTCAAGTTCCCTTCTTTTGTGAGAAAGTCTATTATTTTGAGCCCTTTTTCCTAGTATTTTTAAAAATACGAAAATTTTAATTAAACTAATTGCTTAAATTTTTTAATTAAAACCGAGCAAAGCGCGCTCATTCAGGTACTACATATATATAGTAATTTAACTGACGCTATATCTATGGTTGCCTAATATAGATAAGTGTATTTTATACATAAAGTCCTAAGACTATCTATTTAAACTGCAATACTTTTACTCTTATTTTTATAATTGCAAAAGTTTTAGAAACAACAAATTTTTTTTTCTTTGGTAGAAAATATTTTTAATAAATTTAACAAATTACTAGCCTCAACTTGATTCAATTTGAGGAGAGGGAGAGCCTTGAAACCAACGAGCTGTGGGAAACTGATTAATTACGTCTACTTTGCTGGGGATTGTACTGCGGCTTCCGCTGTGGAAACAACTTTGTAATTAATTTAATCTGAATTTCTTGCTTTAGGTGACATTTCACTTTCCTAAGTTAACATTTATTACAATGTTGTTTATTATAACCATCGCAAACCAATTGCCTGATATATTATAAAAGCTTTTGCATAATTTCGAAATATGTGTTATACAAACCTAAGACATCATAAAGAGCAGAATTACGCTCTAGTTCTATCCGTATAGAAACCAAAGAAAAAAGAAAAAAGCGTGTCTACTCCGGCACATAAACAAAAAAATCAGGTCGATCCGTTGAAGAAGGATTAAAGCTAGGCTGCACGAAATCCAGATTTTTATTTGTTTTTTATATGTAATTCATATTCGAGTAACTTCTTCTGTAATATTAATAAAAAGCTACTTTGCGCAGATAAAGTACATTAAATTACTTAATAAAAGAAGTCGTTATTCGTGGTTGGAAATAATATTCACCTGAGTATAGCCTATATTCAGCCGAATGAGTGTACTACATTTTAATTTAAAGCCTGAGATGTATAGTGAATCTAGGCGGGGATCAATCCACGAGTTTGATTAACCTTGACCCGGTATCCTGCGTAGCTCTGCGACATTAATAAATGCCTGAATGCCACAACGTCCTTCCGGAGACCAATTCTTTCTATCTATAAATGATGGAATTCTTTCGTTAAATATGAAATTTATTTTTCATTTGTTGTGGAGTTCATATGTGGCTATTTCCTCGGTCACTGAAGTACTGTATCATGACTTCCAGGAGTAGTTTCTACAATGATTCTAATTTCAGAACGAAGCAATTCTACCCTTTGATGAAATGTTTTTTTTTTTCACATTATAAGATTTTAAATCGTATTATAGCAGCGTCTTTCTAATAAAATAGAATATAAATAAAAAGCTAGAAATAAATAAAATAGAAATAAAAAGCTGCGCCTGCCAACTCTATTGCCACGCGTGCCAACTATGACAAGTATCCTTGCTGTAATTAATTGTATTAATCTATGAGGATGTAAGATTTGAAATAAAACAAGACAAATTTGCCAAACCGTGGTAGCTCAGGGTATAAACACTCGCTGTAAATTTCACAGCAGGCGAGCAACTCGGGTTCGATCCCCGACGGCACCAATGAAATTGTTAATTGCAATTTTAACTCTTTTTCTGTCCCACGAATTATATATGAGCAGTCTGTTGTGCGGACAGGAAAACTGTTAAGTGCTGATTTAGGACGAAACCGGTATGTCTGTAAAATAGGAAAAGAAATTATTTCGAAAACGTGAAATCCGCCAATACGCATTGGGGCAAAGCGGCGGGCATTTTCTTGCTCTAAAACACTCTCAGAAATGAGAGGAAACTTGTGCCCAGCAGCAGAGGGACTGTATATAGGCAAAGCGGCGGGCATTTTCTTGCTCTAAAACACTCTCAGAAATGAGAGGAAACCTGTGCCCACCAGCAGAGGGACTGTATATAGACTGTAACTTTAACTTTAACTCTAAGGCAAATTTGAAATCATGATTTGTAGTCTATGAAGTAACCGCTATGTTTAGATCTTAGGACGTTTCTAGAAAATGAACTGAAAACAATTTTACAATTTACAATTTTATTACATTTGGTACAAAATAAAAAATGTGCAAACAGTGATCTTTGATTCCTGTGCTAGGAAAGCCTGTGTTACAGGAGTCAATGCTCTTCATGTCTCTTGTCTATAAAACAATTGTTAGGAACACATTTAGAGATAATATTGTGTGAGACCGAATGTTAAACACGCTCTTTTACTTATGCAATTAATCATTTTCATTTATTCTTTCATAATAGCTTATTAGGTAAAGCCCACAGCTGAACGTAGGCCCATTCATTGCCTCATATGGGGGATATTTTCATAGTTGCCATGTTCACGTTTTCCCTCTAACGCCTCATACGACACCCACGTGACGATTTTCGGTGGTGGATATTCTTACATCACCTCTACATGGTCAAATTAATCATTAACAGCAAGAAAACAAATCAAATCAAATCAAATCAAATAATTTATTTGTAAAACATAGGTAAAAAGTTACAAGCTTGGTGGAAAAGGTATGATACGTAACACTATGTTTCGCCTACAAAGGCATACAAATATTTGTTTATCACTATCACTGGCACTATGAAACTGGCACTATGACCTGGCAATATGAAAATTAATTTTTAATAAAATAACAATTTCAATTATAATTAGTGTGTTTAGAAATAACATTAATTATTATCTTAATTATCAATAACATAAATATAAACATATAATAGATAAATCGTCCATTAATTATTGCAGGTACTAAAAACCAATCATTTTATCTTCAAAGTATTCGTTGATAGAGTAGTATGCTTTATATATTAAAAAACTCGAAAGCAATTTCTTAAATTTGTCTATATTATCAGTTTCTTTGATGTATTTTGGGAGTTTATTAAAAATTTTAGGAGGAGCCATACCCAGGAAACTTTTTGAATACAGGGTTGTTTTATGAGGTTTTGTTTATTCCTATGTCGTTTATTATTAGCGTTTTCAAATATGCCTAAATGTTTCCTTACAAACATAGCTACTTCAAATATATATAAAGATGGTAGGGTCAGAATGTTAAGATCACTGAAATGCGGTTTGCAACTATCGGTAACCTGCAACTGACATACTGCTCGTAAACATTTCTTTTGCGCTTTAAATACTAATTCGCGTTTTGGAGAATTTCCCCAAAATATTATACCATATCTCAATGTTGAAGAGTCGTATGCATGGTAGGCGGTTATGACTGTTTCACGATTTGTAATTTTTATAAGGTTATGTAGTGCATAGTGGAATTGATTTATCTTTTTTATTATGTGTTCAATATGTTTACTCCATGTCATTTTTTCGTCCAGCCAAATTCCCAGAAATTTTGTGTGTTCTTTTTCGTTTATAATTTTAGTTTTATAGTTAATATTAATTTTTGGTTGTTTTTTTCTTTGTTTGAATGACATAATATGCGTTTTATCCAAATTAATTTTAAGATTATTGTCATTCAGCCACTCTATTATCCTGTATAAATTCTGAGTTATGTCCGTTTCAATTGAGACCTTGTCTCGTCCCGTGAATAAAACTGTGCTGTCATCACCAAATAAGGTCATAGGGTGCTGAGTCACCTGGGGCAAATCATTGATATATATTAGGAATAGTAATGGACCGAGTACGCTTCCTTGCGGCACACCGTAGGTTGTTTGCTTTGGTTGCGAAAGGTATGTTATTTCAATATTAGTACAAGGACAGATCTTTTTTATTTTAGTAATTTGTTTCCTATCATTCAGGTATGATATAATAATATTTAACACATTACCTCTGATTCCATATTTTTCCAGTTTAAGCGCTAAGATATTTAAATCAACGTAATCAAACGCCACGTCCATGAACAAAACGGTTGTTGGTGTACGATTATCCATACCGGTGATCACTTTTTCAATAAATCCATACATGGTCATATTTATGTTTTTACATTTTCTAAAACCATATTGTTCGTTTGCTAAGATGTTATTAACTTCCAAATAAGAATATAAGTTGTTATATATTACTTTTTCTATTATTTTGGAGAATGTTGGAAGCAAAGCGACAGGCCTGTAGTTTTTAGGGTCATGTCTGTCCTCCTTTTTATATAAAGGATTTATAACGGATATTTTAAAGCACTAGGAAAAGTACCATTTTCAATACATAAATTCACTACGTAACTTAGAACTGGGGAAATTTCAACGGCCACTAACTTAACTACAGGGTGGGGCAGCATAACTTCCTTTTTTTAAAACCTAATAAAACACATTGTATGAATAGGAAAAATTTTATTTGGTTTTACAATGTAAGTACATACTTAAAATTTTGTTTTATTTAGTTTTGAAGATCAAATCAGGTAGATGACGTCCCTTATTCTCTATACATTGAGTATACCGATTTCTGGTGTTTGTCATAAGTCTTTGAAGCAGAGCAGGCGTTATGTTGGCAATTTCTTCCTGGATGTTGTTCTTTAAATCTTGTAGGGTCCTTGGACGGTTCACATAAACACGGGATTTCAAAAAACCCCATAGAAAAAAGTCACAAGGGGACAAATCGGGAGATCGGGCCGGCCACTGCAAATCGCCCCTGATTGAGATAAGGCGTTCTGGTAAGTGTTCTCTCAAAACAGCCATCGATGCTCTTGCAGTGTGTGCCGTTGCACCGTCTTGTTGGAACCAAATGTCTCCCAAGTCCAACGCATTCAGCCGGGGTAAAAAGAATTCCTGTAACATGTTTACATACCGGCCCGAATTCACTGTTACTGTGACTTCATTTTCCTCAAAGAACCAGGGACCAATAATTGCAGCTGAGGAAATTGCACACCACACTGTGACCTTAGGTGAATGCAAAGGCCTTTCATGCAATTCTCGAGGATTGGTGTCAGCCCAGTAGCGCATGTTTTGTTTGTTCACGGATCCACACAAGTGAAAATGTGCTTCATCACTAAAAAAAACAATAGCGTCCTCAGGAACGACATCCAGAAGAATCTCACATGCGTTCCTGCGAGAATCGTAGTCACGTTTTGACAGTTCCTGTACAGTCGCCATCTTGTATGGATGGAAATGTAAGTCTTCATGGAGAATTCTCCGCACAGAACGACTGGAAAGTCCAAGGGCAGATGCATGTTTGCGCGCAGAACGCCGTGGTGATCGCAACATTGAAGCTCTGACTGCCTCAATGTTCTCAGGTGATCTAATGGGCCGAGGGACTCCAGTTCTTCGTTTTGTCACACTTGCAGTTTGTCTAAACGTAGTGACCCACATAACAATTGATTTTCGGTCTGGAACAGGGGCCAACGGGGCTAAATTAAAGCGATTTCGAAAGGCGCGCTGAGTTGCAATCACAGAACATCCGCGCGAAAAGTAAGCCTCAACAGCAAACGCACGCTCCTCACTGTTCCAACGCATTATGGCGACTGAGCTGTCTCGACTAAACTTTATAGCCCCCCCTCTCGAACGAGACCACTAGCGCTCCACTACGATGTCACCTGACCGAATGGCGCGCATTACAAATAAGGAAGTTATGCTGCCCCACCCTGTACTTTTGTAGTTATATCATCATTACCGGCACTGTTAGTATTTTTTAATTTATTAATTATTTTATATAAATCGTGAAGAATACATGCAGACATAAACATTGAGTTCAGTATACTACTTATGGATGTGTTACTTTGGTGACTATTACTAAACTGGTTTATGGGCTGAACTTCATTGATAAAATAATTATTAAATTACTCAGCAATTTTTTCGGGATCATATATATATTTATTAATAAAATTAATTTTTGTAATATTATCTTTAGGTAAGTTGTATTTATTCTTATTTATCACTTTCCATGTGGCCTTAGTTTTATTCTCCGCATTGTTGATATAACTATTGCGCGATTTTTGTGTCAAATTAATGATTTTTCTTAATCGTTTACTATAAACTTTAAGCTTTCTCTTATTTTCCTTGGTAGGGTGTATTCGAGAATGCCATAGCATTTCTCGTTTACGTTTACAACACAATTTAATACCATTAGTAACCCAAGTAAGTTTTCTATTTATAAGAATTTTAATTTTAAGTGTCGGAAAGCAAAGATCGTAAAATAGTTTAAATAATTCATTGAATTCATTAAACTCTTCATTAGGATCAAGACATTCATAAACACTATTAAAACTGACACTTCTGATAGAATTTTTAAATTTATTTAAGTTTTCTATGCTGTAATCCCGTTTTAACATGAACCAATGAGAGATAGTGTATGTTTTGTTAACAGGACATTTTAAGACTTGAGCAGTATGATCTGATATTCCCAGATCTATCACTTCACCTTTACAGCCTCTTATATTATGAATTATATTATCAATACACTTGCCACTTTGTAAACGTGTAGGCTCGCAAATACTCGGTCGTAAGTTAAAATTTAACAATTTATTTTCTAATTCTGTAGAAAGCCGTGTACTTTGTAAAACATCTATGTTAAAATCTCCACATATTATAAGTTTTTTTTTATTAGTACTACAAAATTTTTGTAACATACCTTCAAAGTTATTGAAAAACGTAGTTACGGCGTCTATGCTTTCTTTCGGAGATCTATATAAACAGACAATAATTATACCGTGTTCTATTAATTCCACACCACAACACTCCACAATGTTAGGGCAGGAATATTGATGTAATTCGACCATTTTGTATTTCAATTTGTTATTTATTAAAACACATGACCCCCCTCTTCTGTTATTTCTGTTGGCGTATGTTGCTAGTTGAAAATTAGCTATGTTCAAATGTATATCATCACCATTTTTCATGTTATGCTCTGTAATGCAGATTACATCTATATTTTTACCATTTTGTGATAGCTCATTTAAATGGTAGGCTAACAAGTCCGATTTATTTATTAAACCATTTACATTTTGGTGTAAAATCAATAAATAATTATACGAGAAAAAGATTAGAGCTATTTTGAGTGTTAAAATTAGAGTTATTGTTTGCATTATTATCTACAGCCATGCGTACATTATCATCATTACCTAAATTATTTGCTTTAATTACCAAATCAGTCTGAGTACAATTATTTATTACGTCTTTTTTTAATTGACTATTACAATAGATTACATCGGTTTGGGTGTGTTTATTTTGTGTATTAATTGGTAAGGATTTGTGAGCAACATCCTTATTATATAATTCAATGTTCAGTTTATAATCTAAATGTAATACTTCTTTTAACAATGTTTTACAAAGATTTAAGGTAAAATGTTTTCTATAGGGTAATTGCCTACTGTAACCTATATCAATAAATGACACGTTCGGGTGTCTTTTGCAAATATATCTGACTAAGTAGTTTAATTTATTTTCATTCAAACTCCTGTTATAGGGTATTTCCAACACTATAATCTTTGGTTTTGTTAATGTTTGTAAACAGTTCCCAAAAGCAACTTCAAACTGATAGGGGTCAGTATCGTTTATACCACCAATTATTACCACAATGTCATTTATAGTCAGTTCGGACAAAGACGTATTGAGTTGAAGAACGTTGTTAATTTTAGCTCCGGGCTTAAAGTAACAGGTAACTTTGAATGAAGTACCTAAAAGTCTTTGCAAGATTTGGCAAACATACCGTCCTTGTTGATCTGCAAGTATAACAACATTTCGTATCTTTCTCGGTTCGTCCGGATTGGACCTAGTGTCTGGGGATGTAATTACCGTATTTTCATTTCGAATTGTGTTAATACTAGCTTTTCGTTCTAAACTTTTATCGCTGTAACACGGTAAAGGCGTTTCGCTATTTTGTGTTTTGTTTCCTATATCTTCTTGACAGGTAAATAAATTTTTGCTCTTAGGAGAAGATGTGATGGACGAAGACAGTTGTTGTCCGCTATTTGAAATATTATCTGTGTTATAATATATTTCTAGTCCTCAATTTCCTTACAGAAGTAGGTCTGATTTCGGTGCATGCTATCTTTTTATACATGTTTATTACGTCGTAGCATTTTTGTAGATCATCTTTTAACTGTTTCATTTCACCATGCAAGTTATCAATTTCGTTATTGGCGGATAATAGTTTGTTAGTCAGTTCTCCTATTTCTTCACGCATTTTTTCGCAGCAACTGTTAGCGCCACCTAGCGATGTATTGGTTAAACTAAACATCGTTGTGTCAAGTACAGATGAATTGGATATCTTGCTTCGACGCTGATCGTCTATTTTTGCGAATTGTTATGTTATCCATATCCATATTGTAATAAATATACTAATTTTAATAATTCACAAAAATATGGTGTACTGGTATAGATTTCAAGACACGACTTGTTGTGTAGAACAGACAGCTTAAACCGCCAGACCACGGTGTTTAATCGAGTATTTGAAATTATGAAGTAGTTCTTAAGATTATACTATGTTTTAGGATTTGAATAATTGTGGGTATGGCTTGTGTTCAATATTTTTTCTCAACCGTTTGTTGTTATTGTATAAGACTTCATGTTTAAATTACACTTTGATACGTTTTATGCAATTAACACTGTATTCATATTTTTTATTTTTGGTATTTATTATCGTATCTTTGAACTTCTTTAGATTATTTCACTCACTTTAGCAATGGGTAGGTATATTTTACTGTTTATTTTTCACTAACTTTATATATTTATCATTCAAATTCGTGTTAATTGGTTAATAGATGTGTTAATTCAAATATTACAAAGTTTTGTATCTTATCCTATTCTGTCTTTTTGTTTACTAAAGGAAGAATAACCAATATATTTTAAATAAAGTTTGTAACGGTTTTTAAGTAATTAGAATTTAATTTAAATTATAACACTAATTAATAGTTACTTTCCTGCAATACTTATTGCGTCCAATTACTTCTTTTGATTAAATGTGGTTTTGATGTACATTATCACTTTTTTTGCTAATAAATTTTTTATGCTCCCAACTTTGTTACACACAAAAATCAAAATAAGCCCGTTCACACTAATCACTTTTACTGGACAACGTTTGTAATTTTTATTTACACAATTATAAACTAACTTAACTGTGAAACAACAAAAATAAATTACATCTATTATTTTTTAAATTTATAATACTACGGAGACGATGTTAACGTGATAGCAGCGCGCGTCGTCCATCAAAGCATTCAAGCAAACAGCGTAATGCATTACACATTTAGCGTAGCGTAATTACAATTCGACCATACCCTAATAAACGCCGGTCACAACGACACATGAAGTATAGTATGATGCACATCTTTACATGATAACATTAAAATATATTGATTATGAAACCAACAGCACATTACTTAACACCTTTACCAACATTACTTTACACCTTTACAAGAACAGAATCGTGATAACGTTTACTCGTAGAATGGCTTTCAGCGGAATCACCCAACACGTCATCTGATATACTCAAGTCCAGTCGCTTGGTTTCGAGTTTTAGCCTCTGATCATCTCACAATCTAATATAATAAAATCAGACAGACGTTGTACAGGAGGTTATTATTCAATGCATATTTTTAACACATATTTGTGCACGCAGCTTGTCAATTGAAAGACTTAAAACCGATGCGACAACCACGTTTGGTGTTTCTTAGCTCCTCAATCAATTGCTTATATAGAGGTAAAAATTAGAGGTGATCTGAGGCCTCCCTACCTCACCCTGCATCGTAGGAGATATTGCTTAGAGTAAGTATAACGCCTCTTTACTATATTAATTCGCCTACTCTACCAAGCGATCAATATATTAAATCATATTAACCGCACCTCCACTTGACTTAACTTCCTCCAAAGTACATCAGAATTGACTCTGTCAAATAATATAACACCTACATTATTCATTACAATAATTGTATAAAGACTGCTGAAAACTACTTGAAGCGCCATTACAGCTTACAAAGACAGTAAAAACTGCCGGTTGAATTATCAAAATTGACACTTTAATTATCGAACACCAAATATAACTTAAAACTAGTGATGCAACGAATACGAATACGAATATTCGTATTCGCTAAGTAGTAGACATTTACCGAATATTCGTATTCGGCGAATACTAATCACGAATATTTAAAAACTAATATTTTTGTCCGCAACTCTAATTACTGGCAGACTGAATGCGAGTCGTCGGTGCATAAAAAATACGACGTGGCCTATGAGGCCCTAAGTCGCAACAACGGGTACACAAAGGCAGTGGAGTTATTACTTATTTTTATTTTAATACTTAAACAACTGAAAGATTCTCAACAAGCTAAAAATATACCGAAATTTGTTTTGTTTTAAAATGTTGGAACTAGATGGGACTCAACGTATCAGATGTCAAAGAGATTACATGAACAAAGCATAGCGATTCAAGATGTTTTACCATCTCTATCAAATTTTCGTCATGAAATCACAGCAAAGTAATGGGTTCTTATGAGCCAAATTATTGATGTTCTGGCCAATTTTGAAGAAGCTACTAAAGAGCTAAGCAAAGAATCAAGAACATTATCTCAAGAAATCCCAATAATACGGATACGAAGTCTTAAATCTTGCCTCTGGCCTTTTATTTGGCGAAATGTCCATTTTCCAAGGCTGAAAAAACTCGCACAAAAATATTTTTTACTGAAACCATGTACTGTCGCCTCGGAATGGTCTTTTTCGGCCTAGAACATCCAGAATCAAAGGAGAAGTCTCCTAAAACCAGAAAATCTACAAATTTTTTGTTTCTTAAATAAAAAATTGCCTGTTGTAAATTTTAATTATTAGAACAATAGAAAATCATTAAATAAATTAGTTTTTCATTACTGTTCGCGCCACTTTGCACTATCGCTTAACGCTTATAAGGGATTCGTTAATTATTATCCAATAAGATTACTGCAAAGCCCATTTCCGCATATCTCGCATCATCGCTCCCGCCCTTGTGTAATCCAAATTACATATTGAATTATACAAGCATATAGTAAAAAGTATAGACATTTGCAATAACGCTATATTTCGTGATTATCTGTGAAGTTGATAAGTGTGAAGACAGCCGGCAGCCATCGAGACACGAGGCAGATCAGCGGAAGTCCAGGTGGGTGCACATGCATTCCTTCACGTCCTTCCTATATCCCGAATTTAGGGGATTTGCAGTATCACGAATAAATTAAATTCCATTCACCGCTCGCACCGCGCTCATATACAGTCCACTATTCTATTTAAATTAATAGCCGCACCGCATAACATTATTTAATACATTTGAACCAGCAGTTTGGTGGTTGAAGGCCAACGCCAAATCCACCATATATTTTTTGGTCACTTCGGCCGGGATTAAATTAACCTTTAGGCCCGGAGAAGTAAATTCGTTTTTTTATATATTACAAAAAATTATATACGTATATATTATTAAATCATAATAAATTGTAGTTCTAATTATAGTAACTACAATATTTGTCCCGCATCGCTTATTACACGTATATAATACCTTTGTAACGCATACCACACCGCTTCATTATTCCATTAATGATATTTTTCTTGTTGATTAACCGCCATCTTTCTAGTAACGTGAGATTGCTTCGTTCCCCAGTTAACAAATTCTACGTCACTTATCGCAATAAATTTAGTCCGCATTTGTTTGTTGAAAATGACGACGAGAAGCAAAGAATCTAAACCGGTTTCGGATGAAGAAGTTAATTTAAAAATTATTATCGCTAAACGTAATTATATTTACGAACGATTACAAAAAATTTACGAGACCTCAAAGTGCGCATTTAATTCCTTGGACGAGCAGAATTTATTTCTTAGCATCGCTTCGAATATAGAACATTTACGTAGTGATTTTCGAGAAGTTCTAGATAACTATAATACTAAACATTTAAAATTAAACCCTAATGCAGACGTTGATTACGAGGCTTGGAACTCATTTGAAGATTTATATAGTCGTATTAAGTGCCAAATTACGAAAATATCCACATCGCCTTCCACTGTTACGTTAGAAAATAGATTTCCTACTAAATTAAAAACTTCACTTCCGCCAATTGAATTAATGTCATTTAACGGAGACATACGTCAGTGGTCCATGTTTTATCAACAATTTAAGACATTAATTCACGACAATTTACAATTAACTGATGCCGAACGTGTTTCTTATTTGGTTAACAAATTGAGTGACAGGGCGTTATCAGTTTGTGCCGGGTTAGCCCCTACCGCAGAAAATTATTCCATTATTTGGAATGCGCTTATAAGAAGATATAATGACGAACGCACACTCGCATCTACGTATATTAACCAACTATTGAATTTAACACAGCTGAACGCAAACACAACAGGAGGTTATCATAAATTTATGGACAAATTTGATGCTTCAATTAATGCTCTAAAGCAATTAAAAATTGAGGACTTAGCTGATTTTTTGTTTTTAAATATTGCACTTAGAAAATTAGATCATGACACTGTTAAGTCATTTGAAATGTCTTGTCGCACAATTAGCATACCAAACTACGCCTCTTTAGTACAATTTTTATACGAACAGAATAGGGCTATATGCCATACATTTAATAATTCGCATACTTTATCTACATCCAATAATAATCGAAACAAATCACTTTCAAATAAATTTAGTAAAACATTTATTAATACAGATCCTTCGCATTCATGTATCTTTTGTAAATCAAATGATCATGAACACTTGTATGTTTGTCCACGCTTTTTAAAATTAAATACACAACAACGTTACGATATTATTAAACAAAACAATTGTATTAATTGTTTAAGTAATAAACACTCGACTTCTTTTTGTAAATCGAAGCGTAAGTGTATATACTGCGCGCGGCGCCACCATTCTTTAATTCATTCTGACTCGAATCAGAATGGCTCTAAGACTGCTTTTCGTAGTAGCAATACGTTACACTCAGAGGTTGTGCAGACGCGTGACGCTAATGCATGCAGCGCGCATTCGATTAATTACCGCGCAGTTAACGATAATAAGGTAAATTCTTCTGTCGCTCACAATTCGAATACGGAGGAAAATGAAAAAACACTTACCTCTTCATGTAATATTTCTCGCGATTATAGTACTCTCCCGCGCTATACTACTTTATTGGGGACTGCAAAAATAAAGGTCGTAGATAAGTACGACAATGAACGTTTTATTCGGTGTTTAGTTGACCCCGGATCCCAAAGCGACTATATTACGAAGGATTGTTGTAAACGCTTATTTCTTTCCGTTTCGAATAAAAATCGTTTTACCGAAGTACACGGGATCGGTGGTGCGTCCCAGAAGATTTTAGGTGTCACTTCACTGCAGTTCACGTCTCGTTTTAATGATAACAAATTTTATCATATTGAACCATTAGTTGTTCCGACCATCACGGGTCAGTTGCCAGATTCGATAGTAAATGTTTCAAAAATTCGCTATTTAGATAAAATACGCTTAGCAGATGATCAGTTTTATCAACCTGGGTCTATAGATATTTTATTGGGGGTACTAATACCTACATAAAACTTTTGTCGCCTGAAAACTTAATTCATTCGCAATGGCCTAGTGCCATAGAAACATCACTCGGATATATTATTATGGGTGATGCTGAAGTCGCTATATCACATCATTCCCCGCGTTCATTTGTTTCCTGTTCTTACGATACAAATTTAAATCAAAATTGTCTTAATGATATAATGGAAAAATTTTGGAAAATTGAAGAACTTCCGCAAAAATT
The DNA here is from genome assembly GCA_036936625.1 of Parnassius smintheus behrii. Lineage (NCBI taxonomy): Eukaryota > Metazoa > Arthropoda > Insecta > Lepidoptera > Papilionidae > Parnassius > Parnassius smintheus. The sequence goes on along the minus strand of JAUPFT010000019.1, from coordinate 37,905,115 downwards.
ATATTTGAGCCGTGATGAGCAGGAATGTGAAGACATTTATACTTCTACTACTTACCGCCAAAACGACGGACGGTATGTGGTCGCCCTGCCATTTAAGAAAAGGCCCGACATATTGGGTGACTCTTTAATGAATGCAAAAAAACGCCTCTTACTTTTGGAAAAACGCTTTAACAAATATCCCGATCTTCGCGATCAATACAATGTTGTTATACGGGAATACATTAATAAGGGTATTTTATCCGCTGTTTCTGATAATTATTGTATACAGCCTTCTTTTTATTTGCCGCATCACCCTGTCGTACGGAATGATAAAAGTACAACGAAGTTGCGCATCGTTTTAGACGCTAGTGCTAAGTCGGATAACGATATTTCTTTGAATGAAATTTTGCACACCGGGCAAAATTTACAAACAGACATTTTTAATATTTTATTAAACGTTAGAGTTTATCGCATCGCTTTCTTTGTAGATGTTAGGCAAATGTACTTGTGTATCGAAGTCCAAAAATCCCATCGCGCTTTTCAACGCATTTTATATCGGTTTTCTACAGAAGAAACTATACGAACATATGAATTTAATCGCGTCACATTCGGATTACGCTCTTCTTCTTTCCTCGCACTTAGCACTTTACGCCGGTTAGCCGCTGACGAAAGGGAGTCCTATCCCCTTGCTGCTTCTGTAGTAGAAAGGGATATTTATATGGATGACCTCGTTTCCTCCGCGCCTTGCGTCAACAACGCAGTCAACACCGCCACTCAACTTATCCAAATGTTTCGCCGAGGTGGATTCGATTTGGTTAAGTGGACAAGTGCAAGGAGCTTTTACAACATATACCAGCATCACATCGTCAACAAGACTCGGTATTATTTGATGATAATGACATTTTAAAAATTTTAGGCCTTCGTTGGTATCCCGCTACCGATAAGTTTTCCTTTCTTGTGTCGCCGCCACCGGTCACTTGTACCAAACGCGCTATCCTCTCCGCAACCGCTCGCTTGTACGATGTTTTAGGACTTGTCGGTCCAGTAATACTTTACGCCAAATTATTAATTAAAGCCTTGTGGGTTCTTAAATTTAACTGGGATGAGACTCCACCCACTAATATTGTCAATACATGGCAGCGATATATATCAGAGTTACCTTTAATCTCACATTTACAGATTCCACGTCATATCGGCGTAAATGAAAAATCCCATGTGTCGCTACTAGCCTTCGCCGACGCTAGTGAAAAGGCTTACGGGTGTGTCATCTATTCGCATGTTGTTAACGGAAATAATCCTCCAATTATAACGCTCCTATGTTCTAAATCTCGGGTGTCCCCATTAAAGGTTATAACTTTAGCCAGGCTTGAGTTGTGTGCCTTGGTTTTGCTCGCTAAGTTAGTACGCACCGTTTACGATTCGTTGTCATTGAGGCATCCGATCGACAACATTTATGCGTTTTCAGATTCGGAAGTCGCGCTCTGTTGGGCGTGTTCTTCACCGCATAAGTTCAACACCTTTGTTGCTAACCGTATTTCGCAAATACAGTCCTATTTATTACCGGATAACTTTTACCACATCGCCGGCTCGGAAAATCCTGCAGATCATATTTCGCGTGGACTGTTACCCTCACAAATTTTAAATTGTGACCTTTGGTTACATGGGCTTTCGTGGGTTTCCTTGCCGTGTAAAGAATGGCCTGTACAAAGGTTCGCATCAACTCATATCAGTTCACCAGAAGAAAAGACTGTGTCGCTTGGAGTCAGTGACATGGGAGAAAACCCATTTATCTCATTAAGCTTAAAATTTTCTAATTGGAATAAGTATTTACGATCCGTTGTTTACGTTTTAATGTTTTCAAACAAATTACCGCGCATAAATAAAATTATAACCGCATCCGACATAGAGATTTCTGAAATCACAGTTATTAAAATTGTGCAAGGCATCGCTTTCGCCGAAGATATAAAAAATATTAAAAAAGGACAACTATGTTCATCAACATTACGAAGGTTATCGCCATTTATCACGGATGATGTACTTCGAGTAGGTGGTCGGTTAGATTATTCGTCTTTATCGGATTCCCAAAAGCATCCAATATTGCTACCAAAAAAGGGGCATATTGTTGATCTTATAATTGATTATTATCACTATAAACATTTCCACGCTGGTCCTCAGTATTTACTTGCTGCATTACGGGAGAAATATTGGATATTATCAGCTCGCCGTGTAGTGAGATACCGCATTCATAGGTGTAACATTTGTTTTCGACATAAACCCAAACCTATTTACCCCATGATGTCTGCCTTGCCTGCTTGCCGCCTAGAGCAGTGTAATGCGTTTACACACACAGGTGTGGATTTTTCGGGCCCACTTTATATCACATTGACGCGTAAACGTGGTATACGAAGCCAGAAGGCTTATTTATGTTTATTTATATGCCTCGTTACTAAGGCAGTGCATTTAGAATTAGCGTCTGATCTAAGTTCGGCGGGTTTTTTAGACGCTTTTAAGAGATTTATCTCTCGTAGAGGTCCGTGTCGATTTATATACAGCGATAACGGTACTAATTTTGTCGCCTCGCGTTCATATTTACATGAATTACATGGATTTTTAAAATCAGAAGAATATTATAAGGCATTCAGTCAGGTGCTCACTGATAATCGCATTGTTTGGAAACTCAACCCTCCAAGCGCTCCACATTTCGGGGGTTTGTGGGAGTCTAATATTAAGGTTGTAAAAACCCATTTGTTTCGCGTAATAGGTAAGCAAATCCTCACGTATGAAGAAATGCTTACTACTCTTTGTCAGATCGAGTGTATCGTAAATTCTCGCCCGCTTTATGTATTAAGCAGTGATCCATCGGAACCTACCGCACTTACACCCGCACATTTTCTAAATTTAAAACCACTTGAATGCTTACCAGCTGCAGATTTAAGCAAGGAACGTATTAATCTGTTATCACGCTTTTCTTTAATAGATTCTTTAGTTCAGTCCTTTTGGAAACGCTTCAGATTCGAATACTTACATACATTACAGAGTAGAGTGAAGTGGAATAAGAACTCTACTGCCATTTCTGTAGGGACGATTGTTCTAATAGACGTGGACAATACTCCACCGCTTCAGTGGCCTCTAGGCGTTGTCACCGAATTGTTTCCCGGTAGGGATGGTGTGGTACGCGTTGCGCAAGTTAAACTTAAGAATTCCACTTTAAAACGCCCTCTTATCAAACTGTGTCCTTTACCAACACAGTGATTAATATAGTTAATTTTACATTATCGTTTATATATTTAGTTTAATTCTTAGGTCATAACGTCGCTTCATTTCGCTACTATATAAGTATTTATCTATATATATCTATATTTTTATACTTTACTTGCTAGTTGAGGATACCTCAAGGCCAGGGGTGTGTTCGCGCCACTTTGCACTATCGCTTAACGCTTATAAGGGATTCGTTAATTATTATCCAATAAGATTACTGCAAAGCCCATTTCCGGTTTCCTATCTACCGCTTTATGCCCAGCATGTGCATTCGTGTGTTAACGGGCTCACACAAGTTGAGAAGACACGCAATCAACCGCACCGCTTATATCTCGCATCATCGCTCCCGCCCTTGTGTAATTTGGATATTGAATTATACAAGCATATAGTAAAAAGTATAGACATTTGCAATAACGCTATATTTCGTGATTATCTGTGAAGTTGATAAGTGTGAAGACAGCCGGCAGCCATCGAGACACGAGGCAGATCAGCGGAAGTCCAGGTGGGTGCACATGCATTCCTTCACGTCCTTCCTATATCCCGAATTTAGGGGATTTGCAGTATCACGAATAAATTAAATTCCATTCACCGCTCGCACCGCGCTCATATACAGTCCACTATTCTATTTAAATTAATAGCCGCGCCGCATAACATTATTTAATACATTTGAACCAGCAGTTTGGTGGTTGAAGGCCAACGCCAAATCCACCAATTACCATAGCGAGATATTCATATTCGTATTTGTAAAAGTAGTATTTGTTGCATCACTACTTAAAACACACTAATAATTAATCACACTGATCACTTTAATTCGCAGTTATACCGCTTCGAAGTATTTGCTCGGATTGCCAATTTAATGCTGACTCGGTCGCGGTACTAATCGGCCTTATATAGGGCCTTTTCAACTGAAACATCTAGAATGTTTTAGTTCGTACCGCTCCCGACTGACTAGGTGTAGAAAGTTTTAGTATGGAATTTTCTAGAAAGCTCTCCTTGTTCTGTTTTTCGATACTAGATGGCGCTGGTGGTAACCCGCCATGTCCAAGGCATTACTTATGGCGCGCAACAATATGTATTAGAAAAGAGTAATTAATTTCCATTTATAATATTAGTGACAAACGTGTTACCCGTTCATCCGCTGATAAGTGGCGATGGCAGTTTATTGGCCTCTTCCCATGGTTTGCAGGAAAGGTTTGCCTTTATCGTCTCGCTTGGCAGGTGGATTTTCGACTGCAGTACTGATGTCAGTAGAACTGCCGGTTGATTGCATTTGGTCTCACAGCCACTTATAATGTGAAGCGCTGTAAACTTGTTTGTCACCGCTATTTTATAAAAAAGCATCTAAATCTACACAAAGGTATTTACTTCTGCTTTTCTACACTAATATTCTAAATATCTAAAATTGTTTCCGTGTTACTTTGCTTGTAGGAGGTAATCTCTGGAAATTCTGATTAGATTATAGCCATTCAGTGAGGAAACGCAGCCAGCGTTTTTGGCACGATACTGCGGGGAGTAGTAATATGTGATAACTTACGTTATACTTAAATGTGTTAGTATTTAGTATTAAATCAATATATTTGTACATATTAATTGGAGAAAAACAAACTAATTGGCTGGTATTATCGTTGTAGCAACAAGGCTGAGAAAACAGTTTGATATTTAAGTGAAACAAATAATTATAAAAATTAAACAATTTAGTAAATAATTACAGTGTTTGTGATTATGGTAATTCTTATCGTTCGTAATATTTCTGAAAATAATTGATGTAACATTGTGTTATGTTGTTGTTGTTTTATTTTACATTTATCCAAAATTTACAGGCACATACAGAAACACTCACGCAAACTATGAAAATTTCTAAAGACCTCCAAAAAAGATGTAGAATAGAATAAAATCGCATATTTTTAATCAATATAGATTACATGTAATTCTTATTGAAAGTCATTTTTTACTTTACCACTGGTTCGAAAAAACCACTGTCCTGGAAAAACCAGCAAGAAACCCAGCGGGACTTTTTTAAACAAATTTTACAATGTGAATGATAACAAAATGTATTTAAGAAACCACTTGGAAGAAAAATTTCCCTTCCATTACAATCCTTCACAAGTCTTACACGACATTCTGCAAGTCTTATCAGGTTGTCAAATGGTGGGGAGTCGCCCCACACATTGCTTATCGGTACGTGACTGCTATACGAGAAAATTTCTTCCACATGAGTTGTCGGTTCTTCGAGTTATATGACCGGCCGATTGCCATTTAAGCTTACTGAACCTCATTTTGAATTCTATCACACGAAAAAACTCCGAGCATAACCCAATCTATAGTTTGCTGAGCATAAATACTACCTATTCACCCTGGTTTCTCACGGATGATTCCTGGATCTCCACAACAGCGCCATCTATCGGTTACAGCTAATAACCATCCATGTGACCCCATAAGTTCCCCATAACTTTTTTTTTATCAAAATCGGTAAAGCTGTTTAACAGGAAAACAATTACGAATAAACACACATAAACATACACCGGAATTTTATGTAGCTTATATATATATATATATATATATATATATATATATATATATATATATATATATATATATATGGTTTTTACGAAAATATTTTTTTTAACTTCAACTTCAGCTATGGTGCGCTTTCTGACTATAACGCCGGAGATGGGCGAGGCTGTCCTTCAGCATCTTCGGGACAGCTTCTTCGCAGATGAGCCTCTTAATAAGGCGGTGTCTCTGTGTGAAAGGGGACAGCCACACGCAGCCCTCGAACGACTCTGCACCTCTACCATGGCTGATGGGCTATCTGTCGCTGCGATAGCTGATGATACGGTAATTAATAATTTGAAAGATTTGCGATACTCTTAGACAAGTTATGCCACGTTCGAAAACTCCTTTTCTCTTTAGGAGTAAGTCTAGATAACTTCGTACACATTTGGAGATACTAAGTAGCAGTGATTCCACTATTGTGCTCAAGTTTGAAGAGAGTGTAGAATCAGCACATTTTATTACAGACTGAAAGGCAATTTAACTTAATAGTCCGTGGCAGAACCACGCTGCCGCTACATTGGTATAACATTGTGTTGTAGTATTAATGGGTAATGGATGATGGGGGAGGGATGATTAATGCTGCTATATTTCGTATGATGAGTGTAGAGAGCCGGTGACCCATTTACTGGAAACGAGGCATTCCATCTTAGTCCTCAGACGTGATAACGCATCTGCAGTTTGTTTCTTAATTGAGGACGAATGTAGATGTCTATGTGCTACAGCATCCACTTACTGAGTGACTGTGTGCTCGTTTGTTACCCTTATTCTATTAAAAATACATTTCATCTTCTCCATCATCAGTCTTCGAAATTCCACAACTGGACGTAGGTCTGTCTGTCTGCAGAAATGATTTGCCCTAATCGTCACACTTGGCTCTTTTGACGCTGATTTCCAAACACGGTCAGATATTTTACGCCTGGCGTAAATGGGGTGACTAGACCGCCGTATATCGAAAGTCATAAGGTCTTTATGGCACATTCTTTAATCGTCTCTTACGACATGAAATGAAATGATAGCGGGACATTTTAAAATATTTAATTTCGATTATGTTACACAATTAAATTTAAAACATTTCAAAACAGTATGATAGCAATTACTTCAATTTATTCTCAGTTCATAATAACTTAATGTATTTTAAAATTTACATTTATTAAAAAATAATAAAGAATCACCGCACATACAGAATGGGTCCCACATATATGCAATAAATGAAACCATATACTTGTTATCGCCTTTGCTGACGATATACAAGAAATGAACGTAATCGGTCTAGTAATTAGGTCAAAAAGTAGAGTTTTAATTTTAAGCAAATTTGAACACTCTTTAAAATTGGGTCACTAAGTCAATGATTCAATGAACTTGAATGAATCCTTGAACATTAAAAAGCGACGTTGCCACGCAGTGCAAACTATTGGTATTGCGACATATCGACAGCGGTGTCTTTGGTGTACGGCGTGCCACCCGCGTGCAACGTTGTCACTCTTCCAAGGGGTCAAGTTACGTTGTCTAAACAGAGTGTTCACTTTTACTGAATTTATTTTAATATTTATTTTGTTTGAAAATTTCACTTTTTTATTTTACGGGTCTTAATTTAATATTTAATTTTTCTACACTTCTACGGACTAATATTACTTGTGGTTTCATTTATTGCATATTTGTGGGACCCATTCTGTATATTGTAGGACATTGTTGTAAAGTGTATATAAGCCTAAGTATGAGATTTTTTATACCGCATTATCTTGGAGACTATAAAATCCTGGTTTTTCCCAAAGTTAACCATTTAGATATCACAAGGCGATACGAGTATTAAAAATAATCCAGAATAATATAAATTCCAGGTCCTAGGCGTTGCTCTTAATGGGATATTGTGACCCGGAGACATCGAGCAATCAATCGAGAAAATCCAACAATCGTCCGATGAGAACTACAACAAGATCTTTACAATCTTGTACACCGTGAGCCGGGATCTTGATTTGTTCAATACGTTCCAAGTTGATAGCATCCTGGAATGTAGAATCATTTCTGTTTCGGACAAAGCGAGGGGGAAGGGGCTCGCTAAGGAGCTGATGAAACGAAGTATCGATATTGCCAAAGAACATGGTTTTAAGGTTAGTATTACGTACTATGTTCCATGTGGTACCGCGTTCGTGTTTTGTTTTGTGTCGTTGAAAGGAGACGGTCCATTTCAGGCCCACTTTATGTACACTATACCGTAAAAAGCAAAAAGTTCAGTGATTTTACTAAAAATAAAATAAAATAAATAAATAAAGAGAATAAATCAAACTAAATTACTTGCTTAAAGTAAAAATGCAATCCCAATTTTTGATGATTTTATAATATGGCGCCCTTCCGGTCATAAAACTATATGTAAAATGTCATATCTAACAAGTGACTTGAGTCGTGAAAAAATGTAGGTAGTGTGATATTTTTTTGTTCGTTATGAGCTTGTTCATGTAGTTGTAAAGTCGTGAATGCGTTTATTGAGGTTCTTATGGATTTCTTGGGCAATTTGGTTTTTGTGTTTGTATTTTGGATCTGTTACTACTTGTTTGACTCGGCTTTTGTTTTATGGACTTCACGATTTACGTGAGATTTTGATTTTGTTGATATCAGACATCTGTAGAATCACATTTTGAATAATACCAGTTTCGAGACATTTTAGCAATTGTACATAATGAATCTACCTGATAGGTTATCAGTAATAAGAATAACAGCATTTCAGAATTCAAATATCTGTCAATAAATTGATCAATAACTTTATGACAGTTGACAGCTAACGTCAAAACGACATCAATTTGCCATTATTGTTGCAGTTTTTGGTAAGAATAAAATATCAATACCCCTGAAATAAAGGCAAATACGTGTATTTGAATAATTGAAAGTTGTATCATATATTATTTTAATTTATTTCCCTACTTGTACAAAACCAGGCCTACGCTTCATACAATTTTGGATCGTCTCCTTTTATGGCTTTCAACATGAGTCAAATATGCAAGAAGTCTTACAGAAAATCTTCTGAATCTGGTAGGAGCTCATGTCTAGTAGTGGACAATTTTTGGTGCGATGATGAAGAAGTAGAAAATGATCCTTACATGATTCATAATGTGCTTCTTTATCTTGCATATAAAATTATAAAACATTTTATATTTTCGATTTAAAACCCCAATATAGAATCGTAAAATACCTAGCAATGAGCAGCAGTGCCAAAGGCGCGAAACATTTGGTGCTGCGACTTTCAATCCGCCGGCCAAGGGTGACCATTAAGACCACAGAACACTTAATATGTGTTCTGTGATTAAGACAAATTATCATTACGACGTGGGGGGCCCATATCCAGTAGATGGCTACGAATGCTGAAGAAGTAGAAGAAAAATAAGTATGCCATCCAAAACATAACTTGTAAAAAAACTAAGTCTCGCAACTCAGTTCTATCGTAAAAAGTTGTGAGATCCATGTAATACCAAGTCGGTTAATTTATTCAGTCCCTACTTAAGGGTCCTTCTGTCTTAAGTTATTACGTAATTAGCAAAGATAACAACATCTTGTTGTGACCATACCAATATTAAAAATCTTTTATGTTTCCAACAGACTTATTACATGGATCTCACAACTTTTTACGGTAGAAGAACTGATTTGCGAGACCTGATTTTTTTACAATTTCTGTTTTTAATGGCATCTCATTTATTTTTGTAGATAGTCCCACTTTTTTCCTTTCCGGTACCTTCTACTTCTTGAATACCAACAACGTACCTATCTACACCTATTATTCCATTATATTATACATATACAGATACACTGATTCATTCACTGCAAATGTAATCCTATATATTTATATGGGATTACAAAGTTATTTATGCAGTTGTTGAATCTAGAAAACTGGGCCGGAATTGCTAAATATTTTAATTTTTTCTTGATTTATACACTAAACACCACTTGTATTCTAAATTTGAAGCTTCTATTTCTGCTAGAAGTGCATTAGAGTTTTGATGATCGGTCAGTCAGTGAGTGACAAAATTAAGAAACTTTGCCTAGTTGCAATTCTTTAACTACTGGTTCAAATTGAATGAAATTTGAAATATACAGTGTTTACATAGTGCCTGTCTGGTTACTGAAAATCAGGCTTCTAGTTTTATCCACAACGAAGTTATAGGGGGTCGAAATGGCCTGAATTGCTTCGAGAAAAGTATGGTACGGCCGTGCCGCTTTCTTGCTCGACTTGGCGGGGGCACTACCGTGCAACCAGATTTACTAATTCGAACAGCGGGACTGTCACGTCAGTCCCTAACACTTGTTATTCTGTCACAAAGATACAAAAAATAATTTAAAGTATTAATAGAAAATATTAGCCCCATATTTTACATTATTATCACTGACTATAATTTTAGTTGGAAATCCTATACCTTTAAACGAGCAATTCTTATGTATATATATATATATATATATATATATATATATATATATATATATATATATATATATATATATATATATATATATAAGAAATCTCGGAAACGGCTCCAACAATTTTCATAAAATTTTGTGTGCAGGGAGTTTCGGGGGCAATAAATCGATCTAGCTAGGATTTATTTTTAGAAAATGTCTTTTTGTCCGTGTTTTTAGGCAATGAAAAACTGCTACAATATCGTTAGAATAAGAAGGTAAATTTTGACAATTTACTAATGATTACAAATAGCTTAATTGGTATATCGGGCGGTCACGAAATCGTAATACCATGGTTCGAGCCCAGATCGACCGACCGACTTTTTTTAATTTTTTTTCAAGTTCCTTTCTTTTTTGAGAAAATCTATTTTTTCGAGCCCTTTCTTTAGTATTTTTTACACACGAACACACGAAACAACACGAAAATTTAAATTAAACTAATTGCATGGTTATTATCATCCATAAATTCCTTAATATTATAATAACCCTTTTTATACAAACTTAGTTTAATAACATTTTTGAACTTTGTGTATGATAAATTTTGTATATTTTCTGGGATTTTGTTGTAAAAGCGTATACATCGCCCCAAGAATGAATTACAGACTCGGTGGAGTCGAGTAACTGGTACTACCAGCTTGTGTCTGTTCCTAGTATTTACAGAATGAATATCACTTATTTTCGCAAAACTACTTTTATTTTTGTGTACGTACATTACATTTTCATAAATGTATTGAGAGGCCCGAGTTAAAATATTAATTTCCTTAAATTTTTGTCTCAGTGACTCTTTTGGTTTTAAATTATATATTGCTCTAATGGCCCTCTTCTGTAAAATAAATATAATTTCAGTGTCAGTCGCGTGTCCCCATAGCAAAATACCATACGACATAATGCTATGGAAATAACTAAAGTATACTATTCTAGCTGTTTCAACATTGGTAAGAGTTCTAATCTTTTTTACAGCATATGCTGCAGAACTAAGTCTGCTAGCTAGTTTTGTTATATGGGGGAGCCATTGAAGCTTTGCGTCCAGTGTGATTCCAAGAAAAATGGTGGTATCAACAAGACTCAGTTCCTCCCCATTTAAAATTACATTAGTGTTGACATGTTTAACATTAGGAGTTACGAATTTCACACATTTAGTTTTAGTTCCATTCAAATGCAAATTATTAACATTAAACCAATTAACTAACTTAGCTATAGCATTATTTACTGAAATGTATGTATGTATGTATGTTCGGATTCAATTTACGCCTCGTATGTCTCGAGAACAAAGAGTGATATTGACATAGGACCGGTTTCATTTAACGCATAATTATGTAACTTAGACCTAAATTTTGAGCAAAGTCGGTCAAGTTGTTTTTTGTGCCGAATAAAAAATTGTATAAAATATGTATATGATATTTTTTTATTATTTTCACTGGGAAGATAGTCGTGTGAACCGCACATAGACCGCTTTTTATACGTAGATTGCCACGTAGTGACGGCAAAATAAAATCTATTACCTGACGGCTCGACCAGGGAACGCTCTCACAGAATACCAACGTAAAATAGCTGCTCAATGCTGCTGTGTTTCGTATAGTGAGTGTAAAGAACGGGAGACCCTTTTTATTGGAAACGAGGCATTACATGTTAGTCCTCAGGTGTGCCAACGCATCTGCATTTTGATTCTTAATCGAGGATAGATGTAGATGTCTATGGGCCACAGCAACTACTTACCATCAGGTGGACTGTGTGCTCGTTTGTGACCCTAATTCTATTTAAAAAAGAGGGAAACGGACATAGCAGATGTACAGAAGCGTCAACAAAGTTCCTAATAACAACAAAAATATAAAATTTGTGGTGGTCTACACGCCCATTTTATTATTATATTTTAAATGAACGAGACGTTTATTACTTCGACCGCCAATTCACAAATCAGTAAACTACGGTAATTTTACTGTAACGCTCTAATGCAGTAGCGAGATGTTTGAGGGATAATAGGAGAGAATAATACATTAAAACATTATCATTTTCCAGCTGTTTAAAGTGGATGCAACCGGTGCGTACTCGCAGCGCATTTGCAGCAGTCTCGGTCTGCGGACGCTGCGCCGCGTGCGCTACTCGGAGTACTGCGACGAGGACGGCGTGCCGGTATTCAACGTGCCGCCGCCGCATGACGCACTCGCTGTCATGGCGCTTCAGCTGCCTTAAAATTCTCTTTGAGTTGTCTTAGTCTCATTGTTATCGCCGTCACTATTATTTGCAATCGGCATTTGCGATTTTTTAAGTTGTAGAGCCATGGTGCTGTTGTAGCAAAAATGGGTCGGCTCGATCACGAAAGAACTGCGCGCTCATATAGTACCAGCGTAAAGTAGCAAACAATTGCTATTTTTTTCTGGAGACGAAGCATTCCACCTTAGTCCTCAGAGGTGACAACACATCATCATCATTTTAATTCTTAACCGAGGATACATGTCTATGGGCCATAGTTTCTACTTACCATCATGTGGACTATTTTTCTGTTGGTTTCATTTGTCAAAATCATTAATGTTAACTGTTTGTTATGTATAACGTATAACTTTCTTAAGTAATTAATTAAGTGATTAATTTCATGAAGGTCTGCGTAGAGAAACGTTTTTATTTATACTCACAGATTAATACGATTTCTGTGTTTAAACCTAAACACATGCTATGAAGTTTTAATTTTATTTTTTTCTATTCATGGTATTCTACAACGTGGCAAAAGGGAATGTTACATAGAACATGATTTTACACCTTTGTAACCCTTGAGAAATAAAACCGTATTTATTTTCAATTAGTACTCTCAACCACTCCTGCTATTTTGATGATGGGGTCTAAGCCTTGTCGCTTGTTGTTGCCTCGGTGTTATAAATATCAATCTCGCCATTTTCCCATTTTGAATCGGATATCCGCAATTCATCTATTTCTTTACGCTAGTTTACGTTATCTGCTTATAGCTGTCCATAGCTGGACATGATCTTATTCCAATGTGAAATGGATTCGTTAGTTTCTTCGGTTATTTACAACCACTTTCAGCAACTATAACCCAAGTAATTTTCCATCTTTCAAAGTTACTTCGGAAATGTGACAAAAACCTTTCAATTTGTTTCAAAATATAACACGTTTGTTGTTGGTTGAAGTTGTTTCTTTATGAATAAAACTGTTTATTCATAAAGAAACAACTTCAACCAACAACAAACGTGTTATATTATTTTGAAAAGAAAGTAAAATTAAAGTATGATTAAATGTGTAAAAAAGTGAAATGTTTCTATAAATATAAATGTAAGGCACCGAAGCGCCTAGTGTTAACAGAGATGAAAGCGTATAATAAGCAAAATAGCTTTTAAATGAATTGCACTCTTTTTGTATATTATTACGTTCATAGGGTAGTTGTTAAATGATCACTATAAATATATTATATTATGTAGCTTTGTTATTTCCAATGGTTAAGATTTATAACCAAAGGAGATTTATTTTTAGCAGTAGAATTTTTTATTACAATAAACTTAAGGAGTTAAAATATTGACAAATTTAGCCTACCATAACAAATGCATGAGTCTATAATCAATCTAAAAATAAAATCACAATCCAGATATTAAGACTAGTAAAATATTACGTAATTTGATCATGAACCAAAATTAATGCTCACGAAAAAATATGAATTACATAACAATATATTTAAAAGAAACATAAGCAAAATTGATTACTTCCTCCTCCTCCTTCCTCTTCCTCTTTATCATCAGAACATCACTAACTATAGTCTAGATAGGGTTAAAAATATAACTCTACCTAGAAATGTAGATAGAGCACAAATTAAAGTTTAGATTTTTACTCTACAATGACGCCGTTAAGTATGCTTTTATATTTTTACGTGTTTTTAAATTGAATATATTAACAGTCGATATCAAAATACGATTATAAAGGTTATTATCGGAATAAATAAATATACATTCGGGTGGAAAAGAAAGGAATTTTTTTTATTTAATTAATTTACACATAACTTAATCTAAATACATTTAGTGACAGTGTGACATAAACCAGCATTGGTTTTACCGCACACTGCGATTCGACATCTGTCGCTCGAACAGAACTAAGTAATAGGTATTCATTCTTAACTACCTACTTACACATTAATTGCGCGATGTGATTACTGCGCACGCTATTTGACCAATCAACACGCATAACACATATTATGCACCTCTAACTACAAAAGCCAAAGTAACTGGTTTGGGTTTGTAGATTCACACGGGTGACATTGTTTGTACAATTTTTTTTTTATTTAATAAAGATGACAAATGATTATTACTTGTTCATTTTAAACAAATGAATAAATAGGTACGGAAACGAAGTTTTTTATAATTTATACTTCCACTTGTTGTCGTTTGGTAAAACTTAATCTTTATTTTTAGGGTTTGGGTTGATACAAATACTTGCTTTACTAATGAAATTGAATAAAAAAATGTTTACGTTCAATTTATTGTAGATAGATAATGTGTACATGGTTGTTATTATTTATATACCCTTATAATGCCATGCGATTAAAGCGTTTAGTAATTATAATTAGTTAATTATAATAAATATTATTGAAACAAGTATGTGTCAAAACAAATCACAAAATTTAAGTTACGATAATTTTCAGAATACACGTCATGTGCAGTAAAGAACTTCGGTAAGTAATTTTAAACGGTAATAAAGTAGGTTTATTCAAACGTTAATCTTGGTTGTGTTTTTTGCGTCATGCATTGTTGATAACAACCCTGTATAATATTTATATGAAATACATTATACGACTATGTTACAAACCTATACGTATACAATGTATAAATGAATGTCGTTTTGTAAGTATTTACACCCTTCTTAGATTGTAGTTGTAGCTGTTGGATGTTATATATTATGTCTATTATATATATACTATGCTGAATGCTGAAATGTATTCAAAACAATATATCTGTGTTAGTGACCTATTTATGTAGAATTGTGGAAGAGTTGATACTGTAATAATAAATTTTACATAAATTTTATTAGTTTCTTTTTAACTATAAGCAAGTGCTTGATTACCTACTACTCCACCTGACTTTAATTCAGTTCACTGCAATTTGAACTAGCAGGCTAACTTCACTTAATACCCTTGCAACTTATTTAATTTCTCAGGAGTAAAAGTTTGCACGATTTCTTTAAAAGGAATTTTCTAATACAATAATAATGTTGTATTCTCATTTTAATAAAAAAAAAATTTACATTAGTCACATTTTCCAAAAGGAAAGCGCCAAAATGACATTCTATAAATAATAAAATTACTAATCTTGTAAAGAATACGTTTATGGTCCAAAAAATTCTGCAGCTTTGTAGAGAGTTGAGCAGTTGTGGGAGGAGAAGGAATAGGTAAAGGTGGGAGAAACTACCCGTTGGGGCCTTTACGAAGGTATCTGACGGTAAAATCAAAATTGCTTAATTATTGTTTATTATCATTAAAGTGCTCATTTAATGCAAGACTGTCATTTCTCATAATCGTGACTTTACGAAATTAGTTTAAAAAACCGTTCCTTTACGGGATATTTTTGATGCAATAAGGAGAAAAACATATTTTCACGTTGGGGCGCTATATGGCGAGAAGTGTAATAATTGTTCGTTAATGCTAGGCGTCATAATTTTTATTTCAATAGCGTCCTCTAAGTTAATCAACAAAGACACGTGTGCTGTACTGCTCAAGGACATCATTTTTGGAATTACTTAATATGTTATTGCAACAAATGGTAAGAACAATTTTTAAATAAATATTTTAACAACACAGAGTTATTTTGAGTTATGTCACTATTGCAATTTATAATATTTAATATTTAGTAATAGGTAATATTCAGAAATGTGACGTTATTGATGAAAAATATACGCACGATTTTGTATTATTTGCAGTTATGACTTTATTAAAGGATAATTTCTTAATTTTAAGACCGAACACTATATGTGTTAAGCTTAGAGTATTAGTTAAGGCGCTACCCTGACCAAAACCTTGCAAAAGTGCGTTTTTCAGAGACTATTATCTCATTAGTTATGAGAAATAAGCTACATCTAAAAGCACATTATTAATGTTCGATATCCTATCATCACATTCCACGTTCTAATTTGTTTTTATGTGTTATGAATATACATTTAAAATCTACTTTTAAAAAATGACTAAAATTATTGATTACATGCATCTTTTGCTAAAGGAAATGCTCTAATTATTTGAGAATTACACTAATGGATAGATAATTTAAAAATCTATATTCTACACGTTTTATTTAATTTTTTAAGTTCGCTTATCTCTTTTAATTGAAATAATTCCAAATATTCGGGCGTATTTTTCCGTGATATATTGTAGCGAGAGCGCGTGGATTGTATGGGACCGAACTCTCAAGGTCTCTCGCTAGGGGAACCATCTTAAATTATTATTGCAATGAAGACCAGGTGTATTCTTAAAATTTATTTATTAAAAATCTGAAATTTATTACATCATTTAAGGGGTTCCGAGGGCGACTGTTAGCTGACTTTATAAACAATTGTGACGATAATCGTACATAGAAGGAAGAAGTTCGAGTCACCATGCAACTATTGGATACTAATGTGTATCCTACAATATGCAAAACAAGTTGAACACATGTACTTCGTCCTCTTCGTCTTCTTCGTCTATTTTATCAAAATTGTCTAGAGAGGAGGTCCAATGTCAAATCAATATGGCTTTATAACATTTACTCTACTACTAAGAGAATTATAGCGGAATTAAATGTAAGACCAGGATCATAATTATGCACGACCAAGCTATTCCACTTCTGAGAGTGGTTGCTCAGGCTGCCGCGTATTCTAGGGCAAGCTGCACAACAAAACCAAGGCACAGAATAAATAATAGTACTACGTAGCCAAGGCGACACTTGCCACGCTATCCGTGAATTTCTGCAATATCAGGGGACTTCACTCTAACCTAAACGCCGTCCACTACCATCTTCAATTCACTAATCACTGCGTGTCAAAATTCCACTTCTGAACACAGGCCTTCCTATAGATTGCTTCAGTGCTGCCATAGTTGCCACGCTTGGCAAGTGAGTTGGCAACTACAGTTCTTTTTAGTTTATCAGGATGGTGCTGCCCATCACCTGTTTTAGTTTCCCTCCGTAGCTTTAAGAGATCCACGGGATGAAATGGGATAGTAGATATTCTTACGGCACCATTACATGATTATATTTACTTTTTTATTGTATTATTGAAATTTTAAATATACAAAATTATTGCCCTATAGCTTTAACTAGCAGTTAACCACTTTTCGATCGCGAAGAAGATTGGTAAGATTCGGATAAAATATAAAAAGTATAAAATATAAAAAGTAGTAGTTATAGAGAAAATTATCTAGTCCTATGCAATATATATATATATATATATATATATATATATATAAATTAAATGAAAATTTAGACAGACATGAAGAAGAAGATTAGACAAAGAAAATGGCAAAAATAAAACGGAACTTAATATTTTTGAAGGTGATGCAATTTACTTATTGATTGAACGGCAGATTAAATGCCATAATAAGAAGTGGTCTCATGAATAGGCCCCATATAAAAATTGGCTAAAAGAAATGAACTGCCTTTTAAAATCCATGAGTTAAGATACGAAAATTTCTATGATATAAAAAACTATTTTAAAGTTTAAGATGTGTGAACCTCGACGCGTCAAGTAAAGATTTTCCCAATTCAGTTTTTTGCAAAAAATCTTACAAAGGTCAAGAGTTCAAGAAAGTTGTTATCATCAAACTGAAGAATGTTATCATACGTGATTGATTCGTCATCAAATGGAGTAAGTATATAAAAAATACTGTTTTAAAGAATATCAATAGTTCGTTACTGACCTGTGTAAGGCTGTACATTTTGATTCGATTTTTTCTGAAATGTGGTCCTACTCGTAAATGGAGGAACCTTTCGACGACTCAGCTTTAGTGCTGTTGCATCGAAAGGTTCCTTTATGTAAATATTTGCAATAGTTATTACGTTACCATTACTGTGTAATTACAATTAGTAATTAATTATATTATATATTATTATATAATTACGACAGAAATAAAATTAAAGGTCCTAAAAATCTGTTTTATTTCATTATATTATTGAATCGATTTTTTCTGAAATGTGGAACTAAATATAAATCATATGTTATTCGTTTTTTTTTCTGTAAGAACAAGATATAATGGAAAGATGACTGTAACTGAGCAAATGACACAAGTGATAAACAAATAACTTTTTATTTACCCTGTCAAAACAGTACATTTAAAACACAAATTTATTATTTGGTTTTAAAGTTCATTAATCAATACGACTTATGTAATAAAGTTCATAAATTGATACTATTTTATTTTTAAAATACATGAAGTTCAAAGTTTAAAACTGCTCTCCTGTAAAATGTTCAGACACAAAATTGATATTGTTCCTGACTTCCTTCAAACTTTAATACGTCTCGGAATCTATGTACAATCTACCTGGGTCTCTGAATCAATCTGTTTATTAAAATGGATTAAAATTAATATAGAAAGAGAAAAATGCAATTGCTAAGGTCATTTGAAGGAAAAATACTGTAGATTAAATAAATGTTTACTAAGACTTCACTGCGTTGTAAAAAGGAATATAAGGCGCTTTTTACTGCGCTTTTTCTAAATTAAGATAAAGCGAACTTTCGAAGTAGAAAAAATGATTAGAGGTGGCATTACAAAATATAGAAATAAAATATCAAAAGTTTTAGTAAAAATATAAAAACGTTTGAACTATTTAATTACACATAAAGATGAAATAGTATAATTTGTAACTAAGTTATATAAAAAAAACAGACTTAAATTTAACAAATAATCAATACGAAATTGAGTAATGAAATTATATAAAAGTGAAATAGTAAAATCTAAAATTAAATGATAGTAAAATTTGTGTTTTTGTAAAAAAAGTATTTGTGTTAATACAAACATTTTGAAAACTAACATTGAATAAAAATTAGATAAAAAGTGTGAATCTTGTGTACAGTTCTATAAGGTTTATAATTAGTACAATTTGGTAAAGATTCTGGAGAGTTATCTTCTTCAGATGTGTCAATTGAATTTATGTATCGATGACTTTTTATTATTTATTACAGTGATTAAATATTTGTATACAATGTTCACTATTATTGTGACGATTTCTGAAATATTTAAATAATTTACAGGCTAAGTATAAAAATAGTAATACAATTAAAACATAAGTAAATATTGTGAGCTATATTTAATAAAACGTGATTTTTTTTGAAGATGATTTAATTTAAATTCTAAATTATTCAGCTGAGGATTTGCATATTTAACGGATCTATATAAGTTAACTATGCTTAAAGGGATTGGCGTTTAATGTGGTAAACTTTTATTAAATATGGCAATTTTGTAACAATCATCCTTTGTTATATCTATGTATACATATTATGTTTTGTTATGCGCTATGGAAAGGTTTAGGTTCGGGGTTTTTCCGCTTGATGAACTTAGGAATGAGGATATCCACAGTAAAAGCAGAGTGACTGACATCGCCCACCGGATTAGTAGGCTGAAGTGGCAATGGGCCGGCCATGTAGCTCGAAAAATCGATAACCAATGGAGATGAAAGGTGCACGAGTGGCAGCCCCGTACCGGCAGGCGAAGTGTAGGACATCCCCCCACTATATGGAATGACAACCTGGTAAGACATGCGGGAAGCTGATGGATGCTGGTGGCCTATGTTCAGCAATGGACTTGTGAAGGGCTTTAATGATGATGAATGATGATGGCATTTTATTAAAATATTACATTTATACATAAATAGAATGCATGTTACGGGTAGAGGCCTACCCGTAAAGTCCATTCTATTCGTTTAGGTATAAGTAGGGTATAGAATCTTTATCAATATATTTTGTCACACTGTCTTATCTTTATTATTAGTTCTGTGGACGTTCACTTCTGTTGTCAGCGTCAAAATGGCGCAAATCAAATCGCCTCATTATGTCACGGTGTATAGCTAGTCCATATAATAGAGGTCAGCGGTAACAATAACTCGGTGACACGTTAAAATCGTTGCGGCTGGCAGACATAATCGCTGACACGATGACTCTGTTATAGGAAATAGCAGGAATGGAAATTTCTTTAAATATATTTTTTGTTGGTGAGTTAGATCCAGCTGGTGCGGACTCCTGGTGGAGGCTGATCCACGGCCAGGCGAATAATTTCAGGACCAGTTATGAGTGGAGCCGGCTCGTGCTTTAAAGCGGATCAGCATCCGCTGCGTTATTCAAAACTGTGGTAGGCGCAGGCTTAGGCACGGCTAAGGCTTAATGTCGACCTTGGTGATTTCGGGGATCTCGGATTCGGGTGCCAATATCTTTTATGACCTTCTGTTTGGTATACCACTTCTGACAACAAATTTGGTAGGAGGTCGATCTTGTTTGACTTTTAAAAAAATTCGAAACCCTAAAGGTTTATTAGGAAAAAATTCACGCACAAAATTTATATTGTTTCCATTTCGAACTTTAATACGTCTCGGAATATATGTCCGATCTATCCGGGGCTCTGAATCTAACAGATTATTATAATGGATTAAAATTAATGGATATATAGAATAAGAACAATGCAATTGCTGACTAAGTTTAGGTGAAGAAATAATACTGTATATTAAATAAATGCTTACTAAGATTTTACTGTGTTGTAAAAAGGGATACAACGGTACGAAGATTTCATTGAGGAGCTTAGAATCCCCACCAGCACCAACAAAAATGTATTTTTACGTGGTGGAGCCACGCTGCAGCTATGTTATGGTTGTAGCACGAATAGGTCGGCTCGACCGGGGAAGGACCACGCTCTCACAGAGAACCAGCGTAAAATAGCAGCTTTATGCTGCTGTGTTTTGTATGGTGAGTGTAGAGAGCCGGAAACTCGTTTTACTGGGATCGAGGCATTCCATCTTATCATCGTCCTCAGGGGTGACAACGCATCTGCATTTTGATTCTTAATCGAATGTAGATGTCTATGGGCCACAGCATCCACTTACCATCAGGTGGACTGTGTGCTCGTTTGTCACCCTTACCCTATAAAAAAAAACTTAAGTTTTATTCACGTGGGGAAGGAAAACATCGTGAGGAAACCTGCATGTCTCATAAATTAAATATTTGAAGGACATTGGAAGTCTGCTGCCGGAGAAATAATATAAAATAAAAGTACTGGAACACAAATTGAGGCAGTGATACGAACTGACTGCTCCATAAACCTATCAGAAATGAGAGGAAGGCAAGCTCAGCAGTGGTACATATAGTTTACTACATATACATCAATGCTTTACTGTGCAGCGGAATCTCCCTAATAACAACGAAAATGGATTTTTAATAAGCTATTATGATGATGATGATGATGTGAACTATTTACATTCTATACATATATCACCACCACCCTAAAAGTAAAGTAAAAGCTTTTTTCCTTCAAGGCGATCTTCCTTAAACGTTACGATATCTTCTTCTGAAAATTCTCGATGGTAAGCAGCGTCACCTATGAAGCAGCTTAACATCGCCCGCCATATTTTACGCCAGGCGTATTATTGTAATAAAGACATGGTTAAACCGCTATATATTTGAAACTCTAAGATTTTTCGAAGTATGTTCAGTTAAGTATGTCCATAATGACTTAAAGCATAATACAATTTGTTTAAAAATCATATATTAATTTAAAACATAATATACGTTTCTTTTCTCCTTTTTACAAGTACGTAATAGCTTTGAACATATTACATTTGTTAAAAAAAAGTTAGTTCCCTGTGTGGTAGTATTAAAGTAACCCTCGTGGTATCTCTTTGCAGTATCAGAGATAAAGACGACGAATAATATCCATATCCGAAAACAAATAAATTGTGGTTCTATATCAATGCTGTCCAGAACCCGCGACATACTAACCAATACTTTATCCCGTGGATAACGCTATTCCGGTTTAAAATGGTAAATCGTGTCGTAATCCAGTCAGTCAGGATGACGTGAACAGAATTTATATTGTTGCGCGCCTAAGTTGATGGCTAATACATGACACTAGCGCCATCTATTATAGAATAGAAGAACTAAGCTAGGGCCGCGACCGGGGCAGTATTGAATTGGCTATACAAGTGAAGACGTAGGAGCGAAAAAAAGTTAAAATTATTAGTGTGTATTAGTTTTAATTGGTGTTGGGTAATTAAAGGTCAATTTTGGTAATACAATCGGCAGTTTTTATTGTCACGAACCCTAAGCTCGTAACAATATATTCATTTACACTATATTTAAAGTAAACAACATTCACGCATAACTTAGCTCATCACCGAGCTTCCCACACCATATAGTTTTGGATTGAACAAGTTAAAACGTTCCCTTATTGTTTACATTATGACATTGGTGACATCTTTGTTCATTTTAAATTACAAATAACTCCTACACAAGCCTTAAAATTTAGGTTAAAGGTCTCCTGTAAGAAAATTAATGAAATTTATCGAGGAAGAAAATCAAACTGATATTTTTACCTTATCATTTCTTTTATTTTAATTTTAAAATCATAATTGTTCCGTGCGGGATTCGAATCCGCGACCATTAGCAACTCAACTCAATGCTAAACCACTGCACCACGGAACCGTCAATAGTTTACCTATACCGTATAATTTACCCACATAAACAAAATAAAGAACAAAAAACAATTTACAAAAAGTAGATACAATTAAAAAAACTAACGAATTTTAGTGCTGAGTTAAAGACAAATTTGGCAGTAGTTCAGAGTAAGTAGCTCACGCTCGACCGCTAAGTGCAGCGTGGGCGTCTGCCAGCGGTTGTCGACGCACGTCTGAATACATCCAGATCACACCGCACTTACTCAATGTTTGTAGATAACATTTAAAGCTGGGGTATTCATCTGCCAAGACTGTCTTCCTATTGAAAGACTGAGTATACAATTCAAAATGTATTTTATTACTTATATACTCACATATACAATATGTAACGTAATTAACGCACACCCTCAGACACCCCAATTGGTATATTATGTTATAATCATAATACATACACTGAATGTTTAGTTAAACATTTTAATGCACTGATTATTTATCAAATTAGTTATACTAATTCCGGAAGAATGTTGTGGTCACAGTTTAAATCCACGAACGCAAAGACTTTAATGTGCTTGAAATAAAGTGCATTTTTCTTTATTTTTATTAAATGACAAAATTAGTAATAATACAAATAAAACTGCACTCTTAAAGGTCTTATTGCTTTAAGTTACGGTCCATTTCAGTTTGTTTTGACTGTACAGTTTTAGTGTGACTGTAATTTACGTAGTTTATATATTTTTGGGATAGAAATACCTATATTAAAAATGATAGGAATCGATTTAGTAAATGATTCTGAACAAACTACTTTCTCAAAGTGCGTTAATTATGTTACGTGTTGTATATACATATACTCACATAAATATACATGTCATATCAGAGCGAGTCAGACTGCTGTAGTCATTTACCATAAGGTGGACTGTAATGCCTAGGCCACATACATCGCGAGAATTATCGCGGTAAAACTTCGCCTTCGGCCTACGAAGAAGGTGCCTAGCCACACTACGCGTTGTAAAGTTTATAGCCATAAACACACGCTAAACACAAAAGGATCCCGCGGTCGCTCTACTCTATAATATATGGCAGCGCATAAATATTGTACTTCTTTAGGCGCTTGCATTATTTATTCAAAAGTACCTGGTTGACCGAGCTTTGCTCGGTATTTATCGCTCGGTTTTTTTTTTAATTCGTGTGTTTTGGAAATTATATTTATATACAAATTACATACTGATGAAATACGAATAATATTTTTTGATCTTAGCGACATAATAGAAAAAACTGAACTGGTTATTTGAATAAATAATCGTGAGTGCAATTAGTTTAATTTAAATTTTCGTGTTTTTAAAAAATACTAAAAAAAAGGCTCGAAAAAATAGATTATCTCAAAAAGAAAGGAACTTGAAAAAAAAATTAAAAAAAGTCGGTCGGTCTGCGCTCGAACCATGGTATTACGATTTTGATACCGCCCAATATACCAATTAAGCTATTTGTAATCATTAATAAACTGTCAAACTTTACCTTCTTATTCTAACGATATTGTAGCAGTTTTTCATTGCCTAAAACCATGGACAAAAAGACATTTTCGAAAAAAAAATCCTAGCTAATCGATTTATTGCCCCCGAAACTCCCTGCACACAAAATTTTATGAAAATCGTTGGAGCCGTTTTCGTTTATATATATATATATATATATATATATATATATATATATATATATATATATATATATATATATATATATATATATATAAAAATATAAAAAGTTATCATTTTTAATATAGGTATTTCTATCCCAAAAATATATAAACTACGTAAATTACAGTCACACTAAAACTGTACAGTCAAAACAAACTGAAATGGACCGTAACTTAAGGCAATAAGACTTTTAAGAGTGCAGTTTTATTTGTATTATTACTAATTTTGTCATTTAATAAAAATAAAGAAAAATGCACTTTATTTCAAGCACATTAAAGTCTTTGCGTTCGTGGATTTAAACTGTGACCACAACATTCTTCCGGAATTAGTATAACTAATTTGATAAATAATCAGTGCATTAAAATGTTTAACTAAACATTCAGTGTATGTATTATGATTATAACATAATATACCAATTGGGGTGTCTGAGGGTGTGCGTTAATTACGTTACATATTGTATATGTGAGTATATAAGTAATAAAATACATTTTGAATTGTATACTCAGTCTTTCAATAGGAAGACAGTCTTGGCAGATGAATACCCCAGCTTTAAATGTTATCTACAAACATTGAGTAAGTGCGGTGTGATCTGGATGTATTCAGACGTGCGTCGACAACCGCTGGCAGACGCCCACGCTGCACTTAGCGGTCGAGCGTGAGCTACTTACTCTGAACTACTGCCAAATTTGTCTTTAACTCAGCACTAAAATTCGTTAGTTTTTTTAATTGTATCTACTTTTTGTAAATTGTTTTTTGTTCTTTATTTTGTTTATGTGGGTAAATTATACGGTATAGGTAAACTATTGACGGTTCCGTGGTGCAGTGGTTTAGCATTGAGTTGAGTTGCTAATGGTCGCGGATTCGAATCCCGCACGGAACAATTATGATTTTAAAATTAAAATAAAAGAAATGATAAGGTAAAAATATCAGTTTGATTTTCTTCCTCGATAAATTTCATTAATTTTCTTACAGGAGACCTTTAACCTAAATTTTAAGGCTTGTGTAGGAGTTATTTGTAATTTAAAATGAACAAAGATGTCACCAATGTCATAATGTAAACAATAAGGGAACGTTTTAACTTGTTCAATCCAAAACTATATGGTGTGGGAAGCTCGGTGATGAGCTAAGTTATGCGTGAATGTTGTTTACTTTAAATATAGTGTAAATGAATATATTGTTACGAGCTTAGGGTTCGTGACAATAAAAACTGCCGATTGTATTACCAAAATTGACCTTTAATTACCCAACACCAATTAAAACTAATACACACTAATAATTTTAACTTTTTTTCGCTCCTACGTCTTCACTTGTATAGCCAATTCAATACTGCCCCGGTCGCGGCCCTAGCTTAGTTCTTCTATTCGATAATAGATGGCGCTAGTGTCATGTATTAGCCATCAACTTAGGCGCGCAACAATATAAATTCTGTTCACGTCATCCTGACTGACTGGATTACGACACGATTTACCATTTTAAACCGGAATAGCGTTATCCACGCGATAAAGTATTAGTTAGTATGTCGCGGGTTCTGGACAGCATTGATATAGAACCACAATTTATTTGTTTTCGGATATGGATATTATTCGTCGTCTTTATCTCTGACACTGCAAAGAGATACCACGAGGGTTACTTTAATACTACCGCACAGGGAACTAACTTTTTTTTAACAAATGTAATATGTTCAAAGCTATTACGTACTTGTAAAAAGGAGAAAAGAAACGTATATTATGTTTTAAATTAATATATGATTTTTAAACAAATTGTATTATGCTTTAAGTCATTATGGACATACTTAACTGAACATACTTCGAAAAATCTTAGAGTTTCAAATATATAGCGGTTTAACCATGTCTTTATTACAATAATACGCCTGGCGTAAAATATGGCGGGCGATGGTAAGCTGCTTCATAGGTGACGCTGCTTACCATCGAGAATTTTCAGAAGAAGATATCGTAACGTTTAAGGAAGATCGCCTTGAAGGAAAAAAGCTTTTACTTTACTTTTAGGGTGGTGGTGATATATGTATAGAATGTAAATAGTTCACATCATCATCATCATCATAATAGCTTATTAAAAATCCATTTTCGTTGTTATTAGGGAGATTCCGCTGCACAGTCAAGCATTGATGTATATGTAGTAAACTATATGTACCACTGCTGAGCTTGCCTTCCTCTCATTTCTGATAGGTTTATGGAGCAGTCAGTTTGTATCACTGCCTCAATCTGTGTTCCAGTACTTTTATTTTATATTATTTTTCCGGCAGCAGACTTCCAATGTCCTTCAAATATTTAATTTATGAGACATGCAGGTTTCCTCACGATGTTTTCTTTCACCACGTGAATAAAACTTAAGTTTTTTTTATAGGATAAGTGTGACAAACGAGCACACAGTCCACCTGATGGTAAGTGGATGCTGTGGCCTATAGACATCTACATTCGATTAAGAATCAAAATGCAGATGCGTTGTCACCTTGAGGACTAAGATGGAATGCCTCGATCGTTCGTCGAGTGTGGCTAGGCACCTTCTTCGTAGGCCGAAGGCGAAGTTTTACCGCGATAATTCTCGCGATGTATATGGCCTAGGCATTACAGTCCACCTTATGGTAAATGACTACAGCAGTCTGACTCCTGCATCTACCTGATAACAAAAAAGCCTAAAGTTGCGTTGACACCGCTGTGGACTAAGATTGGATGCCTTGACTGGTGGGGGCCTGTAATAGTAACACAGTACGGCTAATATGCTGTCTCTCTCTATACCCTTCGGGTTGGTACACAGCAGCGCAGGCACTATTACTTGATGACAGAAATACATATTTAAAATTTGTCGAATTTTTTGTGGGAACATGTGACATGTATATTTATGTGAGTATATGTATATACAACACGTAACATAATTAACGCACTTTGAGAAAGTAGTTTGTTCAGAATCATTTACTAAATCGATTCCTATCATTTTTAATATAGGTATTTCTATCCCAAAAATATATAAACTACGTAAATTACAGTCACACTAAAACTGTACAGTCAAAACAAACTGAAATGGACCGTAACTTAAGGCAATAAGACTTTTAAGAGTGCAGTTTTATTTGTATTATTACTAATTTTGTCATTTAATAAAAATAAAGAAAAATGCACTTTATTTCAAGCACATTAAAGTCTTTGCGTTCGTGGATTTAAACTGTGACCACAACATTCTTCCGGAATTAGTATAACTAATTTGATAAATAATCAGTGCATTAAAATGTTTAACTAAACATTCAGTGTATGTATTATGATTATAACATAATATACCAATTGGGGTGTCTGAGGGTGTGCGTTAATTACGTTACATATTGTATATGTGAGTATATAAGTAATAAAATATATATATATATATATATATATATATATATATATATATATATATATATATATATATATATACATAAACACTCACGCCTGTCACCCAGAGGGGTAGGCAGAGACTACGGACCTCCATTTGGCACGATCCTGACACACCTCTTTCGCCTCCTTCACATCCATATATCTACGCATACATGCTCGTCGGTTAAAGGTACTTCTAACGTGGCCCATTTTCAAAATATCGCCAATTTGGTCGATAAACTTTTTCCTAGGGCGTCCCTTCCCGACTCGGTCGTTCACATCTGCCATATAAATTTGCTTTGTCACTCTTTCCTCATTCATTCTTTCCACATGACCAAACCACCGAAGCATTCCTTTCTTAATCCTGGTCACAACATCATCTTGCATACCACATTTATCCCTTATCACGCAATTTCTCACCCTGTCATTCAGATTCAACCCTAGCATATTCCTTAAAGACCGCATTTCTACAGCATTTATTCTACTTTCGTGCTTCTTCTGCCACACCCAGCTTTCACTACCATACATTAAAGTAGGGACTAACACAGAATTATGAATCACCATACGTGCCTGTTTTGACACATTCTGGTTCTCCATAATAGAGTGTAGTGCCCCATTCACTCTATTCCCTGCATTTACTCGTCGTTCTATATCCCTATCATATCTACCATCCCTGCTAAATACACATCCCAAATACACAAACTCATCCACTTGCTCAATTAACTCTCCTTCTATTCTTATTTCACATACCGTTTTGCTTTCTTCTCTTTCAAAAACCATCACTTTCGTCTTACATGTGTTCACTTTCATACCCCTTTCTTTTAATTCCCAGTTCATTAATGTAACCATCATTTGCAATTCAGACGCCGATGACGCAAATATGACTTGATCATCGGCATACAAAAGGCATTTGACGGTTAACTCGCCCATTCTTAAACCACATTCTTCATCTTTCAAAGTTTGCAAACACCGGTCCATAAATAGGTTGAACAGCCAAGGGGAAGCCACACAGCCCTGTCTGACACCTTTTTGGATGCCAAACCAGTCCGAGTAGACCCCATTGATCCTGACACAAGCACTAGAGTCCCTATAAAGAGACCTTAATGCCTGTATCAAACCAGCGCTCAACCCATATGAGTTCAGTGTTTGCCATAACACATTCCTGTCCACTCTGTCATAAGCCTTTTCCAAGTCCATGAATGCACAAAAAACTTTCTGGTTTTTGGCCAAAAACTTCTCCGCAATCATGCGCATGGAAAACACCTGATCTGTACACCTCATTCCCTTTCTAAAACCCGCTTGCACATCCCAAATTTTTCCATCAGTTTCTTTCATAACTCTTTCAATTAACACCTTAGCATACAGTTTACCCACAATACTAAGCAAGCTGATACCGCGGTAGTTTTTGCAGTCCCGCTGTGACCCTTTTCCTTTATATATTGGTACTATTACTGCTTTGCACCAGTCATCCGGTACCCGTTTTAATTCCCAACATAAATTAAACAAGGTGTACAGCAGGCCTGCCACCACTCCCTCTCCAGCCCTTAGCATCTCGAGTGATACTCTATCATATCCAGCTGCCTTACCTGCTTTCATGCTTTTCATTGCTTTCATTATTTCATCTACACTTATCTCCATACCCCTTTCCACTTCTTTCGGAATTTCTAGTTCATTTAAATCAGACGACTCTTCACACATAAATACGCCTTCAAAGTATTCCTTCCATCTGTTTAAATTCGAAACTTCATCATTCAGAATACATCCATTCTCGTCTCTTATAGCATTTATTATAGGCTGTTTTGTATTTCTCCTGGCAGTTCTTACGAGTTTCCAGAACATTTTTATGTTAGCCTGGAAATTATCAGATATCCTTCTATCATTCTTATCCGTTCTTTCTTTCTTTTTCCTTTCAACAACTTCTTTTACTCTCTTATTTAGGCGTCTAAATTCTGCCTTTTTTCTTTCAATCTCATCATTCATACCAGAAGAATTACCAGCTTTGGTTGCTAGTAAATCTAACCATGCTTTCTTCTTTGATTCAACTTCCACCCGTACCTCATCATCCCACCATAACGTATTACTTTTCCTTTCATTTGTTCTCTTACTTACACCACATAATTCGGTGGCGGTATCCACCAAACCTTTCTTTATATTATCCCACACAGTATTCAAGTCTAAATCATTCATACACAACTCATTCAAACATCTAATATTTTCTCTCAGTCTACATTTATACTTCTCTTTCACATCTTCATCTTGTAACTTCTCTATTCTTATACGCTGTAACGCAGTGGTAGACACAGATGCCCGATGCCGCCAACGCTTGAAAAGACCATTAATTCGACATAAGACCAGGTAATGATCTGTCCCTACGTTGGACCCCCGGTAAACCCATGTATCTACGACTGCGCTCCTCATTCTTTCATCCACAATTACGAAATCTATCATGCTTCTATCATCACCTCTTTCCCATGTATACATGTGAATCTTCTTATGACGAAAAAAAGTATTCGTCACAAAAAGATTCTTTTCCGCACATACGGTGAGGAGGTCTTCACCATTCTCATTTATACTTTCATCACCAAACGTTCCCAATATCCTTTCATAACCAGACCTCTTCACCCCAACCCTTCCATTAAAGTCTCCTAACATAATAATATTTTCATTTTCCTTACATTTTGTCAACACCATCCTTACCATGTCCCAAAACTGCTCTCGGATGTAAGTGGGCTTAGACATGTCTGGGGCGTACACCCCTAGCAGGAACAGCTTCTTTAAGCCCACTTTCATTCGTATCCATAGCAGTCTCGGGCTTACACATTCATACTCTTTCACACATTTACCCATTCTTTCTGAAAAGATGAAACCGACTCCCTGGCATGCCCGTTCGGTCTCGCCTACACCAGACCAATACGCGGTATACGAGCCATGTGCAGTGGCATCCTTTCCCTTTCGTTTCGTCTCATTCACACATAACACATCTATTCCTCTGTCATTCATCATTTCGCATACTTCATCCATCTTATCGTTCATTCCTCCACATACATTCAGCGTAGCCAGACGGGTTTCCGCAATCCACTTTTCGCCCCTTCGGGAGACATAACGTGACGGGTGGCGAACCTCGTCGCCGGTTTTTCTCCCGGAGATTCTTCGCACCCCTGCCCCATTTAAGGGGCGCCGGGAACTCGGGGCCATTCCTTTTATTACCTGAGTCATGGTGCGAACAAGGGGTGGTGGTAGATTTTACGCCGCTACCATACGGCGAGGAGCCGAGTCTATTTTTTTTTTTTTTCGGCTTTGTCGCTCGTTTAGCACCACCCGGGGGACACGTGTAGGGTGGGCCTAAGGTTAGGTGGTCGAAGCCTACGGACGCGAGCGACTCATCCCCCATCCCATATATATATATATATATATATATATATATATATATATATATATATATATATATATATATATATAGTACCCGGTTGACCGAGCTTTGCTCGGTATTTTTCGCTCGATTTTTTTAATTCGTGTGTTTTGGAAATTATATTTAGATACAAATTACATACTGATGAATTATAAATAATATTTTTTGATCTTAGCGACATAACAGAAAAAACTGAACTGGTTATTTGAATAAAAAATCATGAGTGCAATTATTTTTATTTAAATTTTCGTGTTTTTAAAAAATACTAAAAAAAGGGCTCGAAAAAAATATATTTTCTCAAAAAAGAAAGAAACTTGAAAAAAAAAACAAAAAAGTCGGTCGGTCGGTCTGGGCTCGAACCGGGGTTTTACGATTTTGTGACCGCCCATTATACCAATAAGCTATTTATAATCATTATCAAACTGTCAAAATTTACCTTCTTATTCTAACTATATTGTAGCAGTTTTTAATTGCCTAAAAACACGGACAAAAAGACATTTTCTAAAAATAAATCTTAGCTAGATCGATTTATTATCCCCGAAACTCCCTGGACACTAAATTTTATGAAAATCGTTGGAGCCGTTTCCGAGATCCCGATTATATATATATATACATATATACAAGAATTGCTCGTTTAATAGTATAGGATATACAAGAATCGCTCGTTTAAAATTTATCATTGTCAAAAATACGTCGCAAACCCCAATTTGCTGAGTAGACTGGAGCTGGAGCTGAAGCGTTTTGATGTGCGAGAATTCACTGACAGCGAAGCGATGTGCTTGCCTTCGCACGAAGTGACGAAGTATTCACGAATATGTGGCTACACATCGCACATCGCGATAACGCGAAAATTCACAGTATCGCGATGTGCGATGTGATTTGTCAATCAATTTCATTAATAAATGTAATATTAAATAAAGATTGAAGTTAATATTGTGTTGTACACCAAACTTTCGATCTCATACTAGATAGATACTGATCACAGGTGTCTCCCGTAGATTGCCCTATAGAGGAAATATTTGCCATAGTTGCCACATTTGGCAAGCGGGTTGGCACTGCAGTTTGCTATTTTTAATCAGCTGTTATCAGGAAGATGCTGCTGCCCATCTCCTCTTTTAATTTCACTCTGTAGCTTCTACCCCCGGCAGATATGGGTTAATGTATATTCTCACTAGTCACCATACGGTTAACATTCGACAAATAATATAGTTAATTAAAGTATTACAAGTATAATAATATACCCACTTATTTATTATAACTTTTTCGCAAAGCGTTAAAGTACATAAAATAAAGTACAAAAAAGGGCTCTGCAACGGTCATTAAAGGCAACCGATCGGCTAAAATTAGCTGGCAGTATCGCTGGTGAATAATTCACTGCAGCGAATCGACCGCGGGTCGCCAAGTACTCCAAACAGCTATACAACACACATGCCACCGCTCAAAGCTATCGATTCTTACATTATACTCCCATAGATTATGAATACATTTTATTGTAAAACATCTAAGTTAGTTTTTTTATAGGATAGGGTGACAAACGAGCACACAGTTCACCTGATGTGGTCTATATATCTAATCTCTATCCTCAATTATGAATTAAAATGCCTTGTCACCCGTGAGGACTAAAATGTAATGTCTCGTTTCCAGTAAAAAGGGTCTCCGATTCTCTATACCATTAAGCTACTATTTCACGCTGGTATTCTGCGAGAGCGTGGTCCCTCCCCGGTCGAGCCGACCCATTCGTGCTACAACTATACTACTAATATTAAAATAATAAATAATTTTTGTTAGATATCATATCAAATTTCATATGAATTTCGGATCGAATGATGAATCAGAATGTCCGCAATTTGTTTTTGGATCTATAAAGTGGCACGCCCGTAATCCCCGAGGGTGATAGGCAGAGCTCAAAGGATGGCAAGTTGCTCGAACAATGTTTAGCGAGAAATATGGGGTTAGATGGGACATTTTATAATACTGTCATAAACCCAACAACACAAGACACTTAGCACATTGTTATTTATATTTAACTTTCAGTCTCACAAAAAATGGGATCTGTGAGTCCTTTTTTTACATGGGGAAATGGCTACGCATACCCGGCTGACGGAAAAAAGGACGGGCTATGTTGGACTCACAACGACTAAAACCCTATGGTGTTCCACCTTCGCAGCATATTGGCCCCTGCCAGTGTGGCTAGGCATTGGCCATTGAAGTTAAAGGCTGCGTGAAACCTTACCTGAGAAGGAAAAGGGGGAAGACAATTCCTCCCTCGAGGAGGGGCTCGCATGGAGTGGCCGTGGGGGGAGTGGAAGGGTGGCAGATGTGTGCGAAAGCGTTCCTGTGACCCTTCACAAGCCCCTCCTCGAGGGAGGAATTGTCTTCCCCCTTTTCCTTCTCAGGTAAGGTTTCACGCAGCCTTTAACTTCAATGGACCCCAGCCCGATACGCGGAGAAAAAACGAGAACTCGAGCTCGAAGCACCAGCTTTCCTACGGTGGATCCGGCCTGTAGCTAAACGCGAATCAAATCCCTGTGATTCCTACACCGACCTTCTTTCGAGTCTCGTGAAGATATTTTCGAACTTACGTATATAACATATATGACTGCCTCGTTGGTCTAGTGGCTGTAGTAGTGTGAGTACTGATCATGAGGTCCTGGGTTCGAATCCCGGGTCGGGCCAAAAAATAAATTATTGAGTTTTTCTGTCAAGAAATTCTCAGTAGCTGCCCGGAGTCAGGAAGTTGGCGGTGTCTCACCCCCGTGCCTCGGAAAGCACGTAAAGCCGTTGGTCCTGCGCTTGATCTCTCTCCGGTCGTGTCGGTTTACCGTCCCATCGGGTTATGAGAGTGAGGGAAGAGTGCACTTGAGCTTGCGCATACGCTTGGGCACTATAATCCTGTCCTGCGCTGAGGGCTAGCCTCCGTTGAGGCAGGCCGCCGTGGACGAAATTCGGTATGGAGGACATTATCATTATTATTATATTAACGTATACGCATCAACGACGCGTAGGTTGGCACTGTAGTGTGATTCTGCGCAATTGACAACTTCCTATTTCTATATTATTGTCCTTATGACTAAAGACTACGTAAATAACCATGATTATAAAATGTTACTTAAGGTATTATAGTGGAGACGTTTTACATAAAAAAAAATTGCACAAACGACAAACACTGAACAATTATCGCCGGATTCGGAATAATAACTTGTCATTTGATAACTTAACAAGAACGGATTAAGAACCCGTGGCCGAGAGCAGCCAAGCTTTTACAAACTGTGCTATCGAGTCGTCTTTCATCATTGTCATCGTTATCATTATAATCATCATCATATGATATAATTATTATGCCTTCTTGTATTTGTTCGCTAACGAGCCGCATTTTGTAAACGCGGCGAAATTTTAAATGATTTACTTTTCTAAAATTAGTGCGAACTTAACTCTCCAGGTAATTGGTCGTTATCATTTTATTTATCATTTATTATCAGTACCTTCTAAAATTATCATTTTACATACTAAAAGTGTAGGCAACTCCTACAATGTTCTCAGCTCAATAAAAGGCAGTTATTTCGATATTAGAGGCAGACATTAAAATTTTATTTATATATATTGTTGCGCACCTAAGTTGACGTCTGGCACTAGCGCCATCTAGTGTCGGGTAACAGAGCGAGGAGAGCTTTCCAGAAAATGACATGACTAATCTTTCAACCAACAGCGCCATCTAGTATCGAATTGAAGAACTAAGCTTTCTAGAAGCCTCACACTCGAACTTTCTGCGTCTGGTCGGTCAGCGCCCGTATTTACTAGAATATTCTGAATGTTTCGTTGGAAAATGTCTATTTAAAGCCGCTGCAACCCGCTATCGGGGCAGTACTGAATTTGGCGAGACAAGCGAAGCTTCGGAGCGAAATACAGTGAATCAGGGTGATTAATTATCAGTGTTTTAAGTTTTAATTGGCGTAAAAAAAATTAAAGTGTAAATTTTGGTAATTCAATCGGCAGTTTTGTTGTCACGAACCTCAAGCTCGTAACAATGGTGTCAGAAGTGGGATTAGTTACGTCGGTGCCAATATCTATCGAGTGGGACCCCCAGCAAGGATTTAGAAACGAGAGTCACCACACTTTTGGAAGACTGTCGCAGCGTTCTCTCCCCGAACGAATTGGTCAAGGCGAAGAAGTTGTTACTCAAGTACGCCGATGTATTCTCATCAAACGAGCTGACATAGGAAAGACTGGCTTAGTTCAACACAAAATAAACACAGGAGAAGAATTGCCTATCCGTCAGCGGCCAAGAAGATCGCCTATAGCACGTGAAAATGAAGTGGAAACCATGATTGAGGGAATGGTGAAGGATGGTGTTATTGAACCTTCATCTAGTCCATAGTGTTCACCCGTGGTGCTGGTAAAGAAGAAGGACGGCAGCATGTGGTTCTGTGTTGATTACCGCCATCTGAACGACGTTACAAAGAAGGACAGCTATCCCTTGCCAAGAATTGATGACACGCTGGATATGCTTACAGGAGTAAAGTGGTTTAGCACGCTGGATCTAAAAAGTGGCTACTGGCAAGTTGAAATTGACCCTAAGGACAAGGAGAAAACTGCCTTCTTGACGGGAAAGGGTCTGTGGCAATTTAAAGTAATGCCGTTTGGATTGTGCAAAGCTCCAGCAACGTTTGAAAGGCTGATGGAGCTTGTACTTACCGGGCTGATTGGCGATGCCTGTCTGGTCTACTTGGATGACATCATCATCGTGGACCGTACGTTTGAGGAACATCTTCAAAACCTGGAACGCGTGCTCACAAAGATTCAGAGTGCCAACCTCAAGTTGAGTCCGAAGAAATGTTCACTATTCAAACGGCAAGTCAACTTTTTGGGGTATGTAGTGTCGGAAGAAGGTATCCGCACGGATCCGGAGAAAATCGCCGCTGTCAAGGATTGGCCGGTTCCAAAAGACAAGACGCAGGTGAGAGCATTTTTGGGTTTGTGCTCCTATTATCGGTGATTTGTGAAGAACTTTGCAGATACAGACAAACCTCTGCACAAGCTAACCGAGGAGAAGCGATATTTCTGCGGGGTTGAAAGTTGCAATATCGCATTTCAGGAGCTCAAGGACCGTCTGTGCAAAACACCCATTTTGGGATACCCTGATGCAAGCAAAGATTTTATAGCTGATACAGACGCAAGTGATATAGGACTTGGTGGTGTGTTGTCTCAACGGAATGGTGACCAAGAGGTCGTGATAGCGTACTTCAGCAAGTCGTTGTCAAAACCGAAAAGGAACTATTGTGTGACAAGACGCGAATAGCTAGCTGTGGTAAAGTCGTTGCAGCATTTTAGCAAATATCTTCTGGGGCGGAAATTTCAATTACGAAGTGACCATGTTGCACTAAAATGGCTATTGCAGTTTAAAAATCCAGAAGGACACGTTGCGAGGTGGATTGAACCACTGCAGGAATACGACTTTGAGATCGAACATCGTAGCGGGAAATCTCGTGGCAACGCAGATGCATTGTCAAGAAGACCTTTTCCTGAAGATTGCAAACATTGTACTAGGCAAGAGAGTAAGGAAGTGATCCGTGAGGATGTTCAGGACAGACCACCTCAGCAACGAGTGGAAGGACAGCTTACAACATACACAGCGGGAAGATCCGGAAAACATGCCGATTCTGCAATGGATGAAGGCCAGTGCTCCCAATCCCAAGTGGAGCGACGTCTCAGTGATGAGTTCGACCACTAAAAGCTATTGGGCCCAGTGGGACAGCTTGCTGCTTCAGGATGGAGTTCTGTGCCGTAAATGGGAAAATGTTCGGGGAGACAGCTGTCATTTGCAAATGGTTGTCCCTAAAGCTAAAGTACCGGATGTTCCACAGCTGTACCATCATGATTGTTCAGGAGGCCATCTGGGAGTTAAATGAACTCTACTGAAGATCCGAGAACGGTTTTACTGGGTCCACTGTCGAAACGATGTCGAGGACTGGTGTCGCAAATGTACACGTTGTGCGGCTGTAAAGGGACCTCAGACTCGTAATAGAGGTGCATTGAAGTTGTACAATATTGGTGCACCATGGGAGAGAATAGCCATTGACGTGGCGGGGCCGTTTCCGGAGAGTGGAAGCGGTAACAAGTATTTCATGGTTGTGATGGATTACTTCACTAAGTGGCCAGAAGTCTTCGCCATTCCAAATCAAGAAGCTTCAACAGTTGCAGATAAACTAGTTCATGAAATCTTCTGTCGTTATGGAGTACCTTTAGAGATTCACAGCGATCAAGGAAGGAATTTTGAGTCTCAAATATTCCAGGAAACTTGCCGGGTTATGGGTACTCATAAAACAAGAACGACAATAACATACAGCCAAATGCACAATTAATTAAGGTAAACACCACATGCACAAAATACTAAGGGTAGTAACATCCAATATTTATAAGTGACTTAATGTGTTCACAATAAATGAGAAAAAGAAAGAGAAAAAAGGAAACAATAACAGCACAGTATATGTACGACTATGGTTTTTCGCAAGTGTTTGCGAAACGTATTCAGATGTGTAGCATGGATATCTATGTTTTTACCATAATAGTTTAGAAGTCTGCTTGCTCTAGGGACAAATGAACATTGAAAAGACATTGGAAAGGTACCTAGTAAAAGTTGTAGACAATTGGCAACGAGATTGGGAAAATTGGCACATACTCGTACAACCGTTTTTGTTGTCATATCGAAGCGCTGTTCACGAAAGTACAGCAGTGACACCAGCTTTCGCAAACTTTGGAAGAGAATTACGGCTGCCTGCAGACTTGATCACCGGGTACCACCTGATGCCCCACGCAGTATAACCGATTATGCAAATGACTTGCGCAACAAAATGAATGACATTTATGAGCACGTCAGACAATCGGGCCAGCAAATGTCGAAAAGATGAAAACCCGGTATGACCGCAAAATGAACAACAAAGGGTTCGACGAAGGTTCACTAGTGTGTTTGCACAATCCAGTCCGTAGCAAAGGGGAATGTCCTAAGCTTCAAGCTAAATGGGCGGCCCGTACCGGATTGTGACCAGGATGACGATGTAATCTACCGGATACAGAAAAGCGCAAGAGGGACTCCTAAGATCGTCCATGTGGATCGCCTGGCGCGTTATTATGGGGCCGATAATACTCGGGACGAGCATGTCTTAGAGGGGCAGTGTTGCGCGCCTAAATTGACGTCTGGCACTAGCGCCACCTAGTATCGGGTAACAGAGCGAGGAGACCTTTCCAGAAAATGACATGACTAATCTATCAATCAACAGCGCCATCTAGTATCGAACTGAAGAACTAAGCTTTCTAGAAGCCTCACACTCGAACTTTCTGCGCCAGGTCGGTCAGCGCCCGTATTTACTGGAGTATTCTGGATGTTTCGGTGGAAAATCTAAAGCCGCTGCAACCCGCTATCAGGGCAGTATTGAATTTAGCGAGAAAAGCGAAGCTTCAGAGCGAAATAAAGTGAATCAGTGTGATTAATTATTAGTGTTTTAAGTTTTAATTGGTGTAAAGAATATCAAAAGTGTAGATTTTGGTAATTCAATCGGCAGTTTTTATTGTCACGAACCTCAACCGAAGTTCATAACAATACATATATTCACATTCTGGAATTGAGGTTATACGTCAATTATTATTTTCCCCGTCGCCTTGTTCATAAACTCAAGATCGTAAAACATTTGACTACGTCTGTAACGTCGCAGCAAATCTATGGACACAGCGTAGGTGTCGATTCAATCAGAAAAGTAATGTTAATTTATTGATTACACATCTTAACATTTTGATATATTAATTTTTTAATAAAAATCGTGGCAGACAAACTTACAGTCTACCTAATGGTAAGCTGCTGCAGTCCATGGACACCTGCAGCCTATACTGCAGCTAAAGTTCAAACAAGGAGGTTTCAGATGTGTTGTCACATCTGCGGACTAAGATGAAATTTGTCACAACCTCCAATTTCACTGGTTATCTTTGCCCTTAAGACCGGAGCACAGTAGTTCTATTTCGCTACAGAAATAGGTAAAAATGTGGTATCTAGTCAGACGGATACCTATGTAGGAGTCCCATGTCCACCATTAGGACGTAGTACTCCTTTTTTACATTTATTAAAATGAGTTTCTTAGTTATACTATTCATAAAGAACAAGTTTTATAAAATATATTTTTATAGATTGATTTCCCCCTTTTTAACATAAGCACTTATCAATCCATTGCTGTACTTGTACATGGGCTGACAATAATGTGTTTTTTCACTATATTTTTCTTCACCATCAAGCACTAGTAAATTAGGATTTTGCTAAGGTTCTCCGGGGTCCTCTCCGACTGGCTGACTTTTGTGGGACTGTTTGGTAGCCTAGTGGACGCCCGGAGGGACTTGACACCAAGCCAGAAGATGGCTTACCTCCTGGCCTCACTGAAGGGGGAGGCCCTGGGCGTCGTCGGCCATCTGAAATTGTCGGACGACGCCTATCAGACCGCTCGGGACCTCCTCGCTGGAAGGTACGGCGAATTGCGGACGAATACGTCAAGCAGCTGTTACACCTCCCGCTGCTTAAGGACCAGGCCAGACTACGTCTGGACATCGTAAATCCAGTCTTGGTGGCCTGTAACTCTTTGACGATTGTTGATTGTTGTTGATTGAGTCTTTGAGATTGATTTCTGGATTTACCGGTGGACGAATGGT
The DNA here is from genome assembly GCA_036936625.1 of Parnassius smintheus behrii. NCBI lineage: Eukaryota > Metazoa > Arthropoda > Insecta > Lepidoptera > Papilionidae > Parnassius > Parnassius smintheus. The sequence goes on along the minus strand of JAUPFT010000019.1, from coordinate 37,865,127 downwards.
CCTTTTTGTTGCTCCACATTGTGCTGTCCCGCCTGCCTCTCGACCTTCGGCTCCATTTTGAGGAGAGGTACGGCGGGGACGGCGCCTCCTATATTCCGCCCTTCAGGGATCTGCTGCGGCGGCTGGAGGAGCAGTGCAGGCAGATTGAAAACGCAGCGGGCACCGTCGACGACCTACAGACTGCCAACCGAGCCGTGCCCAGGGAGAGGCGGAATCCCTCGGGCAAGTCGTCGTCAACCCCCCTCAGACCGAGCAGAGCTCCCGCGGGAGGGCGCCGCCCCCTACCTTCTTATAGTGGCCTAGTGGCCAGGGAGGTGCCCCTCTGCTCCTGCTCCTTTTGTTGAGCATCCGATCACCGGGTGACGATGTGCCCGAAATTGTTGAGTAAGCCGGTCCCAGCGAGACAAACCACCGCCAAGGAGCGCCGCTTGTGCTATTCGTGTTTGGAAAGGCACCTCCAACGAGACTGCCCGCACCAGCGGCCCTGTCCGCACTGCCAAGGCAATCACCATGCCGTTTTGTGCCTCGGTGCGAACTGCGCTTCCTCTCGGGGCTCTGCCGGGCCCTCAAACCCCACGGGCGGGGGCGCTCAGCCACGACCTCTGTCAGGCGACGCTCGCCGCTCCCCTGCCAGCCACCGTGCCACTGGTTTTGAAGTGTGTCCCTCCCCCGACCAGTCGAGGGGTCGTTCCCCCAGGGGCGGGGGGTTCGTCACCCCCCTCAACGTGTTGAGAGGAACTTTACGGCCACTCAGCGGCCAGCGAGACCCTTCTCACCCCCGTTGGTTGAGGGGCCTCGACTGGAATACCACCCTCCCCCTTTGGTCGGTACGGTGATTTCCACCCACGGGTCCGTGAGATGCCGCCGGAATGCCGCTTTCCGGACCCCCGGCTTGAGTGCCGGTCCGATGGAGGCAGCTCCAGCTAGGAAGCTGCCGCCCTAGCTCCCACCACGGCTTCCTTCACTGATCCTTTGAGCCGTCAACAGTCCACTTGTCAAACTGTTCTATTGCCGACGGTCTCAGTGAAGGTGTACAACCCGAGTGGCGACTGTTTCACAACGCTGATTGGCCTCCACTTGGTTGGTGGGAAGACTATGGCTCCCCTGGAGCTCTGAATCACGTCCAATGGTAGGTATCGGAGGTGTCGAGCCTCCTGCTCCTAGGGGACAAGCGAAGTTGGTGTTTGGTCCTGCCAGCGAACACCTTCATATTTTAGTTAAAGTAAATGTCCTCGATGACATTGTAGGTTTTCTCCCTAACGTCCGTATAAATGACAGCGCGGTTCGTTGTGCGTCGCGCTTGAGACCGGTAGACCCTCAATGGTCCCAACCTGGGCCTATAGACTTGTTCTGAGGGTTCTGATCTGGGGGCCGACGTGCTGGGGTTCATCCTGTTAGGAGAGATACGAGCTCTACAGCCCGATGGCTTGTCAGCCATGTCCACTGTATTTGGGCACAGTTTCTCTCCACCTCCTCAGATGGCCGACCCGCTCTTTGTGGTGAGCGTGTCCCTTTCGGACGTCGTCCAGCGGTTCTGGGAAATTGAGGGGCCACCACACGCGCCTCGAGTCGACACTCTGGGCCGTGAGTGCGAGTTGTTCTACCAGAAAAATACCGGCCGCCGTGTCGACGGTCGTTTTGTTACTCGCTTACCCTTTCTTGACTCACGGCCCCCTTTGGGCCAATCTCGTACTCTGGCCGAAAAGAGGTTGCTTTCCATGGAGCGCCGTATGTGGCGCGACCCAGCCTTTCACGACAAATATGTCGAGTTCATGCGCGAGTATCAAGAGCTGGGTCACATGTCACCGTCCCACTTCGACTGGCGGTCATAGAAGCACTACTTCCTCCCCCACCATGCGGTCTTGAGGACCCCTGGGATTAAGATTCGGGTAGTTTTTGACGGCTCCGCCCCCTCCTCAAATGGTGTGTCCCTGAACCAGTGTCTCCACTCTGGTCCTAAATTAATCAAGGACATATCCGACATTTTGACCCAATAACAGAGGTGTTCGACGCCCCAATGTCATTGTTAACCACGGCTACCTCCAAATTAAAATTATTAATTTTTGTTTCGATTTACGTGGTATGAACTTATAGTATCTTGAAGTCTTGCAGTTGTTTGCTTGGATTGGGATTTAATTTTAGTAATTATAGGATCCCAAGCAGAACCCTCGTGCTCTCTGAAACAAAGATTTACCCAAAAGCTACCTGTTAAGGATGGTGGTGAGAATCATCGTTTATATATCTATCTGTAAGGGTCTTTTTTCTATTCACAGTGTGGCTCAAGGTGTCATAAGGAATCCGAATTACTAACACATCTAGAAAAGCTAAAGAATTGTTTGCCTCTAACTCCATTGTGAACTGAATTTTAGAATTTATGAAGTTAAGATGGTCTTAAATGCAATTACTTTATCTAAAGGTAGAATTTTGAAAGGGTCGTCTAAGTACCGCATGTATAATTTTGAATTTACGAGAAAAGTAAGCAGGGCTTTCACCTCAAAGTCCTCCACAAATATGTCGGCGATAGTGGAAGATACAGGCGAGCCAATCACCACATCATCTACTGGCTCGTAGAACTGTTTCTTCCACAATAGGTAACCACAATGTAAGGTAGTGTAATACTGCATATTCTACGGGCATGTCGTTTCCTTCTAAACTTCTAATTACAATTGAGATGCATTCTTCAACAGGTAAGCATATGAATAGTGACTGCACATCAAAACTGACCATAGTTTTATTGTCTGCCAGATGTAGGTATTTAATCTCGTTGACAAAACTGAAGGAATAGTCCGCGGTAAGAATATTTTTGCTAAGAGCCAATCTGTAAATTGGTTGATCGAATTCGTGAAATTGACTCAATATGGGACATAGTTAAGCATTGGGCTTATGTATTTTTAGTAACCCATATAACTTCTATATTTTGGCACACGTAGGTATTATCGATTTTACGTCCAGATTTAATTTTTCGGATTGTTTCTTTATGTGATCACTAGTTGTTTTAAGTGTGTGTTTTTGTTGGGTCGTTTTTAACCTTCTTATAAATGCTTACATCCGACAAATCCCCCTGTGAGGCAATCTATGATGGAGGCCTATGTTCAGCAGTGGACTTTTATAGGATGTGATGATGATGATGATGATGATATATCCATGACTACCACGGCATTTCCCTTATCTGCGCGGAGAATCGTGAGTTCTGGTTTATTGCATAGGTTAGTAGTAGCAAACACCTAGCCGCCGAGGCCCAACACGTCAAGCAAATTTTGCATGTCAACTAGCTTTGTGTCCTACGTCACAGTGCACGAGTGAAGCCGGCCACAGTCGAGCGTGTGCCTGCTGTACTGCTATATGTAATATAGCAGTACAGCAGGCACACGCTCGACACGCATACTTTAATTGTAACTTCACTTCCTCACTAGCCAATTAAATATAATATGTAGATTGCATTTAATTATTTAAATAATTTAATTTACATGTATTTTATTATTTGTATGTTTATAGCATATATGTACCAGGCGGTCCCATAATGAACTGGCCTGATATAGTTCAACGCGACATGTCGCTACATGTTGTGTTGCATTAAATAGTACGTTTATCGTGCACTTAATATAAGAAACATGCATCGACATGAAATGCTTTGTCTTAGTTTAACAGGCATTTGAATAACAAGAGTCGCGTATTCTTTCAAAATGTCGAAAACTGAGTATCGAAGTGTCATAAAGTTTCTGTTTAAAGAAGGTTTATCCCCTGCCCAAATAAAAGAACGATTGGATGGCGTGTATAAGGAGTCTGCCCCCTCCTATAGCACAGTGAAAAATTGGGTGAAAGAGTTTCGCCTCGGGAGAGAAACCGTCGAAGACTTTGGCCACGACGGTCGACCTGTGGAAGTGCTCACTCCCGAAACGATTGCTCTTATCGAAGAGGAGGTTCTGAGTGACCACCGTTTGAAGATTAGAGAAATTGCAGCAAGGCTTGGGCTCTCTAAGAGTACCGTTCATCGCGTGATCCATGAACATCTTCACATGAAAAAAGTGAGTGCAAGATGGGTACCGAAACTTCTTACAGCGGTACAGAGACAGGAAAGAGTACGCTGCGCTTCGGAGTTTTTGGATCTTTGTGGTGAAAATCCAAAGACTGTGATCGAGCGGCTAGTGACTGGTGATGAAACTATGATCTTGTATTATAATCCACAAAGCAAGCGCAAGTCAATGGAATGGCGTTATAAGGGTGAAAAGCCCCCTAGAAAGGCAAAGGTGCAACAATCGACTAAAAAACTGATGTGCACAATATTTTGGGATTTTCAAGGCATTTTGATGGCGGATTTTAAAGAACGTAATACAGTCGTGAACGGAGAATATTATGCTTCTTTAATATATAAATTACGAGACAAGATAAAGGAAAAACGAAGAGGCAAGCTGTCTAAAGGTGTCCTGTTGCTCCATGACAACGCCCCTGTTCATACCGCTGGTGTTTCGAAGGATGCAGTTTGTCAATGCGGGTTCACAGAAGTTCAACATCCACCTTACAGTCCAGACATGGCCCCGTCCGACTATTATTTATTTCCAAATTTAAAGCGGGACTTAAGAGGAAGAAAATTTTCAAGCGATGAAGAGTTGCAGGCGGCCGTCTTCAGTCATTTTGAGGATAAAAAATGTGATTATTTTTATAAAGGTTTAGAGATGTTGATTCACAGATGTCAGAAGTGTGTTAGTATTTAATATGGTGATTATATTGAAAAATAAAATTGGTTTCGTTTCATTTCCTTCATTGGTTCATAGTTAGGCCAATTCATTATGGGACCGCCTACGTATGTATATTATATACATAAATATGTGTATTCTTTTTTACCTTTTTTTCTATTACACCAATTTGCCCTATCTCTGTCATCTTATTGCAATCCTGTCCATTCATTGGTTGTCTGGAAGAAATTGCTGTCAGTAATAAGACCGGTCATTGCATAATTATTTTGTATATATAATCTGTTAAAAATTTTACTATGGTATGTAATAAAGAATTTTAAATAAATAAAAATCCAGCTTAATAAAATCATATTAGCCAACATACAAAACAACTAATTAAGACACGCACAGAATTAATAAACACAAAGAATAAAAACATAGAAAAGAAGAATGAACTCATCAAACTCTTTAAATCGCCAATAAATCAATAAAATTTTATGCTTACTTTAGGCTTTAGGCTACTTTAAACATAGAGAACAGATAATATTTAAAAAAAATAATAGCTTTAGAAGCACTAAGAGAGAATTCAATGAACTAACTCTTCTCTTCTTAAGAAGAAATTGATATTAAATCTGGAGTAAATACAGTTAAACCAATAGAAGTAGAAGAAATATTCTCACATATAAAAATACTAAAAAATGAAAAATGTCCAAGGACCGATGGGTTAATAAACGAAGCCTTTAAAGAAATTAGGTTCTCTTATCTTACTTAGACACATAACACGCCTCTTTAATATGATATTAAACATAGAAATGGTACCAAAACATTGATGTACGTCTGAGGTTATATTAATTTATAAAAAAAGAAGCTCATTGGATATCGAAAAATACAGATCCATCAATCTAATTTAAATTAGAGATAGTTATATCCATTAGAAATGACATCACATTAACACATTAACACACATCGCAACATCGCATTTCAATGTCTATGATGTCAATGGGTCACAGCAAGTAGACCGTGTGCTCGTTTCTCACTTTTATTCTATATAAAAAAAGAGATGGCATCTTCCGTCTCCATCACACATTGTCACTTAGGATTAAGAAAATAAAATATCCTATAATAATTATGAAAAAGTTGATTTATTATAATTATAATTATAATAATTATTATAATACAGTTTACAATAATTACAAGCGATCACCAAACGGGGTGAAACAAAACGGCGAATTAAATTATGGGGCGGCTGCGCGCGGTCTACCGCGGCCGGCGCGCGCCCCGCGCAGCCGCCCGCGCGAGTTAGGTTATAGTCTTTCGAACGCGAGGAACAAAATGTTACACAAGTCGAGAATATTATTTATAATCGATAAACGATTCGGAGTAAATCGGATTCGAGAGCGGCGGAAGCGAGCCGCGGCGTCAGCGGCGGGGAGCGGGGCGGGGCAGGCGGTCTGTACACTGCCGCTACGGGCAATCGCACTCCTCGACCACCATCTCGGGCAAGTCGCGCTTGATGATGTTCGAGTCAGCGCCAAAGTAGATGAGCGATAGCGCGGAGAAGCGCACGGGAGCGCAGCACGCGGCGCGCTCCAATTTCGCCGCTTCCACAACCTGCGCGTGGTAGTTAAGGAAAGGCGCGCAGGCACCGCGGCAGTAGTTCGCGTAGTAGCCCTCCGGCGCTACGATCCAGTCGTCCCAGCCGAGCGCGCGGAAGCTCACGTAGTAGGTCTGGCGGCAGCAGCGGCCGCGTGCGGCAGCGTCGCAGTCGAGCGCGCGGCGGCGGCGCGTAGCATGTTGCCGTAGCGTGAGTCGTAGCAATGGGCGGGCGGCCGCCGCGCCGCCCAGCCGTAGCCGCACGCGACCCGCGCAACCGCTACAATCCAGCAACAGCCGTAGAGGGGCGCGCGCGCCAGCCGCCGCCCAGCGGCGCGCCGCGCCCGTCACGTCCAGTCGCTGCCATGCGCGTGCGGCGCCACGCGTAGCACCAGCTAGGGCCCCTACGCGCGTCGCGCTACCATTGCCTGCTACGGTAAACGCCCACAGCGTGTAGCGCGGTCGCCGCGCACGCGGTGCTTCCGCGCGCACGAGTAACTCGGCGCGCGCCACCGATAGACCCTGTTCGGTCTCGGCTTCATGACCCAGTCGGAATTCGATCAAACGCTGTCCGTTCAGGGTCTCACCTGTAAAACGACACCTAATTACTAAATGACACCCAACTGTACACAATCCTACGATCCCTACCTACGGCGAAATGACTCATTGGCGCAAGTGATCGGCGATCGCGACATACAGGAAGGGAAGAGGATAAATTAGGCAGAGTGCACACGGTGGTCGCCCATGGCTGTGGACTGCGCGTGCGTGGTCGCCGTGAGTGCTCGGCTTTGTGGCGGAGCCGCTCGAACACGCACGACGGGACACGGTTTGCGGTAGCCGCGCGAACGCCTGCTTTGGTATATCCCCATTGGGACCTATTGAACTGTGGGAGTATTGATAGTTTTCAATAGGATATTTCACCGCCGCGATCACCGATGCTTTGATATTGATGAAGGTAATAGTTTTGGGTAGAACTTTGACATCTCCAACGATGAACTCCAAGGAAGGCGTCGCTTGTCACGTGTCTTGTCGCGTTGCATATTCGCTCGAAGATCGGTGATCTGGAAAAGAATTATCAGTTGAATGTCAAAGTAATAATCTTAGTAACATCTTAAATCTAACGGACGATAACATGATCCTGGCCTATTTCTACGGCTCATAGACATCTACATTTAAACTCGATTAAGAATCAAAATGCAGATGCGTTGTCACCCTTGAGGACTAAGGATGGAATGCCTCAATTTCAATAAAACGGGTCTCCGGTTCTCTACACTCACCATACGAAACACAGCAGCATTAAGCTGCCATTTTACACTGGTATTCTGTGAGAGCGTGGTCCTTCCTCGGTCAAGCCGACCTATTCATGGCACAATCATAATATAGCTGCAGCGTGGCTCTACCACGTATAAAATTGATGGAATTCACATATCCATTTTATTAACCAGATGGTTCTGTTTGAATAGAATGGTGATGTTTCCTTTGTTATGATGTGGTATGCACAGCATGTGGTATGCTCTGCGCTGAACGAAGTGTGCAATTACCAATTTCATGCGCTGGGGGGATTGAACCCAGCTTGCTACATTTCCTTTTAAAATTGAAATTAGATTATTTTATACGTGGTAGAGCCATGCAGTAGCTTTATAATGATTGTAGCACGAATAGTCCGTCCGGACCAGGGAAGTACTACGCTCTCACAGACTACCAGCGTGAAACAGCGGTTTTATTCTGCTGTATTAGTGTGCTTCGTATGGTGAGCGTAGAGAACCGGACACCCTTTTTATTGGAAACGGCGCATTCCCTCTTAGTCCATGAGGATGACGACGCATGACCACGAAGATGACCACGAAAATGCAGATTTTCTAATCTTTTTTTATTTTTTTTGTCTTAAATAAATGTTACTATCACACTAGGATTTTCTTCTGTATCGTGGAGGTAAAATAAAAACATAAATAGCACAAGAACGAACATCCAGAACCCGAACAATTATTTAGAACCGCAACGCCGCCGCAACTCAATGTAAGGACACTGCGCCATGGAGCCGTCAACGTGGATATATACATACATATATATATATATATATATATATATATATATATATATATATATATATATATATATATATATATATATACAGTAGAATCCCGATTATCCGAACATCGATTATCCGAACATTCGATTATCCGGACTCATTCGTCTCGGCTCTAATTATTAATTTAAAAATGTTTTGACGGCGCAACGAGACATGTTACGACAAGTTTATTCCCGTCTCCGACGGTGTACTCCCGCTCTCATTTGTTTGCGGGATAGTGTTTGTTATTGTTTCACTTTCTTTGATAGCGTTCAACCGAAAGGTTGTCTTTTATTTTGTTAACGTTTTGTGTTGGAAATTTAAAATGTTCAAGCGAAAAAGAGTAGTGTTGTCTCTTAACGACAAAATGAAGTTAATTGAGAGTAAAAAAATGGTGAATCTGGCAGTAAGTTGGCACAAATATATGGTGTCGTAACTTCTACGATATCAGACATTAAAAAAAATTCTGATTCCATAATGAAATTCACCTGCGCGCTTGAGCAAGAAGATGGAAGCTCGCAACGTAAAGTCATGAAAAAATCTCAAAATAAAATTCTGGAGAATGCAGTTTTACTTGATTCTTACAAAAGACAGCATGCGATCAGCCCATATCTGGAGCTCTGTTATGTGAAAAATCATTGGATTTTAATCAAAAACTTGGTGGTGATACTTCTTTCAAGGCGAGCTGTGGATGGTTAGCAATTTTTTTTTCTTTTTAAACATGGAATTCGAGAACTGGAGATTCAAGGAGAAAAACTGTCTGCTAACGTTGCATCAGCCGACTCTTTTGTAGACGAGTTAAAAGAATTTCTAGATGAAAAAATACGATTTAGATTTTGTATACAATGCGGACGAAACAGGTCTTAATTGGAAAGCTCTACCAAGCAGATCATTAGCATCGCGACGTGAAAATGCAGCACCGGTGCATAAAATGTGTAAGGGCAGAGTTACAATTATGGTTTGCGCAAACGCTAAAGGAACACATCGATTGCCACTGCTACTTATTGGTAAATCTAAAAATCCGCGCTTTTTCAAAAATGTTAAAATACCCTTAACTTACGCTAACCAACAAAAAGCGTGGATGAACACAGATATTTTTCTTATTTGGTATGAAAATACGTTTATTCCTAAGGTGAAGAAATTTCAAAAGGACGTGGGTAAAGAAGGCGATGTATTGTTGTTATTAGATAATGCGCCAACGCACCCTTCCGCTGAAACACTAAATCGAGAAAATGGGAAGTTCACGGTTAAGTTTTTGCCCCCTAACATAAAATCGAATAAATTATTAAAATCAACTCTATCTGATTCTTCAATTAAACCGCACAACGATTTTAAAGAAATAACCGAAGCAATGAAAATTCTTAACATTGGTGAAGGGTGCGACGAAGAGAATATTATGGAGTGGCTAAACTGCGATAGTGAAGACCCTGGATTCCAAATATTAACTGATGAAGAAATCATTGAGGATTTAAACAGTAACGAGAGAGAAGATGAAGAAGGGACTGAAACTGGTGATGTATATCAAGTACCGTGTCACGCAGAAGCTTTTGAAGCTCTAGATGTTGCTTTTAAGTGGTTTGAAAGACAGGACGAATCGGATCCCATACAGTTATTACAACTGAAGCGCATCAGGGACTTGGCTGCAAGAAAAAGATGTGATTCATTACGTCAAAAACCTATAACAAGTTATTTCCAACCAAAATTTTAAATTATATAGGTATTATGTAATTCATTATCTATCGTTATAGCTCGTTTTTTGTATATCGTATTATCTAAGTAAAACCTATTACATAATAAAAAATTATTAAAACTTAAATATTATTTGATTTGCTTTGAAATTGGTTATCCGGATTTTCGATTATACGGAATACCCCTGGTTTTAATTGATCCGGATAATCGGGATTCTACTGTATATGTGCCACAAATCACCATAAGGTGGATTATATACTAAGTTGTCACCCGTATTCTAAAAAACAATTCTACAAAAGAGCTTAGCAATTTGAAGTTAAAAACCACGACATTTTCAAGGCATAAATTAGTGTGAACTAGTCTTTATAACAAAACCTGACGGCCGATAACGCCGCCGACACTTAATGGAGTTAAGCATGATCATTCTGGATAGCTTAGCACGCGATGGCTGTCACCAGCGAGGCGATATAGCGAATGGGCCATAGGTTTACGCCCTGCGGAATGTGTGTCGCAAAAACCGCAAAATAAATGCATCTAGGTCATGTCGTGTGCTTTTATAGACCTAATCAACCACACATAATTTACAGTCATTGCATTTACATGACCGAATTGATTTTGAAGGTTAAATTACTTTTCTTGCCTTGACATTTTTTGTTATGTAGCAAACTGTCAAATAAATTATTTTCATAATGATTTCTTATATTTACGCGAACACTACACATTGATGAAAACTACTTTTACGGATTTTATCGCGTTTAATTTTAATTATTTTTATTTATTTTTATTCCCGACGTTTCGGGTGCTTTCCAGCACCCATGGTCACGGGAGACTGAGGTGACAGACGTCCCGATGTCATTGTTAAACCCGGAGTAGCTTCGGCTTTTTAATTATTGTTTATGGTCCCGATCTATGCAATATGAACTGACTATGTCTTGAGGTCTTGCAGGGGTACGCTTGGGTTTAGTTTTAATTTTATTGATTATAGGGTCCCAAGCTGGTAGTAGTACCCAGCCTACTTCTCAATTAGAATTAGGATTCTTTTTTAATTTCAATAGCCTCACGTATCATCCTTGGTAGGAATCGGTGTTCTTTCGCGAGGATTTGTGGTCTATCAAATCTGATGTAATGGTTGGGGCCATCTAGGATATGATCATCAACTAAATATAATATCCTATATTCAATAAAATTAAAACTGAACCCAAGCATACCACTGCAAGACCTCAAGACATAGTCAGTTCATTTTGCATAGATCGGACCATAAACAATAAATAAAAAAGCTGAAGGTAATCCGGGTTAAACAATGACATCGGGACGTCAGTCACCACAGACTCCGTGACCATGGGTGCTGGAAAGCACCCGAAACGTCGGGAATCAAAAATAAAAATAATTAAAATTAAACGCGATAAAATCCGTAAAAGTATTTTTAATCAAATTATTTTCATTTTCATTTTTTTTTTATTTTCAAAACACGCGGACACAATTTTTGAAGATTCGATTTAAAGCGTTTGGTGGTGGGGTTAGAGAGTTAATCACTTAATTTTTCCCCGTGGTTGTTATGTAAAGCGAAAATTGGAAATTCCAGAAAGGATTTATGACTTCTGATAGATAGGGGTATGAATTGTAATCATCACTTTATAGCAGACATGGAATACTAGACTGGCGATATGGATCATCATCAAAGATGCGAGACGTCTGGTACTGTGACCGTCTATCTGACAAGCTTGATAATTAGGGCAAATCCTGCCAACATGAAGAGACGCTCAAATCCAGAAGTGAAATTTCAGGGACTGATGAAATAGAAGTTTACGAACAATCATTCGTAGGCCATACAAATGCTTGTTCCGTGCGAAATTCGAACCCACGGCTCTTAGCGCTGCAACTTATTGAAAACTACGCTACGGAGCCATCAACGTCAACGTGTTTTAATCAATACTGCTTAGAGTTGTACGACTGTAGTCGAATGGCAGTTTCGACAACTACTCCACAACTCCATATCTAAATTCCAGGCACGACTACAGTCCTAACGGCGCCACAATTTGAAGGTGGGTTTGCATAGATCTCGACGATTTACGCCGAAAAGTAAGAATAAATATTTCGATATCTCGCTTAGATTCTGAGATATCGATACTCAAAAATTACTTTTTTTTACACAGGAATATTGACCCAAAGTTACTTTTACAACGGCTTCGCCGCTGCGGAAAGTTCCCCTTCGCCCTTGCCCTTGTGTAGCAAATCGCAGGCACCCTTGCTCACCTTCGCAGCTTTGACTTACAGCCTCAGCCGCTACGGCTTGCACGGGTGTCTGCAATTTACTACGGCGGGCGGGGGCTGCTCTCCCCTCCGCGCCTACGGCTTTAAAAACACTCTAAGGTAGGCAGACAAGACTACGTGGAATCGGGGTGTAGTGATTTGGTTTTATTATTCGATTTTTGAGTATCGATATCTCGGAAACTAAGCGAGATATTGCAAAACGTTATTCTTACTTTTCGGCGTATCTCGTCGAAATCTATGCGAATGTTTCAAATCGTGGCACCGTATGCACCGTTGAAACCCGAATTTCCACAACAATATTTTAATTAAACATCAATTTTGTATCCTTGATTATTAGACTACTTACGTTATCTCTTGATATAATTTTATACCTAATCAACAAGACGCATTCTTCTGTTTTTTTTTGTAACCTGATTATGAGTCTTTTCTATTGATAACGATTAACTATCACGCCTTCTTTAAGGAAAATAAAGAAACAGGCTTACTTCATTAATTTATAATTAACTATTATACGTATTGAGTTATGGTGCTGAAGGCCGTGGGTTCGAATCCGGCATTGAACAAGCATTTGTATGGCCTACAAATAATTGTTCCGGGTCTCCTCTTCCCTCCACGATACAGGAGAAAATTCTAGCGTGGGGGGGGGCAACGTTACTGTTAGAAAATTACAGCCTAATCATAGGAAGATATCATATTAATCTGCAGGTTTATTAAAATTATGGACGCAGGACAATGGGTGTGCTTGAACAGAATATCAGGGTGAATTATGCGGAATGCGGTCTTGGTCCGTATGTTAAGCGTAGAGATTCAGCTACTTATTTATTTAGTGGCAAATACGCATTTTATGCTAATCGTGAGAAGTAATTACACGTCTGCATTTTGATTTTACATCGATGATGGATGTTCAAAGCTAACAGTATCCACTTAGCAAAAATTCGACTTTGTGCTCATGCACCCTAACTTGTACAAAAATACGTCCTTCTGAATGCGCTTCAAGCAAGTTCCATATTGGTTTTTTTGTTAATATCATATTGGTCTCTGGAGATGGAAACTAATTATTATGAAAAATCCATTAAGCTGTTAATACAGCAAAGAAATAAACAAATATACATACGACCTGTAGCGTTCCTTGTTAGAGCCTAATAAAATTATTTTACTTTAATAAAAAATTTAGACCTATTATTTATTGGAAATTGTTATAAAAATTTAATAACCTACATATGATAATACATATAATAAATATTGCATTGTTTTCGTGTTTTGTATCGTTAATTACTTTTATTTTTGAAGACAAAATGTTAAGTTTCCTCTTCAAAAACAATAAGTGTCGATAATGTACCAAATTCTGGCAGATCTAGGTTTCGTATATGCCTAAACGAGGCCATGGTGACACGTCCGCTCGACGAAATAAATTGGAAACATTTATAAACATTCAGGCATATACCTAGTAGCAACATATTATTGCGAAACTAGCTTTAATCCGGGGCTCCGCTTGCGTAGAATAAACCCAAAAAAGGAAGGCAAGTAAAAAATGGAAGGTTTATTTGGACACATGTTTATCTTTATATATAATATTTCTGTCCGTATGTATTTTTATTTATTTATTTATTTAAAAACTTACACGTAACACCTTAAGCTAAAGGGGTACATAGTTCGGACTTAATGCCATGTGGCATTCTCTGCCAGTCAACCCTGGGTGCCAAGGACAATTGTTGGCAGTTGCGACCATTATAGGTAAATAATTACATTAAAATATATACATACATTAATATATATATATATATATATATATATATATATATATATATATATATATATATATATATGTATATATATATATATATATATATACATATATATGTATATATATACATTAAAATATACATATATGCAAAGTACATACATACATATATTTATAATATATATACATACTTATAAACTTCGTAAATAAATATCCAAATGAATGATATATATAATATGATGTTTGAATAATATATAATGAAATAAATATTTGAAGTAAAAAGGAAGATAAGAAAGACCAAAATTAAGGAAAATAATGTTAATTAGTAGTTTCCTTCAGTTAATGTTCTCGGAGAAGAACTTTGAAAACTTTTTTATTAGTGGCATTCTTAATATCGTTGGGGAGGGTGTTCCAAAGTTGTATAGCTTGTATCGTAAAAGACGACCTAAAAAAATTTGACTTATGCTGTGGAAACCTTAACCTCACACGATTTGGCTGTCGGGATGTTCGACCGTCGATCGGATGAAAAAAATGAAAATTATCCTTAAGATAAGAAGGCGACCTTGGATCGTTTAAAATTGAATAAAGTACAAGTAAAATTCTAGAGCATCGCGTTTGACGTATAGGTAGCCATTTAAGCTTTGAACGATAGGATGATATGTGGTCATACTTACGTAAACCAAAAATAAATCTTATGGAATTATTAAGAAGGCGCTCCAACTTGTTTAGAAGATTTTCTGATAGATCTGGGTAACATACATTGGCATAGTCGATAATGGGTAGAATAAGAGAATGAACCAGCGTAAGCTTGGTTTTGAAAAGTAGGAAATTTTTAAGACGATAAAGGGAACGCAAGGTAGCAACAACTTTACGACTAACTTCAGAGATCTGCAATTCTAGTTCATAGTTTTATCCATGTTTCTGTTTATCCAAGATTTTTTATGGAATCACAATATGGAATCAAACTTCCATTATAAATTACAGGAGAGAGATTTCCATAATCAACCTTAGCCAATAATTGCGAACTTCCGAATATTATAACTTTGCATTTGGCAGGATTAACAGAAACGCCATATTTACATGACCATTCTCTTATGGCTTCCAGGTTATCATTTAGTTTGTGTATTACAAAGTTAAGATTATTTAAGCTTGACTGTACATAGAGCTGAAGATCATCCGCATACAGATGGTACGAACAATCTAGAACTGAGGAGATAGAATTTATAAATAAGGAAAACATAACAGGAGAAAGTATTCCGCCTTGCGGCACACCAGATTCAATTTCAGCCCGTGCAGAAAACCGCTGACCTGAGCTAACCGATTGCTGGCGACCGCGAATATAAGAAGAAAACTATTCCAAGGCTGGGGATGAAAATTTAAGGTGTTTAAGGATGGATAGGGGGATACCATGATCCACTGTGTTGAATGCGTTTGAAAAGTCAATAAGCACCACCACTGTTAATTTTTGCTCATCTAAGCCCTTTCGTATATCGTCTGTGACTTTGATAAGCGAAGTGGTAGTACTGTGACTTGAGCGAAACCCCGATTGAAATTCATTCAGCAGGCTATGTTTTGCAGCGAATACAGATATTTGCTTAAAAACACAGGCTTCCAGAACTTTAGAGAGGTATGGGAGAATTGAAATAGGACGAAAATGGTTAGGGAAAACAGGATTAGGTATTTTAGGAAGAGGTCTTACAAAAGCCTTTTTCCATGCAGAAGGGTATTGACCTGAGTCCAGAGAATAATTTATAATGTGTGTTATAGCTGGAATAAGGTACTCAAGAATCATAGACACCATTTGCTTACTAATTTCATCAAAACCCACAGCCTTGGATTTAATGGCTAACAGAGCTTTTTTAATTTCATCCTGAGTAACAGGGTAGAAACAAAAGTCAGGGATCCGGAGAGGCTGCATTGATTCTATAGAAGCAATAGTTTGAGAACGGACTTGAGGGTCCAATGAAGTAATGGAAACAAAGTGACGATTAATGTCATCCAAATTGAGAGAGGCGCCATATTCCGGAGAATTAGATTTATTAATTCCGATAGGCTTCAGCAATTTCCACAAATCAGTGGACGAAGAATTAGTTATTTTGTCATGAACGTAGCGGCGTTTAGCATTTCGTACCACCTGATTGCATCTGTTTCTTAGCGTTTTAAAGTTAGACCAATTTTTTTCTGAGCGATTCTTTTTAAACTTCTGGAAAGCCCGATCTCGCCGCGCCATTGCCACTTGTACCCCTTTATTCATCCAGGGAGCAGGAGGACGCTTAACTTTTACATAATGTACCGGAGCATGAATATTATACAGATTCAGAATGCTATTATTTAGAAAGGATATTTTGTGTGTTTGTGTGTGTGTGTGAGTGTGTGTGTGTGTGTGTGTGTGTGTGTGTGTGCATGTGTGTACGATTAAGCTGATTCGAGAATGGTTTAGATTCACAATTGGACCCGGTTGGTGGCGTTGTTTTCGAGATCCAGAAAACACAGTATTCACTTACGATCAGACGGCGAGTGTGCTCATTAGTCGCCCATATTTTATAAAAAATAAACCGAACTTCGCGACCGAAGTGCACGAGAGTGTGCGCCGCCACAGGTGCACTTCCTATTCCCACGTTCTCATAGTCTGATTGCAATGCAATTCAACTCGGCCAGAGAGAGCACGACGGACTGAAAAGTCTACAAATTCCTGACTCCGGGCTGTTGACTGTAAACCTTGACAGAAATACACAAGATTTGGCCCGACCCCTTATTCGAACTCGGGACCGCAAATTTGTCAGTTGCACATTACGACCACTAAAGTAATGAGATAGACAATCACAGTCATCTATAAATACGTTTAGTTGTATCGTAGTTTATGTAGTTAAGTCGTAGTGTAGAGAGAGAAGCCACTACTGGCGGAAGTTGCCAACCAGCCTGTTAATCATGACAACTATGGCGGATTAGGCAATATATGAGAGAGCCCTATGTTCAGCTCTTATGAATGAATAGTTTTAAATATATGTTGGGTAAACAGCTATACAATAACAGACGTTTCATATGAATCAGTTCAGTTATTCTGTTTATACATATACTTAGGTATTCCCCAAAACAGTTATATTGTAGGAATTTTAGAAAAAATTCAGCATAATTCAGCAAATTAGTAAACCTTTTTTTGTTTTAAAAAGGGTGTTTGCGAAGCTGTTATACATAAATCATAAATCATAAATTTTTATTTGCAAGAATCACGGTATAAAAAGATCTTACAATTTGTCTAGTGCAATCGTGTTTCGCTAACAATGGTTAACAGCATGCAAATACAGAATCAACAATATTAATTAATTAAAGTCTAAAAAATCTTTTACGTCATAATAACATTCGGTTTTTAACCAATTAAATAAATGTTTCTTAAATAATACATAAAATAAGCATGGGCAAACACCCCAGGCCAGGAACAATTACTTAAAGAATTTACCAATATTATCACGTGTTTAAGCGTCGTCAAACTAACAATATCTAAAACAATATATAAAAAAGGTTTTACTTGGTGCCTACTTCAATTTTATAAAAGAAATAGACGCTATAGCAGAGAAAAACTTTATTAATAGTTAACGACCATCTTGCAATTGTTTTCTAGAATGTTCGTATAGCAATATTATACGTTACGGAATTAAAGATATTACTTAGGACAAGCAATATAGATGTAAAATGGATAGCAATGGGCCACTGTCGTGAATAACTTCATGTCACGCAAAAATATTAGCACAGTTAGCGTGTCGAGAACGTAATTATTCAGAATTCTTTTAGAGCTTATAGCTACACTTGCCTCACATTATCACTAAAACTGGTTTTTTCTCATTCCTTACAAACCATCTAAATTTCACTTATGAACGTAGGCCTCCCTTATAGTTTTCCGGAAGTTATATTTGCCATAGTTTTCACGCTTAACGTGCGGTTGGAAACGACAGTTTTCTTATAATTATCGATTTCTGTACGAATACATCGCCGCCCGTCTCCTGTTTCAGGTTTTATATGTCTTTTTAACATCCACGAGATGTTATAATGAATATTCTTCTTTATTATTATGATAGATTGATGACTCGGAAGAGAGTAAATAATATTTTTCTTTTACAAGTATGAATGAGTACCGCGCACACAGTTCTACTGATAGTAAGCGGATACCGTACACGTACACTTAACTACATTTAATCTCGATTAAGAATCACGTGCAGATGCTAGACTAGTATATACTATTCCTACTTTTTAGCCTATAACACTTCTTTTCCTTTTTTTATAGAAAAAGGGTGACAAACGAGCACACCTGATGGTAAGTGGATGCTGTCGTAAAAATTAAATATATTTTGTAAATATTTTGTGACCCTTGACATTATAAAATTTGTCCTGGGAAGAACCAGCAAAAAAGTCCCGCTGGGTTTCTTGCTGGTTCTTCCCAGGACAAAGGTTTTTTTTTCGAATTGGTGGTAACGTAAAATATTGACTTTCAATAAGAATTACTTGTAATCTATATTGAATAAAAAATTATTCTATTCTATAGTCCAAAGCCATCTACATTTTTCCTCAATTAATAATCAAAATCCAGATACGTTGTTATCACTGAGGACTGAGATGGAATACCTCATTTCTAGTAAAAAAGGATCTCCGGTTCTCTACACTCATTTTGTGTTCCTACTTCATAAGCCTTTAAAAGTCTGCTGGACATGAATCTCTCCCATTGGAACTTGATCGTCACTCTTGACTTAAGGACTGACGATTGCAGAACCAGACGCAACTCTGACACTGCTCCCTGTTGAAGATCTTAGTGTTTTACGTCTGACAATAAGTTTTTTCTGACATTGCCCACAGTCGACTCTTACTTCACCCACGGGATGAAATCGAGTGATGGATCATCTAACGGCGCCACCACCGACAACTAAGTCTAAAGTTACATTCGTCTATAATTACTAAACCAATTGATATTGCTATTGTTTTCATTTCTCAATCACGTTGATAAACCGAATGTTATCAAAAAAGAGAGTAGACGAAGCATATACGAAAACTTGAGGAGGTTTTATTTAAATTGTAAAACGTATTAGAATGTTTTTATCATTTATATCTTTTTTAAATTACCTTTTAGGTTATAATTTATTTGCTATTTTAAAAGACTACAATTTTATTTTTATTTACACACAATATTAAAGAACAACTAAAACTAAACATTTTAACTGTCATATATTCCTACTCCCCGTGGTATCGTGCCAAGAACGCTGGTTGCGTTTCCTCGCTGAATGGCTATACTAAGCCTTTGAGCAAGGAAAGAACCAGCCCTCTTATCACCAGCAACAATGACCAGTCGTGGATAGAGATCCTTTAGGAACTTCACTGCACGTGGACCCCACGGACCGATAGTCTCTACAGCAAATGGCACAAATATGTAGTCATTTCCGAAAGAGTCATATTTGCACCATTTACTTAATTCATTGCCCCTGATGCCGCCCCAGCTCTAAAAGAGGTACCCTTGAGATGAGAGGCCGCCAAAGTGTGAACGCAAGTAGCATCCTACACTAGGGCTTTACATCTCTACCAAGGGATCAGAGTCATACCGTCGGGTCTCTTGCCATCGTCTCTAAATATCCCGCAAGGCTCTAAAACCGAGGGGACATTTGTTTCCTATTCTAATAGCCTGCGTATATTATAAACATAATGCTCTTATGTTTCTTCTGTTTAGGTAAATAGTTTACCAACGAAAACAGCTTTTTACGCAGACTTTCTGATTAAATAAAAACGCGGCACAAAAAATAAAGATATTACTCATATGTGAGAATATTTGAAACTCAAAAAAGTTATAAATTACAAAATTTTTATAGAAGCATTCCATCGTAGTCCCCAGGAGTGACAACCAATCTACGTTTTGATACTTAATAGAGGATAAATGTAGATGTCTGTAGGCCATTGCATACACTTACCATCAGGTGGACTGTGTGCTCATTTGTAACCCTTATTCTAAAAATAAAATATTTGAAATCATTACAAATCATAGTGATGCGATTGGATTTTCTAGCATTTTCACTGCTTTTGCATTAGCCCGTAAAGAAATACTGCAGCGTCTATACCATAATGATATTTTAAATTTACGTGGATACTTTACATTCAAAAACTAATTTTACAGATTTTATCATGTTTAATTTTAACATTTTTAATTCCCGAAATGTCCCCCGCGACCCCAAAACGATTAATTTAAAAAGTTTAAATTAATCGCGATAAAATCCGCAAAATTGCCTATGACGGCGTACCCCGATGACAGTCTGGGTGCCCGGAGAAGAATGACTTATTCCAAAGAATCTATCACCCTTACACGCCTCCACATCAAAGCAAATTACTGGTCACATATAAAAAATGTAAAATGAACGCTTAAAATGCTTCCATTCCTGCTTGGCAAGGAGCAGGCTACGTAATAAAACTGTATCCTAACTCCTCAAAATTTATTTTACGATACATTATTTGAAAAAAAAACTATTTCATTCACCATAACCCATAATAAACACTCACGCCTGTCACCCAAAGGGGTAAGCAGAGACTGTGGACTTCCATTTGGCACGATCCTGACAAACCTCTCTCGCCTCCTTTACATTCATATATCTACGCATACACGCTCGTCGGTTAAGGGTACTCCTAATCTGGTCCATTTTCAATATATCGCCAATTTGGTCGATAAACCTTCGTCCCTTTCCAACTCTACAGTTCACTTCTGCAACTTTCCTAATTCATTATTTCTACATGACCGAACCACGAAAGCATTTTTTTTCTTAATCCTGGTCTTCTTGCAAACTACACTTTTCGCTTAACCCACAATTTCTCAACCTGTTATTCAGATTTAGACCTAGCATACTCCTTAATGACCGCATTTCTACAGCATTTATTCTACTCACGTGGTTTTTCTGCCACACCAAACTTTCACTACCGTACATTAAAGTAGGAACTAACACAGCATTATTAATTGCCATACGTGCCCTTTTTTAACACATTCTGACTTGCCATAATTGATTGTAGAGCTCCATTCACTCTATTTCTTGCATACTTCACGCACCCTGTAAATAAGCCCGAAATATTTGTAGAAACCGATTTTAGTTATTACACTTTATTAATAAAAAAAAATTAGAAGAAACAAGTAGACCGCAATAACACCGTTGTTGTTTGTTATCTAGTCTAAAAGGCGATGCTTTGATGGAAGTTAAAAGAAAGTGTATTTTTATTAATACACAAATCTATTGTACAAATCCGCTGAACAATCAAATAAGGGTCACGGATTTTATAACCATACTTTATATTGACAAATATGTCGAGAATAATGATTTTGATCCTCTGTAAGCCTGGATGAAAACATAAAATTAAATATAATATAATACTTATTTACTTAAAAGAATTAGTAATTTGATTAAGAAATTTTACTTATTTTACATTACACTAAAATACTTCAACGATCAATTCTACAATATAAAAGAATAATAACAAGGTTATCGCAATATAAATCAAATACTAATTTTTCTTACCTCGAACTCAAATCGGAAAATTCCCGTCAAGCTTTTCGCGTAAAAAGTTTCCCATAACCGGCGACGAACATCCCGCGCCCTTAGACCCGCGTTTCGCAACTAGTCCTTCACGGGAAACTCCATTCGTTTATATACTCGCGAGGGTAAGTTTTTCCACGGCCATGATTCAGAGTTTGGGAAAAACAGAGGGGGGTCGCCGGCAACGCTTAGTCTGGCATGCGTCATTTATGTTTTACTGTCCGTTTTCTGGCAATAGTACAACTCTATTGAGGTTTGCGTCAATTTCGGGATTTTTGATAATATTTTCTCAAATTTATTTACAACAAGTATGTTCGCATAATATGTTCATTATTCTTAAATACCTTGATGATGCCGTGAGGCGAAAACTTTTTATAATTAGTGATTTAATAATTATTATTTTTAATTCAAGCCGTGGTAGCTCATATGGTTAGTGCTCGCTGTAAATTTCACAGTACGGCAATTATGAAATTGTTAATTGCTATTTTAAGTGCTGATTTACCACGTGCTTGGCGGTAAAGGAAAACATCGTAAGGAAATCTGCATTTCTGAGAAATAAAAAAAATATTTCGAAGACATGTAAAGTTGCGTTGCCCCAACTCGCATTGGGGCCACTCGGCGGACAATTCCATGCCCTAAAACCCTCTCATACATGAACGGAGGCCTGTGCCCAGGAGTGGGACGTATTTAGGCTGTAACTTAACTTTAATAATTTATAATAAATATTGTGTAGTAAAGTACTTACGAGTATTTATCCAAATTACAAAAGTAACTTACAATTTTTTATTAATTAATTATTTTACTTAATTTTTTTAACTTTAAAATTTCTACTCAGCAATTGTGTTTTTGTAATTCGATTTATAGCTTTAAATGTTGAATAAGATGAACTTGTAATTATTATATTTTTTATAGAATAAGGGTGACAAACGAGCACACAGTCCACCTGATGGTAAGTGGTTGCTGTGGCCCATAGACATCTACATTTATCCTCGATTAAGAATCAAAACGCAGACGCGTTGTCACTCCTGAGTACTAAGGTATGGAATGTCTCGTTTCCAGTATAAAAGGATCTCCAAATCTCTACACTCACCATACGAAACACAGCAGTATTAATCTGCTATTTTACTCTGGTACTCTGTGAGAGCGTGGTCTTTCCCCGGATTTCGTTCCGTGCTATAACCATAATATAGCTGCAGCGTGACTCTACCACGTATAACCAATATATAAATAAAGCCTTTTTAAAGTTCTATATATTGCTTTCTAGGTGGTAGGACTACTTTCTGGACTAAGAGTCCGTCTGGGTAGATACCATCTTCTTACCTATTTCTGCCGCCAAGTAGTAGCCTTGCTTTGTTCTGTTCTGAAGGGCATAGGGAGCCAGAAGTTCGTGCAGATGTCCATGGACTACCCCTAGTGGCGTAGAGGGAGCAGTAGTTAGAAGCTACGGCTTAGTCACCCATAGTGAACTAAGAAACACCCACATAGGTGGCCCGAGGTGACCATTGCAAGAGGGCCTGGCGAGCCCTCTTCTGTTTTGTGTTTTTGGTATGCTGCGGCGGGAGGGGTGTCCCCCTAACGCTGCAACCGTGGAGTCGCGGGTGGAGAGGAGTGGTAACTAAAACCAAAACCAGGAACCAAAACTTGGTTAGCGGTTGCTTAGAGTTCTTGTTTTTTCCTGGCCCTATGACCTCCGCAACAACGAAGGCGCGCCTTACCTGCGAAGAAGAAGAGGTAGGACTTGTCCTCTCCTCAGAAGGGGATGTCATGGGTCGGCCAGTACTGGTAAGGTTGTGAATGTATGATGAATTTAATAATATAAAGGAGGAATCAGTTTAATACATTTGAATATTACCACCGCATTTTTAACGTGACAAAATCATGGGTTCGAATCTGTCA
Organism: Parnassius smintheus behrii; assembly: GCA_036936625.1. NCBI lineage: Eukaryota > Metazoa > Arthropoda > Insecta > Lepidoptera > Papilionidae > Parnassius > Parnassius smintheus. Next base: position 37,841,649 of record JAUPFT010000019.1, on the reverse strand, counting down.
TTTAACTACATTCCAGACAAAAGCATTTCACCCAGACCGGCAATGGGATCCGTGTCTAATATGACTACAATCGCCAGTCCATTTACCCAGTATTGCAATTATAACAAATCCTACTGTGGGAAAATCCAGGTCTAGTTAACGGCAGATTAAAAAAAACGCAGAAAAGTAGTAACTGATAATCTTCACCAAAATTAGGTACCGCAATACGTCAATATAGTTGCGAAAGTTGGACATGAATAGTGTTCAACAATCATAAGATGTTTGTATTTCAATGACAGTTTCTGTTTACTTTAGCGGACTGTTACTCTGATTAGGTTCTAAGCTTATGTTATTTATCAGAACCACTTATATCAGCTAATCCTATTGTTGAAAATAACTGATACTAGTGAAAATACAAATTAATTTTAATATTTCAGCTGATATAAATGACAATAGAAGCCGATTTCAATATGTCAATAGAAGGTTTTTTTTCGAAGCTCTATTTTCTGGTCAAGGACAAAGTGGTCTTAAAGCTTAATGGCGTTAAGAGTGAACGTGTAGATTATTTTGAAGAAAATATTTTTAAATTACTTTTATTTATTCATTATGACCTTACTACCGCATCCACCGTTGAACCTAAGGCATTATAAATTGCCTCATGGGGGTTTTTCCATAATTACCACGCTTTGCACTGGCATTTATATAAAATTTTAAAAAATTTACCTGCACAAAATTCAAAAACTTTATTAAACTAAGTCTGTATATAAAAGGTTATTATAATATTAAGGACATGATAATAACCCCTGGGAAGGGTGATCGATACCAGGTTATTTCTAATTTGTTTTGTGTTGTTAAATGTGTAACATCTGAGCTACCGCGGCCAGTACGCGAGCAAACCGGGTTCGATCCCCGCCGGCCCCAATGAAATTGTTAATTGCAATTTTAAGTGCTGATTTACCACGTGCTCAGCGTTGAAGGAGGAAGGAGAAAACATCGTGAGGAAACCTGCATGTCTGAGAAATAAGAAAAAAAAATATTTTGAAGAAATGTGAAGTTCGCTAACACACATTGGGGCAGCGCGGCGGACAATTCCTTGCCATACCCTCTCAGAAATGAACGGGAGGCCCGCGCCCAGAAGTGGGATGTATGATTGTAAGCTGTTATTTTTTTAAAATTCCCGCTGGGGCTTAGCCCCTGAGCTACCACGACTCTAAAGTAAAATATATAAAGTAAGTAAGTAAGTAATAATAAAGTTTTAAATATATTTTATCATTCACGGAACTGACTTCAAATATCATTTGATCTGTATGAAATTTATATGACAGCAAAGAATACATTTTAGATTAAATAAAAAAAATTGTGATACGCCAACAATACTATCATTAACCTGTTTTTAAAGCCAGTTAACAAATACAAAGAAGTATCACTTCACATCTAAGAATTCTCTTCACAAAGGCCTACACTTTTCTTAAAATCTTTTGCTATATTTACAAATCAATTTGTTTGTTTGTACAACGAATTTGATGATCGAATTATTAATAATAACTAAATTTACTTGGAAGTAACTTTACTTTACTCTCTTTAAAATTCAGAGTACGCGAGCAACCCGTAAAATTGCAATTAACAATTTAATTGATGGTGGGAGCTATCAATAAAATGGTTAATTGCATTCTAAGTGCTGAGTTTTACACACTTGGCGGTAAAGAAAAATATTCTGAGTAAATCTGCATATCTAAGAAATAAATACGTCGAGAAAATGTCATGAATTTCTCTGCACATACTGGAGCAGCGCTGATTGCGCTTATTACTTAAAAAGTCTTAAAAGATCTTTTTAAAAGGTCATTACTTAAAAAGTGACTACTTAGTGAGAGTGAAATCATGGTAGAAGAAAAGAAAATAGATTTTATACGTGTACGAGCAAATAAGGAAAAAGGTTTTATACATGGTATAGCCACGCTTCAGCTACATTATGGTTGTGGCACGAATGGGTCAACTTGACCGGGGTAAGGTAACACTCTCACAGAATACCAGCGTAAAATAGCTGCTTAATGCTGCTGTGTGTCGTAAGGTGAGTGTAGAGTACCGAAGACCCTTTTTCCTGAAAACGAGGTATTCCACCTTAGTCCTCAGGGATGACAACGCATCTGCATTTTCATTCTTAATTGGGGATAAATGTAGATATTCATGGCCACAGCATCCACTTACCATCAGGTAGACTGTATGCTTGCTTGTCACCATTATTCTTTAAAGATATATAATATAATGTATGCCAAACTGAGAAAGTTTAGACTTGCTGACTTTTCGATAAGTTAGTGCTGCAAGAAATCAATAACAATGATTCGCAAGTAGACTGTAGAGTGTAGACCTAGGCCCACGCTGAGCGTTTTGAGAGGAAATGTAGCCATAGTACGTCGAATAACGAATGCGAAGCACGTGTATGCCTAATCATAAACTATTCGAGTGGGTCAACGACCATAGGCATAATTTATTACGCCGTGTCAACCTTTACTGGAATGCGTGATATTAAATTATTATAAAGGTGTGTCTACACCGTTTTATCAGATACTGTAAGGAAATATTTATGGATATTATTTTTTACTTCTGCGAAATAATTCCCATCAGTATTTATCATTCAATATAAAATATTTTTGTGATTGATTGTAGTATTATATTGGGCAGTGTGAAAGAATCTTGGCTGTCGTAAGAGGCAACTATGGGAAATACTGGAAAATATCGTATGATGTTTTTCCGATATACGACGTTATAATCATCTCGTTTAAGCTAGACGTTTATAACCTAGACCGGTGGTAGCATCAGCGTCAAAAATGTTTTTTTTTAATAGAATTAGGGTGAAAAACGAGCACACACTACACCTGATGGTAAATGGATGCTTAAGCTGAAAATTTGCATTTTCTTTTTTGTATAACTTTTATCTGATGATTGATATATCAACACGAAATATAAAATATTATCTACGTTTTATTGACAGTATTAATAGCCCATCTATAGTCACTTGTTTGGGGATTTGTTGAAGGTAGTGTGTACACACCTCAAATAACGTATTTCCACTTGAAATTTTTGAAGGTCACGTAATAATATTTGTATAAGGAACAAAAACAAAGAACAAAAATGTTATCGTACTTTAAGTGGCCATTAGCATATTATTGTGAACTAAATATTTCCGTGTATCGTTCAATTTGTTTCAAAAAAAGCTCAAAGATTAAAACAAATAAATTAATGCACATTAGACAGTAGTAGGTTTTTTATTCAAATAATTACTCATACTAAGGTTCTGTATATAAGTTTATATTGTTACGAGCTTAGCGTTCGTGACAATAAAAACTGCCGATTGAATTACCAAAATTGACACTTTAATTACCGAACACCAATTAAAACTTAAAACACACTAATAATTAATCGGACTGATCGCTTTAATTCACTTTATTTCGCTCCGAAGCTTCGCTTGTACCGCCAATTTAATACTGCCCTGGTCGCACCACTCAACGACTTTATATAGGCCTTTTTCCCCGAAACATCCAGAATATTCCAGCAAATACCGGCCCCCGACCGACCAGGTGCAGAAAGTTTGAGTGTGGAGCTTTCTAGAAAGCTTAGTTCTTCCATTCGATACTAGATGGCGCTAGTGGGAGAGTTCTAGAAAGATCTTGACGCTCCTATTTCTGCTGCTTGATAGCGATGGCGCTAATAATCATCCACATACTACGCTACGCGCGCAACAATGTTATATGGCCTTGGATAACCGTGTGGTGTATTGGAGTCAAATACAAAGTTCCTACTTATTTTTCAGTACCCAATTTGAATTTTCAGTGTATTATAACTACCTATGTGTACATCATAATTACTAAGCGCGTAAGCAGTCTATGAAATTGAGCCTCTTCCAAGCAGTCCCAAATTTGGTGGTTTTACTTTTACGTCATTTACTACTAAAAGTATAGTTAGTGGAAGTTTGATTCGACGCAAATATGTTACTTAAAGTCCTCGTGTAGCAGCCCTCATTGGTAAGCGAAGTGTAGGACGGCCTGTGTTAGATGGACCGACGACCTGGCAAGTGATGCGGGAAGTCGATGGATGCAGGCGGCTCAAGACCGTACTTGTGGCATTTCTTGGGTGGTGAAAGGCATTATTTTATAGCATAAGGGTGAAAGAAGAGCACACAGTCCAGCTGATGGTAAGTGATTGCTGTGGCCCATAGACATCTACATCTATTCTCGATTACGATTCAAAATGCAGATGCGTTGTGACCTGTTAACATTAAGATGGAATGCCTCGTTTCCATTAAAAAGGGTGTCCTTTCCTCTACACTCATCGCACGAAACACTACAGCATTAAGCTGCTATTTGACGCTGGTATTCTGTGAGAGCGTGGTCCGTCCCCGGTCGTGCCGACCCATTCGTGCTACAACTATACAATTAATATAGCTGCAGCATGGCTCTGTCACGTATAAAATTATCCCAAAAAAAAACTAAATAATAGCAGCATTAAGCTATGTACTATTCTACGCTGGTTTTCTGTGATCTGTGAGAGTGTGGTCGTCGATGGAGCCGGTCTAGCCGACCTATTCGTGCTACAACTATAATATAGTATATATATATATATATATATATATATATATATATATATAAACTTTTTTTGGTCGATAAACTTTTTCCTAGGGCGTCCCTTCCCGACTCGGCCGTTCACATCTGCCATATAAATTTGCTTTGTCACTCTTTCCTCATTCATTCTTTCCACATGACCAAACCACCGAAGCATTCCTTTCTTAATCCTGGTCACAACATCATCTTGCATACCACATTTATCCCTTATCACGCAATTTCTCACCCTGTCATTCAGATTCAACCATAGCATATTCCTTAAAGACCGCATTTCTACAGCATTTATTCTACTTTCGTGCTTCTTCTGCCACACCCAGCTTTCACTACCATACATTAAAGTAGAGACTAACACAGAATTATGAATCACCATACGTGACTGTTTTGACACATTCTGGTTCTCCATAATAGAGTGTAGTGCCCCATTCACTCTATTCCCTGCATTTACTCGTCGTTCTATATCCCTATCATATCTACCATCCCTGCTAAATACATATCCCAAATACACAAACTCATCCACTTGCTCAATTAACTCTCCTTCTATTCTTATTTCACATACCGTTTTGCTTTCTTCTCTTTCAAAAACCATCACTTTCGTCTTACATGTGTTCACTTTCATTCCCCTTTCTTTTAATTCCCAGTTCATTAATGTAACCATCATTTGCAATTCAGACGCCGATGACGCAAATATGACTTGATCATCGGCATACAAAAGGCATTTGACGGTTAACTCGCCCATTCTTAAACCACATTCTTCATCTTTCAAAGTTTGCAAACACCGGTCCATAAATAGGTTGAACAGCCAAGGGGAAGCTACACAGCCCTGTCTGACACCTTTTTGGATGCCAAACCAGTCCGAGTAGACCCCATTGATCCTGACACAAGCACTAGAGTCCCTATAAAGAGACCTTAATGCCTGTATCAAAGCAGCGCTCAACCCATATGAGTTCAGTGTTTGCCATAACACATTCCTGTCCACTCTGTCATAAGCCTTTTCCAAGTCCATGAATGCACAAAAAACTTTCTGGTTTTTGGCCAAAAACTTCTCCGCAATCATGCGCATGGAAAAGACCTGATCTGTACACCCCATTCCCTTTCTAAAACCCGCTTGCACATCCCAAATTTTTCCATCAGTTTCTTTCATAACTCTTTCAATTAACACCTTAGCATACAGTTTACCCACAATACTAAGCAAGCTGATACCGCGGTAGTTTTTGCAGTCCTGCTGTGACCCTTTTCCTTTATATATTGGTACTATAACTGCTTTACACCAGTCATCCGGTACCCGTTTTAATTCCCAACATAAATTAAACAAGGTGTACAGCAGGCCTGCCACCACTCCCTCTCCAGCCCTTAGCATCTCGAGTGATACTCTATCATATCCAGCTGCCTTACCTGCTTTCATGCTTTTCATTGCTTTCATTATTTCATCTACACTTATCTCCATACCCCTTTCCACTTCTTTCGGAATTTCTAGTTCATTTAAATCAGACGACTCTTCACTCATAAATACGCCTTCAAAGTATTCCTTCCATCTGTTTAAATTCGAAACTTCATCATTCAGAATACATCCATTCTCGTCTCTTATAGCATTTATTATAGGCTGTTTTGTATTTCCCCTGGCAGTTCTTACGAGTTTCCAGAACATTTTTATGTTAGCCTGGAAATTATCAGATATCCTTCTATCATTCTTATCCGTTCTTTCTTTCTTTTTCCTTTCAACAACTTCTTTTACTCTCTTATTTAGACGTCTAAATTCTGCCTTTTTTCTTTCAATCTCATCATTCATACCAGAGGAATTACCAGCTTTGGTTGCTAGTAAATCTAACCATGCTTTCTTCTTTGATTCAACTTCCACCCGTACCTCATCATCCCACCATAACGTATTACTTTTCCTTTCATTTGTTCTCTTATTTACACCACATACTTCGGTGGCGGTATCCACCAAACCTTTCTTTATATTATCCCACACAGTATTCAAGTCTAAATCATTCATACACAATTCATTCAAACATCTAATATTTTCTCTCAGTCTACATTTATACTTCTATTATATTTATTTAAAAGTTTATCGACCAAATTGGCGATATTTTGAAAATGGACACGTTAGAAGTACCCTTAACCGACGAGCATGTATGCGTAGATATATGGATGTGAAGGAGGCGAAAGAGGTGTGTCAGGATCGTGCCAAATGGAAGTCCGTAGTCTCTGCCTACCCCTCTGGGTGACAGGCGTGAGTGTTTATGTTATGTTATGTTATATATATATATATATATATATATATATATATATATATATATATATATATATATATATATATATATATATATATACTATAACCTACCATCAGGTGGACTGTGTACTCGTTTGTCATCTTATTCTATAAAATAAAATAAACGATGACTTCATTTCAAAATATGTGTAAACTAGGGTTGCCATATAAAGCTTCTTCATCACACATTCCAGGCTGATTTTCACAAAGAAGTACAATAATTAAAATCAATGTATCTTGTCTGCAACTCGACTCTAGGCTGAATAATAGCACGCAGGCAAAATCAAAGCATTCCAGGAGACAGTTGGACAGCAGGCGCCGGCTTGTCGGGTGCAGGGATTCGGGTGCGTGCGATCGATGGCTCCCGGAGACGACGCGGCGCCGCTTGCGTCGGGAAACTTACGTGATGCCCTGTTGTAAGTAGCTGCTTGAGTGTTAGAAGAGATATATTAAATACGATGAAACTAATAGGTTGATATGTGATAGAATTATGCAAAATTTATTTTAGGATAAGGCGAAAGGTCCGATAAATAAAATATTTATCTAACTTTTTTAATATAGATTATTTATTCATTTTAAAATTAACGCCGAGAAGTAAAATGAGAACCAAGTTCTTTTCTCCCAACTATACGTATTCCATGCGAAAACACAGCCAGAGTTCTTAAAATGATACCGCAACAATGAAGGCAATATGATAATTTTATTTTTTAGTTTTTGCGTTGTAATTGTTATGTTCGATAAATACGCAAGATCTCACCGCTGGAAGTGGACCTCTCCTGTTATGGGAAGAACTTGCATGAATCGTCACGCTTGGTAGGCTGAAAGCCTTGGCCGGCCATTTGACGTTGTTGCCCGTAGCTGTCTGAATATACCTAACTATAGAAAGCTTTTTTGACATTTTCATAGTTACCTCTTACTTCTCTCATGAGCGAAAGAGATGATAGATACCGTAAATTTCCCAGTACCCCAGTTCGATCTTCAATGGTCAAGGTAACGGACTATGAAGTTTAAGATCGTGGGTTCGGACCCGCCGTTTGACAACTGTTGTAAAACATTTTTGTCGCAAGTATTTTAAGCTTAACTGACGTGGTTTGCGCGAATATTAGTACTGCTAATAGCACTACTAATACTTTTTTAAATAACTACTGATCCATCATGCGCTCAGCTGTGAAATAAAACGTCGTGAGGAAACCTGTATGATTGAGGAAAAAAACTACGAAGACATGTAAAGTACGACAACACGCACCACGCACTGAAGCAGCATGGTCGAATAATTGCTCTATAATCTACCCAAAAATGAGAGGTATAGTGGGACTTTTATAACCTATAACTTTATTTTTAATCATACTCGTGTTATATATTTTACATAAACAAAACATCTTAACTGCAGTTAGTCTTTTATTTAAATTTTTTATATTCTCTATGCAGGACATATTGCTGTTATGTTGACATTAATTTAAAAAGTAATACTTAGTAATAAATGGTATATATTATATGGAGAATGGGCCCATCACAAAATGTGGCACATCTTGAATAAATGCATGTCGATTTCACCGGTGTTATAAGTTAAAATAGTGCAAGATTCTAGTTAAATCTTCATAAAGTCTCTAGGCCGCTTACTATAATAAATTATTATATTTTTAATGTGTAATCTTTTTTACCCTTAAGCTACGTTCAAATTTGTAATGAGCCTAAAAACGATTGTCTCCTATTGTACACAACATTACCTATATAGAAAATTATTAGGAGTTATAGTTTTAGTGGTACAATCTCGTGACATCTACTTACCCTCAGGCGTCGAGGCATCGAGGCGCCCGCCAGCCCGTCTACAGCAACAGTAAACATTCGGAGATATCGCATCCGTACAATCATTGTCTCTTGCTCCATTATCTTAATACTGTTTACACTGGCGGACCGATACCGTAGTTAAGGCTCTATTGCTATTGGTTAATTAAATGCCTAGTTTGAGCAAACTCATTTTTTTTAAATGAGTCTAGTTGTCGCTTATCAACTTGTTTATCAACCTTTTAAATTCGCTATGGAATACAAGCATTTTCAAGAATAAGTTAAATAACACATTCCTCGAAATAACATATAAAACAGAAACACTCACGCCTGTCACCCAGAGGGGTAGGCAGAGACTACAGACTTCCATTTGGCACGATCCTGACACACCTCTCTCGCCTCCTTCACATCCATACACCTACGCATGCATGCTCGTCGGTTAAGGGTACTCCTAATTTGGCCCGTTTGCAATAAATCGCCAATTTGGTCGATAAATTTTCGCCTAGGACGTCCCGTTCCGACTCTGCCATTCACTTCTGCAACATAAATTTTCTTTGTCACTCTTTCCTCATCCATTCTTTCCACATGACCAAACCACCGAAGCATTCCTTTCTTAATCCTGGTCACAACATCATCTTGCAAACCACATTGTTCTCTTATCACACAATTTTTCACCCTGCATTCAGATTCAGCCCTAACATACTCCTTAACGACCGCATTTCTACTGCATTTATTCTACTCTCGTGCTTCTTCTGCCACACCCAACTTTCACTACCATACGTTAAAGTAGGGACCAACACAGCATTGTGAATTGCCATACGTGCCTTTTTTGACACGTTTTGACTCTTCACAATAGAGTGTAGGGCCACATTTACTCTGTTTCCTGCGTTCACTCGTCGTTCTATATCCTTATCATATCTCCCATCCCTGCTAAATACGCAACCCAAATATACACACTCATCCACTTGCTCGATCAACTCCCCATCTATTCGTATTTCACATATCGTTTCGTTTTCCTCGAAATATTTACCCATACTCACAACTGGGCGAAATAGTATCATGTTCACGAGTGAGGAGCGGTGATACGCTCCTGTTTGGCCGACCTGCGCTCAATTTCATTGCACAATATTTATTTGATTTTTTTAATGAAATATACTCTTTTATTGGAAAATAAATCCACCATTCTCCTGTGTATTTACTGGTGAACACACAGACAGAATTTAATTAAATTTGCTTTAATTCTAATGAAACTGCTTTGCCCCTTAATGGACGTAACTAAAATTGTGTATTTTGAGGAAACTTTGTGTGTGAAATCGAACAAGTATTATTTATTATTTAAAATTTATTTTCAATTATTGATCCGCCTCGGCTTCGCATAAGTGATTTCTGGATCTCGACAAGAGCTTACCAGGTCCAATTGTTGTTGTAAACCATCCAGGGACCCACTCAAATAGCTACATCCATAAATATTCATCAGAATCGGTCAGGCCAGTTTCGAATTATAGTGAGTGAGACTAACGGACGGCAATTTGATTTTATTATATATAAAGATATCTCTGCCGTGTGGTAGATACATATTAGAACTCATCACTCTATTTCTTTTCGTAGGTGTCGCGAAAGCTGACTGTGAAAATTAGCATTAAAAAAATTACTGACATGTGGTACGCGAAATACTCTACTGCGATCCCTAATCAAACCCGAAACGTGTTGATTAAGGCAAACCGAACCAAATTAAGGCACAAGGGCAAATGGTGACCTTGATTGATGACCTTGACAAAGATACATATTTGATTTTTTCATTTATTTTGGTAACAGTTATATTAGAAACATAAATATTTACACTTACTTTTAGACATAAGACCAAATAGTGTCCAAGACCGATAAATCTACATTTACAAACCATAATTAAATTGTGAGGCAAAAATGTACATCAATAAACGTAATATCAGTATATGTTTGCCAAAAAATGTTAACTAATATGACAAATTTTAGAAGATTCATACCTACCTACGTAGATAATATGTAACGACTTGTTTCATTCTTACATCAATAATAAAAAACTGTAGTAACTTTTACCTGTTTATTTTAAAGTTCGTTCATTTCAAGTATTACACAATGCGAAAAGGTTACCCACCTTATCAAAAACTAAACATTTAAGCAAAGGTAAGCAATATTTTTTCTTAAGTTTTGAAATATTACATTGTTAGGTACGTTTTAATTTTTACGTAATATCGTAATAATTTAACAAACGTAAGAATAGAAACGCTATTGTACCTGTTCTATGTTTTGCAGTAAACGCTTCGTTTGTGAACGTGAATTTTCAATCGATATTCGTACCGTTTTACGTTTAAAAATAAAATGCCTTTTGTTTCTTTATGCTGTATAAATTTACATAACTATAGAAGCGTTGTAGTTATATTTGATTCGCGTTTGATTTCATCCTTAATAATTTTTTAAATTCTCAATATGAATTAAAAAAAAGAAATTTTTCTTTTGATGCGAGTCCTGAGCACCCTTGGCGGTGAAGAGAAACATCTCTTATAGGTTTTTTCATGACGTTTTCTTCATCGCCGAACAGTGCTAAATCCATAATCACGATGGTAACGATATTTATGTTGCCAACTCTACTCTGATTAGGTTTAATAATTAGTAATCCGTTGTAAAGAAAAAATACAAAAATAGGAGCTAATAATAGCCGTACAGTGTAGATAGGTACAGCGTACGGGGTAGAATATTCATCGTCTAATTTTGTCGGAAGGATATCGTAAATGTGTTCACGGGCTGTAAGCTTGAAAATATGCAATTCACCAGTTCAGTGATTGAACCCGAAACACTTTTAACTTCTTAATGCAACGCTGTACTTAATTTACACACGAACTTTTTTTTTATATTCACTAACACACACATATAAATACGTTTATATATATATATATATATATATATATATATATATATATATATATATATATATATATGTATACGTAATGCAATGTATACGTAATACGTTATATCAATAAAATCTCAGGAAATATACAAGGTTTCTCTATTACCAAGTTTAAATATTTTTTTAAACAAAAACTGTGAAAAACGGGTTCTTATAATATAAATTAATACATGGTTAATAATAACCCCTGGGAATGAGGTAGTCGCTTCCAAGCTGTTGTAAAATAAATTTTGCAAATAATTTATACAAATTTTGATATTGCAATTTTTTTTAAGAAGCCCGTTGTATTATTGGGTTTCTTGCTGGTTCCTCTTGTAACGATCCCCTCCCTCTCTATATATTGTATATAAAATAAAAATTTTATAATATTAAAAATATCCCCTTTTCAATAACATTACATATATGAGACCAGGATTAATAAAATATGTTTTGATCTTTCTAAATGATCTATCAAAAGGTTTATTAATAGGCCGTTTTTAATAATTTGGCGTGATCGTCTTAGTTAGGACCCTTATTTACGTTGTGTTTGTTTAGTAACTTAGTTCTTTTAGGTGTCGTTTGGAAGAATGAATATTCACTAGAGCAATTGAAAGCTGTTGGTACACACGCCGTGCACGGTGAGTGCCAACCATTTTGATGCACTCCCCCCGAAGGGAACGCTAATTCGGGAACTGGACCGTAGTCCACAGCAAAATAACTGGCGAACCAGTAAAAGAGGCTTGGCCCCTTGTTAGTGCGTAAGCACAAACATCGACCGAAGTCGCGCATGTCAATGCGTGTAAACGCCATACAGAATACGAACGAATCCAGCCACAGTGAATGTACGTCACACGGTTTAGGCAAATAGGCACACTGGCCGTAAACCCTCCGTGAGCGCCACCACCTGCCAGACCGCCGCTCCTGCAGACGTGATGTAAGTGTATGGCATTACCACCAATTGCATGATCAGCACGGCTACTAGCCGCAGAGCGTGTCATGAGACTACTGCTCACCTCAAGGGAATGGGGTCCCACGTTGTGCGGCTTTCGGCCGCAGCCTTGAGAGTCTCCTCAGATCCTCCCGCCAGCTACCACCCGGATGAGGTCGACACATATGCTCCACCAACCAATACAACGGCAGATATAGCCAAAAGGCAGTTATAAGATAAGAGTAATAATTCGCCATCAGAAAGGGTTTGTGTCACTGACGTTGAGTAAATGCATTTTCGATCATGTTTGTCTCACCCACCAACAAGTTGCCTTCAATCATTCAAAGGTGGGAAAGTTACAGAGATATAATATTATGTTGTTATATAAAACATCGTGGAGGGCAAACAGTCTGCAGCCCCGCAATGAAGGCACCCGACTTGGGCAAAGCTACTTAGGTGTGAGTCAAACCAAGACGCAGAGAGCGCCATTGAGAATAGCGTCCCACCAAACAACCATCGCAAAGACGCAATGCTGCAGAACGCAACAAGCATCAATTCGACTATCGTCGGGCTTACACCATTCCAAGCTCCCCCATACATCCCAGCAGACATCACCACCCGTATACCTCCATCGACCAGAACCACAGAGAGCGTCGAATCAGGCGCAGCACACCCGTAGATCCATCACAAGACGCAATACCGCCAGTAGCAGTAAGCATCAATGCAACTATCATACGGATGGCGCCCCCTCACAACACACCCAACATGATCCCTATCGACTTTGGTAACAAAGTTGGTATTGTTGTTATATTAAAAATATCACCAACGTATCATAGTAGCACGCTACTAAGACGCCAATGAACAAAACTCCACGTATCATAGCGCTAATGCACTAAGACATGAAGCTGAGTATGCCTGTTACACTTAAAAGTGCTACCAAACACACTCAACATCCCCATCCGAAAGATAGACGACGCATCGCTATGCGCTACGACGCCGCCCACAAACGGTATGGGTGTGCGATGTCCACGGGAAAGCCGTATTGCTACAACAAACCCGCTTACCACCAGCACTAAGATGTTAATTGTATACCTCCATCGACCAGAACCACAAGAATGCGTCGAATCAGGCGCAGCACACCCACAGATCCATCACAAGACGCAATACCGCAAGTAGCAGTAAGCATCAATGCAACTATCATACGGGCGGCGCACCCTCACAACACACCCACATGACTCCTATCGACTTTGGCAACAAAGTTAGTATTGTTGTTATATAAAAAATATCACTAACGTATCATAGTAGCACGCTACTAAAACGTCAATGAACAAAACTCCACGTATCATAGCGCTAATGCACTAAGACATGAAGCTGAGTATGCCTGTTACACTTAAAAGTGCTACCAAACACACTCATCATCCCCATCCGAAATATAGACGACGCATCGCTATGCGCTACTACGCCGCCCACAAACGGTATGGTTGTGCGATGTCCACAGGAAAGCCGTATTGCTACAACAAACCCGCTTACCACCGGCACTAAGATTGTTGTTATATAAAACTGCACCAACGTATCATAGTAGCACGCTACTAAGACGCCAGTGGACAAAACTTCACGTATCATAGCGCTAATGCACTAAGACATGAAGTTGAGTATGCCTGTTACACTTAAAAGTGCTACCAAACACACTCATCATCCCAATCCGAAATATAGACGACGCTTCGCTGTGCGCTACTACGCCGCCCACAAACGGTATGGGTGTGCGATGTCCACGGGAAAGCCGTATTGCTACAACAAACCCGCTACCACCGACACTAAGATGATATGTCTAGGACACATCGGTTAGCGAGTCCAAGTTTACCTCGGACCAATTGCTCGTGAAGCAGCACACACGCCACCATAATATTCCTTTTCAAGTCCCTAATAAGGACTAGTCATTTTGCTACAGTACTAGGAGCAGTCAGTCACCCGACCATCCCATACAATGCTTATGCATCAAGGAGACCTCCTATAATATTGCTTTTGTATCATAGACCTTACTTTCATAAGTCATTCCTATATAGGTTTCGAACCCACGACCCTACTATTGTAATGCATATTAATCATAGAGACCTTCTATAGTATTGCTTTTGAATCATAGACCTTACTTTCATAAGTCATTCCTATATAGGATTCGAACCCACGACCCTACTATTGTAATGCATATTAATCATAGAGACCTTCTATAGTATTGCTTTTGAATCATAGACCTTACTTTCATAAGTCATTCATATATAGGGTTCGAACCCACGACCCTACTATTGTAATGCATATTAATCATAGAGACCTTCTATAGTATTGCTTTTGAATCATAGACCTTACTTTCATAAGTCATTCATATATAGGGTTCGAACCCACGACCCTATTATTGTAATGCATATTAATCACAGAGACCTTCTATAGTATTGCTTTTGAATCATAGACCTTACTTTCATAAGTCATTCATATATAGGGTTCGAACCCACGACCCTACTATTGTAATGCAAATTCATCATGGAGACCTTCTATAGTATTGCTTTTGTATCATTGAGTTTAATATCATAAGTCCCTAATATAGGACTAG
This sequence comes from Parnassius smintheus behrii, assembly GCA_036936625.1. Lineage (NCBI taxonomy): Eukaryota > Metazoa > Arthropoda > Insecta > Lepidoptera > Papilionidae > Parnassius > Parnassius smintheus. The sequence continues at coordinate 37,826,547 of JAUPFT010000019.1, read as the reverse complement.
TCATTATGCTACAGTACTTCAGGCAGTCAGGCTCCCGACCACCCCATATATATGTACAACTGCAGGTATGTATCTCCGGCACCTCGTGAACGTGAACACCTTCCATAACTTAGGAAAATTTTCTTTAATACATGAACTCGTTCAACAACTTAGAAAATTTCATTTATACGTGAACTCCTTCCACAACTTAGAAAAATTTTCTTTTATACACGAACACCTCCCATGACTTAAACAATTTTTACAAATTTTCTAATTATCTTATAAACGTTATTTAACTTAATTTCATATTATTTTTTGACTTGTATTTCTATTATTTATCTTATTTTAAATATTTTTACAAGTTTTTATAATAAATTTACTTATTACGAGAAACAATAATTTTGCCTTTAATTTGCTATGTTATTGGGATAATGTCTGAAATATATATTAACTTTATGTTTATTAATTTAACTTATTGCTTAATATATATCTTTTAAAACTATTTTGACGCCCCTTTATATTGAATTTAATTATTAATAATAATATTGAGCCGTCACACTCTCAAGACATTTTTTTTTCGAACCAGTGGTATAGTAAAAAGTAAAAAATGACATTCAATTCAATTCTATTCTACATCTAACACATTTACCAAGCCTACTACACCTTTTATAGCTAGTTAAAGTGACAATAAGAAATACCAAACACATTTCGTGGCTTGTGTTAGACGACGATATAACCATCCCGTTGACAGCAAACGTAACTTTTTGCTACCCTCATCGCGTGGCTGTCGTTACAGGCGACGGAGGGAACCGCAGATTCACAGCAGCATCTCCTGAGAACAACCAATACCAGCGTTAAATAGCAGCTCAATGCTGCTGTGTTTCGTATGGTGAGTGTAGAGAACCGGAGACACTTTTACTGGAAAAAATTTCCCACCTTCAGGGTCCATCAGTCTTTCAGGCATCATCATCTCATCATCTGCATTTTGATACTTAATCATCACCACTAACCATTAGGTGGACTGTGTGCTCGTTTGTCACTCTTATTCTATAAAAGAACTAAACCTAAATAAAAACACTTGCCTAATGTGGCAACTGTGACAAATATCCCCTACGAGGCAATCTATAAGGGATGTGCAGCAATACTCAATTCGGGTTTTGGTTTATCATGCTCATCCGACGTAGTCTTGGCTATCCCAAGAGCTGACCATTTAGAGAGTTCATTACTTTAATAGCATCCTGTCTCATCTTGAAGGTGACAGACAAAGTCACGCGGCTGCCCATTGGGCCCGCTGCGATAGAATAACATGTCGAACTTCTCAATCTTTCCATACATGCGAACAATTTTCAATAATTGATACTCATTGACTCTAAGATCTAGATTTCCAATCCATAGTCTTTTGTCACACACTTCACTTTGCTGCATAGGCTCCAAATGTAAGGGAACCGTTGTGTAATCCACGAATATGCCGTTACTTTTTGGAAGAATAATCACTAAAGAGTACAGAAACCTAAAGCAAATTTAATAAGTAACTAAATTTGAATTTAAAAGCCGAAAAGGATACTCAGATAATAGGAAACACTGTATACTGTATTCTATGTCATTCTCTCGCAGGCTTAATGCTATAGATGTGTATATGTTCGTCTCTTTCTAGTGTCGCTTTTTCATTTCATCGAGTTTCAAATCACAACTATTCTAAAACAGTATTCACTTCAAAAAATTTAAAACAGAGGGAAAGTAACCTCTGTACTGAATACTCATGATAAAACGTAAAAAATGCATAACTTTAATGCAAAACTGATTATTCGGATCGATAGATTCCGAGTTGACAAATAAATATACATGGGCATTCGTCGCAAACATTCTAGAACAATGTCGCGACGTTTGCGGTTAATACAAACATCTGTCGGATTTGAAGCTATGCGATAACATCGGCATTCTATCGGCATTCACGTCGCATGACTTAGCCACAGAGTGCTTGCCGGCGTTTCACAGGTCGGGGAGTCCAAACCATAAACTTATGTACGCCAGTATATTCTAAGTCTATGGTCCAAAGGGCAAAACTATTCTGTTGTATTATATCATTACAATACAATAATATCTTTATTTTCGTCATCAAGGACTTTAAAAATTACGAACATTGACCCATAGATATTAAATAACCTAAAATATATAAATATATTTAGGGAACTTTCTTCTTTAACGCGACTCTGTATTGGAAATACAGTAGATACCATACAACAGCGGACTAGAAATTGGGAGTGAAGAATGTCTCTTTGTGTTTTGCAGGAACCTGTAATATAGAAGAACAAGGACATAAATTATTATCTGCCTAGAAAGCCTTGATAGGTTTGATATTGAATAGAGCAAATAGAAAGCGAAAAATTAGAAGAAGCAGATCCCACCACCATGTGAGAGAGAGAGAGAGAGAAAGAAAGAGATTCGCCGATTATATTAGGATACTATATTATGTAGTAGGCTAAATATGCTGGATGTAAATATAGTGTCACAATGAGAAGTTGCCGGTCTAGATGTTTTACATCTAATATTTATGAGATGGTACTGTAAGATAGAGTACCTTGTTTCCGTATTGTTTCTGGTATTTCATACTATTGCCGCTCACTAAAACCACAAGCAGTAATAAGGCTCTACGTTGTTATTTTGATGGATCTCTCATTCACGCACATTTGTCGAATGTTTTCATTCATTACATAAGCAAAGAAGTCTTTTCAATTATTTTTTCCATATAAAATGTCTAAATCAAGTAAAAAAGCTTAAATGGTTATAGAACCTCTAGCCTACTAAATATTATATTTTATTTACACTTTATTTTATATACCTAAAGAAAAGAGTTACAAAGGTCGCACTTAATGCCTAATTCTATCTATCTCAATTCTATCCCAGTCATCCCTGGACGTGGTGAGGTAATGTGATTTTATGTAAAGAAAAGTTGTTTTAAAATAACGTACTATCATTATTTTTTATTAAAAACTGGTATTAATAACAACTTGACTACAAAAGGAAAATTATTTTTAACGAAGCAATTATTGTTTTAAAGAAAATTACTGTTATGATAGAGTTAGTTACTCTTACACGTAGAGTTTGTAAAATCAACAATCGAAAGTATCTTAACGAGTTAGTGCGTTGGCGGAAAGTCCAGATAAAATAGACTTGTATTTTAGTTTGTAGAGTGTTTTTCTTTCAAGTTTTTTAGAGAGGTCTTCATTGTTTTATAAATACAATATTCAACGTCTGTAAGTAAATTATCACTATAAAATATTGCAAAAAATTTTGAAAGATATATATTTTTTTAAGTTACTTCAAATTTTATAATTCTGATAATAATTTTAATAATTATTTATTACATTACGATATAATACTGCAACAAGCAGGCAAAGAGCCGTGGTAGCTCAAATGGTTAACGCTCGCTGTAAATATAACAGAACGCGAGTAACCCGGGTTTAATTATCGCCGGCACCAATGATATTGTTAATTGCAATATTGATTGCTGATTTACAGCGTGCTTGGCAGTGAAGGAAACATCGTGAGGAAACCTGCATGTATGAGGAATAAGAAAAAAAATATTTCGAAGAAATGTGAAGTTCGCCAACACGCATTGGGGCAGCGCGGCGGACACTTCCTTGCCCTGAAACCCTCTCAGAAATGAGGGGAGGTCTGTGCCCAGCATTGGAACGTATATAGGCTGTAACTTTAACTTAACTTTAACTGCAATAACTGCGTTTTAACCCTTATCATTATTATCACAGCCCAACACAAGTCTACTGCTAAACCTCTACTGCTAAGCCTCTTCCAAAGAATACGACAAAGCACGGTTCAGAGCTACTTGTATCAATCGACTTCGTGCATCTCTTACGAGGAGGATACCGGAGGGTACCAGCTCTATCTGTTGAGAGGGCGCCTGACTTTTACCGCTTTCCGATACAAGACTATCACTCGAGAACGTTTCTTCCTCATTTTCGATTATCATTGTCAATTTTTCGAGACTTTGGACTATTTCGGTTCATCGAGTTCTCCATTAGATATCCTCATTACGAAGTCTATCACCAGAAAAACTCTGAGCACTCTCCATAGTTCGCTGAGCGAGTTTCCTCATACGGCCAGCAATGAAGGATGACCACGTCTCAGACTGGAAACGCGTACTGGTTATTCCACACTCTTGTTTTCAAGTTTTGAGGTTTACGTGACGACATCTTAACTGCTTTCAATTTAAACTTATTTTATACTCCTTAACTTTCAAGTGCTTTGCAAAACTATGTTCTCGAAAAGGCTGAGGTGTTGTACGTAGTTGAATCATGAGTTCTGCAAAGAACTATAAAACTATAAAATTAAATATTTTTATACTATAATATATTTTAAAAAAGTATTATAATTTCATGTGATAAACAATGATAAAAGAAAATCGCATATTATATGCATATGAAACATTTCACACTGATGTGACCTTAAAAGCTAGTATGCAGTAGAGGTACCAAGTTTTTAGAAAGTATACGTTTTCTCGCTCCCACCAAACTGCCGTCACTGTCTCTCTATGATACCATACGAAGTCAACTCACTTAGGTAATAGCACATCACGAGAACATCTTATGCGCGTACATGAGAAACATCTTATTTGTCTTAAATCTTCGCAAAAAAATAGTAGTCCTGGAGGATTTGCTGCAACAAAAGAATATAATTTTTTTTTTGTATAAATAAATGTTAATAAGAGTCTAAGGAAATGGAACACGATGCGGATCGGAGAAAAACAGTAAGTGTAAACAACTAAGTTGCTATTTATATTAATTTGTACATAATTACGTCGTCCAATGAATTTTGTTTGATATAAATATACACCATCTATGTTGTGAAATGTTAATATTTATTAAATCAAATAAATCGATAGAAATGAAGAGAAATATATTAATAAGTCATATAAATCAATCTTAAACTTCGTTTCAATTAAAGTACTTAAAACCGAATGTTGTATAACATTGTTTATCACAAAAAAGTGAAGTTAGAGCCTGTAAAAGTCTTACATCCACTAATTTCTGAGAGGATTCTGAAGCAATTAATACGTCGCCCCCAAAATATTTTATTTCTCAGGTATGAAAACTTCCTTTGGATGTTTTCCTTTACTGCCGAGCACGTTGTAAAACAGTTTCATTTGTACTGGCAGGGATCGAACCCGGGTTGCTAATTTATTATGAAATTGAAGACGATAATTTAGCACCTGAGCTACGATGGTTTAACATAATTTTATAAAATGATTTCTTATGTTAACGCGAATAATAGTTTTATAGTTTTATACACATTTATTTTAAAAACAAATATAAATGTGCTTTAGATTTTTTTAATCAAGAATATATTATGTGCCTGTGGGCGCAACATCCACTTACCATCATGAGGATTGTGAGCTCGCTTGTCACCCAAAATTACTACGAAGCAAACCGTTTGGTACGCTTGCGAACCAAACGGTTTACTTCGTCATCCAAATGCGTGTTGCAAAGGAGTGGAATAGTTTGCTAGCATCAATACGTCCGATTACAATGTGGGTGTCTTCAAAATAAGACTAATATACAAAATAAGTAAAGTTAAGGCCCACCATAAGGTGAAATATTATTCAAGTACTGGCTTATGATACAAACAAGGTAATTTTACAAAAGAACCTGCAGGGCATGTATATTATATAACATATAATTATTTTACATATTGCCATTGCTTTTTGCGATTTGTGAAAGAGGCCTGCGATCTACAAATGAGATGGACTGGTTATGGCTTGTAATGATGATCAGATGAACATTATAATTATAACATTATACAATTTGATGTGAATTAGATTAATATTTAAATATATATTATGTATATTTACATATAATAAAATATAAATAAAAAATAAAAAAGTATAATAGTTCTTGAAAATTGCGTTTAGCATACGTAGTCTCAGTTCAGCAAATAGTCTCAAAGGAATACTTGAGAAAATTTAATTTAATATGAATTGTTTGTATTTACATACTAATACACTCTTACTAATACACTGTTTTTGCTATAAATCAAACCAATATCTTCATTTATAGGACACATCAGAAATATCAAGGAAAGAAAAAAATAACAATACAGAATTAGCCGAAGAGAGACATTTCCTTAACAAAATAGCCTGCAATATTCTGAACAAAAACGAAGCAAATATAAACGTATATTTACTTGTATGTTTTGTAGGAATCACGGTAGGGTTACTGCTGCAGATTATTAACGTAAAAAATACGTTTAAAAATATTTCAAAAGATTATGAAACAGAAGGACGCAAATATTGGGTATATTCTGGCTACAGTGATGTAGAAAATAAAAATGGGTTATTAAAACATGTGCATTTGGTTCTAGAAAGGATTGGTTTCGAGAAAAGTACTAATAAAACACCATGGACACTTCTGTGGTCTCATGATTACCCTTTCCGCGTTTTGTATCCAAATTTGCATAGATTAAAACCAAATCAGAGAGTCAATCATTTTCCTGGCACAGGATTTATAACCAACAAAGTTGATTTAGCGACATCTGAATCTAAATATATACCAAAAGCATTTAAACTGCCAAAGAACAAAGAAGAGTTTCTAAAATATGCCTCCAAGAATAAGAACGCATTATTTTTGGAGAAACACAATCAACACCGAGGTGTGTTCCTCAAGAACGTGAGTGAAATAGACTTGTCAAGCGGTGAAAGTTTCGTACAGGAATACGTGCAGAAACCATTCTTAGTTGATGGACATAAGTTTGATATTGGCGTGTACGTTGTTTTGACGTCGGTTAATCCTCTGAGAGTGTACTACTACACCGGTGATATTTTATTCAGGTACATATATATTCTTTAACCAATATAAAAACACTACAACTGTTAAATCGTTTATACGTGGTAGAGACACGCTGCAGCTATATTATAGTGGTAGTACGAATGGGTCGGCTCAACCAGGGAAGGACCACGCTCTCACAGAATACCAGCGTAAAATAGTAGCTTAATGCTGCTGTGTTTCGTATGGTGAGTGTAGAGAACCAGAGACCCTTTTTACTGGAATCGAGGCATTCCATCTTAGTCCTCAGAACTGATAACACATCTGCATTTTGATTCGTAATCGAGGGTAAATGTAAATGTCTATGAGTTACAGCATCCAATTAGCATCAGGTGAACTGTGTGCTCGTTTGTCATCCTTATTTTATTTAAAAAAAATCGTACTTTTTTTTAAATAATGATAATGTCATCCAGGCCGAATTTCGGCCACAGCGGCCCCCCTCAACGGAGACTAGCCATCGGCGCAGGACAGGATTATAGTGCCCAAGTGTATGCGCAAGCACAGGTGCACACTCTATTCCCTCACTCTCATAATCCGATGGGACGGTAAACCGACACAACCGGAGAGAGATCAGGCGCAGGACCAACGGCTTTACGTGCTTTCCGACGGACGACGGAGGTGAGACACCGCCAACTTCCTGACTCCGGGCAACTACTGAGAATTTCTTGACGGAAAAACTCAATAATTAATTTTTTGGGCCGACCCGGGATTCGAACCCAGGACCTCATGATCAGCAGTCGCATTACTACAACCACTAGACCAACGAGGCAGTTACTTTTTTAAATTTTTTTAAAATGTTACAGCGATAAACAAACTTGCAGTGCATGATAAGCGAAAAGTGATGTAAAGTGTAACCGTTAAGGTTACAGCCTATCAAAAACCCACTGTCGAACATATGCCTCCCCCATAGAATAATTATAATATCCCCCAGACCGATTTCGGTCATTGCGGTCAGTCTCAACATAAACTTACCATCTCCGCGAGAAAGGATTAGTAGGACTGTATTATATTACCTGAGTGAATACGCAAGCACTCTCTATTCCCTCACTCTTATAGTTCGTTAAAATGACAATCTGACACAATCGGAGAGATATCAGGTGCAGTGCGCACGGCTTTACGTGACTCCGGGCTGTTACTGAGAATTTCTTTACAGAAAAACACAATAACAGGATTTGAGCCAATCTGGGATTCAAACCCGGGACCTCATGATCAGCAGCCGCATTTAATACCACTAGACCAACAAGGTAATCAATCGTAGTTTTTGTTAGGAAGACGCCGCTGCATGTTTACTGGATTGTTTCTCTCCGTCGCCCTTTAAGATAGACACGGGGCGATATGGGGTAGTCGATATTCTTGCACCGCCACTAAACGGAGTAATTACAAAATAATTTATATTTTTAATAGGATAGGGTTACAAACGAGCACACAGCCCACCTGATGGTAAGTAGTTGCTGTGGCCCGTAGACATCTACATCTATGCTCGATTACGAATAAAAATGCAGATGCGTTGTCACCCATTATGACAAAGATGGAGTGGCTCGTTTCCAGTAAAAAGGTTAGCCCGTTCTCTACACTCACCATACGAAATACAGCAGCATTAAAGCAAGGTTTAGACGAAGCCAGTGTTGGTTGTTATTGATCTCGTATAAACAGTTTTTCAAGACAAGCCAGCGCTGGCTGCCAGCACTGGCGGGAATAGAGCGCCTGCCCATTTTTCAAGTCAGTGACCTCTGCCCGCGTGCCCCGCAACCCCCGCGCCGGAATAAATAATTTGTAATATAATAACTTAACTGGTGATATTGTATAAATTCCTATATTTGATGTATTGCCGTATATGATGAACATTATTTTTAGTTAGTTTAAAAAATCATTAATGTAATACAACAATTTACAAGAATAATCTAGGAATGAAATGAATCCATTTGGCCTTATCTAAACAACACGGGCCAGGCCAGCGCTGGCTTGTCTGAGGACTGGCGTCGGCGTTACTGGCTTCGTCTAAACCTTGCTTCAGCTACTATTCTACGTCGGTATTCTGTGAGAGCGCGGTCCTTCCCCGGTCGAGCCGACCCATTAGTGCTACAACTATACTACTAATATAACTGCAGCATGGCTCTACCACGTAAATGAAAAGATTTTGCTTATTATATATGTTTATTTAGACTGCATAGGTAGTTAGTAGAAAGTTCACAGTGTGCAGCCATTATTTTTTATAGATCGATGACTGCTTGGATTTCAAAACCAGATACAAACAAACATAACGATAACTTGTGAATCGGAAAACAATCCAACAATCACTTGTTTTATAATTCTCAAGTACGCAGGACACTCAATAAGCTTTGAGATATACATTTCGTTTTATTACCGTTCAAAAGCAAATTATTGATGTTAAACCAGTGTAATACTTTTGATATAGCATTATTCACTTCGTCATATTTTAATGATTGCCAGTCCAAGACACAAGATTTTAAGCGCTCAATAAAAAAAAATATAGCATAAGGGTGACGGACGAGCACATAACCCACCTGATGGTAAATGGTTGTAATTGCCCTTAGACACCTACATCTAACCTGGATTAAGAATCAAAAAACAGATACGTTGTAACCCCTGGGGATTATGATGGAATGCCTCATTTTCAGTGAAAAGGGTATCTGGTTTTCTACACTCACCATATGAGTTCTGTTAGGGCGTGGTTCTTCTCCGGTCGAGCCGACCTATGCGTACTACAATTTTTTTTTTCAATTTATTTATCAGATCAAACAAAAATTACATTCCAATATAGGCTTAATTAACATCTAAAAACCACAGAGGTTTACCTTGACGCTAAATAATTAAATTTAGGTAAGCGAATTATGTACAAAACACAGTCTAATTCAATAGTTAGGTATATGAGTAGGTAGAAGGTGTAACAAGAATATAAAGACTAAAAAGGTAAGTTAACAACTTAGTTAAAGTCAGAAGTAGCAAGGTAAAAGGTAAAAGTAAAAGTAAGAGCTAGGCAGGTAGTACATTATTATTAAGTAGATATAGTATGTAATTATAATTTAGATAGGAAAAAGCTTTTGAGTTTAGTTTTAATGTTTTGTTGTGATACTTTTTCGCGTATATCGAAAGGTAAGTTATTTATTAAATGCGGTATCAGATAAGCAGCCGTCCCTTGCCCGTACACATTATTAGCAGTGATATGCCGGAGTCGGTTTTGTGTCATAGCGCGCGTACGTACTGGATGTAAATAAATAGCTGCAGCATAACTCTACGACGTTTGTATGTGATTTGCTCAAGATATAATTATTTTCTTCCAAACTGATGATTGATTCTATTTAGCCGCCAACACACGATGAATTATCTAATTAATAAGCGTTTTAAAACAGGGACAAAGGCAGAAGTCCACCGCATTGCCTATATTGACGGATATTACGTCCATGAACAAAATCTTTTTTTTTAATTTCTCAGAGAATGCAGGTTTTCCCACAACGATTTCGTGGCCAAGAACGTTTGAATTTAATTAGAACTTTTTTTTTAATGCAAATAACTACTTCATTTTTGTCTGCAGAGATCGACAATTACAATTTTAATGCCATCTATCGAATATAATAAATATGTTTTTATTTCATATACAAATATATGAAATAAAAACATATTTATTTCATATATTTGTATTGATGTTAATTAATCCAGACCCTACTGCTCCTTTGGATATCTTTCACTATTCATTTCGTCTACTCGATGTACTAAATATGACAACCGTAAAAATATCTGTATTTATTCCATTAACAATGTTATAAATGGACTTATTTCGGGCTTCTACTAAGTAATAAACTGTGTATCCAATATTATCTACTTCATTCACAATTTTGTATTGTGAATGAATAACAATAGTGCCTGTTTTTTGCAAAAAAATGTATCTTTGTCTAGTACAAATTTTTATTGCAATTTTTACTCTATTGGAAAAACCAACGTTCCCATTAGACAATTTGTGTAGGTACCTATTTAAAAATAGCTTGAACGTGGTAGACATCCACGATCCTCCACGATTTTGGTTTTATATACACATATATATATATACTTATTTATTTTAAAGCAAGTTTTTCAGCGGTGGTTCTTAGACATGTTTTATCAAAATCCGATCGGCCGTTTGAAGATCATTAGCTTTTTTTTGCTCCGGAGGTTTTAAAATTTTCAATTTAAAATTGTAGCACAACCATCGGCTTCGAACGGGTAATTTTTCGATTTTGACATCAGCGGCACCTCGATATCCAATTGTGAAATTAAACCATTATTGAATCAACTTAATCTCACAAATTGTCATCAAAATCGGACCAGCCGCTTAGGAGAGGTTCATTTACATACACACGGACAGGAGACATATATATATATATATATATATATATATATATATATATATATATATATATATATATATATATATATATATATATATATATATATATAACAAGAAAAAGATGAAGCCTATGACTTTAAAAATTGTTCGTATAATTTTAGATACTGTCCAGCAAAATACTATCCTTTTGACCCAAAAAATCTTGACAAATATGTTGTCGGAGATGACTACCTGCCGATCTGGGAAGTGCCATCATTAGCGCATCCTTACACCGCGCTGGGATTCGGCATGAAGGAGGCCTTCAATACCTACGTGCGTTCTAAAGTAAGTGAAACTGATTCATAATATACCTAACGAAAGCTTGCTTCTTCTGCAGTATTATACAGTATAAAATTACGTTTGATATACGGAACACAAACTTTTCTTTCAATGACTTTCCTTGGTTTATTTAAAATACCTTAATCTTGTGTGATAATTTTATGAACAAAGGCGCTACCCTGGCCAAAACCTGGCAAAAGTGCGTTTTTCAGAGACTATTATCTCATTAGTTATGAGAAATAAGCTAGATATTTAATTGATAGCTGATAGATAATTTAAAAATCTATATTTTACACGCTTTATTTAATTTCTTAAGTTCGCTTATCTCTTTTAATTGAAATAATTCCAAATATTCGGGCGTATTTTTCCGTGATATATTGTAGCGAGAGCGCGTGGATTGTATGGGACCGAACGCTCAAGGTCTCTCGCTAGGGGAACCGTCTTAAATAAAGGATTATACCAAAAATCTGAATAATAGCCCTATTTTAGAAAATAGGCGAATGGTAATAATTAAATGGCATGGTACTCTAAACTCTACATGGACCATGTAGTATAATAGCCCTATTTTAGAAAATAGGCGAATGGTAATAATTAAATGGCATGGTACTCTAAACTCTACATGGACCATGTAGTATAATAGCCCTATTTTAGAAAATAGGCGAATGGTAATAATTAAATGGCATGGTACTCTAAACTCTACATGGACCATGTAGTATAATAGCCCTATTTTAGAAAATAGGCGAATGGTAATAATTAAATGGCATGGTACTCTAAACTCTACATGGACCATGTAGTATAATAGCCCTATTTTAGAAAATAGGCGAATGGTAATAATTAAATGGCATGGTACTCTAAACTCTACATGGACCATGTAGTATAATAGCCCTATTTTAGAAAATAGGCGAATGGTAATAATTAAATGGCATGGTACTCTAAACTCTACATGGACCATGTAGTATAATAGCCCTATTTTAGAAAATAGGCGAATGGTAATAATTAAATGGCATGGTACTCTAAACTCTACATGGACCATGTAGTATAATAGCCCTATTTTAGAAAATAGGCGAATGGTAATAATTAAATGGCATGGTACTCTAAACTCTACATGGACCATGTAGTATAATAGCCCTATTTTAGAAAATAGGCGAATGGTAATAATTAAATGGCATGGTACTCTAAACTCTACATGGACCATGTAGTATAATAGCCCTATTTTAGAAAATAGGCGAATGGTAATAATTAAATGGCATGGTACTCTAAACTCTACATGGACCATGTAGTATAATAGCCCTATTTTAGAAAATAGGCGAATGGTAATAATTAAATGGCATGGTACTCTAAACTCTACATGGACCATGTAGTATAATAGCCCTATTTTAGAAAATAGGCGAATGGTAATAATTAAATGGCATGGTACTCTAAACTCTACATGGACCATGTAGTATAATAGCCCTATTTTAGAAAATAGGCGAATGGTAATAATTAAATGGCATGGTACTCTAAACTCTACATGGACCATGTAGTGGTAGTGTAACCGTCTAGGTGGTGTAAGAACACCCACTACCCCGTATCATCCCGTGGGTGTCGTAAGAGACGACAGAGGGAAACAAATCAGGAGATGGGCAGCAGCGTCTTCCTTATAACGACTGAAAATATAAAAACTGCGGTTGGCAACCCGCTTGCCAAGCGTGGCAACTATGGCAAATATCCCACTTAGGAGGCAATCTATGGGGGAGCATGCTGTGCTCAGCAGCTGGCTATACCTAACGATAATAGTAACGGTACTCTAATAGTGGATTGCATATTGTACTGAACCATTTTCGTAAATTAAGACCCTATAAAAATAGCTAGGTAGGTAGATATTTCAAAAAAGGCGTGAGTTTCATGCCTCAATACTCAGATTAGCAGATTTTATATTTATTGTCGATACAATAAAATTAATTTCATCCTTTCCTCTACAATAAAATCAATTTATTGCATACAAACATATACATGATTACAATAAAAATCTTTCTGTATACATTTTTTTTTAAATAAAATATTAATGAATTACTAAATGTCACAGGGAAAGGACCCGGCAAAAATGTGGGAGGAAGTGGAAAAAGCGATAACAGAGGTTTTTCTCAAAAAAGAACATCATGTTATTGAAGCTGTAAGTATAGGTACTACGTACGTTTTCTATTATTATTACTTTTAATGTAATATTATTTGTCAAGTTTACTAATGGATTAACTTAAGTGTAGGATATTTTCTGAATAAGTTTCTTTTGCCTCGTTTCTTTTTTTTTATAGAATAAGGGTAAAAACGAGCACACAGGTCCGCTGATGGTAAGTGAATCTAGGCTGTGGTCTATAAAAATCCAAAACTATCCTCGATTAACAATCCAAATACGGATCCGATGTCATTCCTGAGGACTAAGATGTAATGCCTCGTTTCCAATAAAAAGGGTCTCGGATTCTCTACACTTATGAAAACACAGCAGTGTTGTGCTGATAATTTCACGCTGGTATTCCGTGATGAGCTGACCCATTTGTACTTAGCTGCAGCATGGCTTTACCATGGTAGATTATTTTTTTATTTGTAAATATTGTTACGAGCTTGAAGTTCGTGACAATAAAAATTGCCGATAGAATTACCTAAATTAACACTTTAATTTTCTTTACACCAATTAAAACTTAAAACACTAATAATTAATCACACTGATTCACTTTATTCCGCTCCGAAGCTTTGCTTTTCTCGCCGAATTCAATACTTCCCCGATCGCATCTTGCAGCGCCTATAAATACAAATTAGCACCGAAACATCCAGAATATTCAAGTAAACACGCGCAAGGGGCCGAGAGTTCGAGTGTCGACTTCTAGAAGCTTAGTTCTTCGTTCCGAGACTAGATGGCGCTAGTGCCAGATACATGAGGTTGACTTATTCGCGCAACAATATTATAGGAGCTGTGGTAACCGTTGTTGATTTGTGACACAGACATCAAAATCATATAAATATCTGTGATGCTGTCAGCACTGAAACTATGTATTCACTTCTAACTCAAAAAGGAAGGTCCTTGACCTCGGTACCAAACCTGTCCAACTATCGAACATTAATAGAGTCGAACCGTGGGGAATTTAAAGACTGTTGTAGATGTAGAATTCGAAGCGTAATCAAATAGACGGGTAGACTGGTTATCTAACATTGCGGTGATTGTGCTTTCGGAAGTATGCCACACGTATCACATTTGAACCGTCGATGAAATACAATGCATAAATTACCTAGTTAGTACATAAACCACTAATTTGGCTACCAAAGTTTTAACTACGGCAAAAATCTGCAGCCAACTTCAAACAATTCTTCAATTAGTGCAGTAACCACTTACCATCAGGATAGACTACTAGTTCGATTGTCAATTAAATTTTTATAAATACTTTAACCTGTTACTGTTTAATGTACCTCCTCATTATCTTATTGTAGTATCCACCTACGTTTATCACATCACAAGTCACTGTTGTATAAATCCCTACCCAAAGATCTGAGCCATGTGGATCCGAGTTTCAACTCACAAATGATTTTTCATACAAATAAGGGTAACAAAAAAGTACGCAGTCTAGTGAGTGCTTTTAAAATCCACTGCTTAACATAGGCCTCCCTCATAGACTGCCTGCTGATGCTTCCACGCTGCAGGTATATTATGGTTATAGAATGAATGGATCGGCTCGACCAGGGAAGAACCACGCTCTCACAGAATACCAGCGTAAAATAGCAGCTGTGTTTCGTATGGTGAGTGTAGAGATCCGGAGACCCTTTCTTACTGGAAACGAGGCATTCCATCTTAGTCCTCAGGGATGACAACGCATCTGCGTTTTGATTAGTAATCAAGAATAAATGTAGATTTCTGAGGGCCACAGCATTCCGCTTACCATCAGGTGGATTGGTGCTTGTTTGTCACCCTTATTTTATAAAAAAGGAAGGATACTTTTGTTGGCAACCGCATTTTTTATTTTCAGTCGTTATTAAGTAGGTAGACGCTGCTATCTATATCCTGATTTGTTTCCCTCTGTCGTCTCTTACGACACCCACGGGATGATACGGGTAGTGGGTGTTCTCACACCGCCTAGACGGTGACTTTTATTTTGCCTCATAGACACCACTATTCCCGATTTAGAATAAAAATGCTGTTGTCGCCCCTGGAGATGATAAAATGCCTCGTTATTTGAAAAAACTTCCCATGTCTCGTTACTAACCATACGAACAGCATTATGCTGCTATTTCACACTAGTATTCGGTAATAGCGTGGTCAACGTGGCTGTATTGTGAAACAGTTGTATGCGTACATGTTTACTATGGTACGTGAATGTAGTATGGTCACGTTAAGCTTTGCCGCCCTATAAAACCAAAACTAGGAATAGGATGGAGGCAAAAACACAAAGTTGTATACTGTAACTAATACATTAAGAAAAAAAACATAATTTTGCAATAATTAGTAACACTTTGAAAAATTCACTAAAAAAGAACTAACTACACTACACCATACTAAAATCGACTAAAATATTTAGTATAATGATAAAGCAGCGTCCTTTTAACCTTTTATTATTTGATTATCTAATGAAGATCTATTGTATCACAAAGCCATCTATGCAAACAAGGCTGCAGTTTTGAATTATAAGGAAGTCATCATATTAACCGGATGACCATATTTACCCTTACGTACTATAATTGTATTGGGACCACGCTATGTAGAGCCACGGCTCTATCACCCATCAAAACGACTCTACAATATTTCTTGGGTACTGGACTTTTAATTTAACTAGGTAAACCACCTAGTTAAATTAAAAGTCTGCTCCTGTTCTGTATAGTGCTTCTGTGTAAGTACCATCCTCTGTCCCCTTTTTTGCTGCCAAATATAAAAATTTTAATAGATGCGCCCTTACCATAGTATGACCACTCCGAAATGTGTCCATTCTCAAATGAGTGAGCTCAGTTATTCGCAATCAGTGCTCATTTGTGCGACAGAGAAAGTAGTATACACAATTTCTGTAAGATAATAAGAGATGACACTATTGCGTGCGCGCGTCAGCGTCATGCAAACGAACAAATCGAAAAATGATGCCACAGTTTTCAAGGTGAAGGCGCATCTAACTATTTAAATCGTTGACCAAATAGCAGTATTTTGGTCTAAAGGGCATAGAGAGTCACTGTAATTACAGACTGTGAGACAAATCCATGTTAGTGATCAGAGGTGACAAAACACCATTTCATTCATCATCATTTCAGACGTGGTAGAGCCATGCTGCAGCTATATTAGTATAGTTGTAGCACAAATGAGTCGGCTCGACTGGGGAAGGACCACGCTCTCACACAATGCTAGCGTAAAATAGCAGCTGAACGCCACTGTGTTTCGTATGGTGAGTGTAGAGAATCGGAGACCCTTTTTACTGGAAGCGAGGCATTCCATTTTAGTCTTTAGGGGTGACGACAACACATCTGCATTTTGATTCACAGTGGAGGATAGATGTAGATGTATATGGGCCATAGCAACCACTTACCAAACTTACCATCAGACGGACTGTGTGTCCGTTTGTCACCCTTATACGACAATATAAAAAAATTTAATGTTGCGCGCCTAAGTTGACGTCATGTACCCGGCACTAGCGCCATCTAGTATCGGGAACGAGAGCGAGGGGAGCTTTCCAGAAAATGACATCACTAATCTTTCAACCGACAGCGCCATCTAGTATCGAAATGAAGAACTAAGCTTTCTAGAAGCCCGAAACTCGAACTTTCGGCGCCTTGTCGATTGGCGCGCGTATTTACTTGAATATTCTGGATGTTCCGGTTATAAAGTGTATTTAAAGGCGCTGCAAGATGCGATCGAGGAAGTATTGAATTTAGCGAGACAAGCGAAGCTTCGGAACGGAATAAAGTGAATCAGTGTGATTAATTATTAGTGTTTTAACTTTAATTAGTGTAAAGTGAATTAAAGTGTTAATTTTGGTAATTCAATCGGCAGTTTTTAATCGTCACGAACCTCAATCTCGTAACAATAACATCTTTAGCCTTCTTGATATGAAGTTGATATCAGTTATCCATGAACTACCAATAGTCACTTTACATCAGATGGACTGTTATTTCGTGATTTACTTAAATTATATAAAAAAATATACTTGGCCAGAAATACTTTGTAATCCTAATTTGTAACAAGGACATTGCAAGGTTACCCCTCAAGCATAGTTTTATAAGATCGTCGTTCAATATATTGGCAGTTTTTATAATAACTGTCTTGTTTCAGTTGAAGAATTATCCTTCATCCGACAATTTCTTTGAACTCATGAGGTTCGATTTGGTGGTAAACGAAAATCTAAAGGTCTACCTTCTAGAGGCGAATATGTCGCCGAACTTAAGTTCGGCGCACTATCCACCCAACCAGTTGCTCTACGAACAAGTACTATATAATTTATTCTCGTTGGTTGGTGTTGCCAGCTATATAAATGGGCGCGGAAATGTTAATTCAAGGTAAGGGCTAATACAATTTTTAACCATTGCTTCTAGTATTCTATTTTTCATTAATTTCTTAATACAAGGATAGGCTTTTAGGATTATTTCTGCTTTTTTTTCGTTGTAATCTAGACACACGGCAGTGTATAAGTAAATAAGTTCAGAAAAGAAAATGACGACGCATCGGAAGTGTGTAATAAAAAATACAAGCACCAACTATTTCCTTTGTCGACGGATTGTCGAACACTATATTATATTGATATAATTGATAGAATCAGGCGTTACTTTGCGGAAATCCATTATAATAAAAAAATTTATTACTTCGCAAACTTCCGCTAACTAAAAACGCCTAACTAATACGCCCTCCCTCAATTGTTTGCACTCACTCCGTCACCACTAGTCCCAGCACCACTACTCCCAACACCACTACTCCCGGCACCACTACTCCCAACACCACTACTCCCGGTAAGACACACCATCGACGACAATACGACACGTGTTTCGCCTCTACACGAGGCATTAGCATACTAAATTTTGTTTTAACTAAGATTTTATTTTTAAGTTGCACTAGCTAGTTTATGTTACGGATAAGTTCGCTACAAAATACGAACCAAAGTTCGAACATCACCAGGATCAATAAATTATTTAATTGCAATTTTAAATGCCGATAACTACGAACTTGGTGGTAAGGAAAACATAGTGAGGAGTCCAGCATGTGAAATTTATTCCACAGTCTCGAACACTTATGAAGTTGTATAGTCCATTGACACACATTGAAGCAACGCGGCGGACCAACTTCTCCATAAGCCTGTCAGATGTGGGAGGAGGCCTGAACCCAGCTGTGACACGTGTAAATGCTACAACTTTTTAAACGTTTTCATTTAATTTCAGAGAGCAAAGTTCAGCTGAAAATATGGTATCATCGCAGAAAAACATAGCGGTTTGGAGTGACGAGTGCAGTAAAAAATGCAGGGACCAATGCGAAGAATTACTTATATGTGGTCTATGTAGACCTTGCCTTAGCAATAGATTAAGAAACAGCCTGCTAAAATCGTACAGAGAATTCCTTCATAGGGGCGACTTTAAAAGATTGTTTCCTCCAAAAATGGTTGGTAGTAATCAATATTTTAACGATACCTACACGATATAAAACATACTATTAAACATGTCATTAACCTCAGATCACAACATACTTCTGGACATTGGCCTCGCCGATTGTGCCAAAATATTTGCCTATATTACTTTTGATAGGTGGATTGGAGGTAGAATATCTTACTTTCTGATCTTTAACGCCCTATCGCCGATTTGGGTATTTTTCTGACCTTTCCATAATCGCCTCTACGATAATGGAGCCTCTACTATAATGGATAATGGACAATTAAATAATTGATTCTCTTACGCCGCTACTACAAATCACTTGTAAAGTATATACTATATTACATTTACAGCCACAAGTTACTACTCTGTCTCTACTCTGTTGGAAAAAAAGGGATATTCCGTTTATCCACCATAGGATGGATACTCGAAAACGCGTGTTCCACCCTCCATCCACCCTCTAGGGTGGATAAACGAACACGCGTTTTCGAGTATCGGGGAAGATAATCGGAATTCACTTTTTGATTGTTGTTCCGCTTCTCCACCCCAAGTAGAAGATTCATATTTAATAACCTCAAACTTACCTATACAAAAATCATATTATATATTGCATTTAAATCAAATTAAACGAATTTATAAATTCTGCAATATATCCAGGAAATTAAACGCTAAATTCATTATTGAGTAGACTTAATTGTATATCCTGTATAAATTCGTGTCTCAATAAGACATTTTAAAATTTATTAAGTATTTAAGTTGTATACTGCAATTAACTTCAATTATATTTTTGAAGTAGTTATTTATATTAAATAAATATATTGTTTTATAGTAATACAGTATATTGAAAATAGCCGTTCTACTTACAATATACTGTATTTCTATAAAAATATATTTATTTAATTTGAATACCTACTTCAAAAATATAATTGAAATTAATTGCAGTAAAACATTTCTAGATATCTTTCTTGATATCTCCTAAATGACTACTAAGTAATGTGCCAGCTTCTATCAGTTTTTATAAACGACTGTACACAGCCGAGGCGGAAATTCGGAAGAAAAATAATATACGAAATCCGACTATCCCCCCCCCCCACGTATGAGGTGGATAAACGAACACGCGATTCCAAATATCCTCCCTAGGGTGGATCTCTTAGGGTGGATAAACGGAATAATCCAAAACAAATTCATTGCGACATTTGGCAGACACGGACAGATAATGAGTATGTTCCGAAATACAACGCAGTGTACTGTCCAATGCAAATGACGTCATGAATCGACGCTATACTGGTGATTCGTTCCAAAACATTGGACAGTATATGACGTCATACTTATGCGACATTTGGAAAAGTGTTGGCGATTATTTTGTCATTTTGTGCTCCAAAAATCATTATATCCCCCTAATGGATATACCATCAATTATTCTATAATTTTTTGTATTTGAATAAATAGAAACAAATTCTGGCATGCTTCATTCGGCAAATACACAATTAAAAATTGTTTTATTATGGCCTGATATCCGACACAATATGGCGGCGGCACGCTAGTACAATAAAGTGTCAAATGATGACGTCATTTGCATTGGACAGTACACTGCATTGTATTTCGGAACATACCCAATATATTATCATACCACGATCTCAATCCAGGAGATATCATCATGTGCCCTACATTTTGATTATACTTATCTTTTTAAACAATAGCTATAGGTTTCATGCGTGGGAGAGCCATACTACAGCTACATTATGTAGCACGATTGGGTTGGCTCAACCGGGGAAGGACCACGCTCTCACAGAATACCAGCGTGAGATAGCATCTTAATACTGCTGTCCTTCATATGGTGAGTGTGGAGATCCAGACCCTTTTTTACTGGAAACAAGGCATTTCATCTCAGTCCTCAGATGATAACGCATTTACATTTTCATTCTTAATCGAGAATAAATGTAGATGTCTATGAGCCACAGCATCCACTTACCATCAGGTGGACTGTGGGCTCGTTTATCACACTTACTCTATAAAAAAGGCTTTAATTCCAAAATACTTAGTGTACCCTACTTATTAGTGTCTCCTATTTGCATTTCACCACAAACCACTAAAAGAGTATCCTCTTTATACGCAATTTAACACACGCTAAATGTAAATTCGATCTTTCAATCTCGATCTGCTGATAGGATTCAATCTCATTTAAATTGTTTATTACAATTTTAATAATTATTATATGTATATATTGTATTTTATTGCAGGTTCAAAAATCATTTGCACCAGAAGAAATTAAAAACTTAAATGAAATGAACAAGCTTCAGTACTTATGGTATCAAGGGAAGTGTAATATGGATATCACCTGGTGTGCATAAAGACAAAATTAAGTTATTTATTTACTAAAAATAAGTTTTTGCAACAAATTACAGTATTCAAATAAAACAACAATTTATTTAACTTATATACTAAATCACTGTACCATTGATTGTAGTAATCCTAAAATATAACTACCTAAGTCTTCATCTTGATTTGTCCATGACACATAAATATTCTTGGTGTTATCATTATCACCCTCTACCTTTATAAGAACTGATTCTACAGATATATTGCCATCTGATATTGTAATGGACCATCCTTGTAATTTTTCTTCTAAAAGTGTCTTCAACTTCTCTGCAGTTTTGATGGCAGGTCCACTATCTTCAAACCGGACTGTACTTGTGAAGCGAATAACATGCCTGTTTATACCAATCTCATCACAAACTTCATCAATATCAAGAAATGAGAGTCTGTTATCTTTGACACATAGGACACCATGAACAATTCTACGTCTCTTTGGATCTGGTGGTTGTGCATTATACCTAACAGCTTCAGCTTTGAGTAATCGTAAAGAAACATCAATTGGTATCTTCGTTGGAGTAGTGATTGTGCAAGTTTCACCATTTGCAGGCATATAGCAACTGATTTCAAATTCCTTTTCAATTTTATCCTTCAAAAATTCCATTTTCTGAGCCTCTCCGTGTACTAACAGCACATTCTTCGGTTCACAGTACTGTATTAATTGCATAATACCTTTGGCATCAGCATGAGCTGAAAATGACATATATTCTACAGCCATTTTAACCTCTACAACTTGACGGTTTTCAAATTCCACTTTTTTAGCACCGTTAAGTATTTTATGGCCAACTGTACCTTGTACACAAAAGCCAGGCATTATCAACATATTCTGTTCAAATGGAGCCCACTTTTTGAATATATTTAATGATAGACCAGCATGCAGCATACCTGGAGTAGCGAAAACTACCATTGCTCCAGGGTTATCAATATAAGATTTATCAAAAGGTTTGATATGCTTAAAATCAAACATGTTTCTTTGTACAAAAGTCTTTCTTATCTTTTGATTAGTCCATGTTATAAACATTTTATAATAGTTATTAGCCTTTTCAGTTAAACCTAATGCAAAGTAGACGGGATACTTCAAATTCATTCTCTCCCAGTATGTTTCCAACAGAATACATAATTCTTGAGCTCTACCTAGTGCAAACACAGGTATAAGTACTTTCCCGCCTTTTTCAACACATTCATGTATCTTTTTAAGGAAATCTCTTTCACGGCAACGTTTTGAGTCACGGATGGTTGTAGCGTATGTTGACTCTGTTATCATTAAATCTGGCCTACATTTGTCTATCCAAGCAGCTCCTAAATGTCTGTCTGGTGTCATATTGTAATCACCAGTATACACAACTGACTGATTTCCCACTCTTATCCAAAACATAGCTGCACCTAACACATGTCCAGCATAATAGGCCTTGATCTCCAACTCATTATCTACCATCACAGACTGATGAAGAGTTACTGCAGTCACTTTTTTTATACAATCCTTTATCATTTGTGATGTGAAGAAGTTTGACTCTCCTTTTCTTTCCACAATGACTTTTCTCATGTCTTCTAACAATATGGGCGCTATGGCCTTGGTTGGATGGGTCATATAAATTGGCCCAGTATAACCAACCATTTCAGACATATAAGGCAGTGCCCCACAGTGGTCAAGATGGAAGTGGGATATAATAACGCAATCTATCTGGCTGGTGATTGGACCCTCTGGTACGATATAGGAAAAATCAGGAAATCGCCGTTCATCATTGTATCCCATGTGCATTCCACAGTCTAACATGATATTTTTACCACCCATAGACAGAAGTATACAACTGCGCCCAACATCCTGACCAGCTCCTAAAGGAGTAATTTTTATGTCAGGCATGCTGATGAATTAAATTTTGTATAATATATCGTTGTATTACTTTTTAATGCACAATAAGTAAAAATTATAAATTAAAACCTTTCAAATATTAAAACTTATGTTTTACTAATATATAAATTTAGATAATGGACGCTTTCCTTCATTTAAAAGTTAATAATGTAATATTTCAATTAGTAACAATTCAGGAAATGTAACCAAACTCAATAAAATACATCGCAGTTTCGCAGTAGAACTCGAAAGGTGACAGTGTACGATATATTACTTTCCTCTATGGGTGACAGGCTGACAGGTGACATTTTTTTTTTTTTTTTTTTTTTGCGCCCGAAGCAGTTAAAGGGCTACCCTGTACGTAGGGAGGCGGAAAATGCATTACGCATACCACGATAGCCGGTCTATCGTGGTTATGGGGGACTCACTGTCCTACCGGGGACCCTAAGTGATACCCCCTAAAAACCGCCTTTGGGGACAGGCAGCTGGCTGATTAAGCTCTATTGTGCCTTATCATGAGCGACCCTCTTTTGGGAAAAGAGGGCGCAGGCGGCTAAGAGCCGCTGGGGGAGTGCCTACGAAGGCAAAATAATATTATTTGATATAATAATAATAATTAATTTAATTAGAACTGGCCTGAGCCGCCAGGAGGCAGTTCAGGTCGTTTGACAGTTTATTTGGCGGGTCCGAGAGAGAGTTTCTCGGCCTGCGGACACGATAGCGAGAGGGGGGTGGGGCTGCATAAGAAGCCGCCTCACGAATTAAATTGTTTGGGTGCGACTCTGAGGCTTTGAAGAAGTTCTCAGAGAGTTTTTTAAGAAACTGTTGAATTGTTGGGAGCTCTAAGTCCCGATGAAGGTCGGCATTACGGACGTACCAAGGTGCGTTCGCAGCTCGACGACAGAAGAGGTTCTGAACTATTTGGAGTTCATTTAATATGTTAGGGGACAGGTGACAACGGAAGACAGCTTGATATAGTTGTTATGATATGCCATAAATATAAGTTTTTTTATATCAAAGTGGCAGGTAAAGATTATACACCATACAGCTTATCCTATGGTGTGTTTTATTCACCAAATTCGTCACAACATGCTGATAGAATGAAATATGAAGTTTAAGAGTTATATGATTATCATCATTAACACCTGTAACATCGTTTTCACTAACAGTTGACATGCGCAGACATATAATATGCAAAATCGCATCAATTTTAAGTATGAATATTAACTTCAAATCATAATTTAAACGATAATACACAAGCAACAATCTTTTGGTGGTCAAGTTTCCTCCAAAATGTGGAGTGTAGAGATAAGGAGTACAAACTCTGTACAAAAAAGTGTCCGCAGAAAAGTGCTAAATAATGGTGCTCTTAACTATTTTATAATTTTTATTGCACAGAATTTCACCATAATTCTTTTAATAAATATTATTTTATTGTTTTCAAAATTTTTATTTTAAAATTCACTCTCAACGTGTTTTACGACGATTTTTCATACCCTCTAGTTACTCGAACGCTGGAGAGTTTTTGAACTGTTATTTACTGCTTACAAATGGACACATTTTCAACTATTCTCTTATGTGAGACTGTCCTCCTTACCTCTATACTCGTAGGCAGAGAAACCTATAGACTAACGATGAGCGTGGCCTCGAATGAGAAAGAACGATTACCTAGTTTTAGGTTATACAATAATCTTTATGACTTTAAAACGTATTTAAGTAGATAACATTTTTAATTGTTCTAAGAACTGAACTGAACAAGGTTCACCAATCTTAAGCTCACAAACCACTTTTTTCTCACTCAAACCGACTTGTAAACTCCTTAGACCGCTACGAACTGTCAAAGTTGTTTAGCAAAGTGTAGTTAGCTAAATAAAAAAAACCGGCACGGAGAAAGGGAGAAACAATCACACCGCTCTGTCTCACTCCTATGCGAGACGTTTGCATAAATCTTTCTCGTGTCTTCTTCGTGTGCGAATGCGAAAGATGGCGTCAATTTGTCTATAGGTTTCTCTGTCTACGTCTATACTGCATGCCGTAGATAGAGAAAGAATTGAGACAGAGCGGTATGATTGTTTGTCCCTTTCTCCGTGCCGGTTTTTTTTGTTTAGCAAACTACACTTTGCTAAACAACTTTGACAGTTCGTAGAGTTCTATGGAGTTGACAAGTTGGCTTAAGTGAGAAAAAAGTGTTTTGTGAGCTTAAGATTAGTGAATCTTGTTCAGTTCAGTTCTTAGAACAATTAAATTTTTTATTTAAATAGGTTTAAAAGTCATAAAGATTATTGTATAATCTAAAACTACGTTATCGTCCTTTCTCACATGAGGCCACGCTAATCATTAGTCTATAGGTTTCTCTGTCTACGCTCCATGCTCAAAAACTTTAAAATGTCAATAGTAGTAGGCACTGATAAAAGTCAAGTTGTCAAAAGGCAACGTCACGTTTTTGTTCATAGAATACGATTTGATTTTAATGTAACTTTACCTAATTCTTTTATAAATAATTGAAAAACGAATTATTAGTTTTATTTCACACAGATACTAACGATTGGACGTCTCCAGATGTTTCTTCTTAGGAATATTCAGGTAACTGATTAAAAGCCACACTAATAATTTAAAAGTACCCTGTGGTTTTCTCAGGTTTTCTAAATTACGAAAAAAAAACTGTGCACAGAACACTAATACCTTTAGCTGGGGGTACTGTGTTCCACTAGTAGACCCGAGGTACTATTTGTACCCGACTTCAAAAAAAGGTGTTTTTAATATATTCAGGTTGTCCGAAAACTCGACTCAACCCGAAACCGGAACTGGGTAAAAAGACAAACCACACTGCTTGTCAGAAAAATTAAAAAAACAATCTAAGTCGCATATTTTCAAAATTATATGGATTTTAAAAAAAAACGACAAATTTGACATCCCACAGACAGTCTTTTCACTCCTGATGCCACAAATCTTTACTTTTTCCAACTATTTTTTTGGTTGTGAAACCCTGAATGAGGCTTTTCTAAGGTGTTATCAAAATTTCAAATCCAGCTGCTCTAGCTTGCATAAAAATAGGACTTATTTTCTAAAAAAAAATCTAAATAAAAATTTGCCTAGATTTTACTGACTGTATTGAAAAAAAAATGTACGAAATTAAAAAATGGCGCATTTAATAAGGATTCCAAAATGACTTGGTATATGGTAGCTGCAATCGCGAAATCGCAAATTTTTTCGTAAAAACCCAGTTTTAACAAGTTTTTCTTATTTGAATAAAACTATTATTTACGGATTTTATCGCGTTTAATTACTTTAATTTATTTTTATGTATAACTACTTAAATGTTATTTGTTTTATGTAATCCACTTGAGTGTGTTACATGTGCCAAATAAAATCTGTTTCTTTCTTTCTTAAAACTCATGTAAGACAATACTTATGCAATTAATTTCCATTAATTCTACTTATGCACAGCGATCATCTCAACCGGGGAACAAATCCGGTAACATAATTTATATCTTAAAAATTCCCTATATGAATTTATTAAGAAAATATTACTAGGAAAACAATAAACTATTCCGGCCTGGGAGTCGAACCCAAGACCTTCATATCATTAATTCGATATTTCTTTAAGATTCAACTAAGCATTTTCTTAATGATTTCTTAAATTTACGCGAACACTACACATTGAATAAAACTAAATTTACGGATTTTATCGCGTTTATTTCACTACTTTTACTTATTTTTAATTCTCGACGTTTCGGGTGCTTTACAGCACCCATGGTCACGGGGGGGACTGAGATGTTTGACGTCCCAATGTCATAGTTAGTCCGGCTACCTTCAGTTTTTTTTTTAATATTAATTTTTGTTCCGATTTACGCAAAACAAGCTTATAGTATCATGAAGTATGCTTGGGTTTGGGTTTAATTTTGTTAATTATAGGATCCCAAGCAGATGGTAGCACCCAACCATCTTCTCTATTGAAATTTGGATGTTTTTTAATTTCAATAGCCTCGCGTATCATCCTTGGTAGGAATCGGTGTTCTTTTGCGAGAATTTGTGGTTTATCAAATCTAATGTAATGGTGGGGACGATCTTGAACATGTTCGCAGACTGCAGACTTCCCGGAGCGTCGGTGCTTCACATCAGCTATATGTTCCTTCACGCGGGTTTTCATAGATCTCTTTGTTTGACCTATGTAAGAGAATTACCAAAATTGTAGCTTGAAGTGAAGGAGTCATTTTAAAGAAGTGTTTAAACGAGTGTTTATTCTCTCTTGATGACGACCTTTGCTTTCCCATGGACTATCGTGCGAATACGCTAATATGCACCTAATTTATGGAGAATGCAGGTGTTTGCTTACGAATGTGCATTGTTTACTCTTCTAAGAGGACCTCCTCCCAAATCAAGAGCATGGTGGTGGAAGATCCGCCAACCCGACAGAAGATGACGTGCTAGTAGCTGTCGAAGAAGACCCGAGTTCTTCAGTATTGAACTGACCACCGGAGTGTCCAAAAGTACAGCGCACCGTATCTTACAAAAACACGAATTAAACCTGTACCACGTACAGTGAGTACAGACATTACAACCCAGGGACTACCTAAATCGAGTAGAATTTTCGTAGAATTTTTAGTAGAATTTTGTTCTCAGAGAGGAACTGCGATGACCCGCTTTTCTTAACAAAAATTTTATAGTCTGATGAGTCACTACGCTAGTCTTGGCACTACGCATGCAGTTACACGATAGTCCAGGAAAAGGTAAAGGTCGTCGTTAAGAGAAAATAAACAGTCTGAATCCAAATCACAGCAATCACAAGTCCTTAAACCAAGCCAAAAGCAGTCAATACGAAAGCAACACAAATGAAAACGAAAACATTATTAAGTTGTAGAGCCAAGCTGCAGTTATATTAGTAGTATAGTTGTAGCACGAATGGGTCAGCTCGACCTGGGACGGACCACGCTCTCACAGAATACCAGCATGAAATAGTAGCTTAATGCTACTGTGTTTCGTATGGTGAGTGTAGAGAACCGGAGATCCTTTTTACTGGAAACGAGGCATTCCATCTTTGTCCTCACTACGTTAGTACTCTTATTAGTTTGTGGTCCTCACGGGTGACAACGCATCTGCATTTTGATTTGTAATCGAGGATAGATGTAGATGTTTATGGGTCTTAGCAACCACTTACCATCAGGTGGACTGTGTGCTCGTTTGTCACCTTATCCTATAAAAAAAACAAGCGCAGTAAACGAAGGAGCGTAACGTACTGATTTGTGATCTATAAGTACAATATCGAATACTTGGCGTCACTCTTTGTCTCACTCGCACTTGGTAAGGTGATTCTCTTCGTCTCAGACACTTGCGTCCATACCTGTCTCGCTCGCACTTGATAAGGTGACTCTCTCCGTCTCAGTCACTTTATCGTCAATACATGTGTCGCTTACACTTCTTTAGAATGACTCCTTCACTTCAAGCTACAATTAACGACCCTTTGGAAAACCTTGCGTACATTAATTGTTTAAAACCGGGTTTTTATGAAAAAAAAATTGTTCACGATTGCAGCTACAATTTGCCAAGTGTTATAACATTTTGGAATCCTTACTGAATTCGCCAACTTTTGACGCTACTTACCAAACTCACGTAGTACAATTTTTTTCAATACAGTCAGTTAAATCTAGGAATTTTTTTATTTTGAAATTTTTTTTAGAAAATAAGTCCTCTTTTTATGCAAGCTAGAGCAGCTGGTATTGAAATTTTGATAACAGTTTAGAAAAGCATTATACAGGGTTTCACAACCGAAAAAAATTATTGGAAAAAGTAAAGATTTGTGGCATCAAGAGTGAAAAGACTGTCTCAGGAATGAGAAAATTTTTATTTTTATTAAATGCCCATAATTTTGAAAACATGTAACTTAGATTTTTTTTAATTTTTCTGACTACCAGCATGAATTGTCTTCACTCACTTCGAGGGGGTTTCGAACACGGGGGGTTCGAACATGGGTTGACTTCGAGTTTTGGGACTCCATGTATATATATATATATATATATATATATATATATATATAAAAATTTGGGATGTGCAAGCGGGATTTAGAAAGGGAATGGGGTGTACAGATCAAGTCTTTTCCATGCGCATGATCGCGGAGAAGTTTTTGGCGAAAAACCAAAGAGTTTTTTGTGCGTTCATGGACTTGGAAAAGGCTTATGACAGAGTGGACAGGGATGTGTTATGGCAAACGCTGAACGCATTTAGGTTGAGCGCTGGTTTGATACAGGCATTAAAGTCTCTGTATAGGGACTCGAGTGCTTGTGTTAGAATCAACGGGGTCTACTCGGGCTGGTTTGGCATCCATAAAGGTGTCAGACAGGGCTGTGTAGCTTCCCCGTGGCTGTTCAACCTATTTATGGACAGCTGTTTGGAAAATTTGAAAGTTGAAGAATGCGGGGTAAGAATGGGTGAGTTAACCATCAAATGCCTTTTGTACGCCGATGATCAAGTCATACTTGCATCGTCGGCGGCCGAGTTGCAAATGATGGTTACATTAATGAACAGGTCATTAAAAGAAAGGGGAATGAAAGTGAACGCAAGTAAGACGAAAGTGATGGTTTTTGAAAGAGATGAAAGCAAAACGGTATGTGAAATAAGAATAGAAGGAGAGTTAATTGAGCAAGTGGATGAGTTCGTATATTTGGGATGTGTATTCAGCAGGGATGGGAGATATGATAAGGACATTGAACGACGAGTGAATGCAGGAAATAAAGTAAATGGGGCTCTACACTCTATTGTGAAAAGTCAGAATGTGTCAAAAAAGGCAGTATGGCAATTCACAGTGCTGTATTAGTCCCTAATTTAACGTATGGTAGTGAAAGTTGGGTGTGGCAGAAGAAGCACGAGAGTAGAATAAATGCGGTAGAAATGCGGTCGCTAAGGAGTATGTTAGGGCTGAATCTGAGTGACAGGGTGAGAAACTGTGTGATAAAAGAAGAGTGTGGTTTGCAAGATGATGCGGTGACCAGGATTAAGAAAGGAATGCTTCGGTGGTTTGGTCATGTAGAAAGAATGAATGCGGAAAGACTGACAAAGCAAATATATGTTGCAGAAGTGAATGGAAGAGTCGGAAAGGGACGTCCTAGGCGGAAGTTTGTCGACCAAATTGGCGATATACTAAAAATGGGCCAAATTAAGAGTACCCTTAACCGACGAGCATGTATGCGTAGGTATATGAATGTGAAAGAGGCGAGAAAGGTATGTCAGGATCGTGCTAAATGGAAGTCTGTAGTCTCTGCCTACCCCTCTGGGTGACAGGCGTGAGTGTTTATGTTATGTTTATATATATATATATATATATATATATATATATATATATATATATATATATATATATATATATATATATATATATATATATATATATATATATATATATATTTATATTTATATATCTTTTTTCTAGGTGAACCGATTCTGATGATTCTTTTTTTTTTATTTGAAAGCTGATGCTTTTCCTGTGGTCCCTTCTAAATTTGATCAAGATCTGACCTGTAGTTTTTGATTTATTCTTAATAATGCGCATTTAGTTGACTTTGACTGCATTGATGATGTTCGCATTTTATTTATATTGAATTTGTTTACTGCTAAATAAACTAATAATAACTACCTGATAAGATTAAATATATTGTTACTTAATACTTATTCTTGCAGGATCAAAAACCTTAAATATCCAGCCATTATGGGGATGATTTACAATAATTGCCACGTTTAACAAAATAACTAACCAAACTGTTATAGTGGATACTGTGTATACAAAACTGTGATTAAAAGAGAAACTTTTTAGTAACTATACTTATTGGGTATATATCGGCATAGCAACAATTTCATTAACTTCTTTTTAGTATTAAGCTATCTATCCGATGTAAGTTTTTATCTCCATTTGGTGGATTCGTAAAAATATAAGCAACTATTTTATAAAGCCAATCAATATTTAATAGGCCAATGATATAAAACAAATATCGCAAATAAACACTCTGCCGTACTGAAATTAATAGAAGACAACGAAATCCGATATTATTTGGTTAACATTATATATTACCTTAATTTATGAATAAATGTAGTGAGTAAAAAGTAAGCAATGTAACTTTCAATCAAAGACAATTTACTCTTAAGATATCTCGGAAGTTATGACCGATATAAAAAGTGACAAGGGTTGCTAGACATATGATATTAATGCAATT
Source organism: Parnassius smintheus behrii (assembly GCA_036936625.1). Taxonomy (NCBI): domain Eukaryota; kingdom Metazoa; phylum Arthropoda; class Insecta; order Lepidoptera; family Papilionidae; genus Parnassius; species Parnassius smintheus. The sequence goes on along the minus strand of JAUPFT010000019.1, from coordinate 37,795,074 downwards.
TAAAAAAAAATCTACGTCTTATAACCTCTAAGTATTCAAAAGATATCATTTGATTAACAAACGTGACAACGAGGCGACTCCACAAGTGATCCAACTTTGTTGATTTTTGTATGGAGCAGTATTAATGATGTTCCTCGACGGAAGCCCACTCGAGCGAAGCCGCGGGTAAAAAGCTAGTATATATATATATATATATATATATATATATATATATATATATATATATATATATATATATATATATATATATATATATATATATATATATATATATATATATATATATATCATAATCATTCCGCAATAACTTTGCACAAGCGTACTCACACAATTTAAAATAACCTTTTACTTAAATCCGAAGAATTATAAAGTTTTCTATATTTCATTACAATTTATATAGCTTTTCAACACTAATTTAAATTCGAATCTTTCAAACAAAGAGAAAATATTTAAAAAATAACCAGTATCAACTTTTTTACTGCACACCTAAATAAACGTACAACTTTCTTATTAGTTTCTGCTCTTGTCCTTAATTAGCTGCTGACCGATTCTCGAGTTACGTTTACGTTTGGTATTGGCGTCTCGCGAGTGTAGGTGTACGAGAAGAGTTGTTAGACTGATTAACAATCAGCATTCGGAAACGTTTCTTATAGTGCAGTGCCAAGATACGTTTCTTAATCGTTCATCGTTCGGGAACTACTGGAGGTGGGCAAAGTGTATCATTTTTGCGATTGGAACATTTGCATCTCGATCACTGAAATGTTCCGAAGCACTAATATGTTTCATTTGGCTCATTTGGATCATCGACTCAAAAGATATAAAATACAGAATGTTACGAATACATTAAGTTGCGACGCGGGCGTTTATTACTGACTGATTCAGTGAAATGTTATGTGGCAAAAATGATGAATGATATAAGTGCTTGGGTTATTTTTATCATATATTTAGTTATTGTTATTTATTGTGTACCGTAATAAGGTTGTATATAAAATCGATCCTCCTTTATATTTTATCCAGACATAAGACTGGTGGCTAGTCCTTAATTTATGGCAAGCTGGCGTATTATTTATGATGAAAAAGAAGAAAGTAAGTCACAATAATCACTACGCAAAGAAATCCTAAACAGAACTCAGTATGTTTTCGTAAACAGGCGCAAACGAACCTAAACAATTTGACAAGTTAGTGCCGGATCAACGTAAAAGGACAACTTGTTAATGTAAACATTATATGCAAAAGACGACCGTATAGTATTTGGTACGTAAGCGCCTTAGTGGTCATTTTTACATGCATGAATAACTATAGCTAAAATCCGTACGAGTTGAATTCACTTCTCACACACATTCTTTCTGATTTGTATAGATTGTTATTATTTTGCGCGCTCACTCACCACTCTCTCGCTTGTGGCTCAGTCGCCTCGCGAGCGAGACGCGTCGCACTAAATGAGCAAAGTAATGTTCCAGATCCAAATGATGCATTTGAAACATTGTTACTGAACCAATCTTTTGAAACACTTCAGTGATTCGAATCAGTGAGTCAGTTCCGTAAAGAGTTACACACGCCTAGGAACTACACAAGACTAATATAGAAGTTTTACTTCAGTCGTGTGTTCATAAGCACACTCTTTCTTTTATATACAATATATATGAACGATTAGCAAATTGTGCTCATGGCTCTTGCTTACTGGTATTCACATATTTCATTCATTTACTGCCTGTCCGATCTTGATTTAATGATTATCCGACTCGAGAGAATTCAAGTTGAACTCAACTCGAGATAACTCGAATTTGTAAATCGAGTTGACACATCACATCACTTTGTTTTGTTTTTCCTTGCGCTTGCGTCAATTTGACTTGACGCACAGACTACTAAGAGGTAAGAGGATACTACGGATGCTTGACGTTAGGAAGTTTGAAATAGAAAATAGACTTTTTTTGTTTGTTTAGTTTATTAAATTATTATGCGTTAGCGTTTTATTATGGATGTAATTGTATACAAACATTATTCACAAAATATACGGTAATTGACCACAATAAAGATGTACCTGTAGTTTTAGTTCATTACTTATTCCTCATATAACACTTCCATTATATGATAAGCTTATCTCTGAAGCACCGGCTCTGCGAGTGTAGACGTGTTTTAAAAGAATAGCTTTTCAGTGTAAATTACTATGTCAGGAGAAAGTTCAAATATAAAAGCTCATGGGGAAAGAAAAGTGGCCCTTATTACTGGAATTACGGGTCAGGTCAGTATGTTTATTAAATTTGAATAATTATGAATAAATACGGATTTTGTAAACCTATATATAATACACAGACTTTTCGTGTTATATTATTTTTAATTATTATCGAACTGCACATTATTACTCCATATCATGCTCATAATATGTCATGAGTTGATCTAAAACTGCGCGGCGAATTAATTGCTGCATAACCCTCAAAGAAATGAAAAGAGGTCCATGCCAGGATTGCCTGACATTTTGAATGGAAAATATGGGTAAGGAAAAATTATACACCACAAGGCAGGAAAATAATAAGCAAAATAGCGACTACATGTAAACAATTACCTAATCTCAACATCTCTTATATCTCATCAATTATCCTAATAACATTTTTTTTAAATATTTCAACACATTTATAAAATTGAAGTTTAAATTTTAAGAGATAGTTCTATAAAGAGCTTTAATACATTCGTATTTTGCAGTAATTTCTGTGTTATAGAAAAATTGACACAATATCCAAACATTTTTAATTAATTACATAAACTATAGTCAGTTAGGACAATATTTCACTTAACTGCTGGGCATATTGTTGGAGAATACATCACCCACTTATACATCTTATGGACCAATATGTAGAATTATAAATAAAACTTATACACTTAATTATAATCTTTATATTACAATATTAAAACACAATAAAACTGTGAAATTTATTATTACACTATAATACCACATCAGACCAGCACTAGAAACTCCTGTCAAGTCATATAGCATCTCAGACTAACCAAGAAAGATAGACAGAATTCTGTGTACATTTCAAGTAAAGCCCTAACCATTCTGAACTTCTTGATAGGCACTTATGCATACATGTTTCTTCTTACTTGCTTTATCAGCCTATATAAAAGTTGCTTTATATAAGTATACACAAGCACCTAAAACCATGTGTTTGCAAATAATTTAATATATATACCAATATAATATATACCGTAAACTTATGTCTTTACTTATATCCAACTAATTACAATCATCAAATAACATAAACAACAGTACTGTTAGAATCCTCTGTGCGTGCACATTCACTGCCAACTGCACCGCACCGGCGATTGGACTGCACTACCGACCTCCGATCATAGCGGGGGGTGATGTGGCGGCGCTGTCGTCGCACTACAAGCTAAACATATCGAAGCCTAAATCGCGCTATAAAAGTTTCAAAGTAAAACAGTATAATATATAGAATAGCTCCGAACTACTACTCGGAGCATTGGCCGCTCCCTGGGCAGAATACCTTTCCCGGTGAGAACTTTCCCTTTTCCTTCCACGGCCACATACTTATGTAAGTGGTAAGTCTATTAGCAATACACCCTGGACCATGCCCATATCCCCTGATTACAGACAGACACATCAATTTTATTTATATGACACTACACATAGTTTTTTAAGGTGATGAGTTTTAAATGTTTCTTAGGCTTTGATTTAATGTTGAAACCCTCAATCAAAGTTAAAAAATTCTATATGTTGTTTCTAATATCTTGTGACTCATGTCTGACATTATAACATATTGACAGAAGACAGTCATAAAATTAAAAAGCTATATAAATATATATAGTCACTTAGATATGGTCGCCTTTGTGTCTTCGGCCTCGGCATGTGCCGCATCTTATTACAGGCGCCGCCATGATATCAAAGGTCGCCGCGTATGGTGTACACCCACAGGGTGGTCAATTGTGGGCGGTTTTCCACAATTTGGGTGATATCAGAATATATCATACGCCTAAATTTCTATTCGACGATTTTGAAAATCACTTCAGAAAGTGGATTTTGAATACCAATTCACAGTGATTCTTAATCGCTTAGTAAGTGATACTGATATTTGCCTGACTGCTGTAAATAACTTTCGACATCATTGTCAATTATTTTTGATAAGGACTGCTTTCACATACATCAGGTAATGCACATGCAGAAATTGAAAAAAATCACCAAAATATGTTTAAAAAACCCAGCTTGTGCTGAAATGCCATTTAATCTGTTAATTTAGTGGAATCTCTGAGGAAAATTGATCAATTTTGATTTTGAATTTATATTCGATGAATCAATTATTTCTCAGGGTCCAATGTTTTGGTCAAAGACGATAAAGTTAACCTACTCTGAAGGGAATTTTATTTTCGAAGATCTAGTATTACTTGCACTGACAGCACCAGTGAGTAATGCTACAGTTGAGCAGGTGTTCTCAAGAGTGTTACTAAAAATAAGTTTCGTAATTGCATGAATCTACATTAATTATCATCAATATTACAAATTAAGATGAGTTTAGAAGAGGATAGAGTGTGCTGTACCGAATTTGATGATGATAAGCTAAATTTGAGTTCTACAATTTATGATAAAAAGGAGCAAAATACTATAGGAGAAGAACATGGGGAGGAACTATCAAAATCTTAACATTTTTAGTTTATAAAAACTTTATACATTTTGTTATTTATGTGTAAAAAATTATAATAATGTTATAGTTTATCAAACTTTATTTATTATAATATATTTATCGTTAATATTTTCCAGTAAGCTACAAAAAATCGATAAATAAAAAGTATTTGAATTAAAATATATTGGGTGGATCTTTTTTGTTAGTTTGCGTTTTATCCGTAAGGTCGTGCAGTTTCCTTCAGAACATTTCTGGCAACCCAACCCACAGAAAAATTTGGCATTTTAAAACAAAGTGTCGTAGTGAAAGGTTGTTAATGTTGACTTGTATGTATACAGAATATACAGCCTTCAGATGAAATTTTGAGTGAACCAATAACAAAAATAATATTTTAGTATGGATTCAGAATGCGATGTAGTTTAATGCCTGATTATAAATACAGGTGTTTATAGAATAGAATAGAATAATTTTTTATTCATTATAGATTACAAGTAATTCTTATTGAAAGTCAATATTTTACGTTACCACTGGTTCGAAAAAAACCTCTGTCCTGGGAAGAACCAGCAAGAAACCCGGCGGGACGTTTTTTAAAAATAAATGTTACAATGTCAAGGGTCACAAAATATTTACAAAATTTATTTTAGAAACAGCTTGGAAGCGACCACCTCATTCCCAGGAGTTATTATCAACCATGTATTCATTTATATCATAATAACCCTTTTTATACAGTTTAATATAACAGTTTTTATACAGTAATTAAATACTTCAACAATCTATATGTGGTAGAGCCACGCTGCAGCTATATTATAGTTGTAGCACGAATGGGTGAGCTCGACCTGGGCAGTACCATGCTCTCACAGAATACCAGCGTAAAATAGCAGTGTAATGCTGCTGTGTTTCGTATGGTGAGTGTAGAGAACAGGAGACCTTTTTTACTGGAATCGAGGCATTCCATCTTAGTCCTCAGAAGTGACAACGCATTTGCATTTTGATTCTTAATTGAGGATAAATGCCGATTTCTATGGGCCACAGCATCCACTTACCATCAGGTAGACTGTGTGTTCGTTTGTCACCCAATGCTATAAAAAAGTGTCAATGACTACGGCACTTAGAGTGATGAAAAAAGTGTCTATTTTACTTTTGTTTATATTTACGTACCTACACATATTTTTCATTTAAATTCTCTTTGCTACCTAACTTGTGTTTATTATTTATATTTGTATTTTATTACAATAACCATAAGAATAAAATAATATTCTATTGCAATAGAATTCTTAGAACAGAATTTTTCTTAGAATAGAAATTTATTTGATCAAACACAGCAAAAATAATAAAATAAAAGCAAAATAATAAATGCGCCGACACCATTTTAGTAAACAGACTATAATATCATTTACATAAAATAATATTTTACACTAACAACTTGCCCCGGCTTCGCCTGGTAAGATCTTTTAATGTGGTGTTAACATTATTCATTAAGATAATCAAAGACCTTAAGTGGTCTTTGATTAACACCACAGAAACAACAACCCAACAGATTAGTTCTTTAACAAAAAAAAAGTTAGTGTTAATGGGTTGGCATAGCGAAGAACCTACTATCAGTGGGACAGAAAAAATCGGATGGCAGCCTTGTACTAGTTAGCGAAAGGTAAGGCGTCTCCCAGTAGATGGCTATGAATTCAGGTGGCTCAGGACTGTGGTTATTGCAATTTTTGTAGGGGGCTTATATTCAGCAGTGGATTTATGAGGGTTTGTAATGTTGATGATGATGATGAATATCAATTTTAATAATTTGGATCTCATGCATTTCTAATGTTTTTTTTTTTAAGTTTTTCCAAATTAGCCCGAAACTAAGTCAAGTCTACTAAGGTCTTAGTGAAAACATTTGGTGGGGCGTACGGTGTAGCGAGGCTTTTGGCGTACATGTTTTTGTCCAGCACTTCAACCAGTCCACCTCGCTACACGTTCAATGCATCATAAATCAGTTTCTACACTCAGGAAAAATTATATAAATTTTGTTTTTAGGATGGTTCATATTTAGCAGAATTTTTGATTGAGAAAGGGTACGAGGTTCATGGGATTTTGCGACGCTCCTCCTCATTTAACACCGGTCGTATCCAGCACTTGTATGGGCAGCCAGCATGCCATACGGGGGGTCAAATGCACCTCCATTATGGTGATCTCACAGACACCACTTGCCTCATAAGTATTATTTCTAAGGTATGTAAAAATAACTTATAGACATGTACCGGATGACCTTTTTTACCGTCTGGAAAAAAAATTCGCTATGCCGACGCTCAATATTAGATTTTAAGATAATCCCATTCAAAAAAATACGATTGACTACATGCCATCCCTGGAACTTTCCTCTAATTTTAAATGCAGTGCTCCAAATTCCACATAATTTTGAAAAACCGCGTTTTTTATTTTTCTCAAAATTGAATATTTCACGAACAAATTAACCGATTTTCAGATTCACACACGTGTGTGTGTGTGTGTGTGTGTGTGTGTGTGTGTGTGTGTGTTTTACATTTTCGATCTAATTATAAAAATAATGTGACGTAAAGATATTTAGGCCCGGAAACAAACAATTTGTGTTTTTGCACGAATTTTGAACCTGCATCGAAATCGGGACTCGTATTGTAGTAGACAAGTATCTATAGACGTCGTGATCCTATTAATATATTATTATTTTAGACTACAATATAAACTTTAACTTTTTGGCTAATATACAATTGGTCTCTTATATCGCCACTACGAAAAGAACACCTGTGAAATATCTTTTTTATTTATTAACCGGTAACTGTCCACGCCTGGTGATTGCAGGAAGAAATGTATCGCACATTACACGCTGTTCCTTGTCGCCTCTGCTCTGCGCATTTCATGGCTGGCATTTACGAGATACTGCTCTCTGTTGCCACGGTGACTTGACCATGAGGTCTTTTTGGCATTTCTCGTAGTAGTGTATCCCATCGTAGTTACGACACCCAGGGAACTAAATTGGGGTTCTCTAATCTTTCCACCACGTAGCTACTGATATTTATGCACAGAGGTTTACAATTCAAATATCCTTTTCAGACTCGTCCAAAGGAAATTTACAACCTGGGTGCACAATCGCACGTTAAAGTATCGTTTGAGTTAAGCGAGTATACTGCACAAGTGGATGCCTTGGGCACGCTCAGGTTGCTGGAGGCGGTCCGCGTCGCCGGTCTCGAAAAGGAGACTAAGATCTACCAGGCGTCCACATCGGAACTGTACGGAAAGGTTGTGGAAGTGCCGCAAAATGAGAAGACCCCCTTTTATCCAAGGTCGCCCTACGGTACAGTTACCTTGTCTTTGTTTTTATCAATTGCAAACCTAGCATTGTTCTTGTAAACCGTAAAAATTTTATAAGCTCAATATCAATGGACACGTTTGATAACACAAAGATTACCTACAGTGTTGGTCATTGTTACAGTGATTGATATAGTATGTAAGTAGATAGAACATTAAAAGATAACATATTTTCTTTTTATTAAAAGTTAAAAGTCTTTACACAATCACGCCATGTTAAGAAATACCTAAAGTATCTTTCTCTCTCTTTCTTTTACTCTCTTTTCAATAAATGACAGTAGAAAGAGACAGATAATTAATCCTAGATTTAAGTAAGCGATAATCAACGATTATAAGTAAGTTTTCTTCTTTACTCATCTTTATTTGTTCCTAAACGTTCTTGAGCCGCTCCCATAGTAGAATGTAGTTACTAAACGAGCAAACAGTCCACCTGATAGTAAGTTGGATGCTTTGGCTCCTTGACGCCTGTATTTAACCTCGATTAAGCATTAAATAAGATTTGTTCTCATCTCTGAGTACTAAAATGGAACGTCTGAGAATCAGTCAAAGGATCTCCATTTCTCGTCACCACGAAACTGTAGGTTATTTTTTTTTATAGAAGAGGGGGCAAACGAGCGTGCGGCTCACCTGATGTTAAGTGACTACCGCCGCCCATGATTAACCGCAACACCAGGGGAGTTGCAGGTGCGTAGCCGGCCCTTGAGAAAGGAGTAAGCTCTTTTCTTGAAGGTCCCCAGGTCGTATCGGTCTGGAAAAATCGCCGATGGTAAACTATTCCACAGGGCGATTGTACGTGGAAGAAAACTCCTTTTGAAACATACAGTGGTGGACCGCTAAGCATCCAGATAGTGTGGATAGTATCGGGACGTTTGCCGCGTAATGCGTTCACGAAATTTGGCGGCTGGGATTAATCCGAACAATTCCTCAGAGCACTCTCCATGGTATATGCGAAAGAAAATGCAAAGAGATGCAACATCTCTTCGCAGTGCCAGTGAATCGAGCCGATCGGAAAGCACTCGGTCGTCGACGATTCGAGCCGCTCTGCGCTGGATGCGGTCAAGTGGAAGGAGCTGGTACTGGGGAGCCCCAGCCCAGAGATGGGAACAGTATTCCATGTGCGGCCGAACCTGCGCCTTGTAAAGTTGCAGGCGGTGTGCCGGCATGAAATACTGTCCCGCTCTGCTGAGCATGCCAAGCTTTTTAGAGGTCAACTTGGCCTCCTTTTCCAAGTGACCACGAAACTGCACACAGACACAAGTTTATCCCGGCACTTGGAGACGTTTTCCCGAGAAATATTGGTTCGGCCAGTGTAAAGAGCATCACCAGTGCTGTCATCTGCATAGCAATGAATGTTACGGGTATGCAACATATCATTGATATGCAGAAGAAACAGCGTTGGCGATAGCACGCAGCCTTGTGGAACACCAGCATTAATAGGCTTGCAATCGGAGCTTGCACCGTCTACAACGACCTTGATGTTCCGATCTGCAAGAAAACTGGTGATCCAATCGTACAATTTCTCGGGAAGTCCATGGGAAGGGAGCTTCGAAAGAATAAGCGCTTTGTGCCAAACACGATCGAAGGCCTTCGCAATGTCCAAACTAACGGCCAATGCCTCCCCCTTGGACTCTACTGCCTCCGCCCATCTGTGAGTTAGGTAGACCAGAAGATCACCAGCTGACCGACCACGGCGAAAACCGTAAACGGTACACAGTAAACACGGTAAACAGTGCCTGGGTTAAAAAAATCGAAATGCAGACGCGTTGTTACGTCCAAGGACTAAAATGAAACGCCTCGTTGCCAGTAAAAGGGTCTCCAAGTTTGTTACTTAGCATACAAAATAATATTATTACGCTATTATTTAACAAATAACAATGGTATTTTGTGTGAGCGTGCTCCTTCTCTGGTTGAGCAGACACATTTGTACTACAACTTTATAACCAACCTTAGTACAAATAACCATAACATAGTGTTACGAGCTTGAGGTTCGTGACAATAAAAATTGCCGATAAAATTACCTAAATTAACCATTTAATTTACTTTACACAAATTAAAACTTAAAACACTAATAATTAAACACACTAATTCACTTTATTCCGCTCCGAAGCTTCGCTTGTTTCGCCACTTCAATACTGCCTCGATCGCATCTTGCAGCGCCTATTTATTTAAATTAGCAAAGAAGCATCCGGAATATTCAAGTAAATGCGCGCAAAGGGACGAGTGTGCGAGTGTAGATTTTCTAGAAACTTAGTTCGTCGGATGGCGCTGTCGGTTGAGAGATTTGTGATGTCATTTTCTGTAAAGCTCCCCTCGCTCTCGTTCCTGACACTAGATGGCGCTAGTTGACTTATTCACGCAACATTGCCCCCTCCTAAGACATGCTCGTCCCGAGGATTTTCGGTCCCATAATAACCGCCAAGCGATCCCCATGGACGATCTTAGGAGTCCCTCTTGCGCCTTTCTGTATCCGGTAGGTCACATCGTTGATCCTGGTTACAATCCGGTACGGGCCGTCCCATTTAGCTTGAAGCTTAGGAGATTTCCCTTTGCTGCGGACTGGATTGTGCAACCACACTAATGAACCTTCGTTGAACCCGTTAGTGTTCATTTTGCGGTCGTACCGGGTTTTCATTTTCTCAGACATTTGCTGGCCCGATTGTCTGACGTGCTCATAAATGTCATTTATTTTGTTCCGCAAGTCATTTGCATAATCGGTTATACTGCGTGGGGCATCAGGTGGTATCCCGGTGATCAGGTCTGCAGGCAGCCGTAATTCTCTTCCAAAGTTTGCGAAAGCTGGTGTCACTGCTGTACTTTCGTGAACAGAACTTCGATATGACAACGAAAACGGTTGTATGTGCTTGTCCCAATCTCGTTGCCGCTTGTCTACAACTTTTGCTAGGTACCTCTCCAATGTCTGATTAAATCGTTCCACCATTCCATCAGATTGCGGGTGATAAGAAGTCGTTCTTGTTTTATGATTACCCATAACTCGGCATGTTTCCTGGAATATTTGAGACTCAAAATTTCTTCCTTGATCGCTGTGAATCTCTAAAGGTACTCCAAAACGACAGAAGACTTCATGAACTAGTTTATCTGCAACTGTTGAAACTTCTTGATTTGAAATGGCGAAGACTTCTGGCCACTTAGTGAAGTAATCCATCACAACCATGAAATACTTGTTACCGCTTTCACTCTCCGGAAACGGCCCCGCCACGTCAATGGCTATTCTCTCCCATGGTGCACCAACATTGTACAACTTCAGTGCACCTCTACTACGAGTCTGAGGTCCCTTTACAGCCGCACAACTTGTACATTTGCGACACCAGTCCTCGACATCGTTTCGACAGTGGACCCAGTAAAACCGTTCTCGGATCTTCAGTAGAGTTCGTTTAACTCCCAGATGGCCTTCTGAATAATCATTATGGTACAGCTGTAGAACATCCGGTACTTTAGCTTTAGGGACAACCATTTGTAAATGACAGCTGTCTCCCCGAACATTTTCCCATTTACGGCACAGAACTCCATCCGGAAGCAGCAAGCTGTCCCACTGGGCCCAATAGCTTTTAGTGGTCGAACTCATCGCTGAGACGTCGCTCCACTTGGGCTTGGGAGCACTGGCCTTCATCCATTCCAGGATCGGCTTGATGTCCGGATCTTCCTGCTGTGCACGTTGTAAGCTGTCCTTCCACTCGTTGCTGAGGTGGTCTCCCCTGAGCATCCTCACGGATACCACTTCCTTACTCTCTTGCCTAGTACAATGTTTGCAATCTTCAGGACAAGGTCTTCTTGACGATGTATCTGCGTTGCCGTGAGATTTCCCGCTGCAGTGTCTGATAGTAAAGTCGTATTCCTGCTGCTGCTGGGCGGTGCTGTTAGCCGCACTTCCTTTCTGAGACCGTTCACCTTCCCTTCCTAGGGTGTGCTTAGGGCAGCTGGACCGAAGATGGCCCCTTTCCCCACAGCCATAGCACCTAGGGCTGTATTTTTTACTGTGGTCGCGAACCGTAACTGCTGGAACCTCCCTAGCGTGAGGTGAACGATGATCCTGTCGCCGCCAGGCAGTGCCGTTAGCTGCACTACCCTCTCGAGATCGATCAACTCTCCTTTCCATGGTTCGCTTAGGGCAGCTAGATCGAAGGTGGCCCTTTTCCCCACAGCCATAGCACCTTGGGCTGTATCCTTTATTATGGTCGCGAACCGTAACTGCTGCAACCTCCCTAGCGCGAGGGGAACGACGATCCGGCCACCGCCAGGCGGTGCCGTTAGCTGCACTACCCTCTCGGGATCGATCAACTCTCCTTCCTACAGTTCGCTTAGGGCAGCTGGAGTGGAGATGGCCCCTTTCCCCACAGCCGTAGCACCTAGGGCTGTATCCTTTGTTGCAGTCGCGAACTGTAGCTGCTGCAACCTCCCTGACGCGATGGGAACGATGGTCCTGCCGCACGGCTTCCACCTCCAGTGCATGGGCCAAGGCGTCCTTAAGCGTCTCGTGGTGCCCGAGCCTCACAGCAGCTCTGACTTCCAGGTCGCGGATGCCGTCGATGAATGTCTGCACCAGGTTCCCTTCAATGAGCGTGGGTACAGACCGGTATGCTTTCCGCACCAGCTTCTCCACCTCAATGGCCCACTGCTGCAGGTTTTCGTTGCTGCGCTGCACGCGGTCTTTAAGCTGCGCGCGAAAGACGTGTTCCAGGTGAGCGTCGCCATATCTCGCCTCCAATGCCTCAAGGAGCTGCTCGTAGGTCACTTTCTTACCGAGAGCTTCCAACACGGTTAAGGCTTGGTCGCGCAGGCCTAAGGTGAGTGCAGTCATGGCCTGGCTTTTATTCCAGCCGTTTGCCTCCATGACGGCCTCGAACTGGATTTTGTAGGCTGACCAGGAAGAAGTCTCGTCGAACGGTGGCACCTTGAATCCACGTAGCGAAGGTGCTGCAGCTACTACGGGAGCTGTAGTTCCATCACCCAGTTTGAGGTCGTCCAGCGTTTTCTACACGTCAGCCACCACGTAATCAACCCGATTGTTCACTTGGTCGATTTGGGTTTTAGCTTCCTTGATTTGGGTTTCAGCTTCCGACAGGCGGTTGTCATGTTGAGCAACCCTATCCTTCACCTCCCTTATCTCTTTCTCAAAGGTAGCATGAAGGTCCTTCATAAGGAGCATCTGCTCTTCCGACCGACGAGCCTGTTCCGCCGGCTGATCTTCCAACCGACGGGCCTGTTCCTCCTGTCGGCGGGCCTGTTCCTCTTGTCGGCGGGCCTGTTCATCCTGTCCGCTCTGCAGCTGCTCTTTCAACTGACGGGCCTGTTCCTCCTGTCGGCGAGCCTGCTCCTCCTGTCGGCGAGCCTGCTCCTGCAGCATCACCATCAGAGCACCTAAGTCAGGTGCTGCAGATGTAGGAGCTACCGACGGGCCTGCAGCCAGTGGCTGGCCCTCCGACGTCTGCGGCGTTGCACCACCAAATCTTCGTTGGTCCGTCTCCTGCTGGCGTTGACTTCGGGTACGGACAGCCTCCGTTTCCTCCTTAGGTAAAATCGGCATGATTTTATCCCACTTCTGACACCAATTGTTACGAGCTTGAGGTTCGTGACAATAAAAATTGCCGATAAAATTACCTAAATTAACACTTTAATTTACTTTACACAAATTAAAACTTAAAACACTAATAATTAAACACACTTTATTCCGCTCCGAAGCTTCGCTTGTTTCGCCACTTCAATACTGCCTCGATCGCATCTTGCAGCGCCTATTTATTTAAATTAACAAAGAAGCATCCGGAATATTCAAGTAAATGCGCGCAAAGGGACGAGTGTGCGAGTGTAGATTATCTAGAAACTTAGTTCTTCGGATGGCTCTGTCGGTTGAGAGATTTGTGATGTCATTTTCTGTAAAGCTCCCCTCGCTCTCGTTCCTGACACTAGATGGCGCTAGTTGACTTATTCACGCAACAATAGCATTAACTTGACGCATCGCTGGAATGCGAGTCCCCGCCCGCTAGCCCCCGCACTCCTCGGCTCGCCCGGCAATCGTCAGTATGGTTAGCATCTCTGTTACACTGTTGTAAATGACGTCATCAAAGCCATGCATTAAGTTAATGTGACCGCGTTGTATAGATATCTTAGATGATTCTACTTTGTAGACGCTATGTGGTAGAGCCACCTTGGTAATGATGTAAAGTATTGAAACAGTTATATTTGACCATTAGCATAAAACTGCATACACGAAAATGTTTTGTTTCTTGCTGAACCTTCTTGCTGTATAGTCAAATAATAATCATCTTCCCCTTTCACAAACATAATTGCTCCAATTGTCACTGTGCTCTGCTGAGCATAATCTATGTTGGGATTATAACTGAAAGCCGATCTGTTACTATGAAGTGCACTTCGATTGCGTATTCTAGATGCCCGTTGTCTCTATGCCGCAGCAGGAAGCCTATGTGAGCGTTCGACTTCGTACTTCCGGCACATGCTGTCTAGGGTTAGATAGACGATTATCCCGCGCTAGATGCCGTAGTGCGAGCTCGTGAAGTTCTAATATTTCGGCTGGCAAGCCGCTACGAACGTGCGGTAGACACCCTAGCACGTATATCTAATATATGCTGTCGCTGTGACCTTTCGGTGCTAGATTCCCTAGCACGTCCTGCAGAAGTGATTTCTCTTTGGCTTGCCACAAGCTGCGAACGATCGGCTCTAGATTCTCTAGCACGCGCTTGAGATGTGTACTCTCTTTGACTTGCAAGCCGCTGTGCATTCTCAGAGGAAATCTCCCGTGGCGTACTTTAACCGCTCTTGTCTGAGATGTATGTCTAGATACTTGTGATTTTATTTTAGGCATGCTGTCGTTATTTAGAGAAGTGCGCTACTAAGCTCCCATGTACCGATGTGCCATATCAGTGCCTGTGGGCCCACCCCTAAAACTAAAAATTTGAGTGTTAGTTCTAATAAAAACTTTTGATCGGAGCAATAAAACAGTAATTTTGATAAGAACTTGTAATTGAAACAATAAAACAGAAAGTAGTTCTGATAAGAACTTTTTAATCAATACATTATCGGGAGAATTTAATTGCTCTTCAAAAATTTCAATTTTGTCAACGTCCGTGGCGTAGGGAACCGACCTACCTCGTAACGTAAACGGCCACGCCCAGCAACTGTAGACGTCGGCTGAACCGGCGGCATTTTCATTGTCTCGCGTATTTGATATTTTAAATTATCTCCTAAACTATACATACAGATAACATGCAAATAACATACCGTAAAAAACAAATTTTATCTTAATAAAATTTCCTTGATAACAAAGTTATTCATTTCAATATAGAGTGACGTGTATGAAAAATATAAATATCACCATATACCTTTCCATTAACATCACAATCTTTTACAAACATATCTTTTATATTTAATACACAATAGAGGTTGAACATTATATTCACCTATATCAAACCGTTTAGTCAGCGCACACCGATTAATCAACGCATCAGCCCGTTTTTCTCAGAATTGATTGACAAATATCCACATATACCTAAATATAAAATGTTATTAATCACAATCAAATATAGCCTATGTCACTCAGGGATAATGAAGCTTTTTTATTTATTTTTTTAATGTGTGCGAGCAGCTATGCAGGTCTAGGGAAAGAGACCAGTATTACTGCGACCTAAAAGATCTATTGTGATCGATGCTATGGCTATAGTTCACTGCTAAGCCCCATGTCTTCAATGAATAGAAGGAGTTGCTTGGCTGTGAGCAATTTCACTTCTTCTTGGCGGAGTACATAGTTTCCCAGATGAGTTCCATTTGCGCATTAAAGGTCCGCAATCAGGATGTGCAGAGGAGTTTCTTCCGTTATGAAACAGAACCGACACATCCTTTAGTTGCTTAGTCCCAGGATGGACATGTCTAATAAAGCTTTCTACTGGTGAAATAATTTTAAAATCGGTTCAGTAGTTCCAGAGATTACTTTCTACAAACAAACTCACAAACTTACAAATTTTACGTTTTTGTAATATTAGTATAAATAATGATAAACCGTTACTGCAGTTTCTAAATACGAGTAAATAAGGTTTCTACTTTTATTTCAAATGATTCCAAATTGAATGTGATTTATAGACAACAACTACGCCAAATGGCGTATTTAGATGACAAACAGTTAAAATAATGCATTGCCATGCACTCTGAGTTCAAAAGATGAAAAGGACAGAATGTTTGTGATTTTTTTAAATTAATATTTCTTCACCATTCGTCTATATTACTTATTTTTAACCTTCACTGCAAATTTAGACGTATATACGTAATATTGCTATATTAATAGATTATGTAATTTAATTTAGCTTGTGCAAAGCTGTACGGCTACTGGATCGTGGTCAACTACCGCGAGGCGTACGGAATGTTCGCTTGCAACGGCGTGTTGTTCAATCACGAGAGCCCGCGCCGTGGCGAGAACTTCGTGACGAGGAAGATCACGCGCGGTGTCGCCAAGATCACCCTCGGCTTGATGCCGTGTTTGGAGTTGGGAAATTTAGACAGTAAACGAGACTGGGGACACGCGAAAGACTATGTTGAGGTATGCTAGCTAGAATGTGCTTTCTACTGTAAAATCTGTAATAATAACTGATGTATGACTGATCGCGTGGTGTTCATCTAAGAATGTTGAGTCTTCCCGTATTAAATTTTGGCAAGAATCCCAAAACCTAAACTAGCACTTTTAATTATTTTAAACGATGAATTAAGTGGACGTAGCACCAGCACCGTGAGAAGGATCCAAACTATGAAAAAACGTTTTGAGATATTAACATTTACAGTTTTAATCACTAAACTACATGGTAATTTCTTGTAGTTTTAAATATTATATTAAATTTTACTAAAGGGTTCTCACTGACTTGCGTTGTTGACCACATCACACTTCTTTCTTATTTATCGACTGTTGAACTGAACTTCTCCATCGTAGAAGGAATTTGCCATAAACCACCAGTACCAGAAACCCTCGCACCTCGACATTGCTCTTTTTTGCTGGTTTCTTTATATATTACGTCTGGATTTTAATTTCATCTAACTAAACCTCTCAAGACATTCAAAGAACAAAATGGTTTCAATGGATTTTCTTAGACCAGCTAAAATGCTATGTACTAAACATAGCATTTTAGCTGTGACCAAAGAAAGAAACGGCAATGGTAATTTGGGAATATCATCAGTCCATTGTCTCCTCTCACCGCAGGCGATGTGGCTGATGCTGCAACAAGAGGAGCCCGAGGACTTCGTTGTGGCGACGGGAGAAACGCACAGCGTCCGGGAATTCGTGGAAAAAGCGTTCGCTCATGTCGGACGTATGCTGGAGTGGAGGGGACACGGAGTCCACGAAACCGCACACGACGCAAAAACTGGGGAATTACTAGTACGAGTTAATCCGAAGTACTTCCGGCCTACAGAAGTGGTGAGTTACACTTTTTATTATATATGTAAATAGGGTGCCAAGAACCCTCGCGGTGCCTTGACTCAGGGTTTAATAAGACGTCAGCAGACTCGGGACAATCTAAGGCCACGTCACTACGTATCATCAGGTGGAATATAGTCAAGCATTGGTTTACTATGTCTAGGGAGAAGAGGCACATTTCTTCGGCCGGGGCACTCGGATCCTTTCATTCATTCATCGTCTATAAAAATACCACCCCTGAACATAGTTCTTCCCCATTGATTACATCATAAAGTATATTGCCACAGGGGCCACGTTTAGGGGTTAGCAGTATAAAATTTTTGCCCAATTGCGACAAAGCCAAAAGGAGGGTTATGGTTTTAGCAGGTTATGTATGTATGTTAATTTGTTCGCTTAACTACTCGCCGGTTTTGACAAATGAGGTATCGTTACGTAGGTCACTCAATAAGTTTTGAGATGCTCGAAATTTAAAAATGGAACGCACCCGTTTTATTTTTCTAAAAAGCAAATTTATTTAAAAATCGAACTCCATAAGATAATTGCTCAATATATAAAAAAACAAAGTTCTATTAATTTTCCTACAACGCTTCCTGCGTTTTTCATTGAAAACGATGGATCTTAAGCGTGAACATTTGCGCGCTATAATCTATTATGATTTCAAATTTGGTTTAACCAAACAATTAAGTTTACGACGGTTACAATCAGCATTAGGGGACTCGGCTCCATCACGCGCAACAATTTTGGTGGTTTGCTGAATTCAAAAGGGGTAAAATTAACCTTAAAGAAGACCAAAGAACCGGGGCCCCGAAAACAGCAGTAACGGCAGAAAATGTATGGACTACTGAAATGTTGATGCGAGAAGAGAGAAGAACACGAATTACATATACGTACATCGAAAGTATTGTAGGCATTAGTTCGGGGAGCATTCATACCATCTTTTATACGTGGTAGAGCGATGCTGCAGTTATATTAGTAGTATAGTTGTAGCACGAATGGGTCGGCTCGACCGGGGAAGGACCACTTTCTCACAGAATACCAGCGTGAAATGGTAGCTTGATGGTGCTGTGTTTCGTATGGTGAGTGTAGAGAACCGGAGACCCTTTTTACTGGAAATGAGGCATTCCATCTTAGTCCTCACGGGTGACAACGCATCTGCATTTTGATTCGTAATCGAAGATAAATGTAGATGTCTATGGGCCACAGCAACCACTTACCATCAGGTGGACTGTGTGCTCATTTGTCACCCTATCCTATAAAAAAAATCCTACTTCAACATCTTGGAGTGAGGAAGCTTTGTTTTTTTTTTTAATTTGGATTGCCAACATAAGACAGAACAGCAAGTTACATTACAGCGTTATAAATTTTACATGACTAACTGCTCTTATAATTATTGTTTTCGATGGATCGCTCGTTTGCTCTCCGAAAGCGAAAAACAGACTCGTGTGGATTGGTGGCATGAAATGCGTCTACGTTTTGAAAACGGTGTATCTAGGTGTGTTTCAGAAATCGTTACTGGTGACAAGACATGGATCTATTAATATAATCCGAAAAATAAAAGGCAATCATCGGTATGGGTCTCTTCAGAAGGACGTTAAAACTGCAAAGACCTCGCATCGTCGGCAAAAAATGGTGGCTAGTTTTTTTTCGCGAAGCGGACATTTGTCGTAGTCAATGCCGGAAAATTATTAGTCAACTCTGAATGGTATACTACAGTTGCATTACCCAAAGCTTTTCAAGCTGTGCCGGAGAGAAGTCCAAAGACCGGGCTTCAGGGAATCATGCTGCATCACGATAACGCCTCTTCACATACCTCCCTTAGAACAAAAGCATTTATTGAGGAATCTGGTGTTGAAACTCTATGTCACCCACCCTACAGCCCTAACTTAGCTCCTTGTGATTTCTTTTTGTTCCCAAGAGTCAAAGAAAAATTAAAGGCAAGGTTTTTTCAAGCGCCGAAGAAGCCGTGGCTGCCTACGAAGCGATTTCCGACCTGTTAGATCAAGACTGGCAAAAGTGTTTTCGGAGTTGGTTTAGGCTTTAGGCGAATGGAACTTTCTATAGAGCATGATGGATAATATTTTGAAAACATGTAAAATAAATATTAGATAATGGTATCTAGAATACTTTTTGTATATCTCAAAACTTATTGAGTGTCCTACGTAGAAGCACCATGCTCTTCCGCAGGCTATATGACGTAATGAAAAATTATTACTGAATTTTAATGCTACTAAAAATAATGATGATTTAAATATTGTGTTTAGTACCTTATTAAAGATCCTAATGAGTAAATTCCGAGGATCCGAGGCCCCCTTGGTCCAAAGGGAAATACGCTACTCCTGACAGAAGGAGATGGTGTAATGCATTTTCTTTACGCTGAAAGTGAAAATTACAAATGGATACAAATTGTTTACCTAATTCTTTCTGTCACCAACATCTACCTTAACACATATTCCTCCATCTAATCAGCTCTTTGACAGTCCAATGTACTGTAATTCTAAAAAATATGTAGTACTAGGTTTTTTTTAAATAAAATAAGGGTAACAAACAAGCATACAGTCCACTTGACTTCATTAAAACCGAAATGTAGATGTTGTCATCCCTGAGAACTAAAATAGAAAACTAGTAAAAATTTGACGTTTAATAAAAAAACACAAGTATATTTAATGAAAAACAAAAGTACTTTAAATAACTAAAAAGAATAGAATAATTTTCGCATAATAGATTCTTAAGTTTATAAAGCTTTTGAAGTATTTATTCTTTTTAGTTATTTGTTTTTAAGTCGGTTTTTATTTTTATTAAAATATTGATGTTTTGTTCCTTTTGAGTAGACTTAGGAATATCAAAAGCTCGAATGTCCTCGTAATTTTTTTTTCATAAAATATAGTTGGATCACCCCTAAAGTAATCAGAACATACATTCAAAAAAAACTTTTGCAATGAAATTGACATTCTCCCCCTTTTTAAGGCGGCTAAAAAGAGTCTCCCGTTCTTTACACTACCATATGAAACCCAGCTGCATTAAGCTGCCGTTTCACGTCTGTAAGAGCGTAGTCTTTCCCACTGACTTAGAAGTATATGGACTGGGCATACCTACAAAATTAGCGTGACTACCTACAAAAATCTAGCACATAAAATGGCCGCCTTTTATAGGGTTGTAACTCTGCAATATGCGCAGCTGATATCGATATTTTAACTAATATGATTTTTTTCTCATTTTATATAATTGGATTTGTTGCTTAATTTACTTTATTTTGTAGGTATTTACATAGATACAGGGCTGAATTTTCAATCGTCAAATAACTTATCTGGCGAATAAATGTGACCGACAGATTTATGGCTTTTGTGTAGATAGAAATTAAATCCTTCTTTTGCGTTTATAGTATTACTGGGATGGTGATCCCAGATCTAATATTATTAATGTAAAATAATAATGATTAGTTGAGTAAAAATGAAATAAACTGTTTTAAAAATCAATACATATTTATTATTAATTTATCTGTACATAATTCATCACAAATGTTATATACTATATTATTATTATTATTATTTATAACACGTGACGTGATTTAATTATGCTTCACAAAATTATTTTAATTTAAAAATCAATTGCCTTACGGTAGTTTTGCAAAAACTCAGAAATGCCTCTCAATTAAGAGTTACAATCAAATCAAATTTAGGTTGTTGAACATAATAAAATATAAATAGAAGATTACTATAAGATAAGATGAAGGCACTGCACTACACAACAAAAAAATTTTTAGCATTCAACAGTTTGACAGCAGATCTACCACAAAACTCAGCACTTAACATGGCGACGCAGTCACGCATGGAAGAGCTAATGACGTCACACGAAAGTGTTGTCAAAATAAGCAATTGCCAAACTGTTGTTGTCTCCCTTTTCTAAGGAAGCTACTGCTTTGTTAAAAAGAAACAAAATTATTTTTGACAAGTGTGTGTCGATGTTATAGATATTTGTATAACTATTATTTCTATAGTAGAATACGGCGCCTCCATAGGTATTATTATCTCTATGGTCCTTCCCCAGTCGAGCCGACGTCGTTCTGAATAAATATAATTTTGTATAAACACAAAATTATAATATTGTAATTTATAGGAGACCATCTCAAAACTCGAAAACGTGATTGTACAACCAGTGCGTGTTATTAAGATTAAGGCCGCTCGGCAAACTATGGAGAGGGCTATGCTCGGAGTTCAGTGACTTACTAAGTGAGGATATCCGCAGTAGAACCAGCCTAACCGATATAGTCTAATGGATTAGTATAACATTAATTCACCACAACATAATAACATGTGTAAGACATTTTATTTAAGTCCTCAAAGGTGATAACTTATTTAATTGTTATGAAACGTTACCTCCACACTAGGAATTTCTCCTGTATCGTGGGTTCAGCTTACATACATAATTTCACAAGAGTAGTAAATCCAGACCCGGAACAATTACCTGTAGCGGGCCTCCGTCACTCGCTTTAGCTCTAGGCCACGCGTTATATGCCTACCGCTCTGCGTATTGCCTACGATACTACCGACATTGGGCCGCCGCACGCCCGCCTGAGCGCTTGCACCGCGCACATTTCCCGCGCTTAGGGTCAGAGCAGACCGAACTGCAAAATGCTCGCGCATGCTCGAGCAAAATTTTGACTACTCGACCATGCTGGCGGCATCCGCGCGCCTCCAAGAGCAAGATCCATTGAAAGTGCTCTGGGTTGCTAAGGGGACGTGCGTACCCAATTTGATTCCAAAACCCGACATTGATAGACGTGTTCAATATGATCGATTGAGACTCCGTGATTCGTGTACATGAAGAACATATTAATGAAATCAGACGTCAGAAAATTAGAAGAACAGTATGGGTAGAAGAAACGTGGAGATTCTTTCCCAAGCATTGGCTTTTAACATACGATCTCTACTCAAAACGCTGCACCAAACTTATCAACTTTTCTTCGTTCATGATTCCGACTTATGTGACGCACTTATATAAACTAAACACACGTCCAGACAGTTTTTTCGCTGTGGCAATAATGAGCGCAGGCGGTGGCGGTGCGAGCGGACTCGCGCATGCTCGAACATGTATTCTGCAAGCTCGAGCATGGTCGAGCATCACGTTTGGACGTGTATATAATTTTGCACTGTCTGTCAATAGTCATAAAACTAATATTTTCGTGTTCTCAGAAAATGCTCTGCTCTGCTCTGCTCTTGGTGTGTGCTGACCCTTACTCGTCGAAATGCTACGTAATTATTGTGCAGTGGATGGGTGTCAAAGTCAAAAAACAAATGAAAAATTGTTTTCTTTGCGTTGACTTATGTATCGGGGTATTCATTATATAAGTGTAGCAAAAAAATATAACTGCACTAACTTCAATGCTTTGTTACAGGAGAAACTTAATGTTTGGTAAACTATTTAGTAATCTGTGCTAATGTTGACGAAACAACACTGTATACTCATTTCAAAGCCTATAATAAAGATTCATATATTATGGTACAACAATTAGAAAGAGTATTCTTAAATAATTTTGACAACGTCATAATGAATCGGCTTGGCAGCACAGTGTTGCAAATTTTACAAACCATTGATTTTCCTCTGCTTTGCTCCTGTTTTCCTCATGATTATTTATCAAAATTATTTACGCGATTTAGGATATTTTCAACGATAAAATTTAGTAACCGGGTATTCAGAGAAGGAAAAAATGTATAAATCATTTTATAAAACTCAAACATTGATCAATCAAACAATTGGCAAATAAAAAATATGGTTATATATTTCGTAACATTTTTTTTTATTACAATAATCGTCATTAGTACAACCCTAGTGCATTCGTGCGATGACGCGCTTGCACGTGAGTCGCACGGCGGGCAACATAATCTCGACTCTTTGTGTTTGTGCGCGTACTTACATTTACTTCTCGCTTCGAGTAGCAGATATTATTATTGAGATTTTGTAGACTATTATAGCGTAGGTATTTTCGCTTTTGTATGGAAGTGATGTATCTGTTGGTAAACTATTTAGTAATCTGTGCTTGTAGGTCATACAAGTACTTGTTCCGCGCGGGATTCGAAGCCGCAGCCCTCAGCGCTGCTATTGATTGATATGCCCTTTGTTAGAAGCTCAGAACAGTGACTTGTCCATGGGCTGCAACAACCACGTACCAGATAGACTGTTGGCTCTTTTGTCACTAATGTTATAAATTATTTCAGGACCTGCTGTTAGGTGACCCAAGTAAAGCGAAGGAGAAACTAGGCTGGACACCCCGGGTCACGTTTGAACAACTAGTTAAGGATATGGTGGATGCTGATTTGGAGCTAATGCGAAAGAATCCAGAGGCGTAACTTTCATAAGACCAGTGCTATTTATTTGTTTACAGCTACAGGATGATACATTATGCAGTTTTCAATTTATTTTATTTATCTAGAATTACGTTAGCAATATGAATGTAAATAAATCGTAAATATTGTATTTATAAGGATATTACGATACAAATATGTACATAAATATATGTACAGATGAGTATTTGTGTGTGCCAGGGTGAGGTAAGACAAATCATGTCTCGGGACGTCCTTCCCCCACCCCCCTTTTCTAACTTCCTAAACCAGAAATGTTTAAGGTAAGCGTCATACGGAATAGACATTTTATAAGGATTTGTTGTTTTGGTGGTCAGATGTCCAATTTAAAAACAAGTAACTAGTTTTCGAAAATGTCCGTAACTTTTTTCAATTATTTTAGACCCATTGTGTCCACTTGGGGTGTCACATATGTATGGAGAAACTAAACTGCTAAACTATGAGTGTAAATAGATTATAAAGTTTCATTAGATTGGGTATCTATCTTCTGCCTCCGGAGTCATGTAGAAATTGTCAACAAATATGGTTAAAAACGCCTAAAAGCAGGGCATACAAAGTTATGGAATTATTATGCGTCTACTTATGTCACCATGACAGATATCAATTAAATAATTTACTATGTATTATCTAATCAAGCTTATGGCCTATCAGTCGGAAAAAAATACATATTTTAATACTAAAGTAATTACGATTCGCCAATTAAGGCAGGCGAAGGTCTCATACCATACAGTCTAGTCTGGTGTGCATTTTATTCACAAAACTCTACTAATGCGTAATTTTAGAATCCTCTCTATGCTAGTAATTCTACTAATGACTAATTTTTGTTGCTGTAACAATTTGCCAACTACAGCAGGCAAATTTTTTATATCGTACAGCCTAGTGTGTATCATGGAATTCGTGTCTTCCTGCTGTGGTATCATTGAAGAATTATCAGGATTTTATACTTGTATATTTTTCATTTGTAGACGCAAGAAAAAAATGTCAACAAATTGTTTGAGAGTTCGCCATTGTCATTTTAGGTAATAAAAAGGTATGTTTATAGCAGTATACCTTGCAACTTCTCCATTATGTGGTCGAGTTTTTCAAAATAATCCTTCACCATAATATTTTTGAGTGTACCCTGGCAGAATTTAACTTTTAGCTTTTTTCAAAGATTTCCATGACGTGAATGATATGAAATGAATACACATTAACAATAATTCATTTTGTGTGAAACTTTTGTGAGGTCTAATTTAAAAAAAAAAAAACAAACATATTTCCTTTATTAATCATTCACACCCAACTTTGCCTTTGCCTTCAGTTCAGGTATACGAATTTTCTTGAGTTAATAATAATGGTATGGTAATAATAACAACAATTGTTTGTCGTTTATTACGTGCTATCAATACATTTTCCTACTTTGCGAACAAGATGAGCCTTCATTATTTGTTTCGTCTTCAAATACCTTAAGGTTTCTCCTTGGCACTTTAAACTACTTGGTGGCGGTGTTCATCTTATTTCCAGTTGCTATTCCATTTAAATTTTCTTGTTAGTCCTTCTGACGTCAGTATCCTCACAATTTTTCTTAATATAACGATCCATCTGTAAAAATGACATTAAGCCATTGGGCTTGATGTCATTTATTTATTGCAATAAGGTGCTTCCCACCAAAAAATATCCCTAAACTCTACTTCATTTGGAAATCCATACGGAAAATACAAACAACCTCAACCTCAACTTTCAACTTGCTCTTTTTGTTAAGAGTTGAATAACAAAAATCTTTATTCGGAAGACCAATATGGACACTTGACTAACACAAAATCTTATGTTTACAATTTATTTACATATTTAAGTCATATACACTTAATACTAAAAAATTTGACAAAACACGGTTTTAAAAAAATTAGCCATACTGCCAAGGTCTGTTCGAGCGAAGTCGGCAAGTTGCTAAAATAGTGGCGGTAAAGAGGTGTGCATATTTTTACCAGCAAGAAGTTTTTTTACAAAGTCCTTCTTAAAAATATGCTAAATGCCCGAAAGATATAAAGTATACTCTTCTCAGTTATCAGTGTTTTTAAGAAGTCTGTCGACGTCTTGAATTTTTGCTTGTTTTATGTAAACACGATTTGGCTTGATTACTTGAGGTTGAGGTGATATCTTAGTGATTTTTTGTGATAGTCTTTTTTGCGTGTTCCGTTTTTATACGTCTCTTCATGCTGTACTAAAATGTTTTCTGATTTCGTTCTTGTAATAAAAACTTTTCTTTTCAGAAACTGAAAATGCCAAGACGTAGTAGGTTTAATGATGAACTCGTAACTTTTTTCCGATCAGATACAGGAATTGATGCTAGATCTTTGCACATAACATCTAAGACAGCTGCATATTCGGATGGAAAGTTTAGTTCCTAATGTTTTCTCAATTCTGGCAAACAACTTGTCTGGAGGTTTAAAGGAGTGACATACAACAGGGAAGATCAGCTTAGTTTTTTGATATTTGTTGGGGCTTCTGTGCACAGCCATTTATTAACCGAGCATAGCTATCATGTTCATGCCTGTATGTTTGATTTGCCCGGCGCTGCCGTCGTCACTATTCGTAGAATTTTTATTTTTATCTCCAAATTCAAGTTTTTCAAGAAATCATACACTGCGTTAATTATCTCATTACTATCTTTGCAGTGTGAAGTTTTATCTCAATAGTAGGAATGAATGTTATATTTGTCCAGTTGCCTTTTGAATTTCCCAAAACAATGGCGAAGTGGTAAAAGTTGATTTGACGACAAACATTTTTTAGCAAACGAAGGTTATGGTTTGAAAAATTTAATTTTCTTCTTGCAATATTGCATAATATTGTATTTAAGTCGATGAATTCTTTTTTCGTCCATAAGTACATTTTTCTTTGAAGTTGCATGTTGAACTCACGTCTGTCCTGAGATTATTAAAGCCTATATTATACTTAGTATTAAAACGTGTCTGAAAAAACTTTGTTTAACTCTCAAATCCTCGTCACGGGCAGCAGCGTTATACATACACCACATTTTACGTATTGTCAAGCCTGAAGCAAGATATATTCTATGCTAGAAATTTATTCCTTGTGTCCACACTGCGGAAACTGCGGCAAGCTTGAGGGTTTGTACCTAAAACCGAAATAATATTTGCAAATAAAAGGTCCAGAAATAAATGCTGCTAATAAATTATGATAGTAGGATAAAAATCAAAGATATAAAAGTATAAATACTAAGAACTATTTCTTTCAGGCAATCTCAAGCTTAACTCTTTCAGACCTGAAAAAATTTTTTCGTCTGATAAATTTAGTAAATTTTATGTAACTGAAATGTGGTAATAGGAATAAGTAAAAAATAACGAAAAAATTCCTAGTTTTAAACATTTCAAGAAAAATCTGTTTTTGTTTATGTCCACTAATGCGGCCCCGCGATCTACATAATATTTTAAAACATTTGATATGAAAAAGAGACGAACTTAATTTAGGAACCTTTCATTAGAAATATATAAACAATTTTAAATTATTTATTATAAAATTAACAAAATTATACTTTTTCTCTTTGACATATTATATACATAATGATTTCTTATATTTACGCGAACACTGTACATTGATTAAAACTACTTTTACGGATTTTTTCCACATTTTTGATTGAGGGACGTCAGTCACCTCAGTCCCCCGTGACCATGGGTGCTGGAAAGCACCCGAAACGTCGGGTGTTAAAAATGAAATAAATAAAACGCGAAAAAATCCGTAAAAGTAGTTTTAATCAATATTATATACATATACATATGATACATTGGCACAAGAAATCACAGTGAAAAAAGTATTTATGTGTGAAACGCTAAAAAACAATTTTTGTCCTTGGTGAGGCCCTTTGCACCCCACCATTTTACACCTGGTCCCATCCATCGTCGTGTGCAGGAAAATGACCAACACTGTCTCTGGTATTTTCACTTGAAAGGCGAATGTCTCCTGGCCGTCTTGGTACAATCTGTAGCCCTGGGCTTCTACTTGGTCCACCTCTTTTGCCAATAGTAATTTTATTTTGAAGTATCAAGCTTTCAGCCAATCGACGACGAAAGTGAAGCAAATTAAATTGCCTCTTTTTTGGTATACCCAATAAGTCGTTATCGATTTGGTACTCTTGATACGCCTGAACCACTGACAGATCCGATGCATGAAATATCATTCGCGGAGTCCATTTTTTGAAAAAGTTCTGTAGTACTAATAACTCATGAGCTGATTTAAAAGATCTACTCAGCGCATCGCATGATTATATCGCTTTACGACTTTGGGCCGCTCAACTTTGATGTATCGCTTTTGCTTTTTGCACCATCTCTGTACTTGATCTTTTTCACCGATACCTATAAAATTTGACGCAAGGTGAGCAATTTTATTGTCAAACCACTTTATCATAGTAACATCTCCGTCTTTGCTAGTTATTTCCTGAGCAAACCCCCTAGGCTTTTTATTCATTTATCAGTTAAAAACGACGGTTAACAAATCTATTGGCACGTGCTGTTTATGCCGCCATAATTTCTTTCTGTTAAAAAATTTGTAACAGATGACACGAGGAAAAATTCTTATCAAAGTAGAGCTCATGACCTTCGCTTTCTTCGATTCTCTTTGCCAGATGTAAAACTATTGAGGCTTTGTATCCAAATTTTTTTGTGTTATTACTATCAAATTCTAGAGAAGAGCTTTGGTAAAGTATAATGGCTTCTTATGTAGTAGCATAGCTTTCCCATGCTTACCACATAAGAAGTAAATCTTGAGGCCCCATGGGCAAGGCTTTCCTTTAACATATTGCTTTGGCAACATGTTGTCCAGTAAAAGGAACTATCTGCTCATCAAAGCAAAGCTGTTGTTCAAGTGGTAACTCTAAGCATCGTCTTCTGACAGCTTCATACATTTGTTGCACTTTCCAAGATGCATCATTGCAACCAGCGGGTATTTTTGTGTTGTCAACAAGGTGCAAAAGATTACGCAATTCAAAAAAAAACGATCCCTTGACATATTGTCCTTGAACAAGGGAATGCTTATGTTAGTTTCCCAGAACATTTTCAAGCAAGGGTAACTAAATACACCTGTGGCCAAATGTAACCCGAACAAAACTTCTAATTCTTCTGCATAAGTAGTTTTGAATCTATGTATATTTGACTGAGCAGCATATAAGTTCGTCATTTCTGCCATAATACTGAACAACCCTTTTTTTATAGGTTAGGGTGACAAACGAGCACACAGTCCACCTGATGGTAAGTGTGCTCGTTTGGTCGATGGTTGTCTATGGTTGAGTAGTATTGCCATACCTTCGGACTGTGAGAATGAGGGTACACTCGTACTTGTGCACACATTGGTGCACTATATTCTGTTCTGCACAGATGACTAGACATAAGCGTTAACCGTAAGTAGGTATTATGTTATCACTATGTGGCCAGTAATTTAGGTACAATCGCAATTTAGCAAAATAAACGAGAGCACAACATTTTTTTTCATTGTTGACAAAATTATGTAAGTGTCGTTATCAAATATTTAGTAATTTTCGACTTGGACTGTACATTCATGCTTAGCATTTTAGATGACGCCAAGTTTAAATAATTATATGTATTTTATTATTAAAGTGCTAAGTTCTATACAAATTGAGTTTTCTTTGTCACATTCCGTGAAATACATTGTATTTTTATGTTAACACAATCGCAATTGTATGTCTTTATTTTGAATATAAATATATTATATGTAAGCACAAAGTTGTTTCTTTTCTTTCCTTCATAACCAAGATAAAACCTTAGAACATAGAAAAGGTGAATTCGGTCGAACAGCTTGAACGAAAATGCTTTAAAGTTTTAATGATTTTTTTTCCGTCATATAAGGAACCCAATTAAATATAATGTGTCTGTCCTTTATTAAGGTGTGCATGCAGGTAAGGCGTGCAGCTCACACGCGACTAAATGTAATGAAATATAAGATACAAATACTTTACGGCAAATGATTAATTTAATATTATAATTTAAACTACAAGTTCGGCATAACATATAATAAATTTTAATTTTAGTGTAAATAAATGTAACAATCCTTTTATATATTTATTAGACACACAGATATTATAATATTATATTCTTTCGAGTAAAATTATAATAGCACTACCTACATCATTCTATAGGTAGGTAGTCACTTTATCGAACTGATTGACACCCAAGTTGGTAAAATGGACGCTAGATAGACTGAATTTATGTAATCATGCATTTTTAATGAATATTTTATTTTCAATATGGTTAATTGTATTTGTTAATTTTTTGCTGTTTACTGCCGCAGCCACGTAGCTGCCATTTCTATATGAAAACCACAGATTATGAAAAGTGAACAATACAGATGGGAAACGCACGAAACTACATACTACCGGTTTTGATAGTTCTTTTTTAATCAAATTGGTATTACTTGTACATCATCACTATAAACATTTATTCTTCTTTCTCATTTATTTTATAACTAATTTTATTTAAACGACATATTTTAATACGACCATGTTTCAGGACGCCGTTGGCGACGCGCCTATAAGAATATTTCAATTTATTAGTTAACCGATTACGAATAGCTTCTAAAAAGCAAATTATCGAGCAACAATATTCCGATAAGAAAATGCTTAGTTAAATCTTAAAGAAATATCGAATTAATGATATGAAGGTCTTGGGTTCGACTCCCAGGCCGGAATAGTTTATCGTTTTCTTAGTAATATCTCTTAAGGCCGAATACGAAGAGAACTGGCAAAAATTAATGTATTTCTCTTGACTAGACCTTTGACCTGAAGTAATTCTAAGCTTTAAAACATTTTTGTAGGTTTGTTCGGGTCCTTCACAAGGTCACCGTCATTTTAAAATTTTAAAATAAATGAATAGGTATAGTACCAACAAATAAAAAAAATGTTAAGAAATGATATATAAAATTATTGTTCTTCCAAAACTCTGTGAATTTTAATTTAGGAAAAATTCTTTTGCGTATAAATGTTTGTATTGTGATTCCGAAGGTACCTGCTATCTTTATTTTCGATACAAAATATTATTTATTAACATAATTCGTTTTAATTAAAAACACCTAATAATAATATCGTATATTGCCAGATAAAAGTTTGCCGTAATAAATTACCAGGCGCTTCGACGTGTGACGTAAGGTAACAACAGTCGATGTGTCTGTAGCTAAAATCGTTAATTTATTGTTTTATACGCGTTTAAGTGTCTATAAATGTAAATATGGGTAGGAAAAGAAATAAATGTTACCTAAGTGGTAAAACAAAGAGAGTTTATCGCATGAACGCTGCTCGAATGTTGTATTTTGAGGTTAATACTTATATTTTTGTAAGGTAATTTTTTGTTTGAGGCTGCCTAATAGGTTGCATTTTTACTCATTTACATTAACCAAACTGATCATTTATACTTTTCTAGTTTCAAGTGAGAAACACTAAAAATGTAAAATATCAAGACCCAGTCGGAAAAGAATGTACAGAGTAGTGCAAGCACAGAGACCGCAAATAATGTCAGTCAATGTATTGTCCGAAAGCATGGGATAAAAGTACACAATTAAGAAAAACCGAAATACTTCGGATGTGAAGTGATTGACCAGTCGGAGTAGTCTTGTGAGAATTTACATACACAGTACCTATCCCCACTATGGGGCAATCACCGACTTTTTAGTTTTTTTTCTATATTATTTACGCAATTTGCATTACGGCATCTTGTAAGACTCACAAGAACAAACATTTTCAGTTATATGAGGTTCTTTACGTACGATGCACCAATTAAGAAAAAAAATCGTTAGCAATTCAATAACTTTTCGAACCATATTTTATAACGAATAAAGCACAGAATTTATAATCTATAGGAACTAATATTATAAATAAGAAAAATTTATTTAAGAAATAAGCAGTGCTCTCTGTGTTGTTCATTACTCTGCATCTAAGCTAGTTCAGTCAAATATAATCAAAGCCCGTACGGCTTTGATTATAGGTATTATACATGTCTATATAAACAAAGCGTACCTACGCTTTGTTTATATATGCATATTGTTTATATAGACAGTACCTACTAGCGGCGCGCGGTTTGCTGCGAAACGAGCAAGGTCATTCGCGTCGTATTCGGCATTAATAAATTCATATAGGTAATTTTTAAGATATAAATTATGTTACCGGATTTGTTCCCCGGTTGATATCATCTTTTCAATAATGTTAATTTAAAGAAATATTAAAATAAAGTTAGAGACCAGGATTTGTTCCCCGGTCGAGATGATCGCTGTGCATAAGTAGAATTAATGGAAATTAATTGCATAAGTATTGCCTTATATGAGTTTGATATGTTTTGTATGAAAACAAATGCCTATTTTCTATGATTGACTTATGAAAACATTCACTTATATTGTTTGATAAGAGACATGATAACTAATGGGAATCTGATTAGAAATAGTTTTCAACGTTTGAGAATTGTGTAGAATCATTTATTCACCTAGTATTGTTCGTTATTGTTTGTATCACCTAGTGTTGTAGTAGTTGTAATAGTTGATATTAGTGTATACTAAACTTTCCATTTTTACTGATAGTCAATAGCCGTGCAAAAGTTAGTTGTTCAAATAGTGTGAGTTCATAGACGCACGCTAGCCACGTACTTAGGAGGCTAAATATGTAGAAATTTAAATATTTGCAAATTTCAGCAATTTATATAAAAATGACTTGTAAAACATTTCAGATTGATTGTACGTGTAAAAGAGGTGAATTCTGTGTTATTTTTATGTGAAAATTCCTGTGAATAAGTGAAATAATGATAGTTTTGTATAAGAAATTTAAAAGTGTTTTAATAGTGAAATGTATAGAGAAAATGTAAATTAAACTATTGTATTAGTTAAGATATGTATAATTTCAAGTGGAAAACATTGTTTTAACTTTCTATGTTAAATATTTAAGAAATTCGAACTTTGAACATGTGAGTAAAATAAGCATATTTTGTTAAATAAATAAAAGGTTTTTTGCGATTTGAAAATGAAATGTATATCGTAGTATAGATATTTTTTTGTGCTATCTTTATAAGTAAATTGTATAAATGTATGTCTTATACAAATAAATTTATTGAGCAAACCGTGAGAGAGTGATAGTACAAATTGATGTAATTGAGTTGCGCAAGCGCACAAATGGCGCGGCTCACTTTCGCGTTTAGCTTCGAGGTAGTTCAGTAAATTGATTTTTCTTGCAATTCGTTCATCAAAAAGGATCTCCTAGGTGTGCGTCGCTTGCAGTTATCAGTGGCTGCAAATGACCGCCGGTACGACATACTCCGCCGATCGTTGAGTCCCGTGATTCCGTGAGGCGTCGAGGTCACCGGCCCCTAGTTGATTCTTGGCACTTTATGCGTTCCGAGCATACCGTGCCTAGTCGCGCATCAAAGTGCCACCTCCGCACTTCCCCCAACCCTTTTGGTATAAAAGGGGTAGGCAGTGCCCAAAGTGTCTACGCCAACTTAATAGCATCCTCCATCCGCGTCGCGCATTACTGCCGATCGGCTGGATATAGACAGGGCCATTAGGTTAGACTACTGACTCTTAGGTAGGTTCACCATGTCCGATAAGGACAACGATAAGGGGGAGCCACCACCTAGAACCAGGAAACCACCGGACCGAACAAGCATCCTAGATCGACCGATAGCATACCGGGACATCTTCTATCCGGAAAGGACTCGAGTAGTGTCTTCCTACTCGCAGATCCCTACCAGGAAACCCCTATCTCCAGGAAAAGGACCCGCACCGAGGACCGCGCTCTCGCCCATCGTACCTGAAGGTACGACTGGACTAGAACCGGTCCCCCAACAACAGCGGGCTAAGAAGTCATGGAGAAGGCACACTCCGCCCGAGACTGCAGCATCACTCCAGGAGAAGAGACAATGCTTCGGATCCTCTAACTCCTCGGATTATTCGACATCCGAGGAGGAACAAGACCAACGACCAATTAGGAGATCACCACCTAAGTCACCATCGCCGAATAAACCCACCCCCCCTAGATCAGAGGAACATCACTCCAGCATGGAAGCTGTCGATCTAGAGCAGGGAGGAGAAGGGTCGTACGGGTGGAGTGCTACAACCTACGCGACCTTAGCCCCCAACACATCGGTTGGACACTCGCCGTCCATGTCTCCTAAGAAGACAACCGAAAATCCGTCCGGGCGTCCGCAGGATGATGGCCAACGGCCATCTACTAGCTACGCCCACATGGTAGCTGCGCCAGCAGTACCGCGACCACAACCGGCGGCAGCGACTTCTGACAAGCCTGCCGACCAGGAGGAGAAAACTAGATACCCGCCCATAGTGGCTGAATGCCTCCCGGATTGGACGAGGCATTTCAAGGAGCTCAACAGAATGTTGGGCCACCCATTGAATGCCCGTCCATTCGGGAGGGGAGTACGCTTTACGCCTCAGAGTGCCACTGAATTTCGGACTGTTCAACGTTATATGGTTGAACTTTCCAAGGCGATACCAAACCTGTCGTGGTACTGCTACACCCCGGACAAAGACAAGCCCACCAAAGTGGGCATCCGGGGCCTACCAATGGGCACAGA
Source organism: Parnassius smintheus behrii (assembly GCA_036936625.1). NCBI lineage: Eukaryota > Metazoa > Arthropoda > Insecta > Lepidoptera > Papilionidae > Parnassius > Parnassius smintheus. The sequence goes on along the minus strand of JAUPFT010000019.1, from coordinate 37,760,756 downwards.
TACCAGCACCATAGAGGAGGCCATAAAGGCAAAGGGCTTCCCGGTCAAATACGTGAAAGCGATCCCACCACGAAGGGGCAGACCAGGATGTGTCTACTTTGCCCAGTTTGACCACCTGAGCCTGGAGCAGCTCAAAAAACTATACGAAGTTGACGAACTACTCTTCATGAGAGGAGTAGTTATTGAGGCCTGGCAAAGGAAAGCAGGACCGGCACAATGCCACCGCTGCCAGGCCTTTGGACACGCCTCAGCTAACTGCTTCAGGCCGGTGAAGTGCGTACGCTGCGCCGGGGAGCATATAGCGAGCCTTTGCCCTCGGGGTAGGGAAGAGGAACCCACATGTGCCAATTGTGGCAAGAACCATACAGCCAATGACCGTCGCTGTCCAGTCCTGAGGAGGACTGCACGAAGGCAGGGGATTACCTTACCGGGGCTACTCCCGGAGGACCCGAAAAGGATCCCCCAGAGTCGCCCAAAAGCCGTTACTGTCCAGAAAGACGGATGGACTACCACCACGGGGAAGGGCAGACAACCAGCCCCCCCCCCCCCACCCGTACCACGCAAGGAAACGGTGGAACCCGCAGAGGTAAGGGCAACCACTGGAGCGTCTCTGCAGCCTCCCGCCAATCCTGCCACAGAACGGCAACCCTCAAAAAAGAGGAGGCGTGAGAGAAGCAGGAAGAAGTCGCAGCCTCCTCGGGCTGTTACCTCTACCCCGACACCAGGACCAACAGCCTCTCAGGCGCAGGTTACACAGGAGACCACCAAAAAGGGCGTGGGTAGAGTGCAGGAGAGGGCTCCACCCGAAGAGAGAGCCCGACCTACACACAGAGCGCGCTCCACCCAAAAGCAAGAAGACCAACGCCCGAGACCAGCACCAACGCCTTCATATAGGAGACCACCGACTGCCGGCCTCGAAACAGCTGATGCAATCCAGCGTCTAGTTGGTATTGCCATCGAGGTCGGCACCCAAGTCCTGGCCGATATTAGAGCCGGGACTGACCCAGTCACAGCGATCATGAAGGCGCTTGCAAACCTCCTGGCCAGGCATTACGGAGGTGAGTAACCTGCGCCTCATGTACTGGAACCCGGACGGAATACAGCAGAAGCTGCCTGAACTCCGCACAGTCGCCCAGCAACAGGACATACATATTGTTACGCGCTCGAATCGACGCACTAGCGCCATCTAGTGTCAGGAACGAGAGCGAGTAGAGCTTTGCAGAGAGTGACATCACAGATCTCTCAACCGACAGCGCCATCCGAAGAACTAAGTTTCTGGAAAGTCTATACTCGCACACTCGTCCCTTTGCGCGCATTTACCCGAATATTCGGGATGTTTCTTTGCTAATTTAAATAAATAGGCGCTGCAAGATGCGATCGGGGCAGAGTTGAACTCGGCGACACAAGCGAAGCTTCGGAGCGGAATTAAGTGAATTAGTGTGTTTAATTATTAGTGTTTTTAACTTTAATTTGTATAAAGTAAATTAAAGTGTTAATTTAGGTAATTCTATCGGCAATTTTTATTGTCACGAACCTCAAGCTCGTAACAATTGGTGTCAGAAGTGGGATAAAATAATGCCGATTTTACCTAAGGAGGAAACGGAGGGTATCCGTACCCGAAGTCAACGCCAGCAGGAGACGGACCAACGAAGATTTGGTGGTGCAACGCCGCAGACGTCGGAGGGCCAGCCACCGGCTGCAGGCCCGTCGGTAGCTCCTACATCTGCCGCACCTGACTTAGGTGCTCTGATGGTGATGCTGCAGGAGCAGGCTCGCCGACAGGAGGAACAGGCTTGCCGACAGGAGGAACAGGCTCGCCGACAGGAGGAACAGGCTCGCCAGCAGGCGGAACAGGCACGCCGATTGGAAGAGCAGCTGCGGGGCGGACAGGAGGAACAGGCCCGCCGACAGGAAGACCAGACCCGTCGGTTGGAAGAGCAGATGCTCCTCATGAAGGACCTTCACGCTACCTTCGGGAAGGAGATAAAGGAGGTGAAGGATAGGGTTGCTCTTGATGACAACCGCCTGTCGGAAGCTGAAACCCAAATCGCGAAAGCTGAAAACCGAATCGAGAAAGCTGAAACCCGAATCGACCAAATAAACTATCGGGTTGACAACGTAATGGCTGACATGAAGAAATCACTGGACGAACTCAAACTTGGAGATGGAGCTACAGCTCCCGTAGTAGCTACAACACATTCGCTACGTGGGTTCAAGGTGCCACCGTTCGACGGTACCTCTTCCTGGTCAGCCTACAAAATCCAGTTCGAGGCTGTTATGAAGGCGAACGGCTGGAATAAAAGTCAGGCCATGACTGCTCTCACACTAGGCCTGCGCGACCAGGCCTTAACAGTTCTGGAAGCTCTCGGTGAGGAAGTGACTTGTGAGCAACTCCTTGAGGCATTGGAGGCGAGATATGGCGACGCTCACCTGAAACACGTCTTTCGTGCGCAGCTTAAAGATCGCGTGCAGCGCATCAACGAAAACCTGCAGCAGTGAGCTCTAGAGGTGGAGAAGCTGGTGCGAAAAGCATACCGGTCTGTACCTGCGCTCATTGAAGGGAACCTGGTGCAGACATTCATCGACGGCATCCGTGACCTGGAAGTTAGAGCTGCTGTGAGGCTCGGGCACCACGAGACGCTTAAGGACGCCTTGGCCCATGCACTGGAGGTAGAAGCCGTGCGGCAGGATCATCGTTCCCATCGCGTCAGGGAGGTTTCAGCAGCTACAGTTCGCGACCGCAACAGAGGATGCAGCCCTAGGTGCTATGGCTGTGGGGAAAAGGGCCACCTTCGATCCAGCTGCCCTAAGCGAACTGTAGAAAGGAGAGTTGATCGATCTCGAGAGGGTAGTGCAGCTAACGGCACTGCCTGGCGGCGACAGGATCATCGTTCACCTCCCGCTAGGGAGGTTCCAGCAGTTACGGTTCGCGACCAAAATAAAAGATACAGTCCTAGGTGCTATGGCTGTGGGGAAAGGGGCCATCTTCGGTCCAGCTGCCCTAAGCACACCCTAGGAAGGGAAGGTGAACGGTCTCAGAAAGGAAGTGCGGCTTACAGCACCGCCCAGCAGCAGCAGGAATACGACTTTACTATCAGACACTGCAGCGGGAAATCTCACGGCAACGCAGATGCATTGTCAAGAAGACCTTGTCCTGAAGATTGCAACCGTTGTAGTAGGCAAGAGAGTAAGGAAATGGTATCCGTGAGGATGCTCAGCACAGACCACCTCAGCAACGCGTGGAAGGACAGCCTACCACATGCACAGCAGGAAGATCCGGACATCAAGCCGATTCTGGGATGGATGAAGGCCCGTGCTACCAAGCCTAAGTGGAGGGACGTCTCAGCGATGAGTTCAACCACGAAAAGCTATTGGGCCCAATGGGACAGCTTGCTGCTTCAGGATGGAGTCCTGTGCCGTAAATGGAACAATGGTCGAGGAGACAGCTGTCGTTTGCAAATGGTTGTCCCTAAAGCTAAAGTGCCGAATGTTCTACAGCTGTGCCATAATGGTCGTTCAAGAGTCCATCTGGGAGTTAAACGAACTCTGCTGAAGGTCCGAGAACAGTTTTACTGGGTCCATTATCGTGACGATGTCGAGGCTTGGTGTCGTACGTGTACAAGTTGTGCGGCCGTGAGGGGACATCAGACACGTAGTAGAGGAGCACCGAAATTGTACAATGTTGGTGCACCATGGGATAGGACAGCCCTAGACATTGCGGAGCCGATACAGAAAGGCGCAAGAGGGACTCCTAAGATCGTACATGTGGATCGCCTAGCGCGTTATTATGGGGCCGATAATGCTCGGGACGAGCATGTCTTAGGAGGGGGCAGTGTTGCGCGCTCGAATTGACGCACTAACGCCACCTAGTGTCAGGAACGAGAGCGAGTAGAGCTTTGCAGAGAGTGACATCACAGTTCTCTCAACCGACAGCGCCATCCGAAGAACTAAGTTTCTGGAAAGTCTATACTCGCACACTCGTCCCTGAATATTTTACCTGAATATTTGGGATGTTTCTTTGCTAATTTAAATAAATAGGCGCTGCAAGATGCGATCGGGGCAGAGTTGAACTCGGCGACACAAGCGAAGCTTCGGAGCGGAATTAAGTGAATTAGTGTGTTTAATTATTAGTGTTTTTAACTTTAATTTGTATAAAGTAAATTAAAGTGTTAATTTAGGTAATTCTATCGGCAATTTTTATTGTCACGAACCTCAAGCTCGTAACAATATTATACTGCTGGGCGAAACTAAATTAAATCCAAAGACGCGCATAAAGCTGCCAAACTTCCATATTTACAGAAGGGACGAGGTCACTTCTCAAGGGGCCGCCTATAGAGGGACGGCGGTTCTAGTGAGGAGGGACATCGTCCATCAGGAGCTGGAACTACCATCCTACCAGAAAATGCGCTCAATCGGCATAAGAATGGAGGCGGCGGGCGAGGAACTAAGGATATATGCAGCATACCGCCCGCCAGGGACTCCATTCTGCTCCTCAGACATCCGGACGGTGATGGAAGGCGATACACCTATAATCATCGCCGGGGACCTGAACGCTAAACACCCGGCGTGGGGGTCCAGAGTGATCACCCCGCCGGGTCTTGAACTATACGAAGACGCAGAAAAGAACCTGTATGACGTTTTAGGTCCCGAGGAACCAACTCACGTTCCTACTGACCCACGGAGGCATCCGGATGTATTAGACATCGCGCTCACTAGAAACGTCAACTATCCGATAGTGGTAGAAGTGCTGTACGACCTCCCTTCACAGCACCTCCCGTTACTAATAACCCTTGGCCTAAAGGCAGTGACTACGCCGCCTAGAGCTTTTAAAACCCGTGTCGACTGGAGGCTCTACTGTCAACACCTTCAGCAGAGACCTCCAGCACACCAACCTATAAGCACAGCGGACGACGTAGAGGCCGCTGCTACCAGAATTACCAACAATATCAAGGAGGCCCTCCACGCGGCTTCTACGGTCGTCCCGATTACAGCAAGGCGAGACGATCTGCCGCGTGAGATATGCGTGCAGATCAAGCGCAAAAGAGCGCTGAGAAATCTCTGGGCGCGTACTCGCTGTCCCAGACTTAAGACACAGCTGAACACCTTATCGGAGGAACTGTCGGTTGCAGTCCAGGCCTTCAGAGGAGAGGCCTGGGATCGGCGCATCCAGAAGGCGGATGAGTATGATGCGTCGCTCTATAAACTGAACCGGCAGTTGACCAAAACCAAACCTCCCGTTTGCCCGCTGACTAACAATGCGGGCAAACGCTGCTACGATGCCAAGGGCAGAGCGGATATCCTAGTCGAGCACTTCGAGGAGCAATTTATGCCGAACACAGCAAGTGCGGAGTTCATGGAGCTTCATGCCCAGAAGGAAAGTCGCGTACAGGAGTTCCTGTCGTCGCCCGCGCCGCCTCTTGCAGGAGATTGGTTCATCTCCCCCGCCGAATTGCGGAGGACAGTAACCTGCATGCAACCGAGGAAGGCGCAGGGGCACGATGGGATTACCAACGCCGCACTCCGATAGCTGCCCAATAGAGTCCTCGTAGAGCTTGGTCGACTCTACAATGGGATATTGCGGACATCCCACTTCCCGGAGGACTGGAAGAAAGGTAAAGTCATCGTCTTGCCGAAACCCGGGAAGGACAGGCGTAGAGCTGCCAGCTACAGGCCGATCACGCTATTACCACATATAGCTAAACTGTTTGAAAGATTGCTGCTAAGACGTCTCCGTCCGTGCATCCAACTTCGGGCGGAGCAGCACGGATTCAGGAGGGATCACTCCACAGTTACACAACTGACTAGAGTGCTGCACCTGCTTGCGGCGGAGTACAATCGTGGCCGCATATCGTTGGGCGTCTTTCTCGATATCGAGAAGGCGTTCGACCGGGTGTGGCACATAGGATTATTATATAAGCTGGAAGAACAGACCAGTGTCCCTCCTGCTATATTGCGGTTAATAGCGTCTTTCCTGGAAGACAGGAAGTTCTACGTCTGCGTAGAGGACGCCGAGTCCGCAACAAGAACTATCAAAGCCGGCGTTCCACAGGGCAGCTGTTTGTCTCCAGTCCTGTACGCGGCTTATACCAACGATATACCTACACTGGCAGGCAGGCTTAAAGAGTGGGAGGACGACGTTGAGCTGGCGCTATATGCGGACGTTAGCGCCTATTTCACCTCGTCCAGAAGAGCCCACATAGCCACTGCCAAGATGCAGCGTCTGCTGGACCTGCTGCCACCATGGCTGGATGAGTGGAGGATGGTCGTCAACGTTGGTAAGACGACCGCTCTGCTCACTCGCCGTCTCAGGAAATTTCCACCTCCGCTGACCCTCAACGGCCAGAAGATTGCGTACCAGAAGGCCGTAACTTACCTTGGATGCAGGATCGACAGGACGCTGCGCATGACGACGCACGTCGACTTCGTCGTCCGCAGAGCTCGATGTGCGCGGGCGACGCTCTTGCCGGTCCTGGCATCCAAACTGCCGATAAAAACCAAGCTCCGGATATACAAGATGTATATCCGGACTATCATCACTTATGCTGCTCCGGCCTGGTACGCACTTCTGAGCGACCCTCTGAGGCGGCGACTGCAGGCCCAGCAGAACCTGACACTAAGGACGATCGTCGGAGCAAGTCGCTACGTCCGGAATGACGTAATAGCGGCCGACTTGAAGGTCGAGAACATCACCGACTTCGTGGCCCGGCTAGCGCGCGGCATGTTCGACCGCGGCGACAACGGGCCACATGAACACCTCAACGGCTTTGCGCCGTTGCACACTCGGCCACCGGACGGGCGACCTCTTCCAACAGAACTCCTCTCTATATGTGATTAGAGAGTTGAGTAACAACCCACAATGCCGCTGAAAGGCCAACCCTGACTTAATCAGATAACCTCCTTTTTCCGTAGTCGGATAACTACGGGAAAATATTTTACTACTATTACGGAAAAATCCGTTATATGCTATCGAGCCTAAATAGGCTAAAGGACTGTCCCATAGTAATGGGATATGAGGACACCCGGGCAATGGGGGCTACCCCGAGGCCCGATACCTGCATTGTCCCCTGGGACATGTAGACGACAACACGAAGCTTGCAATTCGTTCGGGGAAGTTCGGAGAAACTTCGGGAAATGTTCGGGAAAAGTGCAAGACCAGCAGTCAATAAGAAGAAGAAAGAAAAAGTATAGGGAAGTGATAGGGAAAAGTAATTACTCTCTCACGGAACGGTTTGAAGATAATTGCTGTTTTATTCACAAGGAATTCTCCCCTTAAAGTGATACAGTCCATATCGAAGAATTAAGGCGTTGGGAGCGGGACGACTTCGGAAGACCCGTAATCCCCGCCTGAACCTATTTTCTGAAAAGGAAGAGGTTATCGCCCTTGTGTGTTACTCCGTTTCGGAGATCACATACGTTGTTCCCGAAACCAACGTAGGCGTTATAGGAGGCCGGATCGAGAGAAGCCTCGATTCCCCCCTTCTGTTTGTGGTGTAAGTGGTCCTTCGAGCCGGATCAAGGAACCAGCTGTGGACTGCTGGTTATGGCAAAAGAAGACCTTCGGAGCCGAGTGAAGATCAGCAACCGAAGGAAGCCAGAGGTTTGAGCTGAAGCAACAGGACCAAAGGCCAGAAGACCAGGTCAGCGCAGTAGGACCGGACCTGGAACTACCGGAAGAAAGAAAACCGGGATTGCGGCTTGGGGCGTGTGCTCGCATGGGGCACGTATCGCAGCCAGGCGCAGGTGCCTTGTGAAGGCGCTCATCGTGGCCAAGCAGGGCTTGGCATTTTTCCTGTCGGGCAAGCGTGCTCGGCATTTTCCTGTCGGACGATCGTGTCCGGCATTTCCTGTCGGACGGCCGTGTCCGGCATTTCCTGTAGGGTCATCAGAGGGTGCAAGAAGAAGAAGCATCCACCGCTGCTGCTGCCAGGCGAGGGTGCTCGTGGGCACCTGACTGCATCGCGGCCGGAAGAGGGCGCCTGGACGAGGCGTCACCGGCGACTGGAGGGCGAAGCGCAGCATACATCCCGACCACCTAACGGTGCCAAACGGTTGGGCTCTGGCACAACACCTTCGGGTGAAGCAGTTCTCTCGAGCGAGACTGCGCTTGCACTACCGCTCGACTGTTTCGTCATATTCCTTGGCGGGACAGTTCCTAAACCTTTCCTCCATTCCATTCCTGCACGACTCCATCCCTGGACGGCTCACCTCGGTAGGCCCCGTTCAGGATTGATAGCGCTGATAGGGCTGTTAGGGTGGTAGTAAGGTTGTAGGGTTGGGAGATAAAGGGGGGGAGGGGTAGTGGGGTTAGGTTGGGGTGTAGAAGGGTTATAGGTAAGGGGTTGTAGGGACCGTAGGGACAGTTAAGGACCGTGGGCCAACAATCACCTTCCTGCAAGATGAAGAAGGCACAAGACCAGACAGGGAGAAGCGAAGGAACCAGGACAAGAACAGGGCTCTCAAGAAAGGCTAAAGAGGCGGAACCATCTGGAGCGACCACAGCTACTGCTTCGAGTGGAACAACTCCTTCAAGTGGAGCCACCACCGATACGTCCACATGCACGTGGGACTCAGGGGCGTCCATGGCAACGACAAGCAACAGGACGGACACCAGTGGTACGCAGGCCAGCACCGCACAACAATCCGTTATATCCAGGAGTGAAACGGTAGTCGAAAAAGTAGGTCAAAGGACCAAAGAAGCGGCATCGTCAAGGACAGTAATCGGGCACACTAGTGACAAAGGGTCACAGAGAGGTAGTAGGTCATCGCGATCGGCGAGGCTGAGAGCCGAGTTAGAGGCGTGGATTAAATTCGAACGCTCAGAGCTCGAACGAGCACAGGCAGCTGCTGCCTTAGCCAAATCTCAATTGGAGTTGGCACGACTCAACCGAGAAGAGGAGATCGACTCGAGTGAGGATGATGAAGAGCGGAATACTCAGGTGGAACCTTTCGTAAAGAGTTGGGTTCAACAGACCATAATGAGCGCGCCGGTTAGTGTAACGCAACCCGATATTACTGATAAGGAAGTGTGAGGATCACGCCGCAAAGGGGCGGAGATCAAGCGCAACCAAGGAAATGCACAGAAAACACACGCGAGTGAGTTGTCAGAATTGACCGAAGCGATTGTGAGTGCAATAAAAATAGCGGGAAAAGATAAGTCTTCCCACCTTCATTTCCTCCAGGAATTACCGGTCTTCGATGGAGACCCGGGTGAATGGATAATTTTCAAAACGGTGTTTGAAGACACAAGAAGCCAATTTTCAGGGGTGCAGAATGTCTCACGCCTTAGGAGGGCATTAAAGGGCAGCGCTAAGGAAGCGGTTAAGTCGTTGTCGTTTACTTTGTGTGAACCTGAAGAAATAATGAACGCTCTCGAAAGAAGATTCGGTAGGGTTGAGATGCTCATTTTAGCCGAAATCGAGAATGTAAGACGTATGCCAAGATTGGCAGAAGATTGCCGGAATATAGGATCTTTTGCAAGTCGTATTACGAACGTGGCTGCCACAATACAAGCATTGAATCAACCACAGTATTTATACTCACCGGAGTTAGTAAACCGCGTAGTAGAGAAACTCGGAACTATGATTAAATTTAAATGGTTCGAATATCGAGCTCAGCATCCTTTGGAGCCAGAGTTACAGAAGATGGCCAAGTTTTTAAATTAATTGAGTGAACAATTTGGGACGTCCTTAAGCAATGAAAATGTGCCTGAAAAACGGAAGCGTCCTGAATTCAGGAAGCAAACTGTACACACCGCAAAGGGGTCTGTACACAACCGTTTCAAGAGCGAGCGCTATGAGCGCCGAAGTAATACGAGCTCGCGTCTAGAACGCCGAAATAATAAAGGGCACAACCGACAAGTGGTTATGATAACCCAGGATAAGCCTGTAAGTCGGGTAACACATAAGTATGTATGTAACAAGGAGCACTCTATAGTGAGTTGTTACAAGTTTAAGGACATGAATAATCGCGAGAAATGGGAAGCGGTTAAAAAAGCGAAAGTATGTTTTCAATGTTTGTCACCTAACCATATGAGGTTAGAGTGCAAAGGGAAAAAATGTGGTGTAAAGGGATGTAGAATGTCACATCATCGAATGCTACACCGATACCCCAAGGAAAATACCTCGCCGCAAGGGGACGAGGGGGGTAAAGAGGCTCAAATTACAACTGTTAGTACAGTGAATCCACGGGCATGTGCATACTTAAAGATTATACCGGTCGAGTTGTATGGACCTAGAGGAAAGGTCAAGACAACAGCTCTTCTGGATGAGGGATCGACCATGACACTCATAGAGGAGTGGATGGCTCAGAAGTTAGCGCCTCGCGGACGTAAAGAAAAATTACGTATTGAAGCCGTGGGAGGTAAGCGAATTAACGTCGACAGTTCGTATCGCTTAAACGTTAAGATAAAAGGCGTTTACTCGAACGACTTAGAGGAGATAAGTGTACAAAAAATTAAGTCACTTAACCTTTCTCCGCAGTCAATGAGCCGAGAATTATTGCAATGGTGTTCTCATTTGACTCCGATTAAGGACGAGTTGACCAGACCTACCATATTAATTGGCCAGGACAATTGGCATCTCATAGTTACTCATGAATTAATTTCAGGAGGTAAGAACCTACCTGTAGCATCGCTCACTAAACTTGGATGGGTTTTACATGGTCACATATCGGGTGGCATTAAACCAGTCAAGATTGTTAACCATATTTCCACGAAGAAGGAGGAAGACATGGATAAGTTGATCAAAGATTATTTTAGTTTGGAATCTCTGGGAGTGTCTGCGCGAAAGCCCGCGAACGACACAGAAGAACGAGCTTTAAATATTTTGAGCAAAACGGTACGTCGTATACCTAATAATAGGTACGAGACTGCTTTGTTATGGCGCACAGATAATGAGTGCATGCCGTCGAATAGAGCGCAGGTTGAAAGTCGCCTGTTTAATATCGAAAAGAAGCTCGACAAAAATAACGAGTTGAAAAAAGAATATGAGAAGCAAATTGAAAATCTCATCGTTAACGGTTACGCAGAGAAAGTGAACCATATTTCCATTTCCCCACGCACGTGGTATCTTCCTCACTTCGCAGTGACTCACCCACAAAAAAAGAAAATAAGAATAGTTTTCGACTCCGCCCCTAGGACGGGCGGACGTTGTCTTAATGATGCATTGTTAACCGGACCGGACTTATTGAAGTCGTTGTTTGGAGTTCTGCTACGATTCAGAGAAGGAAGCGTGGCAGTGATGGCAGACATTAAAGAAATGTTCCTGCAAGTGAAATTCCGGGAAGAAGACGAGGATAGCCTTCGATTCTTATGGCGGCACAAGCGTGACGCGCCACCGGAAGAGTATAGAATGAAGTCACCCATATTTGGAGCGGCATCATCACCATGCATCGCTATGTATGTGAAGAATAGAAATGCGCAGGATAACGCACATTTCTATCCAGAAGCAGCTTCCGCTACGGAAAGCAATTTTTATATGGACGACTATCTACAGGCATTTCCCGACGTGACGACGGCCGAAAGGATAGTAAACGATATTGTTGCGCGCTCCAGTCGACGAACTAGCGCCATCTAGTGTCAGGAACGAGAGCGAGGGGAGCTTTGCAGAAAATGACATCACAATTCTTTCAACCGACAGCGCCATCCGAAGAACTAAGTTTCTAGAAAATCTACACTCAAACACTCGTCGCTTTGCGCGCATTTACTTGAATATTCCGGATGCTTCATTGCTAATTTGTATATATAGGCGCTGCAAGATGCGATCGGGGCAGTATTGGATTTGGCGAGACAAGCGAAGCTTCGGAGCGGAATAAAGTGAATTAGTGTGTTTAATTATTAGTGTTTTAAGTTTTAATTTGTGTAAAGTAAATTAAAGTGTTAATTTAGGTAATTTTATCGGCAATTTTTATTGTCACGAACCTCAAGCTCGTAACAATTGGTGTCAGAAGTGGGATAAAATCATGCCGATTTTACCTAAGGAGGAAACGGAGGGTGTCCGTACCCGAAGTCAACGCCAGCAGGAGACGGACCAAAGAAGATTTGGTGGTGCAACGCCGCAGACGTCGGAGGGCCAGCCACCGGCTGCAGGCCCGTCAGTAGCCCCTACATCTGCAGCACCTGACTTAGGTGCTCTGATGGTGATGCTGCAGGAGCAGGCTCGCCGACAGGAGGAACAGGTCCATCAGTTAAAAGAGCAGCTGCAGAGCGTACAAGAGGAACAGGTCCGCCGACAGGAGGAACAGGCCCGCCGACAGGAGGAACAGGCCCGTCGGTTGGAAGATCAGCAGGCGGAACAGGCTCGTCGGTCGGAAGAGCAGATGCTCCTCATGAAGGACCTTCACGCTACCTTTGGGAAAGAGATAAGGGAGGTGAAGGATAGGGTTGCTCAACATGACAACCGCCTGTCGGAAGCTGAAACCCGAATCGAAGAGCATGAAACCCGAATCAACCATGTGAACAATCGGGTTGACAACGTAATGGCTGACATGAGGAAATCACTTGACGAACTCAAACTTGGGGATGGAACTACAGCTCGCGTAGTAGCTACAGCACCTTCGCTACGTGGATTAAAATGGCCGCCGTTCGACGGGACTTCTTCCTGGTCAGCCTACAAAATCCAGTTCGAAGCTGTTATGAAGGCGAACGGCTGGAATAAAAATCAGGCCATGACAGCTCTCACACTAGGCCTGCGCGACCAGGCCTTAACTGTTCTGGAAGCTCTCGGTGAGGAAGTGACTTATGAGCAACTCCTTGAGGCATTGGAGGCAAGATATGGCGACGCTCACCTGGAACACGTCTTTCGTGCGCAGCTTAAAGATCGCGTGCAGCGCATCAACGAAAACCTGCAGCAGTGGGCTCTAGAGGTGGAGAAGCTGGTGCGAAAAGCATACCGGTCTGTACCTGCGCTCATTGAAGGGAACCTGGTGCAGACGTTCATCGACGGCATCCGCGACCTGGAAGTCAGAGCTGCTGTGAGGCTCAGGAACCACGAGACGCTTAAGGACGCCTTGGCCCATGCACTGGAGGTGGAAGCCGTGCGGCAGGATCATCGTTCCCATCGCGTCAGGGAGGTTGCAGCAGCTACAGTTCGCGACCGCAACAAAAGATACAGCCCTAGGTGCTATGGCTGTGAGGAAAGGGGCCATCTTCGATCCAGCTGCCCTAAGCGAACCGCAGAAAGGGAAAGTGAACGATATCAGGAGGGTAGTGCAGCTAACGACACTGCCTGGCGGCGACAGGATCATCGTTCACCTCACGCTAGGGAGATTGCAGCAGTTACGGTTCGCGACCACAATAAAGGATACAGCCCTAGGTGCTATGGCTGTGGGGAAAGGGGCCATCTTCGGTCCAGCTGCCCTAAGCACACCCTAGGAAGGGATGGTGAACGGTCTCAGAAAGGAAGTGCGGCTAACAGCACCGCCCAGCAGCAGCAGGAATACGACTTTACTATCAGACACTGCAGCGGGAAATCTCACGGCAACGCAGATGCATTGTCAAGAAGACCTTGTCCTGAAGATTTCAACCATTGTAGTAGGCAAGAGAGTAAGGAAGTGGTATCCGTGAGGATGCTCAGGACAGACCACCTCAGCAACGGGTGAAAGGACAGCCTACGACATGCACAGCAGAAAGATCCGGACATCAAGCCGATTCTGGAAGGGATGAAGGCCCGTGCTACCAAGCCTAAGTGGAGGGACGTCTCAGCGATGAGTTCAACCACGAAAAGCTATTGGGCCCAATGGGACAGCTTGCTCATTCAGGATGGAGTACTGTGCCGTAAATGGGACAATGGTCGAGGAGACAGCTGTCGTTTGCAAATGGTTGTCCCTAAAGCTAAAGTGCCGAGTGTTTTACAGCTGTGCCATAATGGTCGTTCAAGAGTCCATCTGGGAGTTAAACGAACTCTACTGAAGGTCCGAGAACAGTTTTACTGGGTCCATTATCGTGACGATGTGGAGGATTGGTGTCGTACATGTACAAGTTGTGCGGCCGTGAGGAGACCTCAGACACGTAGTAGAGGAGCACCGAAATTGTACAATGTTGGTGCACCATGGGATAGGACAGCCCTAGACATTGCGGAGCCGATACAGAAAGGCGCAAGAGGGACTCCTAAGATCGTCTAGGTGGATCGCCTGGCGCGTTATTATGGGGCCGATAATGCTCGGGACGAGCATGTATTAGGAGGGGGCAGTGTTGCGCGCTCCAGTCGACGAACTAGCGCCATCTAGTGTCAGGAACGAGAGCGAGGTGAGCTTTGCAGAAAATGACATCACAATTCTTTCAACCGACAGCGCCATCCGAAGAACTTTCTAGAAAATCTACACTCGAACACTCGTCGCTTTGCGCGCATTTACTTGAATATTCCGGATGCTTCATTGCTAATTTGTATATATAGGCGCTGCAAGATGCGATCGGGGCCCCCCTCTCTCCCGTCCCGACGGCACGGTTGCCTTCGAGGACGAGGAAAAGACTGAGTGCTTTGCAGATAGCATTGCCGCTCAATGCTCTCCTAGTTCTCAACCAGTCGACCCCTCACACGTCCAGGCAGTGGAGGATGAGGTCCGCCGCCGGAACTCACCCCCTACGGCCTCCGAACCTATCTCTGTGTCCAATGATGAGATTTCATCCCTCATCAAAGGACTTAAGCCTAAAAAGGCTCCGGGCGCGGATGGCATCTCCAACCAAGCCCTAAAACACTTTCCTGAGCAGGTATTAACCTTTTTATCTATTATCTTCAACGCCTGCTTCAACCTTAGTTATTTTCCCACTACGTGAAAAGAGGCAACTGTGATTGGAATTCCCAAGCCAGGCAAGCCTCTCAACCTCCCCTCCAGTCATCGCCCCATTAGCCTCCTCAAGGCAATGGGCAAGCTCTTCGAAAGAGTCATCCAAACGCGAATGAGGCGCTATCTGTTTCCCTCAGACGGCGACCCTCTTATCATTCCCCATCAATTCGGTTTCCGAGCCAAACACTCATGTCCCCAACAAGTTCACCGCATTGTGGAATATATCCTCAGCGGTTTCTATCCTCGTCGTCATAAGACCATCGCGGTCTTCTTCGATATAGCCAAAGCTTTAGATAGAGTCTGGCACACAGGCCTCATCTACAAGCTCTACAAAATAGGTCTCCCCGATCGTCTAGTTCGTCTCGTGGCCTCCTATTTGAAACATCGTACCTTTCGTTTTAGACACGAAGGCACGCTATCTTCACAGCGAACTATCAAGGCTGGTGTCCCTCAGGGCTCAGTACTTGCTCCCCTGCTGTACATCCTGTTCACCAACGACATTCCCATCCCGTCGAAAGGTGTTCAACTCTCCCTCTTCGCAGACGACGCTGCCATCTACTGCAAAGGTGTCTCACTACCCTTCATACGGAATAAGATCCAAAAGTCAGTTGATGACCTAGGAGCTTGGTTCAAAAAATGGCGCATCGATGTGAACCCGGAGAAGAGCTCCGCCGTTCACTTCGATTATAAACGACGCCGTCTCAAAAACACTCCACCAATACGTATGCTAGGGACACCTGTCCCCTGGCATACGTCCGCCAAATATCTAGGTGTCACTCTAGACACAGGGCTCACTTTTAGGCCCCACGTCAAACGAGTCACCCGTCACGCACGGTTTTATCTGAGTAGGCTCAACAGTATGTTGGGCAGACACAGTAAAATGTCCCTTCGAAACAAGCGTACCCTTTATAAGGTCTGTATACGACCAGTCATGTCCTACGCGGGCCCCGTCTTTGCCCACGCAAACCCCAAAATTATTAACTCCAAATAGTTCAAAACCTCTTCTGTCGTCGAGCTGCGAATGCACCTTGGTACGTCCGTAATGCCGACCTTCATCGGGACCTAGAGCTCCCAACAATTCAACAATTTCTTAAAAAACTCTCTGAGAACTTCTTCAAAGCCTCAGAGTCGCATCCAAACCAACTAATTCGTGAGGCAGCTACTTATACAGCCCCACCCCCCTCTCACTATCGAGTCCGCAGGCCGAGAAACTCTCTCTCGGACCCGCCTAATAAACTGACAAACGACCTGAACTGCCTCCTGGCGGCTCAGGCCAATTCTAATTAAATTAATTATTATTATATTAACTAATATTATTTTGCCTTCGTAGGCACTCCCTCAGCGGCTCTTAGCCGCCTGCGCCCTCTTTTCCCAAAAGAGGGTCGCTCATGATAAGGCACAATACAGCTTAATCAGCCAGTTTCCTGTCCCCAGAGGCGGTTTTAGAGGGTATCACTTAGGGTCCCCGGTAGGACAGTGAGTCCCTCATAACCACGATAGACCGGCTATCGTGGTATGCGTAATGCATTTTCCGCCTCCCTACGTATAGGGTAGCCCTTTAATTGCTTCGGACGCAAAAAAAAAGAAAAAAAAAGCGATCGGGGCAGTATTGGATTTGGCGAGACAAGCGAAGCTTCGGAGCGGAATAAAGTGAATTAGTGTGTTTAATTATTAGTGTTTTAAGTTTTAATTTGTGTAAAGTAAATTAAAGTGTTAATTTAGGTAATTTTATCGGCAATTTTTATTGTCACGAACCTCAAGCTCGTAACAATATGTATGAATTACATAAACGTGCTTCTTTCTAACTGAGGGGATGGGCTAGCAACCGACCCGAAGTTTTATGTAAAATGGAAAATAAATATAAGAGCGACAGTGCTTCACTGGGAGATAAGGAGCACACCGAACGCACTTTAGGTTTGATTTGGAATATCAAACGGGATATGATACGTTTTTCCATAAGTCTTCGTAACACACCGGAAGAAGTGACGGAAGGTTTACGACCGCCTACGAAGAGGGAGATAACTAGTGCTGTGATGTCGGTCTTCGATCCTTTGGGACTCGTATCACCCATAACGATTCAAGGGAAGTCGCTGATCCAGCAAGTATGGAGGACAGGCATCTCTTGGGATGAAGAAGTTTCACACGAATTACACGTGTTATTTTGTAAATGGATATCGGAAGTGAAGAAATTAGGTCATTTAGAAGTACCTAGACCCGTTGCTGAAGGCGTCGGCAAGGGAGAATAACACACCTTCACGGATGCTAGTGAAAAAGCACACGCTGCCGCGGTGTATTACGTCACCACGGACGAGATAGGAGAGGGGCGGATTACGCTGATCGCCGCAAAAGCAAGAGTAGCGCCGCTGAAACCAATTTCTATTCCAAGGCTTGAATTGCAAGCAGCTCTTATGGGCAGCAGATTAGCTGCATCAGTTATTGAAGAGAGCAAGTACGAGATATCCGAGAGAGTATTTTGGACGGACTCACGTACAGTGTTAGCGTGGATTAAGTCAGATCCTCGCTCTTTTAAACCATTCGTTGCTCATCGATTGGCTGAGATCGAGGATCATAGTAAACCATGTGAATGGCGATGGGTTTCAACGTCACAAAACGTGGCAGACGACGCCACTAGAAATTTTCCTTCCACCTTCGATGTAAGTCATCGCTGGTTTCAAGGACCTGAATTCCTCAGGACAAGCCCTGATTTATGGCCCAAACAAGTGGACACTATAAATAGCTTAGATACGGGTGAAGAAAAATCGCCGAAAGGCGTAAACGCGCTAAGATAGCAAGAGCCGTTAAGTCTACCCGACTACAGACGATTTAGCAGCTTTAAGAAATTCCTTGGGGCAACTACACGCACCTTACAAGCGGTAGAAAATTTTCAAGAGTTTAAGAAAGTCGGTTAGAGGACCCGACAACACAGCCGAAAAGTCGGTTATGTGTTCCAACAAAAATTTTGCAAAGTCGGTTAAAGGACCCGATAGCGCGTTGGACATAGCGCTCTTGAAAAAAGCTGAATTATTAATTTGGAAGTTCGTTCAAGACGAGTGTTTTCATTCGGAAATAAAATGCTTGAAAGCATGCAAAAAGCGTTAAAAGAAGTTCACGCTTAAGTAAATTATCTATGGAAATAGGAGAAGATAACTTACTCCGTTTAAATGGGCGTTTACCTTTCAAGTCTAATTTGACTGAGGAAAGTAGAAAACCTGTCGTATTAGACGGTAAACACGAAATCGGTAAAATGATGATTAGAGAAGTCCATCATCATTTTGGACATGCCAATCACCAGACGGTGATGAATGAGGTGAACCAAAAATTTTATGTCTTGAACCTGCGTAATGTAGTACGAAGTGTGTCACATCATTGTCAGTGGTGCAGGACATACAGGTCAAAACCGCAGAACGTGCCACAAGGAAATATTCCTCTGGAGAGAATAGCTCACAATGAACCACCTTTCACATGCTCAGCCGTGGATTATTTCGCACCTTTGAGTGTGACTATAGGAAGGCGACACGAAAAACGTTGGGGTGTTTTATTCACGTGTCTGACCATCAGAGCAGTACACCTAGAATTAGCAGCCTCATTGACACCAGCGTCAATGATAATGGCATTGAGGCGATTTATCGCCAGAAGAGGAAAACCAGCCGTTATATACAGCGATAACGGGACAAATTTCAAAGCTGCGAATAAAGAATTATTGAAAGCATGCGAAAAATGCTATGAGGGCATGAAAAATGAGTCATTTAAAAAATATATTAAATGGAAATTTATACTTCCGGGAGCACCGCACATGGGTGGCGCCTGGGAGAGGTTAGTAAGAACAATTAAAATTGCGTTGACCGCTACGCTCAAAGAAAGGAGCCCGCGAGATGAGGTTCTGCATACGTTGCCTTTAAAAGCAGAGCATACTGTAAATTCCAGACCTCTGGTAACATTCGGTATGGATAGTCCTGAAGAGGATTTGACACCCAATCATTTTCTTCTGGGACGCTCATGTGGTGATCGACCACCTGGATTATTTTTAGAGCAACATCTGACGGGTCAACTCAATTGGAAATCTGCACAGAGGTTAGCCGACCATTTTTGGACAAGATGGCTAAAAGAATACATGCCTACTTTAATACCTCGAACAGGTAATAACGGAAAGTTTATGGAGCCTAAAGAAGGTGATATTGTCTTGATAATAGATCATTCGTTGCCACGAAATACGTGGCCGAAAGGCAAGATTAGTAGGACGCTACCGGGACCAGACGGTCACACCAGAGTGGTTGACGTCATTACTAGCACAGGTATCTTGAGGAGACCTACATTCAGAATAATAGTCCTGGTACCCGCAACGCCTCCCAAATGATGGTGCTGATGCACGGGGGGGGGGGGAGAGATTGTTGGCGACGCGCCTATAAGAATATTTCAATTTATTAGTTAACCGATTACGAATAGCTTCTAAAAAGCAAATTATCAAGCAACAATATTCCGATAAGAAAATGCTTAGTTGAATCTTAAAGAAATATCGAATTAATGATATTGTGACGGCCCAATATTATTATTAATAATTAAATTCAATATAAAGGGGCGTCAAAAATAGTCTTAAAAGATATATATTAAACAATTAAGTTAAATTAATAAACATAAAGTTAATATATTTCAGACATTATCCCAATAACATAGTAAATTAAAGGCAAAATTATTGTTTTTCTTAATAAATAAATTTATTTAAAAAAAAAAACTTGGTAAAAATATTTAAAATAAGATAAATAATAGAAATACAAGTCAAAAAATATTATAAAATTAAGTTAAATAACGTTTAATTAGATAATTAGAAAACTTGTTAAAAATTGTTTAAGTCATGGGAGGTGTTCGTGTATAAAAGAAAATTTTTCTTAAGTTGTGGAAGGAGTTCACGTATAGATGAAGTTTCCTAAGTTGTTGAAGGAGTTCATGTATTAAAGAAAATTTTCCTAAGTTGTTGAAGGAGTTCATGTATTAAAGAAAATTTTCCTAAGTTATGGAAGGTGTTCACGTATAGACGTCTTGTATGGAGGAAGCTGCCGGAGATACATACCTGCAGTTGTACATATATATGGGGTGGTCGGGAGCCCGACTGCCTGAAGTACTGTAGCACAATGACTAGTCCTATATTAGGGACTTATGATATTAAACTCAATGATACAAAAGCAATACTATAGAAGGTCTCCATGATGAATTTGCATTACAATAGTAGGGTCGTGGGTTCGAATCCTATATATGATTGACTTATGAAAGTAAGGTCTATGATTCAAAAGCAATACTATAGAAGGTCTCTGTGATTAATATGCATTACAATAGTAGGGTCGTGGGTTCGAATCCTATATATGAATGACTTATGAAAGTAAGGTCTATGATTCAAAAGCAATACTATAGAAGGTCTCTGTGATTAATATGCATTACAATAGTAGGGTCGTGGGTTCGAACCCTATATATATATGAATGACTTATGAAAGTAAGGTCTATGATTCAAAAGCAATACTATAGAAGGTCTCTGTGATTAATATGCATTACAATAGTAGGGTCGTGGGTTCGAATCCTATATATGAATGACTTATGAAAGTAAGGTCTATGATTCAAAAGCAATACTATAGAAGGTCTTTGTGATTAATATGCATTACAATAGTAGGGTCATGGGTTCGAATCCTATATATACATGACTTATGAAAGTAAGGTCTATGATACAAAAGCAATATTATAGGAGGTCTCCTTGATGCATAAGCATTGTATGGGGTGGTCGGGTGACTGACTGCTCCTAGTACTGTAGCAAAATGACTAGTCCTTATTAGGGACTTGAAAAGGAATATTATGGTGGCGTGTGTGCTGCTTCACGAGCAATTGGTCCGAGGTAAACTTGGACGCGCTAACCGATGTGTCCTAGACATATCATCTTAGTGTCGGTGGTAAGCGGGTTTGTTGTAGCAATACGGCTTTCCCGTGGACATCGCACACCCATACCGTTTGTGGGCGGCGTAGTAGCGCATAGCGATGCGTCGTCTATATTTCGGATTGGGATGATGACTGTGTTTGATAGCACTTTTAAGTGTAACAGGCATACTCAACTTCATGTCTTAGTGCATTAGCGCTATGATACGTGAAGTTTTGTCCACTGGCGTCTTAGTAGCGTGCTACTATGATACGTTGGTGCAGTTTTATATAACAACAATCTTAGTGCCGGTGGTAAGCGGGTTTGTTGTAGCAATACGGCTTTCCCGTGGACATCGCACACCCATACCGTTTGTGGGCGACGTCGTTGCGCATAGCGATGTGTCGTCTATCTTTCGGATGGGGATGATGAGTGTGTTTGGTAGCACTTTTAAGTGTAACAGGCATACTCAGCTTCATGTCTTAGTGCATTAGCGCTATGATACGTGGAGTTTTGTTCATTGGCGTCTTAGTAGCGTGCTACTATGATACGTTGGTGACATTTTTTATATAACAACAATACTAACTTTGTTGCCAAAGTCGATAGGAGTCATGTGGGTGTGTTGTGAGGGTGCGTCGCCCGTATGATAGTTGCATTGATGTTTACTGCTACTTGCGGTATTGCGTCTTGTGATGGATCTGCGGGTGTGCTGCGCCTGATTCGACGCATTCTTGTGGTTCTGGTCGATGGAGGTATACAATTAACATCTTAGTGCCGGTGGTAAGCGGGTTTGTTGCAGCAATACGGCTTTCCCGTGGACATCGCACACCCATACCGTTTGTGGGCGATGTCGTTGCGCATAGCGATGTGTCGTCTATCTTTCGGATTGGGATGATGAGTGTGTTTGGCATCACTTTTAAGTGTAACAGGCATACTCAACTTCATGTCTTAGTGCATTAGCGCTATGATACGTGGAGTTTTGTTCATTCACGTCTTAGTAGCGTGCTACTATGATACGTTGGTGATATGTTTTATATAACAACAATACTAACTTTGTTGCCAAAGTCGATAGGAGTGATGTGGGTGTGTTGTGAGGGTGCGCCGCCCGTATGATAGTTGCATTGATGCTTACTGCTACTTGCGGTATTGCGTCTTGTGATGGATCTGTGGGTGTGCTGCGCCTGATTCGACGCTCTCTTGTGGTTCTGGTCGATGGAGGTATGCGGGTGGTGATGTCTGCTGGGATGTATGGGGGACTTTGGGATGGTGTAAGCCCGATGATAGTCGTATTGATGCTTGTTGCGTTCTGCAGCATTGCGTCTCTGCGATGGTTGTTTGGTGGGACGCTATTCTCAATAGCGCTCTCTGCGTCTTGGTTTGACTCACACCTAAGTAGCTTTGCCCAAGTCGGGTCTCTTCATTGCGGGGCTGCAAACTGTCTGCCCTCCACGATGTTTTATATAACAACATAATATTATATCTCTGTAACTTTCCCACCTTTGAATGATTGAAGGCAACTTGTTGGTGGGTGAGACAAACATGATCGAAAATGCATTTACTCAACGTCAGTGACACAAACCCTTTCTGATGGCGAATTATTACTCTTATCTTATAACTGCCTTTTGGCTATATCTGCCGTTGTATTGGTTGGTGGAGCATATGTGTCGACCTCATGCGGGTGGTAGCTGGCGGGAGGATCTGAGGAGACTCTCAAGGCTGCGGCTGAAAGCCGCACAACGTGGGACCCCATTCCCTTGAGGTGAGCGGTAGACTCATGACACGCTCTGCGGCTAGTAGCCGTGCTGATCATGCAATTGGTGGTGATACCATACACTTACATCTCGTCTGCAGGAGCGGCGGTCTGGCAGGTGGTGGCGCTCACGGAGGGTTTACGGCCAGTGTGCCTATTTGCCTAAACCGTGTGACGTACATTCACTGTGGCTGGATTCGTTCGTATTCTGTATGGCGTTTACACGCATTGACATGCGCGACTTCGGTGGATGTTTGTGCTTACGCACTAACAAGGGGCCAAGCCTCTTTTACTGGTTCGCCAGTTATTTTGCTGTGGACTACGGTCCAGTTCCCGAATTAGCGTTCCCTTCGGGGGGAGTGCATCAAAATGGTTGGCGCTCACCGTGTACGGCGTGTGTGGGGCCGTGTACCTCCCCTACATTTTTTTTAATAAATGTAGGAGAGCGAAGCCCTTGTATCGGGTATTTTGTATAAATATATTGTGAGCCTTTACCAAGCGGGAAGGGATAAATAATAATAAATTAATAAAGTAAACCTGATACAAGTGGAATAGGGACGTTTTACGTTCTTAACCTTTTTCGAGCCCTGTCTTCGCGAACGGGGTTCACTTAGCTTATAAGGCACTACCAACAGCTTTCAATTGCTCTAGTGAATATTCATTCTTCCAAACGACACCTAAAAGAACTAAGTTACTAAACAAACACAACGTAAATAAGGGTCCTAACTAAGTCGATCACGCCAAAATATTAAAAACGGCCTATTAATAAACCTTTTGAAAGATCATTTAGGAAGATCAAAACATATTTTATTAATCCTGGTCTCATATATATAATGTTATTTAAAAGGGGATATTTTTAATAATATAAAATTTTTATATATAGAGGGGGGGGGGATCGTTACAATTTGGTGCCGTGACCAGGATTTATTTTAAAGAAGGTCGTCTATTTAAGAATTATTAAGTAGGCATTATGCCTACAATTTGTTGTCCGTGAAATGGAGAGGTGTCTTGGAGGATGGTGTTTGCTGGGGGTGGTTGAGAGTCTGGGGGTGGGGCTTTAATATTCATATCTTTTGTTTGTTATAGATGGTGTGTGCATAGTTAACTAAGACAAAATAAACTAAAAGGTGAAATAAGTGAAAAGTACTCAGTAACATTTGTATAAGAGAAAGACATAATAGTGCTAAAAACTGGAAAAGTATAAAAATATAAATATGGCTAAAACAAAGAAAAGTTCAAATTTAGTGAAGGCTAAGCCTAAAAATGAATTAAAAATACTTCAAAAATTAATTAAGAATGTAGTGAAAACCTTTGAGGTTAAAATAAAAGATCTTGAAGAGAAGTTTATCAATCAAACGAAAGATCACCAAATTAAAGTAAACCAAGAAGAGGTGTACGGGGCGAGCACCTCATTTGTTACTGACCCTAAACAGAATATTGTATATAATATACATAATGTGACAATAAACAAGCCGAAATTTGAAAATGGGAATACTCATCCAGTAACATTTTTAGAAGATCTCACCAATTATTTAAAGAAAGTCCCATCTAATGGACTTGAAATATCAATAGCTCAAGAGTGCTTAGTAGGTGAAGCCAAATATTGGGCTCGAGTTAATAGTGTGCGTTGGACAACTTTTGATGATTTTAGAGCAGACTTTCTAAGAGTATTTTGGGATGAAGAGGAACAAAATAAAGTAAGAAGATTCCTTGTACAAAATAAATGGAGTAGATATACGCACCCCACCATGGTTGGTTACTTTCTTTATGTCATTGAAAAAGCACAAACATTATCATATCCGATACCAGAAAAACAATTAGTTGCTGATGTTATTAGACATTATCCTAAAACAGTGCAGCAGTTATGGAGAATAGCTAAAATTGAGACAACAGATTTCTTGAGAAATTTAGATGACATTGATAAACAGGAAGAAGATCGTGAACCTTACAATACTGAGAAAAAACGAAAATTTAATAATAAAGCTGAGCGAAAACAAAAAGAAATACAGCAATCATATAAATCATGGCGGAAACCTGAAGAAGGAAGAAAGGAGGTTAACGAAATGAATGAAATACAAGTCACTAACGAACAAGTAAATGTTTCGGCTCCCGAGCCAAATTTAGAGCAATAGAGGTCGAACTAGTTCCCGGTTCGATCCCTTATAATGTACAAGGGAACAAAGCATTAAATATATTATTAAAGCTGGGTTGGAGACCTGGTCAAACACTTGGCAAAAATAATAGGGGTTTGCGAAAACCTATTTCTTTAAAACCAACGTTTAATAGAGGAGGACTTGGCTTATAACAATAATGTAAATAGTATAATTAAGACTTTAAAAACCAAATCAGATTTGCTCATAACGGAGTTATTCGTGCAAACTGTTTTCGAGGAAGACGAAGATAAATATCAAAAGGAATTTATAGGGAATATGAGGTCTGAACTTAAAGTTTCAATATTTGATAAAGAAATTGATGCGCTTCTCGATACTGGGAGCGATATTACATGCATTTCAGAGAGTTTATTTTTACAAATTAAAAGTGGTAATCACAAAATATCAGTAATGCCAGTTAAAGCAATGCAAATAAAAGGTGCTGTTGGGCAGCGCAGCACAAAAATACAACAGATGATCATATTGCCTATAAAAATAGATGAAGTAGTCTTTGAAACACAAACTTTAATTGTTAATAATTTAATAAGACCATTAATATTGGGCTTTGACTGGCTTAAGAAAAATAAAATATTGATAGATTTTAGAAATACGGCAATTGGTATAGAATTTAAGTTGAAAAACAAAGACTACTTCATACCGTTTAAATATAACTGTAATTCAGTATTATATAACAATTGCGTTGAACAAAGTACTGATGATCCTTTAACAAATATAACGATAGGATCAAAATTGGAGGCCTCTGAAAAAGCTAAGCTAAGTAAGGTTTTGGAAAAGCATAAGAATATATTTTCGAGCAAGTTGGGTAGAGCGAATTGCTACGAACATAAAATTGAAATGATCGATGATGAACCTATAGTTACTAGATCTTATCCGATTCCATATGCATATAGATCGAAAATGGAAGAGAAATTAAGTGAGATGGAACAAGCTGGTATCATCACAAGGGCATCGACACCTTACAGTAGCCCATTAACATTCACACTTAAAAGGAATGGCACAATTAGAGTCTTATTAGATGCTAGAAGCATAAATAAGAAAATGATTGCAGAAACAGAGAAGCCACCTATACAATTAGATGTTTTGAATTCATTTCATGGAGCGAATTATATTACTACCATTGATTTAAATAATGCATATTTTCAAATTCCAATAAATAAAGATGGTAGAAAATATACTGGATTCACATTCAATGGAAGGTCATATGTATATAATGTTCTGCCACAAGGATTAAAAACATCGGTAGGAAGCTTTAGTAGAGCCATGAGCTTAATATTGGGACCAGAAGTCCAAGAATTTTGTGTGAATTACTTAGATGATTTAGCTATTATAACATCGGGAACATTAGATAAACATTTGGAGCACATTGACATTGTTTTAAGTAAATTAAACAAAGCTGGCTTAACGTGCAATTTGCAAAAATGTGAATTTATTTGTAAAGAAATTAAGATGCTGGGTTTTATAATTTCAACAAAAGGCATAAAGACAGATCCCGATAAAATTCGCGCAATTCAAGATTTTCCAGCACCCAAAAAGATTAAGCTATTGAGAGCATTTTTGGGGCTTTGTAATTTTTATAGAAGGTTCATACCAAATTATAGTGTATGTATAATACCTCTTTGTGAATTATTAAAGAAGGGACGTAAGTTCCAATGGAGCGAAAAGGTACAGAAGGCATTTGATTTTATAAAGCAACAATTTATTAATACAATAGAATTGCATCACCCTGATTTTAGTAAACCTTATTATTTGCAAACAGACTGTTCCGGTGTGGGTATGGCCGGAGTACTTTATCAGATAGATAATAATAGTGAAATGAGAATATTAGGCTATCACAGTAAAACCTTAAAAGGTTCTGAATTGAATTGGTCTGTCACTGAACAAGAGTTTTATGCTGTAATAAGTTGTTTAAAGAAGTTCGAGACGTATTTAAGAGGCAGCAAAGTAATAATTTTAACTGATCATAAAGCATTATTGTTTATTAATAATATGAAATTATTCAATGGCAGAGTTACTCGATGGATATTGTATATAGAACAATTTAATTACGAAGTACAGCATATATCGGGTAGAAGCAATATTGTTGCAGATGTGCTATCACGTTACCCTCCTGATGGTGATTTAATACAAGAGGATAAAAATAAAAGTTTAGAAATAGCTTATACAGAAAGTGAACCAAATGACGAGTTGATAGAAAAGTTAAAATCCATATCAGTATATCAAACACAAGATACAGAGTCGTTGGCTATTATTGAAAAATTAAAGACGCTAAATATTTCAACATTAGAACAAAATGATAAACTGAAACGTTATAGTTTGAGAAATAATATATTATATTACAAAACAAATTTAAAGGAAGTAATTTATTTACCTGTACCCTTGAGACGAGATGTTATAAACCAAGTACATATAGAAATGGGACATCAAGGGCCCTATAAAGTAATTAAATATGTGAGAGATAGATTCTTTTGGAAAGGATTAACAAAAGACATTAAAAAGCAATTAAGGGTGTGTCATTTATGCCAGTTATCAAAGAAAAGTAATATAACATATGTGGGTCCATGCAAATCTATAATAACAGAAAATATCGGAGACATGGTTATGGCTGACTTATATGGACCATTGGCATCGGGTACTTTTGGGTACACTTTCATATTTGTTATACAAGATTCATTTAGTAAATTTATCAAATTATATCCTTTAAAACAATCAACAGCAAAGTGTGTTGTAACGAAAGTAAAGCATTTTGTTGAGATTATAAAGCCCAAAGCAATAATGACAGATAATGGGAAGCAGTTTATAAGTAATCATTGGAAACGATCAATGAAAGAATTGAATATTAAACCGATATATACCACAGTAAGAAATCCTAGGCCAAATACAACAGAGCGTGTAAATAGAGAGTTGAGCAGATTATTCAGGACACTTTGTCATACTAACCACAAAGATTGGGCAATAATATTGCCTAAAATAGAAGAATTGTATAATAATTCATATCACAATAGTACGGGATTTACACCATGTGAGATTCTTTATGGTGAGTCTAATGAAATGTCTTTCGACAAGATAATATTTAATAGTAAGATCAAAACCAATGTCGAACAGATTAGACAGCAAGTGCGAAAGAATTTAAAAGAGGCAAGCCGCATTAGAAACACAAAATTTGATAAGAGCAATAGATTAGTTACATATCATGTTGGCGATTTAGTAAAAGTTTCAAGATCTAGTAGTAGATCAGATGCAGATAACAAAGTTATGAGTAAATTTAATTTGGCGTATGAAGGGCCATATATAATAGCAGCCGTACCATTTGACAATGTATATACTTTAGCAAACCCAGAAACAAATGAAGTTAGGGGAAATTTTAATGCTATTCATTTATTAAAATATTTTAAATAATAGGTTTGGCTTATATACATTCTAGAATAAATACTGTAGTATATTTTGGTCCCGTGGGTGGCCTTTCGAAAAATAGATTAAAATTATTAAAGTTATGAGCAAGATACAAATTAATTAAAAATAAGAAAATGTTGTAATAATTTTATTAATAACTATCTGTAAATATTGAGTGTAAGAAAATTTTGTAAAATATGTTTTATTGAATAAATTTGGGGAGTTGGGTCAGGGTGAATGGCTCAATCACATCTATCCTGTGGGTGTGTAGCCATCTGATTTCAACTCATAATCAAAATACTGTGCATATAAAGACAACATTGCTAAATTTATATTTTAAAGATTTAAAATCTAAGTCAAAAACAAAAGAGAACCACTATTAAATTTTATTATATACAATAAAATTTATCAAGACGACAATTTATGGTTTATCGCATTGGGATAGATGTGGTTGAAGGGGTGTGAGGCGGCGGCCATTCCCTGGGGTAGGTGGGATGAAAATATATACTGAATTGTAAGAATGAAAGAGGAAAGAACAGATACACATAAGTACAAAATTTTGAGTGTAGTGCATATGCTCTCAATATAGTAAAATTTTATATCAACGACTCCACTGTGTGGGTCATTAACATAAAATTTGGGGGTGGATTGTGACGGCCCAATATTATTATTAATAATTAAATTCAATATAAAGGGGCGTCAAAAATAGTCTTAAAAGATATATATTAAACAATTAAGTTAAATTAATAAACATAAAGTTAATATATTTCAGACATTATCCCAATAACATAGTAAATTAAAGGCAAAATTATTGTCTTTCTTAATAAATAAATTTATTTAAAAAAAAACTTCGTAAAAATATTTAAAATAAGATAAATAATAGAAATACAAGTCAAAAAATATTATAAAATTAAGTTAAATAACGTTTATAAGATAATTAGAAAATTTGTTAAAAATTGTTTAAGTCATGGGAGGTGTTCGTGTATAAAAGAAAATTTTTCTGAAGGAGTTCACGTATAGATGAAATTTCCTAAGTTGTCGAAGGAGTTCATGTATTAAAGAAAATTTTCCTGTTGTTGAAGGAGTTCATGTATTAAAGAAAATTTTCCTAAGTTATGGAAGGTGTTCACGTATAGACGTCTTGTATGGAGGAAGCTGCCGGAGATACATACCTGCAGTTGTACATATATATGGGGTGGTCGGGAGCCCGACTGCCTGAAGTACTGTAGCACAATGACTAGTCCTATATTAGGGACTTATGATATTAAACTCAATGATACAAAAGCAATACTATAGAAGGTCTCCATGATGAATTTGCATTACAATAGTAGGGTCGTGGGTTCGAATCCTATATATGATTGACTTATGAAAGTAAGGTCTATGATTCAAAAGCAATACTATAGAAGGTCTCTGTGATTAATATGCATTACAATAGTAGGGTCGTGGGTTCGAATCCTATATATGAATGACTTATGAAAGTAAGGTCTATGATTCAAAAGCAATACTATAGAAGGTCTCTGTGATTAATATGCATTACAATAGTAGGGTCGTGGGTTCGAACCCTATATATGAATGACTTATGAAAGTAAGGTCTATGATTCAAAAGCAATACTATAGAAGGTCTCTGTGATTAATATGCATTACAATAGTAGGGTCGTGGGTTCGAATCCTATATATGAATGACTTATGAAAGTAAGGTCTATGATTCAAAAGCAATACTATAGAAGGTCTCTGTGATTAATATGCATTACAATAGTAGGGTCGTGGGTTCGAATCCTATATATGAATGACTTATGAAAGTAAGGTCTATGATTCAAAAGCAATACTATAGAAGGTCTCTATGATTAATATGCATTACAATAGTAGGGTCATGGGTTCGAATCCTATATATACATGACTTATGAAAGTAAGGTCTATGATACAAAAGCAATATTATAGGAGGTCTCCTTGATGCATAAGCATTGTATGGGGTGGTCGGGTGACTGACTGCTCCTAGTACTGTAGCAAAATGACTAGTCCTTATTAGGGACTTGAAAAGGAATATTATGGTGGCGTGTGTGCTGCTTCACGAGCAATTGGTCCGAGGTAAACTTGGACTCGCTAACCGATGTGTCCTAGACATATCATCTTAGTGTCGGTGGTAAGCGGGTTTGTTGTAGCAATACGGCTTTCCCGTGGACATCGCACACCCATACCGTTTGTGGGCGACGTCGTTGCGCATAGCGATGTGTCGTCTATCTTTCGGATGGGGATGATGAGTGTGTTTGGTAGCACTTTTAAGTGTAACAGGCATACTCAGCTTCATGTCTTAGTGCATTAGCGCTATGATACGTGGAGTTTTGTTCATTGGCGTCTTAGTAGCGTGCTACTATGATACGTTGGTGACATTTTTTATATAACAACAATACTAACTTTGTTGCTAAAGTCGATAGGAGTCATGTGGGTGTGTTGTGAGGGTGCGTCGCCCGTATGATAGTTGCATTGATGTTTACTGCTACTTGCGGTATTGCGTCTTGTGATGGATCTGCGGGTGTGCTGCGCCTGATTCGACGCATTCTTGTGGTTCTGGTCGATGGAGGTATACAATTAACATCTTAGTGCCGGTGGTAAGCGGGTTTGTTGTAGCAATACGGCTTTCCCGTGGACATCGCACACCCATAACGTTTGTGGGCGATGTCGTTGCGCATAGCGATGTGTCGTCTATCTTTCGGATTGGGATGATGAGTGTGTTTGGTATCACTTTTAAGTGTAACAGGCATACTCAACTTCATGTCTTAGTGCATTAGCGCTATGATACGTGGAGTTTTGTTCATTCACGTCTTAGTAGCGTGCTACTATGATACGTTGGTGATATTTTTTATATAACAACAATACTAACTTTGTTGCCAAAGTCGATAGGAGTCATGTGGGTGTGTTGTGAGGGTGCGCCGCCCGTATGATAGTTGCATTGATGCTTACTGCTACTTGCGGTATTGCGTCTTGTGATGGATCTGCGGGTGTGCTGCGCCTGATTCGACGCTCTCTTGTGGTTCTGGTCGATGGAGGTATGCGGGTGGTGATGTCTGCTGGGATGTATGGGGGACTTTGGGATGGTGTAAGCCCGATGATAGTCGTATTGATGCTGGTTGCGTTCTGCAGCATTGCGTCTCTGCGATGGTTGTTTGGTGGGACGCTATTCTCAATGGCGCTCTCTGCGTCTTGGTTTGACTCACACCTAAGTAGCTTTGCCCAAGTCGGGTTCCTTCATTGCGGGGCTGCAGACTGTCTGCCCTCCACGATGTTTTATATAACAACATAATATTATATCTCTGTAACTTTCCCACCTTTGAATGATTGAAGGCAACTTGTTGGTGGGTGAGACAAACATGATCGAAAATGCATTTACTCAACGTCAGTGACACAAACCCTTTCTGATGGCGAATTATTACTCTTATCTTATAACTGCCTTTTGGCTATATCTGCTGTTGTATTGGTTGGTGGAGCTTATGTGTCGACCTCATGCGGGTGGTAGCTGGCGGGAGGATCTGAGGAGACTCTCAAGGCTGCGGCCGAAAGCCACACAACGTGGGACCCCATTCCCTTGAGGTGAGCGGTAGACTCATGACACGCTCTGCGGCTAGTAGCCGTGCTGATCATGCAATTGGTGGTGATGCTATACACTTACATCACGTCTGCAGGAGCGGCGGTCTGGCAGGTGGTGGCGCTCACGGAGGGTTTACGGCCAGTGTGCCTATTTGCCTAAACCGTGTGACGTACATTCACTGTGGCTGGATTCGTTCATATTCTGTATGGCGTTTACACGCATTGACATGCGCGACTTCGGTGGATGTTTGTGCTTACGCACTAACAAGGGGCCAAGCCTCTTTTACTGGTTCGCCAGTTATTTTGCTGTGGACTACGGTCCAGTTCCCGAATTAGCGTTCCCTTCGGGGGGAGTGCATCAAAATGGTTGGCGCTCACCGTGTACGGCGTGTGTGGGGCCGTGTACCTCCCCTACATTTTTTTTAATAAATGTAGGAGAGCGAAGCCCTTGTATCGGGTATTTTGTATAAATATATTGTGAGCCTTTACCAAGCGGGAAGGGATAAATAATAATAAATTAATAAAGTAAACCTGATACAAGTGGAATAGGGACGTTTTACGTTCTTAACCTTTTTCGAGCCCTGTCTTCGCGAACGGGGTTCACTTAGCTTATAAGGCACTACCAACAGCTTTCAATTGCTCTAGTGAATATTCATTCTTCCAAACGACACCTAAAAGAACTAAGTTACTAAACAAACACAACGTAAATAAGGGTCCTAACTAAGTCGATCACGCCAAAATATTAAAAACGGCCTATTAATAAACCTTTTGAAAGATCATTTAGGAAGATCAAAACATATTTTATTAATCCTGGTCTCATATATATAATGTTATTTAAAAGGGGATATTTTTAATAATATAAAATTTTTATATATAGAGGGGGGGGGGGGATCGTTACAATATGAAGGTCTTGGGTTTGACTCCCAGGCCGGAATAGTTTATCGTTTTCTTAGTAATACCTCTTAATAAATTCATATAGGGAATTTTTAAGATATAAATTATGTTACCGGATTTGTTCCCCGGTTGAAATCATCTTTCCAATAATGTTAATTTAAAGAAATATTAAAAGTTTGAGACCAGGATTTGTTCCCCGGTCGAGATGATCGCTGTGCATAAGCAGAATTAATGGAAATTAATTACATAAGTATTGTCTTATATGAGTTTGATATGTTTTGTACGAAAACAAATGCCTATTTTCTATGATTGATTTATGAAAACATTCACTTATATTGTTTGATAAGAGACATGATAACTGATGGGAATCTGATTAGAAATAGTTTTCAACGTTTACGAATTGTGCAGAATCATTTATTCACTTAGTATTGTTGATATTAGTGTATACTAAACTTTCCATTTTTACTGATAGTCGATAGCCGTGCAAAAGTTAGTTGTTCAAATAGTGTGAGTTCAGAGACGAACGCTAGCCACGTACTTAGGAGGCTAAATATGTAGAAATTTAAATATTTGCAAATTTCGGCAATTTACGTAAAAATGACTTGTAAAACATTTCAGATTGATTGTACGTGTAAAAGAGGTGAATTCTGTGTTATTTTTATGTGAAAATTCCTGTGAATAGGTGAAATAATGATAGTTTTGTATAAGAAATTTAAAAGTGTTTTTATAAGTGAAATGTATAGAGATGTAAATTAAACTATTGTATTAGTTAAGATATGTATAATTTCAAGTGGAAAACATTGTTTTAACTTTCTATGTTAAATATTTAAGAAATTCCAACTTTGAACATGTGAGTAAAATAAGCATATTTTGTTAAATAAATAAAAGGTTTTTTGTGATTTAAAAATGTAATGTATATCGTAGTATAGATATTTTTTTGTGCTATCTTTATAAGTAAATTGTATAAATGTATGTCTTATGCAAATAAAGTTATTGAGCAAACCGTGAGAGAGTGATAGTACAAATTGATGTAATTGAGTTGCGCAAGCGCACAAATGGCGCGGCTCACTTTCGCGTTTAGCTTCGAGGTAGTTCAGTAAATTGATTTTTCTTGCAATTCGTCTCAAGGATCTCCTAGGTGTGCGTTGCTTGCAGTTATACAGTGGCTGCAAATAACCGCCGGTACGACAAACTCCGCCGAACGTTGAGTCCCGTGATTCCGTGAGGCGTCGAGGTCACCGGCCCCTAGGTGATTCTTGGCACTTTATACGTTTCGTGCATCCTGTGCCTAGTCGCGTGTAAAGTGCCACCGTTGCACTTCCCCCAACCCTTTTGGTGTACAAAAGGGGTAGGCAGTGCCCAAAGTGTTGATAGCCATAAACTTTCTATCACCATATTATAGATAGGGCCTTTTAGAGTTCGACTGACGTTGTTAGGATTAGTAACATGTCAGGTAGGGATAAGGGGGAGCCACCCCCTTCAATAAGAAAACCACCAGACAAAAGAAAAGGTGTGTTGGATCGACCACTGGTTGTGAGGGATCTGTCGAACCCGGAACGCACGAGGGTCGTGTCCTCCTTTTCACAGATCCCCCAACGAAAACCCGTCTCGCCACGGAAAGAGCCCACACCGGGCGTTGCGCTCACGCCGGCCGTATCTGAGCATACGGCCAGGCAAGAACCATCGCCCCTGCAGCAGCGGGCAGTGAAAACGGCTAGACGTCATACACCTCTGAAGACTTATTAATAAAGAGAAATATATCTTTATTTGAAAAGAGGCAAAGGATTGGCTCCCAACTGTCCTCCGAGGAAGCACCGTCCACGGAGGAGGATGACGATTATCACCATCGGGCGACGCTGAAGAAGGTGTTAAGATCACCACCCAAATCACCATCTCCACCGCAACTCCCCCCGCTCCATATCTCCGGACCGACGAAGCCGAGACTCGGCCCAGTACGAGCAGGGGGGTGAAGAATCCTACAGTTGGGGGTCCACCACATACGCCACCCTCGCTGCATCCGCCGGCCGGTCCTCTCCGGCGGCAACGACAAATCCGTCCGGGCTCCCTCAGGACGATGGCCAACGGCCATCTACCAGTTATGCCCATATGGTAGCTGCAGCAGCAGTACCGCGACCACCTCCAGCGGCAGTACCAACTGAGAAGCCTGCCGAACAAGACAAGACCCGCTACCCGCCCATAGTGGCTGAGTGCCTACCGGATTGGACGAGGCATTTTAGGGAGCTCAACAGAATGTTGGGCCACCCCTTAAATGCCCGTCCATTCGGGAAAGGCGTGAGGTT
This sequence comes from Parnassius smintheus behrii, assembly GCA_036936625.1. Taxonomy (NCBI): domain Eukaryota; kingdom Metazoa; phylum Arthropoda; class Insecta; order Lepidoptera; family Papilionidae; genus Parnassius; species Parnassius smintheus. Next base: position 37,725,995 of record JAUPFT010000019.1, on the reverse strand, counting down.
CACTCCGCAAAGCGCGAACGAGTTCGGGACAGTCCAACGCTACATGATCGAGCTGACTAAAGAAGTACCAACATTGTCGTGGTACTGCTATACCCCGGAGGAGGACAAGCCCACTAAAGTGGGCATCCGGGGTCTACCAATGGGCACGGACACCAAAGACATAGAGGAGGCTATTAGGGCAAAAGGCTTCCCCGTCAAATATGTGAAAGCAATCCCACCGCGTAGAAACAGACCTGGCTGCATCTACTTTGCCCAGTTTGACCACCTGAGCCTGGAGCAGCTCCAAGAACTGTACAAAATCGACGAACTCCTCTTTATGAGAGGAGTAGTCATCGAGGCCTGGCAAAGGAAAGCAGGACCGGCTCAATGCCACCGCTGCCAGGCCTTCGGACATGCATCCGCAAACTGCTTCAGGCCAGTGAGATGCGTGCGCTGTGCCGGGGAGCACATTGCAAGCCTTTGCCCTCGGGGTAGAGAGGAACAACCTACATGTGCCAACTATGGTAAAAACCACACGGCAAATGACCGCCGCTGTCCAGTCCTGAGGAGGACTGCAAGGAGGCAGGGGATAACTTTGCCGGGGCTACTCCCGGAGGACCCTAAAAAGACCCCCCAGAGTCGCCCGAAAGCTGTAACCATTCAGCAAGACGGGTGGGCTACCATCACTGGGAAGGGCAGGCAAGCAGCCCCCCCCCCCCCACCCGTAACACCTAAAGAAACGGTGGAACCCACAGAGATAAGGGCAACCACCGGGGCGACTCTACAGCCCCCCGCCAATCCTGCCACAGAACGGCAACTCTCTAAGAAGAGGAGGCGGGAGAGGAGCAGGAAGAAGTCGCAGCCTCCTCAGGCTGACACCTCTACCCCGACACCAACTGCACCAGTAGCCTCACAGGCGCAGGTTACTAGGGAGAGAACCAGGAGTATGGGTAGAGTGCCAGAAAAGGCTGAACACAGAGCCCGCTCTGCTGGAAGAGCGCGCCCTACCCAAATACATAATGAGCAAACCCAGGACACCCAACTCCCGAGACAACTGCCAACGCCTTCCTATAGGAAAACACCTACCACCGGCCTCGAAACAGCAGACGCAATCCAGCGTCTGGTTGGTATTGCCATCGAGGTCGGCATGCAAGTCCTGACAGACATCAGGACCGGGACAGACCCAATCACAGCCATCATGAAGGCGCTGGCAAACCTCCTAGCCCGGCACTACGGAGGAGAGTAACCTGCGCCTCCTATACTGGAATCCGGACGGTATACAGCATAAGCTACATGAACTCCGCACTGTTGCTCAGCAACAGGATCTGCACGTCATCTTGCTGGGAGAGACGAAGCTCAACCCAAGGACGCACATAAAGCTGCCCAACTACCACCTGTACAGAAGGGACGAGGTCACTGCTCAAGGGACTGCCTATAGAGGGACGGCAGTTCTGGTGAGGAGGGACATCGTCCATCAGGAACTGGAATTACCATCATACCAGTCAATGCGTTCTATCGGCATAAAAATGGAGGCAGCGGGCGAGGAACTTAGGATCTACGCAGCATACCGCCCGCCAAGGACTCCATTTTGCCCCTCAGACATCCGGACAATAATGGAAGGCGACACGCCCACTATCGTCGCCGGGGACCTAAACGCCAAACACCCGGCGTGGGGGTCCAGAGTGATCACCCCGCCGGGTCGTGAACTTTATGTAGATGCAGAAAACAACAACTATGACGTTTTGGGTCCCGAGGAGCCAACGCACATCCCGTCCAACCCACGGAAGTATCCGGATGTATTGGACATCGTGCTCTCTAGGAACATCAACTACCCAGTAGTGGTAGAGGTGCTATACGACCTGAGCTCACAGCATCTCCCGATTCTGATAACCCTTGGCACAAAGGCGGTGACTACGCCGCCCAGAGCAACCAAGACACGTGTCGACTGGAGGCGCTATGCACAACACCTGCAAGCGAGACCTCCAGCACACATGCCTATAAGCACAGCGGACGACGTGGAGGCCGCTGCTACTAGAATAACCAAAAACATCCAAGAGGCCCTCAACGCGGCCTCTACGATCGTTCCGATAACAGCAAGGCGTGACGATCTGCCGCGTAAGATAAGCGTGCAGATCAAGCGCAAAAGAGCGCTGAGAAAGCTCTGGGCGCGTACTCGCTGCCCTAGAGTAAAAACGCAATTAAACACCGTATCGGAGGAGCTGTCGGTGGCAGTCCAGGCCTACAGAGGGGAGGCCTGGGAGCGGCGCATATGGAAGGCGGATGAGCATGATACGTCGCTCTATAAACTGAACCGACAGCTGACAAAAACTAGACCTCCCGTTTGCCCACTGACCAACAGTGTGGGCGAACGTTGCTATGATGCCAAGGGCAGAGCGGATATCCCTGGGAGAGCACTTCGAGGGGCAATTTATGCCGAACCCAGCGAGTGCGGAGTTCATGGAGCTTCATGCCCGGAAGGAGAGTCGCGACCAGGAGTTCCTGTCGTCGCCCGCGCCACCTCTTGCAGGAGAGTGGTTCATCTCCCCCGCTGAACTGCGGAGGACAGTAACCCGCCTGCAACCGAGGAAGGCGCCTGGGCACGATAGGATTACCAACGCTGCACTCCGACAGCTGCCCAATAGAGTCCTAGTAGAGATTGGTCGACTCTACAGTGGGATATTGCGGACATCCCACTTCCCGGAGGAATGGAAAAAAGGCAAAATTATCGTCTTGCCGAAACCCGGGAAGGACAGGCGTAAAGCTTCCAGTTACAGGCCGATTACGCTATTACCACACATAGCTAAACTGTTCGAAAGATTGCTGCTAAGACGTCTCCGTCCGTGCATCCAACTTCGGGCGGAGCAGCACGGATTCAGGAGGGGTCACTCTACAGTCACACAGCTGACTAGAGTGCTGCACCTGCTTGCGGCAGAGTACAATCGCGGCCGCATATCGTTGGGCGTCTTTCTCGACATCGAGAAGGCGTTCGACCGGGTGTGGCACTCCGGATTATTATATAAAATACACGAACAGACCAGTGTCCCCCCTGCTATGTTGCGGTTAATGGCGTCCTTCCTGGAAGACAGGAAGTTTTACGTCTGCATACAGAACGCCGAGTCCGCAACAAAATCCATCAGAGCCGGCGTTCCACAGGGCAGCTGTTTGTATCCAGTCCTGTACGCGGCTTATACCAATGATATACCTACATTGGCAGGCAGGCTGCAAGAATGGGAGGACGACGTTGAGCTGGCGCTATATGCGGACGATAGCGCCTATTTCACCTCGTCCAGAAGAGCCCATATAGCCACTGCCAAAATGCAGCGTCTGCTGGACCTGCTGCCACCATGGCTAAATGAGTGGAGGATGGTTGTCAACGTTGGTAAGACAACCGCTCTGCTCACTCGTCGCCTCAGGAACTTACCACCACCATTGACTCTCAACGGCCAGGAGATACAACCCACAATGCCGCTGAAAGGCCAACTATGACTTTCAACCGGATAACCTCTCCTTTTTCCGTAGTAGGATAACTACGGAAAAACTATCACTCTACATAATATCGGATACAGACAACTTCCTATTTTTCCATAGTCGGGTAAATGACTATGGAAAAAATATTAACCACGTACGGACACTCCGGTTATAGAAAAATCCACCTATAATAGGTATAATAGGTGAAGAAAATGACTGCCCCATAGTAATGGGGCATGAGGATCGTCCGGGTAATGGGGGCTACCCCGAGGCCCGATACCTGTATTGCATCTCGGTGCAATCAGACGACAAACTGGCTTGCAATTCGTTCGGGGAAGTTCGGAGAAACTTCGGGAAATGTTCGGGAAAAGTGCAAGACCAGCAGTCAATAAGAAGAAAGAAAAAGTATAGGGAAGTGATAGGGAAAGGTAATTACTCTCTCACGGAACGGTTTGAAGATAATTGCTGTTTTATTCCCAAGGAATTCTCCCCTTAAAGTGATACAGTCCATATCGAAGAATTAAGGCGTTGGGACCGGGACGACTTCGGAAGACCCGTAATCCCCGCCTGAACCTATTTTCTGAAAAGGAAGAGGTTATCGCCCTTGTGTGTTACTCCGTTGCGGAGATCACATACGTTGTTCCCGAACCCAACGTAGGCGTTATAGGAGGCCGGATCGAGAGAAGCCTCGATTCCCCCCTTCTGTTTCTTAGTTTAACGTTTGTCTGGTTCCTTTTCAAACGCGTTTGCAAATCGAGCAAAATTATACTGTTTCTCGGTACATTTTGTAACAAAACTAAACCAAATCAAATACCTATAACTAAACTACCATGTATAGATTGGTTCTTGGTTTTGAAATGGTATTGACTTGTTAAAATAATAGTTTTTTATATTGTTAATGGACTTCTAAAAGTACGGGACAACTACTAATTTTTTACGGGCAGATTAATGTCCCTTCGAATATTTATACTCTTTTCGATGTGCCTTATATAGTATTTACTAATTACACGATTTATATCAATATTACCTATTACGAAGTTGAGGTTTGGTCGTTCTTCACTGTTTGTTTATTCCATAGGGACACAACAGCTTCGTACCTTGTTGAACAAAACACGTAAGCGACGCCGTTTCGGCGTTGACGACTTTTTTCTCGCGAGAATTGAGCTTTAATACTTCGTATCTCATATTCTCCCACGTTAAATCTTATGAATTTATGTGCGTCTCTTTTTCATTTCATAGACTTTCAAAGCACAACGATCCTAAAGAAGTTTTCACTTCGAAAATCTTATAAATTGACCTTTGCGCTTTTGAATCGGCCATTGCCTTAAGAGTTTCCTAATTCAAATTTTGCCAATTTTTTTGCATTCGAGCCCAAATTCGACAAGAACATAAATGTAGAAATAAAGTTAAAACCTACATCCTTTTCAGAACTGAGTACGGGCCTTGTATTTCTAAGTTCTTGAGCCGTGACTGTAGACTAAACTTCCCATGCAGAACTCCCGACGTTTTCCTTCGCTGCCATGCGCACTATCAATCTGGAATTAGAATCGCAGATAACAATTTCAGTGGAGCGCAAGGACTGAAACTACACCCCCAAAAATTACAAGATATGATAATGTAAGGCCATCATGTGGGAAGACGGACACAAATAAATAGTGTAACATACTTGAACTATAATGATGAGAGAAAATGTAAAGCGGCGACATTTTTTTATATAATCTTTAACGAATCATGCTGTCCTATGAATTGACAAAATTAACGTCTCGTGTTCCCGTTTTCTCGTCTGATTTTATTTTTCTAAGAAAATATAAAAAGAATTGTGGCTATGCCTGCTTGATTTTATTTTATGTTTTTTATACGGTAAATACGTTTGCTGGATGTCAGATATTGCCGGTATAACTGGGCAATTTTGGTAAAGGTTAGGTTTAGGTCTAGCAGGAACACGGTAGATTTACCTATAAATTGTATCGTATAGAATATACGCTCGTGTCTTTATCGAGGAGGAAATCATAGGAATATGTTTGTAAAGACAACGCCGGCCTGATATAGCACAAATTAGATAACATACATTTGTCGTCATTGTCATAGCCAAAGATACATATACAACATTTTTATTTTTTAGTATTTAAATTTAATGATTATCTTTTATATTTCCTATATAAACGTCTGTAAAAAAAATAGAAAAGGGAGGAATTAAAAACCTCGATTGGTTGTCATATTTATTTTAAATTTAAGAAAATTATTTACAAATTTAAAAATAGAACATAATATTCTTTACTGTGCCACTTGGATTCTTTATTATTTACACAAATCGACGCAAAATAAAGGGAAAATTGATCAAAGACAACAAGTATCATTCAACGTTAGTCATGACAATCAATAGACATGGCGTATACAAATGCAGTATGGAATAAGAACATACCTAGATCAACTAAGGCTTGATAGTTACGATCTGCCTGCGCTAAAAGGGCTAAGCGGAGGGCTCCAGAAAATCCTATGCCCTATTGTTAATACACTGATTTTGGTTGACGATGATGATTTAGAAGTAAATTAGTACACTCTTAAGTTTACGATTTTTATACAAGCGTAAAATAACATATCAATGCTGCTGCGTTTCGTATGGTGAGTGTAAAGAACCGGAGACCCTTTTTACTGGAAACGAGGCATGGCGTGACAACGTATCTGCCTTTTGATTCTTAATGGAGGATTAATGTAGATATCTATGGGCCACAGCATCCACTTACCATCAGGTGGCCTGTGTGCTATTTGTCACCCTTATCCTATAAAGAAAAACGATAGTAAGCATATATGCAAATTAATACTCGAAAAATTTGAGATAGGCGGCTATGTGGCCCCATGTCAAAAAAGCTTTTACACAACCAACTGTTTAGTGGCGGTGTAAGAATATCCAGTGCCCCGTATCATCCCGCGGATGTCGTGACAAAAGAGTGGAAAACAAACCAGGAGAAAATAAAAAACTACGGTTGCCAACCCGCCCGCCAAGCGTGGTAAATATAGTGGCAAATATCCATCCTATTACTTTCCTCTATGATCCACCCTATCAAACAATCTATGGGAGAAGCCTATATTCAGCAGTGTACTAAGATAAACTGCAGTGATGATTTATCTACATGGTATTTATGTATTCAATTACAATAAACGATATTGTTTTCAGCTAATTATGAATACTAAACTCATATTGCTTAGCGTGAAAAGCTTACAACAAACATTCAATAAAACGTTCGCTCTTAATCTAATATTTAAGGGCGGGTAATGTTTATTTCTGAATTTTTAGTGTCGCAAAGTTACTTGCAAAAAACTTTTTATTTTATTCCTACATTTATTAGTCAAATGTTTCGAATACAACATTACGTATTTTAATATAAACAAACAAACAAACGGAAAACAAGTGGTACAGTACTAAATACATACAAGACAGAGGGAATTTAAATGAAATCCGACAAATCATTTTATTGTACAATTAAAATATAAAATAAATTCAAAAGAAACATAAGAATTTAAATTCAAATGACAGGTGCAAAGACAGCCCGTACTTTGAGAACATTAACACACTAATTTATAAACATCAATTACAATAAATTTCCTTTCCGATCTTTATCAATAGTATTCATAAATTTTAATACATATGCTAAAATACGCTCTGAGGTGCTAATCATTTAAAAACTGGATTTAGAGACATATAGGTTTAAGATGGAGGCTAAAATAAACATGAGTTCAGCCTTGAAAATTAACTATTTCTACAAATTAAAATCGCCAACGAGAACTAAGCAAATTATTAAAATAAAATGGCACATAGGAATAAAAGGATCTGGGTAAAATTTACTTTGATTTATTAAGATTTAGTCTGGAACTGAGTTGATAACGAATGGACTTTAATAATTATTCTTGTAATAACTGAAAAAATATCAAGCCATATCCAAAAACAAACATATTATTTAACATTAAACAAATATAGTATAGTAGAAACATTGTAAAATTCATGAAAACGTATTCACCATTGTACACACAAATTATTTTATTGAATTTGAAACGTTGGTTTTCTTTTCCGATTAGGTAGTAACTACATATGGGTTCTTAAATGGGGGTTACGAAGAAAAATATGAAGTATTCCTTCAAATTTTACTGTTATTATGTTCAACTACTAACTCACACTCACACTTCTGCCATGCAGTGACCCCCAAAGCGAGTATTGGACTCCTATACGGGAACACTCTTCTCTCATTTGGCAGTTTGAAATGCGCGCAGTACGTGATCATCTACGACTGACTGTTGCCTTAAATTCATCCAAAAATCTTTTAGACCGTTGACGGGGTGCGACACTACTATTGAGAGTTGGTCAGCATAGGAAACCTTTTATAGAACGAATGAATGTTAAGCAGTGGACTTAAAATGGAATTACTGTAACCGCTGAACATGTCGTCAGCACCAGGCTCCATCCATCAACCACATCTCACCAGGATGCCCTCTACCTAGCTCACTCCTAACTTACCGGATCGACATTGCCACTCGAGCTTCTTTACCCCTCGAAGGCTGTCTGTTCTTCAGATTACATCTAATTGTGATATATTTCTAACTCTTAAAAAATTTGAATTTTTTAATCTAACAGTAGGATCATACCTATATAAAGTTGAACACGGAAACAAATGCTTCATAAATCCTACATTACACGAGAAATTACACTCCTAGTACAGTAATTACATTCGCCACGTCATGTTATCCCTCTAGCTCTTATCCCAAGCTGTTTAGAGTTGGCATAGCATGCCTTGCTCTTCCACTCTCGTCTATTAGCAGTCATCGCTTCACTCATTCCATTACGCATATCATCCTTAATGAGCCATTTACATGATGTAAGCTTCTTGTCTGTTGCATACAATTAAAATGAAACAATAAATGACTTGCATGGTCTAAACAATATGTAACATTCTTGATCTATTGGGCAAGTTTAGATTCAAAAATTTTATTGCACATACAACAAATTTCTTTTGCCATTCTTGTATTCAATTGGATTTTCCCTTCATTTGCAAATATGAGTGCAGAGCGTGTGTTAATCGTTGCTGCTTATCTGAGGCAAGAAATATTGAGATAACATCGTAAAAAAAGATGATTGATCAAAAAATGGATAGCGAGAAGTGAAGTTCTCGGAGCATCCAACAATATTTTTGTAGATTTACAAACAGAAAACGAAGATAATTTTAAGGACATATTTCGTGTGAACAGAAGCCTGTTTTATTATCTGTTAGATAAAGTTCGTTCTTCTTTACAAAGGCAAAATAATCTTCTATACAATGGCAAGTAACGCTATTCCTACTCGGACCAAAACTAGAACCAGAACTCCACAAAACTAAAACTCTAACTAGAACTAACACTTGAACTCCAAATTCTTGTACAAATGCTGCTAGTGCAGCATTCACATATTCATTTTGAAGCAACACGTCAAAAAATGGCCTGTACAAAGCATAATAGACAAGTTAAAACTTGAAAGTAATTATTTCTTGTCGAGACTTGCATTCAATCATCCGCGTGTAAACAGTTGCTTACAATTATTGAATGGAAATTGATGCGCTTATTTAATTGCATTCAATAATTGCTCTTGTATGTGTACAAGAAAATGGCATCATGTAAATGGGCCTTAAGCGGATACCTTGAAAATGAATCGTAGTTTTAGGGGCGTGGCTTATTCCTTTGTCAGTGAAGCTCACGGACGATTGAGAGAGTGTCAAAATGAAAGTGATGCAATGACTTCATAATACTCAAATTATGAGATAGCTATGCCGAGCACACGCTCGGAAACAAACTAAGTAAGCGCCAAACAACATTCTGATTTTTTTCAAACAAAACTACGTTATGGATATAAAAAATGGTTTATGAGAACTTAGATATGATTATAGATATGATTATTTACTATGCCTTAAAAATAATTCCATGAACTTATCCGTAAAATTATTGTGGTGTCATGTAAAAATAATTAATTGGAGCCTACTTTGTAATTTTTTTCTATCGAGAAAATTTCATGATATCGTGTTTTCCTTTTATTAATCCAAGGTCATATAGTCAAAAATCGTATACCAAAATTTTGGTTTGTAATCTATAAAACTAAAAAATATGTGAAATAGAAAAACCACCAAATTTTCGAGGTATCACCTAAATACTGTCCATCCATGTTTTCTAAGGCCTCCCCTCTATTCTTACATACATCCTCTTTCATATCCAACATTAATATTCAACTTTCATAGTAATTAATACAAAATGTAAATATAAAACTAGTATAGTACAAGCTACGGATATTTTGTACTTTAAATAGGTAAACACGCTCTAAAAAAAATATTCACGCAAGCTTATTCCCATTGATATCCAATTTCTGTCTCAAAACACCGCCCAGAATGAATTCCGTGGACACTATTGTAGCCCCTTTCCGCTTCAGCGCGGGCCACAAGGACTTGTCTGCACTACAGGAAACGCAGATCCACTTTGGACCTTCTTCTTTCCACGTCCCACCGGAACATTCTACAATCACTGAAAAAGAAATATATAGTTAAAAAATCACGGACTTTTCATGTGTTATACATACATACAGAGAAGAGCCGTGGTAGCTCAGATGGTTAACGCTCGCTGTAAATATAAAAGAACGCGAGTAACCCGGGTTCGATCCCAGCCGGCACCAATGAAATTTTTAATTGCTATTTTAAGTGCTGATTTACCACCGCCAAGGCGAAGGAAAACATCGTGAGGAAACCTGCATGTCTGAGGATAAAAAAAAATATTTCGAAGACATGTGAAGTTCGCCAACACGTATTGAGGCTGCGCGGCGGACACTTCCTTGCCCTCAAACCCTCTCAGAAATGAGGGGAGGGCTGTTCCCAGCAGTGAGACGTATATAGGCTGTAACGTTACTTTACTTTATGCATACATAGATTTTATTTATTTATTTAATCTCTATTGTTAACACGTTAATAAAAAGAGTAACTGGTTGCACGAAAAAAAAACGGGTACTCTCACATTTTGTTTTAGATTAGTATCTAGCTAGTGTCCGTCTCCATCCCATCCGCACATTCTTTCCACACGCACTGAAATGGAAGCTAGAATGTGGCGTCATTTTTTCGGCCAATAAGAAACGCGTACCCGCCGAGATGGAAGTGGTAGATATGGCCGACCAATAAAAAGGTCTACCCCTGCCGCCGCTCGCTCTTCTTGCTTCGTAATCGAAGACCAACGCTAGTTGTGTTCGTACATTTGTGGCAGTCGCGCACCACCGCTCGTCCAACGCATCACAAACGGTAAGTGCTCCTTAGATTGCCTTGGGTGTTTATTTTCTTTGCTATGTTTTCTTTCCCCTAACGGCGCAAGTAGAATCATATCTCGGGACACTGGCTAAATAATAAATTGGGATAGCGAGTGCATCGTCCAAGACCGCCACGTGTCACATCAGCCATCTTGTTTGGTTATAGGGAACCACGCATACAGCCGACCAAGAAAATCGATTCCGCATAATAAGGGTTTGGCTCGACCCGGGAATCGAACCCGAGACCTCTATCGCCGCGTCAATTTCTGGTCATTAGCGCAACCATTTTCTGGTCCTTCGAGCCGGATTAGAATCGGGGCACTTGGCTCCACCATTTTCTGGTTCCTTCGAGCGGGATTCGAGGAGACAGTCAGTGGCTCAACCACTTTCTGGTCATTCAAGCCGGATTTGGAACTGACGTCCTGTGGCCTCATCGAGCCGAAGTGCTGAACCGATTCCTTAGATAATGCACTCTAGTTTATTTATTTAACATTGGATAGATTTAGCTTCGCTTAGCACTAGTCAAGTTTGGAATTGCAAATAGTTGTAATTTCTTTGTTTAGGTAAATAGACGCTTATTTTATTTAGTTTCACCTACTACGTACGTACTATCTATACGAATTTATATACATTTCTTGCATAAATACTTGTTTGGTTTGGTTAGTGTCCGCTACAAATAACACATTCTTAATTCTTTCAAATACGTATAATATAGATTTCACACATACATTAACTCGTTTACTTGTTACTATGGGAGAGTTCCACACCTACCTACGTCGGGAGTGATAAATTATCACATCTTATTGCAAACTGCCCGTTAAGGAAAAATAATCGCGATAAAGTGTTTGATGTGCCGTTAATTGAAAGAGTGATACGTTGTTGGTGAACATCGCCAGATTTAATAGTTAACCTTTAGCGCATTGTGAAACTTTCGTCTTCCATCGCCGCACTATATTGTTCGTGATAAATTAATAATAATTAGTATAATACAAGATGGCAAATGAAGTGAAACTTAAAACTCTTTACGCCAAAAGGGACGTGCTATTTTCGCGTTACATCAGTTATCATATAAAAATATTAACGTAGAATCAGTGCGTAATAAATTGAAATCTGAAATAAATTATTATATTATAATATTATACAGTGAAATTATACTTTTTGCAAGTCATCAAAGATACTGGAAATGTTATTTATTATCATATATAAATAATTTGACAAAATGACAAGCTTGTGGAAACTGTCCATGCGGTCAGACCTAAGTTGTGTCAGACCCGTCGCAGAAGAACACAAAAACTCTCCGATCACACTCTTAATCTCATGGCTGTTAGAGCGAGATGAAGCTGCAGTCTTCAGCAGATTCGACAGCATACAGGCAACTGAACAGACATATCTCCAAATGCATGCGGCGGGATTTACGCAACTTTAATACAGCTTGTATTGAAGAAGCGATTGAGCGGAACCAGGGCTCCAAAATCTTTGCCAGAAAGAGCCAACTGTCGAAGCTGAAGACCGAATGTGGCATCATCGTTTCCGGGACACCTGAGATTCTGAGTGAGATTGAGAAGTTCTATGGGCAGCTGTCATCGTTAGAGCCACACGCAAGTATGAGTAACAATGAAAGAGCAAGTCTTATCCGACACTATTCCGATGATATCTTGGACGTCAGTCTGAGCGAGATTAGAATGGCTCTCCAGTACTTTAAAAACGACAAGTCCACGGGCAAGGATGGCATTACAGCGGAGCTTCTGATTGGTCTTATCGGTTGGAAAACCGATACTTTAAGTCCTTCAGAAGCTCTTCAATTCCGTCCTCCATGGTGGCACTACTCCCGAGGTGTGGAGCAGAAGTGCGGTGGTCTTGTTCTTCAAGAAAGGCGACAACGCTCTCTTGAAAGTCGACTCGAGAGTGATTACGAATCGTCTCACACGCAGACTCGACGACTTCCAGCCTCCCGAACAAGCCGGTTTCCGAACACATACATACCCTTCGGCAAATTGTACAGAAGTCCACCATATTCCTATAACTTTTTTATGTACAAATATTTCTAATTTAGTTTTATGTGGAATTCCTTTTTTAGCTGAATTTTATTCTAAGGATTTAATTTTAGAAATAGTAAGAATATGAAATTTAAATATGTAATGTAATAAATAAAAATATGTAAATTTATTTGTATTATTTTTCTACAGGTTTAACAATATTTTATACGATTCGTTTATTATTATATTTAATAATTAATGATAATAATTTATTTTCTATTTAAAATTTATACGATGAGGATTATGTTATATTAAAAAGTATATTTTTATTTTAATTTATAAGTTTAATCACAGAAATATTTTTAATATATTTTTTATTGTCCTTACACCATTTATTTATCATTTAATATGAAAATAACAGTTATTTATGTTAGATTAATAGGTTTGTTTATAGGTTATTTAATTAGTAATATAAAGTCTTGCGTATGTAGACTATGAGAAAGTCTTTTATTCCGTCGAAATTTGGGCGGTGTCAAGAATTGCTTACTTGATTAGCAGTTGGTTTAAAATTCATTTCAAAAATTATAAATCTCCGCAATTCCAAAGAACCTCAATTTTATTATAATTTCCATTTAATTTTAAAAGATTAACAAAAACTAATATTCAAGATTGGATTCAATTTTAATGGAGCAATAATGCAGATTTGCTTACTTAGATGGGGAACTTGAACAGATATGGTTTAATGTTAAAATAGGTAGTGAGACTGCTGTATTTGGTTCGGCGTATCGTCCTGAATCAGTGAGTGTTGGTTCAGCTGTAGACTGTTTGCACGAGTCTCTCTCCTTTTTTATTGGGCAATATGATCAATTATTTCTTGTTGGTGACGTGAACATTGATTGTCTAAACAACGACATACTTCCATATACGCCTAATTGTCTCAACACCTTTACTGATACATTTAAACTCCATCAAATCGTGAACCAGCCTACACGAATCACTGCTACTACGAGTACCCTGATTGATGTTATCTTTACTAGGACACATCTTAAGCCCAATTCTGTGGAGGTGACAAATAATGAAGATCTTAGCGATCATGGACTGATTTCAGCAAAATTTCCGCTCGCGATTCAAAAATCTAAATGTCGTATAATTTCATACAGACCTGTAGCTGCGAACACTATTGCTATAAACAATGCTGCTAAATACACGCCATGGGAGCTGGTACTAGTACAAGATAGTATCGATAATATGGTAAATACCTTTAACAATCTCGTCATTGACTTGATGGACTCATTCGCCCCTGTTCGTAAAAGCACTTTTAAACTACCCCCTGCCCCATGGATAACTGATACTCTTAGAAAAATGAAGTCAATTCGTGACAAGGCTTGTCACCGGGCCAAAACTATAAAATCGAAAAGTAGTATGCAATTTTACCGCGATCTGCGCAACTATTACTCTCGAAAAGCAGGCATATTTTACTAGGTTTGTCAACAATAATAGGTCAAATCCTTCTCAGATGTGGCGTCACATAAAACGAATAATTTCAACTGCCGTAAAAAACCGTTCCATACCGGACCATCTTCTTGATCCTGATTCACTTAATAATCACTTTACAAACACCATATCATGTGCACCTCCCGACAAAAGTGTTATTCAAGAAATCGAATCACCTAAACACTCTGAAATCGAATTTCAATTTGTAGCCGTAAATGAAACGTTAGTGAAAAGTATAATTGCTTCTACAGCTACTAATGCGACCGGAACTGATGGCATCTCCATGTTGATGTTGAAACTTACGCTTCCATATTCTTTGTCAACGATAGTGGCGATAGCCAATAAATCTATATTGGAAGAAGTATTTCCAGAATCTTGAAAATGTGCCATCGTCACCCCCATTCCTAAAAAATCAATGGTGGATAATCTTTCTGATATAAGACCAATAAGCATTCTTCCAGCATTATCTAAAATAGTTGAAAGATGCGTTCTTTATCAAATTTCACCATATCTAGAACGTAATCAAGTAGTAGTAAGTACTGTTACGCTCTCAAGTCAGCCATCTAGTCTGTGACCGAAGAACTAAACTTCTTGAAGTCGAAACACGAACTCTCGGTACCTTGCGCGTGTTTACTTGAATATTCTGGATATTTCGCTGCTAATTTATATAAATAGGCGCTGCAAGATGCGATCGTGGAAGTATTGGAGTTGGCGACACAAGCGGAAGCTTCGGAGCGGAATAAAGTGAATCAGTGTGGTTAATTGTTAGTGTTTTAAGTTTTAATTTGTGTAAAGAGAATTAAAGTGTTAATTTAGGTAATTCTATCGGCAATTTTTAATTGTCACGAACCTCAAGCTCGTAACAATTGGTGTCAGAAGTGGGATAAAATCATGCCGATTTTACCTAAGGAGGAAATGGAGGGTGTCCGTACCCGAAGTCAACGCCAGCAGGAGACGGACCAAAGGAGATTTGGTGGTGCAACGCCGCAGACGTCGGAGGGCCAGCCACCGGCTGCAGGCCCGTGAGTAGCCCCTACATCTGCAGCACCTGACTTAGGTGCCCTGATGGTGATGCTGCAGGAGCAGGCTCGCCGACAAGAGGAACAGGCCCGTTGGTTGAAAGAGCAGCAGGAGGAACAGGCTCGCCGACAGGAGGAACCCGAATCGACCAAGTAAACCATCGGGTTGACAACGTAATGGCTGACATGAAGAAATCACTTGACGAACTCAAACTTCGTGATGGAGCTACAGCTCCCGTAGTAGCTACAACACCTTCGCTACGTGGGTTCAAGGTGCCACCGTTCGACGGTACCTCTTCCTGGTCAGCCTACAAAATCCAGTTCGAGGCTGTTATGAAGGCGAACGGCTGGAATAAAAGTCAGGCCATGACTGCTCTCACACTAGGCCTGCGCGACCAGGCCTTAACAGTTCTGGAAGCTCTCGGTGAGGAAGTGACTTATGAGCAACTCCATGAGGCATTGGAGGCGAGATATGGCGACGCTCACCTGGAACACGTCTTTCGTGCGCAGCTTAAAGAACGCGCGCAGCGCATCAACGAAAACCTGCAGCAGTGGGCTCTAGAGGTAGAGAAGCTAGTGCGAAAAGCATACCGGTCTGTACCTGCACTCATTGAAGGGAACCTGGTGCAGACATTCATCGACGGCATCCGTGACCTGGAAGTCAGAGCTGCTGTGAGGCTCGGGCACCACGAGACGCTTAAGGACGCCTTGGCCCATGCACTGGAGGTGGAAGCCGTGCGGCAGGATCATCGTTCCCATCGTGTCAGGGAGGTTGCAGCAGCTACAGTTCGCGACCGCAACAAAGGATACAGCCCTAGGTGCTATGGCTGTGGGGAAAAGGGCCATCTTCGATCCAGCTGCCCTAAGCGAAGCGCAGAAAGGGAAATTGAACGATATCAGGAGGGTAGTGCAGCTAACGGCACTGCCTGGCGGCGACAGGATCGTCGTTCACCTCACGCTAGGGAGGTTGCAGCAGTTACGGTTCACGACCACAATAAAGGATACAGCCCTAGGTGCTATGACTGTGGGGAAAGGGGCCATTTTCGGTCCAGCTGCCCTAAGCACACCCAAGGAAGGGAAGGTGAACGGTCTCAGAAAGGAAGTGCCGCTAACAGCACCGCCCAGCAGCAGCAGGAATACGACTTTCCTACTGCAGCGGGAAATCTCATCGGCAACGCAGATGCATTGTCAAGAAGACCTTTTCCTGAAGATTGCAACCATTGTAGTAGGCAAGAGAGTAAGGAAGTGGTATCCGTGAGGATGCTCTGGACAGACCACCTCAGCAACGGGTGGAAGGACAGCCTACGACATGCACAGCAGGAAGATCCGGACATCAAGCCGATTCTGGGATGGATGAAGGCCCGTGCTACCAAGCCTAAGTGGAGGGACGTCTCAGCGATGAGTTCAACCACGAAAAGCTATTGGGCCAAATGGGACAGCTTGCTGCTTCAGGATGGAATCCTGTGCCGTAAATGGGACAATGGTCGAGGAGACAGCTGTCGTTTACAAATGGTTGTCCCTAAAGCTAAAGTACCGAATGTTCTACAGCTGTGCCATAATGGTCGTTCAAGAGCCCATCTGGGAGTTAAACGATCTCTACTGAAGGTCCGAGAACAGTTTTACTGGGTCCATTATCGTGACGATGTCGAGGATTAGTGTCGTACATGTACAAGTTGTGCGGCTGTGAGGGGACCTCAGACACGGAGTAGAGGAGCATCGAAATTGTACAATGTTGGTGCACCACGGGATAGGACATCCCTTGATATTGCGGAGCCGTTACAGAAAGGCGCAAAGGGGACTCCTAAGATCGTCCATGTGGATCGCTTGGCGCGTTATTATGGGGCCGATAATGCTCGGGACGAGCATGTCTTAGGAGGGGGCAGTGTTACGCTCTCAAGTCGACGGCACTAGCGCCATCTAGTCTGTGACCGAAGAACTAAACTTCTTGAAGTCGAAACACGAACTCTCGGTACCTTGCGCGTGTTTACTTGAATATTCTGGATATTTCGTGCTAATTTATATAAATAGGCGCAGCAAGATGCGATCGTGGAAGTATTGGAGTTGGCGACACAAGCGGAAGCTTCGGAGCGGAATAAAGTGAATCAGTGTGGTTAATTGTTAGTGTTTTAAGTTTTAATTTGTGTAAAGAGAATTAAAGTGTTAATTTAGGTAATTCTATCGGCAATTTTTAATTGTCACGAACCTCATGCTCGTAACAGTACTACCTGTGATTCAATCTGGTTTTAGATAGAATCACAGTTCAGTATCAGCTCTTTTAAATATTACTGATGATATTCTCGTTGCGTCCAATGAGGGTAAGGGAACAATTATGGTTTTGCTAGACTTCAGCCTCGCTTTCGATTGTGTTGATATATCTTTTCTATTGGAAAAATTAAAATACTATGGTTTCACAGAATCGGCCTGCACCTGGTTTCAATCTTATTTCCATAATCGCAGCCAAAAAGTGCAATGTTTGAATAGCCAAGGAGTTCTAAATATCTCCAACACGCTCCCCTTAATAAAGGTGTTATCCAGGATTCAATACTTGGTCCCACTTTATTCGCAATTTACACGGCCAACGTTACTAAAGCTATAACTCACTCGAAAATTCACTTATATGCAGATGACAGCCAAGTATATACGTTCACACAACGCCAATTGATGAGGAGGTTGCTGTTGCTAATTCCAAGTTAAACAAAGATCTTGATTCTATTGCGGAGTGGTCTTTCAAACATGGCCTGATACTTAATCACTTAAAGAGTGTCACCATTACACTTGGAACAAAGCACCACGTAAAAACGATTAATGAACGGAAGTCTCTTGTTAAGATCTTTGACACCATCATACCTTACGAGGGTTGTGTTCGCAATTTAGGTCTCCTCATGGATGAGAATTTAAAATTTGAGCAACATGTTCAGACTAAAATCGGCAAATGCTATGGTTCGTTAAAAACTTTGTATAAAATTCGCACATTTCTAAAACGTGACATAAGACTGCTGCTCTGTAACAGTTTAGTACTATGCCACCTTCATTATTGTGATATTGTTTATGGTCCATGCTTATTTAAAAAAAAACTGTGACGAATGTGCAGAGTGCAGAACGCATGTATGCGTTTTTGTTTTAATATACCGAAAAGGGATAGAATTTCACCTTATTTAGTCAGTAATGGTAATTTAAATATGTGCAATAGTACTAAATTAAAATATGCCTGCTTTCTGCACACTCTGCATCACGCAAAGTCTCTAAGATATCTGTATGATAAGATAGCCTTTGAAAAAAAAAAAGTTTGCTTTCAGTCAGAGAAAATAGTAATCGGCTTCCACTACCCAGGATTAGACTGGCTGGAGCCAGGGGGTGTTTTAAATTTGCCGCTGCTAAAATTTGGAACGATTTGCCACCACCAATCCGATCTACCCTATTTCCGTCTACCTTCCGAAAAAGATGCCGCAAGTGGCTTATTCAAAAACAGTCCCTGGCTCTATGTGGCTTTGATACCCCCTCAAATTAGACAACTTTTTTTTTGTATTTAGAAAGTATAATTTATTAATTGTTTTATTTATATTTTTATTATTACTTTTTTATTGTTGATACGTGTGTTTCATCGATCGCCTTAGACCCTGTATGAATTATGTGCAAAGGCTGTGGTAGAATAGCAGGAGTAATGGGTTTCCAATTACAACTGAGTCACAGACCATTTTGTCACAACTACAGTAGTACAGTGTAGTTATTAAGCTCTCTATTTAAATTTTAAGATTGTATTTTTGTGTGGCAAATAAATACTTTTTATTTTCATTTTATTTATTTTTACTTAGATAGCAATATGTTCAAAATTCATTTAATTCCAAACGATCCCAACTTTTTCTCTTTACGCATTTGAAATTATGCGTATTATAATTGAAGAAGTTGAGTTCAGATTAACATTATTAAAAATTTTTATTTTGTTCTTATCTTAGTTACAGGCTTTTCATTAATTTATATATTTAATTTGAATAAATGTACTGATATTTATTATTGTAATAACATTTATAATTGTATTTGCGTGCTGTTTTTAATAAATCTTGTAAATATGATGTTCGTTTTATTTATTTTGATTTTAATTATTAATATATGTGATGAGAACAAGTATACATACGTAGGTGCTATATATATATATATATATATATATATATATATATATATATATATGTGTGTGTGTATGTATGTATGTATGTATACGGCTTATATATACATTTATGTTTACAGATATTAGAAAAAAAATGCTAACTTGGGATTTAAGATGGCGTTAGTTATGCATTGCCCCTTTATAGGTCGAAGATTGGTCTCTATTTCACTTTATACAAAGGTACTCTCTGTTGGAGGTGGGCAAAGTGTATCATTTTTGCGATTGGAACATTTAAACTGTCGGGCGAGCACAGCGTGACACACTACGAACCCCTTCAGCCAGTAATGATGCAGGCCGTCGAGCCCCTGACTTTTCCAGTTCGGGGCCCTACGGACCGCCTCAGCCACGTCTTCATGCGTTATGGTGACGGGGTCCATAGGCGTAACACTTGCACTCTGGCTCGCCACAACTTCCATCCAAGGGCCCTCGCTGTGGTTTACGGGCCCTGACCACAGGCCACGCCAAAATGCGACAGTGTCAGCCTGATCCGGTCCTGGGCCCGCTCCACATACCTCTGGTCGCTCCAATGATTTATAGAGCCTCTTCTGATCACTCTGGAAGAGACGATTCTGGTTGAACCGCCTTGACCTCTCGCTAAATCGTCGAATCCGCTTCCCACAAGCAGCGATTTTTTACTTCAGATCATCTATGCGCTCCGTTAGTTTTTGCGTGATATCCGGCTGGGACAAACTAAAATTTGTCCCAGCAAACGCCATTCTAATGGTGCGCACAACTCTCGGTCTATTATTACCCGACCTGAACCTTGTCAGTCTGCCGATAAGGGCCCTTGCCTTTGCGATACGGTCCTCAATTCTTTTTCTCCAGGTTGGGATGGCGCTACTTTTTTGAGTAGCACGTCCAGCCACGGGAAGTTTGGCGCCAATAATACGGCATACTGCCAGTGCGGCGCCAAAAAGAATTGAATCCGTCTCGCAAAGGTCCCGGCTGGCTTCCAAATAGGTCACCAGCATTGGGTTAAGAGCCCGCACTACAGCCCGATTTCGCTTGCTAAGGGGTATGCGGGGAAGTCGCGGTCGATTTTCGAGAGGCATGCTGCGCGTTTCCAGCATCGTCTCTTCCAATATGCTCCTCATTTTCTCGGGTTCGTGGGAGACTATTCCATCATCGTCTGAATTAGCCAAAAAAGGAATGTTGACGGCAGCATCCACATATGCAGTTTATTGCGCATCTAGTGGCGCCGCATTCCCAGCCGTAGCATTTCCATTCGATGAAGGAATAGCCTCACGTCGTAGTCGTTCGAGTTCGGCGTCACCAAATATGTTGGAGCGCAGGATGTACCGAACTCGGTCTGCCCGGTTTTGCTCAGTGACGGATAGAGATGGCTCCAGCTCTGCAAAAAAGCGATGCATCCGAGCCCGATACGCCAAACATCCAGTTTCTTCCCCTTTTGCCCTAAAATACGCCCGCAGTGCGTTTTCATTCATTAATTTTGACCAACGCATGCGACGTGCTCCACCAGCGGCGGGTGCCGCTTGCTGAGTCCGAGAAGACCCAGCCGACACCAAGCCTTCTGGTGGGGATGATGGATGCGGGGGGCTGCTAGGTGGTCTTGCAACACCCCGCGTTCGGCTGGCGGCCCGCATGCTGTCGCGTCCAGCGCCAGCTCCAGACGCGCCCTGGCGACCTCCAGGCAGCGGCCCTTTGCGCACTATCTTTTTTTCCATCATCCATAATATGGGCGTCCATTAACGGGAGACGCCCAGGCCCGGCACCGTAACGTGGACGGCCATAAGCACAAACGGGCCTTTGCACCCTGAATTCTGCCGAGGCACGGCGCTCACACCTCTCGCAAGGCGCTGACTGACTGCGTTGACAAAGCAGATTTGTCACTTAACTGTTACGTCAGCGGGCAATGGGGTCGTCAATTCCCTTCGCCTTTTTTATTATTATTGGGGTATCTATATAATTTTCTCACCTGGTTGGGTTCTATAAATATACAATTATAAATTAAAATGAAAAGATAAATGTACATAAACGTCAATAAAATAAATACAAAAACTACATAAATAAATAAGATCCAACCAGATGGGAGCCCTCGGCGGGGGAGACCAGACGGCCGAGGGTTAGGAGGAAAGGGAAAGAAACCGGCGGACGATGCGGGCGGTATCGAGGAGCACCGCCTTCTGCATTTGAGCCCGGAGCGGTCCGTCACGGAGTCCCAGTCGCCTCAGATGACCCGAGAGGCTGACTGGGATTAGCCCATTCGCAGAGACGACTACAGGAATAATTTCGGTCGACATACCACCCCACATGTCGGTCACCTCGTGAGCCAGGTCCAGATATTTTGTTTGTTTATCTGTTTCGGCTTTCACGAGGTTCTCGTCATACGGAATGGTAATGTCGATCAAAAATATCCTTGACTGTGCCCGGTCCATCAGCACAATATCAGGCTTATTCGCAAGAATAGTCCTGTCTGTGATGATGGCCCGGTCCCAGTAGAGCCTGGCGCGGTCATTTTCGAGCACGGCTTCCGGCAAGTACTTGTAATACGGCAATTTCCGGTCCACGAGACCGTATTTCAGAGCGAGCTCCTGGTGTAGAATTCTGGCTACTAGGTTGTGCCTGTGCAAGTACTCAGAGTTAGAAAGCGCCGAACAACCGGAGATGACATGCCTAAGTGACTCCTCGGGATGGCGACAAGCTCGACAGTGCCATCCTTTAGGATGTATCTCCGATAGTTGTTGGTCTTAATAACCTGATCCTGTATTGCACAGACAAAACCCTCGGTTTCCCCGAAGAGGTCACCGAAACGTAGCCAGTTGAGGGAGGCGCCTGTATCTACGTGAGGCTCATGTAGAGCCCTGTAGTACCTCCCATGGAGCTCCTTCTCCGTCCATACGGTCTCCCGGTCGGAAATGCTCTGTACTGCCGGGTCTTGCCATTGCTCGTTGGCTAAGGATAGAGGGGTAAGTCCTTTATCACTAGAAATGACGTCATTGTAGAATGGATCATCCGATCTCGCCAGGAAGTAATGACGGAGGCTGCACACTTCGCGATTATGCATGGTGAGCGCGCTCAGGAAGCCACGCCCACCATGCTTTCGCGGCAAGTACAGCCTCATTACCGACGATCTCGGATGATGCATCCTATGGGACGTCATTGTAGTGCGGACTTTTCTATCCAGGGCGTTAAGTTCAGTCCGACTCCACCTGAGTATGCCAAAGGTATATATGAGGACAGGCATGACCCAACCGTTATACGCATGTGTCTTATTCACACCGGACAAAAGGCTGTTAAGCACTTTGGTCAAGCGTGCATAAAACACGTCGCAAACTGACTGTTTCATACCAGCCTCATCGATACCGATGTTCTGTGACATACCCAGGTATCGGTATGTTTCAGCCTCGGAAAGGGCCCTTAAGTTGACGGGCATAGATAAGTCTATGCCCTCAGAGTTAGCAACCCTTCCCTTTTCAACATGGAGGACCGCACACTTATCCGTCCCCAGCTCCATTCCAATAGAATTGCTAAATTCACAAGTGATGTTTAGCAATTCCGTAAGATGGGAGCGACTGGAGGCGAATAATTTGAGGTCATCCATATAGAAAAGGTGGGTCACTTTTGTACCTCCTTTCCGAAGCTGAAATCCCCTCCCGGAGCCCTCCAGTAAAGTAATGAGAGGATTCAAAGAGAGGCAGAACCAGATTGGACTCAGACAGTCGCTCTGGAATATACCCCTTCGTATCCTTATGCGGCTTTCCGCAGCCGTCATCCGCTCGCCTAGATGACAGAGGATCGTACTCCACTGCCCCATACGCTCGAGGAAGTCTCGAACTGTACAGTCAATCTTGTACAGCTCGAGGACCCTCTTTAGCCATGTATGGGGCACCGAGTCAAATGCCTTTCTGTAATCTATCCAAGCGGCGGAGAAGTTCCGACGGTTGCGTATTTCACCACTTTGCCAATGACCGCGTCAATGAGGAGTGGTTCCTTGGTTCCACGACCGCCGCTCTGACATCAATTTTGAGCGCGCGACATCACCTGATTTGAGTCCAGGTGACGAGCGATTCTCGCGCTCAAAATGGATGTTGGTGTCTTGTATATACTCTGGTCTGTGGCACCCTGATCTTTAGGAACCAAATGAGTGATCCCAGTAGTGAAGAGGCTTGGGAGCGACTTCCGGTTGAGAGCCTCTTGAAACTGTCGGGCGAGCACAGCG
The DNA here is from genome assembly GCA_036936625.1 of Parnassius smintheus behrii. Taxonomy (NCBI): domain Eukaryota; kingdom Metazoa; phylum Arthropoda; class Insecta; order Lepidoptera; family Papilionidae; genus Parnassius; species Parnassius smintheus. The sequence goes on along the minus strand of JAUPFT010000019.1, from coordinate 37,702,417 downwards.
TGACACACCATGAACCCCTTCAGCCAGTAGTGATGCAGCCCGTCAAGCCCCGGACTTTTCCAGTTCGAGGCCCTATGGACCGCCTCAGCTACGTCATCCGGCGTTATGATGACGGGGTCCATGGGCGTAATACCCGCACACTGACTCATCACAACTTCCGTCCAAGGGCCCTCGTTGTGGTTTACGAGTTCTGATCACAGGCTGCGCCAGAATGCGACCGTGTCGGCCTGATTTGGTGCTGGGCCCGTTCCACTTACTATTGGTCAGTGTCACTATCAGTCACTTATCTTATTATTATTATTATTATTATTTGTTTTTATTTCTCCCTCTGTATTGAGGAGTAGAAAACGGACACACGGGCCTTGACCAAGTGTGCACGCAGGAAAAAAAAGAAAGAATTACAATGATGACGGTTATGAGTTAAGAAATTTACGTGTGAGACGACAGGTGTTAAGAAGGACTGCTTTTTGTATAAGTGTAAGAGTGGATTTAGGCATTTGAAGCATGTTGAGGCTGGTTTGAAGGGTCTTTGGAACTACACCAGTTGTAGATATGATGATAGGAATGATTTTTACGGAGTCTACTTGCCATTGCCTTTTTATTTCGATAGTCAGGTCAACATACTTTGTCATTTTTTCCGAATGTGTAGTAATGAGGTTGTGTGTGTTGCAAACTGCTATGTCTATTATAAAAACATATTTTTTCATTTTGTCTAGTATTGTTATGTCCGGTCTATTGTAATGTATAGTCTTGTCTGTTATAATTGTCCTGTCCCAATATATTTTGACGGAATCACTTTCTAAAATAGTGCTGGGAATATATTTATAATAAGCGACCTTTTTTAAAATGAATGAATGTTTGTGGGCCAGGCTTTGGTGGACAATTGCAGCAACTTGGTCATGTCTATGTTTGTAGTCAGTTTGAACTATAGATTTACATGCACCTGTTATTATTATTATTATTATTGTGGGGTATCTATATAGTTTTCTCATCTGGTTGGGTTCTATAAATATATAATTATAAATGAAAATGAAAAGATAAATATACATAAATATCAATAACATAAAATAAATATAAAAATACATAAATAAATAAAAGCCCAACCAGATGGAGGCCCTCGGCAGGGGAGACCAAACGGCCGAGGGTTAGGGGGAAAGGGAAAGAAACAGGCGGACGATGCGGGCGGTATCGAGGAGCACCGCCTTCTGCATTTGAGCCCGGAGCGTTCCGCCACGTAGTCCCAGTCGCCTCAGATGACCCGAGAGGCTGACTGGAATTAGCCCGTTTGCAGAGACGACTACAGGAATAATTTCGGTCGGCAGACCACCCCACATGTCGGTCACCTCGTGAGCCAGGTCCAGATATTTTGTTCGCTTGTCTGTTATTATTATTATTATTATATTCTGTTCTGTTCATGATTTTGCCTTGGCATATGGTCTGACACAACTGGTTACTTCGCCTACGCGGATTCCAGATGTGGAGGATCATGCACCTTCCCTGTTGGACCTTCTGCTGACCTCTCACCCGGACGGATATCAGATTTCCGTCGACGCCCATTTAGGCTCCTCGGACCATTGTCTGGTCCGGAGTGTTGTGCCACTCACGCTGAAATCGCGGTTGCATTCTGCAGGCTGCCGCCGTGTTTGGCACTATAGGTCAGCCGATTGGGATGGGATGCGGTCTTTCTTTGCATCCTACCCTTGGGGGCGGGTTTGCTTCTCGCCGGATGATCCCAACGTTGTTGCGGATTCTGTTACTGATGTGGTACTTCAGGGTATGGAACTTTTTATTCCATCCTGTAAAATAGCATCATGCTATAAGCAGGAGTGCTACCGAGCCTGGGTTGATGCATCAGCGTCCCGGGATGTAAACACCAGCGCTCTAAAAAAGAAGTATAATTCCGCCTCTAGGTCCTTCAAAAGAGTCATTGCCAAGGCAAAGTCAGAGCACATAGGCAGAATTGGCGAGAAACTAGTTCGCCTTCCTTCTGGAACCCGTGCATTCTGGTCTCTCGCCAAGGCTGTCCAGGGGAATTTCTGTCAGCCATCTCTTCCATCTCTGCACAAGGAGGACGACTCACTGGCCCATACTGCAAAGGAGAAAGCCGATCTTCTAGGCTCTTTCTTTGCGTCTAACTCGACTCTCGATGACGGGGGGAGTACGCCGCCGACCATCCCGCGGTGTGAGTGCTCCATGCCGGAAGTGCAGTTCACACAGCGCTCGGTTCGCAAAGCACTCCTCTCCCTGGACATCCACAAGTCGAGTGGGCCTGACGGAATCCCCCCAATTGTGCTGAGGACGTGTGCTCCAGAGTTGGCACCGGTTTTAACGCGTCTTTTCCGGTACTCCTACTCCCTAGGCGTAGTCCCAAAATCATGGAAGACGGCTTTCGTCCACCCGATCCCTAAAAAAGGCGACCGCTCAGACCCGTCCAACTACCGGCCAATCGCCATCACCTCCTTGTTCTCCAAAACAATGGAGTCCATTGTAAACTGCCAGCTCATGAGGTACCTTGAGGATCACCAGCTGATTAGTGACCGCCAATACGGTTTTCGCCGTGGTCGGTCAGCTGGTGATCTTCTGGTCTACCTCACTCACAGATGGGTGGAGGCAGTAGAGTTCAAGGGGGAGGCATTGGCCGTTAGTTTGGACATTGCGAAGGCCTTCGATCGGGTTTGGCACAAAGCGCTTCTTTCGAAGCTCCCTTCCTATGGGCTTCCCGAGAAATTGTGCGATTGGATCACCAGCTTTCTTGCAGATCGGAGCATCAAGGTCGTTGTAGACGGTGCAAGCTCCGATTGCAAGCCTATTAATGCTGGTGTTCCACAGGGCTGCGTGCTATCGCCAACGCTGTTTCTTCTGCATATCAATGATATGTTGCATACCCGTAACATTCATTGCTATGCAGATGACAGCACTGGTGATGCTCTTTACACCGGCCGAGCCAATATTTCTCGGGAAAACGTCTCCGAGTGCCGGGACAAACTTGTGTCAGAAGTCGAGTCTTTGCTGAACAGAGTCTCGGATTGGGGACGACTAAATCTAGTCCAGTTTAACCCCCAGAAGACACAAGTTTGCGCGTTAACCGCTAAAAAGAACCCCTTTGTCGTATCCCCTCAGTTTCAAGGCACTCCCCTTGTTGCCTCAGCCAGTATCGGAATCCTCGGCGTCGACATATCGAGTGACGTGCAGTTTCGTGGTCACTTGGAAGGGAAGGCCAAATTGGCCTCTAAAAAGCTTGGCGTGCTCAGCAGAGCGGGACAGTATTTCATGCCGGCACACCGCCTGCAACTTTACAAGGCGCAGGTTCGGCCGCACATGGAATACTGTTCCCATCTCTGGGCTGGGGCTCCCCAGTACCAGCTCCTTCCACTTGACCGCATCCAGCGCAGAGCGGCTCGAATCGTCGACGACCGAGTGCTTTCCGATCGGCTCGACTCACTGGCGCTGCGAAGAGATGTTGCATCTCTTTGCGTATTTTATCGCATCTATCACGGGGAGTGCTCTGAGGAATTGTTCGGATTAATCCCAGCCGCCAAATTTCGTAAACGCACTACACGGCAAACGTCCCGATACCATCCACACCATCTGGATGCTTGGCGGTCCACCACTGTATGTTTCACAAGGAGTTTTCTTCCACGTACAACCTCTCTGTGGAATAGTTTACCACCGGCGATTTTTCCGGACCGATACGACCTGGGGACCTTCAAGAAGAGCTTACTCCTTTCTAAAGGGCCGGCAACGCACCCGCAATTCTCCTGGTGTTGCGGTTGATCATGGGCGGCGGTAGTCACTTAACATCAGGTGAGCCGCATGCTCGTTTGCCCAATCTTCTATAAAAAAAAAATTCTAGAAGATTTGCCATCCAACGCGAAATTGCGCAAAATTTCCTGAAGGTATTCCTAATACTTCACCTGAGTCAGTCTATTCGCCATCAATAATAGAAAATTCAAGAGAATCCTCACCTATCGAGATACCTGTAAACGGACTTAAGACTAAGACCACTATATACAGACTTCGTTTTCTAGTCCAAATAGCCCCATCTGTACCTGATAATCAATCCAGCGATTGGTCTTATATAAAAGATACTGATTCTGCTGTTAGTACTCCTAATCAGCCAAGTAATCGACGCAAGCGAAATCGTTGACACCGTGGCGCAATGGCTTAGCAATGAGTGGCTGCGCTGGGAGTCGCGGGTTCGAATCCCGCACGGAACAAGTATTTGTATGGCCTACAAATAGTTGTTCCGGGTCTGGATGTTTGTCCTTTATGCAATTTATGTTTGTAAACTGCCCCCACGATACAAGAGAAAATCCTAGTGTAGGGGTAACGTGTTTTAAAATAATAAAAAAAAAGAAGTTCAAATATTAAAAAAGACAAGAGTTGCTTAAGGGAGTTATATAAGCAAGAATGGAAGGATATCCAAAGAAAATACAAAGTGAATAGAGGTTTGGAGTACACCAGTAGAAATGGAAAAATACACCCTGAAAAACAATTAAAACCACCTTTCCCTAAAAGCTGCCGTCAGAAATGTTATGATAGGATATCAGAAGAGAACCGAAAAAGAATTTTTGAGATGTTTTGGAAAACTGGCAATCATTCACGACACGACTATATCACTAAGTACGTTATAAAACTACCAAAAGCGCGCTTAACTGTTTCTGAAAATTCCAAGCGGCTATACACTATTAAATATTATTAACTATGGTTGGAATCAAATGAAAATGGAGAGATAAAAAGAATATCTGTTTGTAAAACAAAGTTCCTTAGAACCCTCTCGATAAGTTTTAACTTTGTTTATACTGCTCTAGAAAAATTGTTTTTTCCTGAAGATATATTATTTTATTAAAACAAATACTTCCAAAAATTTATTATCTGATTAGGAAGAGAAATAAGACCTTTAATTTTATTAAGTAATTGTAATACTAAAAGACGCATATAAATATAATTTTGTTTTCTACCTTTATTCAAGGCAGAAATTTAAATTTCTTTGTTTTATGGAAAATATAAAAGTTTAACAACTTGATTGTTAATTAAATATGTTTTTTTTTTATAGAATAGGGTGACAAACGAGCACACAGTCCACCTGATGGTAAGTGGTTGCTGCGGCCCATAGACATCCACATCCATCCTCCATCACAAATCAAAATGCAGATGCGCTGTCACCCGTGAGGACTGAGATGGAATGCCTCATTTCCAGTAAAAAGGGTCTCCGGTTCTCTACACTCACCATACGAAACACAGCAGCACCAAGCCACTATTTCACGCCGGTACTCTGTGAGAGCGTGGTCCTTCCCCGGTCGAGCCGACCCACTCGTGCCACAACTACACTACTAACATAATTGCAGCATGGCTCTACCACGTATAGTTATATGTTTCAATAAATAATTAAAAATACAAAACATGGTTATTTTCTTTTGTATCAAAAATTAACAAGCTAAAAGCTTGCTTAATTTGCAGATATATCAATTTACTGCTACTTCATCTAACCGATTTCGGACATAAAAATCGGTGTATAATGAGTCAACTAATTTATTATCGTTTAAACTGTAGATACAACGTCGGTTTACTAGTCCAAGAAAATAAATTACAGTACTGTATTTATGTATTTATAAACCTAATACTTTAAACCTAAAGATATGGTAAATATTCAAATACATTGTAAACGAGTGTATGTGACAGTTATAGGCCATGATTTATATGATGTACACTAAGCCAACTACATTATCCTGGAAACTCACTAAAACAGGTCTACTATTTTATTATATAAGTGTCTCAAATCTTAAAATAACACAACCTTAAAAAATCAACATTCTAGTACAAAAACTGAAAATTTTACGAACAATTAATCCTTGACTGGCGCTCCTCTAAAATTTGAATTTTGTAGTTGACTCACTATACTTAGGAGCCACCGATTTGTTATCTCTTTCTGACTTGTATAGGTTGTAATTATTTCGCCCGCTCACTCGCAACTCGGGTTGAAAGACGTGTTGCGCTATAACTAATGAGTATAGAGCAAAGTGATATTCCAGATCCAAATGATGCATTTGAAAGATTGTTACTGAACCAATCTTTTGAATCACTTCAGTGATTCAGATCAGTGAGTCGGTTCCGTAAAGAGTTACACACGCCTACTCTCTGTTACTACCGCACGAGCGGGAGCCGTCATCAAGGTTGGACCTGTGTCACTTGATTTCGCGCGCTCCGTCTCGTTTCGATATCATCTTAGTGTGCGTCGATTGCCTTAGCACTGCTATTTTGTGCCTAGAGCATCGTAAACTACGCTCGCTGTTTTTAATCGTTGAAAGTATTTACTTTCGTACAGTATATTTCAATTAGTATAAAGTTTGCACATTATTATTATACCAGATAGTTAACTCATTATAGTTATTTTGAATATAGCTAAGCTTTCTTACCAGTCAGAATGGGGAAAAATAAATACAAGAACAATGTGTAACTTAATGTAAAAAAATAAATAAATATCCTATCTCTGGAGAAAAAATAATGGAGAATAAAATGTCTGCATGCTTGTCATATGGACTGGTCCAGATTATGAAGTAAAAGTACTAAAAATCTACAAAGACGACAAATATTGGATTATGAATATGTTACCCAAGTTACAAGCGATTTATAAAAAGTGTTTGTAGATGGCTCCGTGGCGCAATGGCTTAGCAGTGAGTGGCTGCGCTGGGGGCCACGGGTTCGATTCCCGCACGAAACAAGTATTTGGCCTACAAATAATTGTTCCGGGTCTGGATGTTTGTCCTTGTGCAATTTATGTATGTAAACGGCCTTCACGATACAGGAGAAAAACCTAGTGTGGGGGTAACGTTTTTTTTTAAAGAAAAGAAAAGCGTGTACTGCCTGAAATTATTGACTCGAGATAAGCTCGGTCATGCCGTTGCGGCAAATATTTTTATAATAAAAATATGGTAATTGATTGTAAGTACCAAAAAAAATTGTTACAGTTGGTTATTTTATTTATTAAAACAGGTTGCAACCGTACTATTTCTTTATTTATACCACTAAGCTACCGTTAGTAGATATAATCTGATTATTAACCAACATCGGTTAACAATCGATTGCTGTGAAACAATTAATATTTATGTGTACTTATTTTAACGCTAATATTCATAAATAATGTAAAATATATCAAATAGATCATAATAAATTATATAGATAACATAAAAATGACACACCAAAAATTTCCCATCTACTGAACTACATGCCAAGACGTATGTGGCCGTAGAAGGAAAAGGGGAGATCTCCCGCCGGGCAAGGTGTTCTGTCCGGGGAGCGGCCAACACTCCGTGTGATAGTTCGGAGATGTTCTATATATACTGTTTATGATTCGGAATGTTGATAGCGTGATTTAGGCTTCGGTGTATTTCGCTTTTGGCGCGACGCCAGCGCCGCTACACGTACATTACACGCTCATGCAGGCTGTCAGTTTTACAACAATCACGGTTGTGATTGACGAATAACCTACCGTGTAATGCAGTGTTTGACGCCTGCATGAGCGCGTAATATACGCCTAAGAAAACTTGTATAATGGAAGATTAAGATCGTTTAGTGGCTATACCCACAGTCACAGTACCATAGTGCGGGTGAGTGGATAGAGATATGAAATAATTTATCACTCGAGTAGGTCATTGCCCTCTCGGAGCGTAAAATACCTAAATTTGCGTAACGCCGAAATGTAAGAAGGCTCTTAATAATAACAAGAAACACTGACAAGTGCAATTAGCATACCAAAGGTTCCGTATAAAGTTCAGAATAAGTAATATAAGTAAATGGTGAAGAAAAAATTAATGAAAAAAAATATCTCAAACATTCTGTGCTTTTATCTTTAAAATTCAAAATGCGTGGTAATACAATATCTTGGGTATGTTTCAAAATAGAACCCAGTGTACTGTCCAATGCAAATGACGTCATGAATCGACGCTATACTGGTGATTCGTTCCAAAACATAGGACAGTATATGACGTCATACATTTGCGCCATATTGGAAAAGTGTTGGCGATTATTTTGTCATTTTGTGCTCCAAAAATCATTACATCCTCCTAATGGAGATACCAGGAATTACTCTATAATTTTTTGTATTTGAATAAATATAAACAAATTCTGGCATGCTTCATTTAGCGCATACACAATTAAAAATTGTTTTATTGTGGCCGGATATCCGACGAAATATGGCGGCGGCACGCCAGTACAATATAGTGTCAATTGATGACGTCATTTGGATTGGACAGTACACTGCGTTGTATTTCGGAACATACCCAATATATTATCATACCACGATCTCAATCGAGGAGATATCATCATGTGCCCTACATTTGTATTCGGCAGTATACTGAAAACGTTTCGGAACATACCCCTTAACTGATTTTCGTGTGCACGCACATATTCGTAACAGTCAATCGATAGGCAAAAACGTTGTTCCCCATAAATCACATTCAATGTTGGATAATTTCAAATAAAAGCAGAAGCCTATTTACTAGTATTTTAAAAAACTGCAATAACGGTATATCTTTATTTATATATTTGAACTTAAGGGGAAATATAATGTCAAACGGCTTAGCAAGATCCTTCGTTATGCCGAAAATATTGCAGCATTAATTTTGAAATAAATATATGGTAAAGTTGAGGATTAATGTTAATGATTATGTTAGACGAAAACACGATTTCGTAAAATTTTCTCGATAGAAAAAAAATCCAAAGTTACCTCCAAAATAAACAATAAACCGCTGTTATTCATAAAATACTTTAAATAAGATCATGAAACTTTGCATACTAATTGAACTAACTATAAAACAGTGCTTATGTTATTTACTTTTTTTAAATACCATTATTTTCACTGTAAAAAGAAATTACCTAAACTATCGGCGTCTTGAGCTTGAATCCTGTCGCCCCGTTAGTATCGCTTAGGCTTTTGAAGGGAGAAGTTGTGTCGCTTACGATCAGAATATACATTACGCAACAGGACGACGTAAAATTAAAATGGGAAATAACCGTAAAAATAAGAAGCGGCTGGCTTGGCGTTAAGAAACAGGCATAAATATGATAAACCTAATGAAATAAGTGTCTAACGACCTTTCTACTTACAGTATTAGTGATTACAAACATATCGGTACATAGCATACGACGCGCGGGCAAGTGGGGACGAAATTAGAATTTGAGCTGACTTACTCTATCCTCTTAAGTTCAAAATTTGACCATTCTTTGAAAAATAATACATGTAGATAGTTCATCCATTGATGCCCTAACTGCAATAGTAAGTTTGTAATCACAAAAAAGCTGCTTTTCTTATGTGTTTGTAAGCTTTTTGTTTATCTACAAATTAGCAATTTTTAAATTATTTCCTTTACTTGTGCTGTGGGGGACCTTTACTTTGCTAAATTAGATCAATCTTGTCAATGAGAGTTGTTGAGTGAGTTTACGAATATTAGACTAGATATGTATAAATGTCCGTATCGATTTAAAAACTCGAATTTTTTACATTCACAAAGGTCCCTGATAGATAAAACTGACGGACGAACAACAACGTGATCCAGTGATAACTCTTATTACATTTTCGTTTTTGCTCTTAAGACTAAAAAAATAATTATTTCGTAAAAACTTACATTTCATTTCCATAGCACTGGGCATTACATTGGGTGTTGATGATACATTGTATCCCTTCAAGAAATTCCTCTTCCCAGATAATGTTTGCTCTAAGTTAAACTGGAACCGTTTCTCTGTCGCCTCATCTTTAATAAGGTAATTCCAAGGATCTATATGAAACAAAAATAATTAATTTTCATTCCTGTAGGCTTTTATTTATTTTATTTATTACTTTAAAATAATTTAATCAATTCAAAAGTTTATCACCTTAATGCCCCATTTACATTCAGCCCTGTTGGGCAGGGAAGTGAGCAGGGCAGTGAGCAGGGCAGTATGTAAACGGGCTACTCGCGCTGACACTGCCGCTGCCGCTGCCACTGCCCGACGATCTCTCAAATGTCGGTTTTTCGTGCGGAAGTCAAAGGACGGGCAGCGCGAGCGGCAGTGAGTGTTCACATTCAGCTCCATCGCTCACTTCGCGCCAAGCGCATGGATGAACGGACGTGTGTGCCGTCTTCATTGACTTATATATTACTAGCGTAAGGACCGGGCCGACCGAACAACTAAAACGATCCAGTGCGTTGGCCCTAAATTAGGGCCAATGCGAATCGTTCGTCAGTGGCGCGCGCAGGACAGATTTGACTGTCATCTTGTCATAAGTATGCCTAGTTGCATTGTAAATGGATGCAAAAATTACGATACAAGGAAAAAAGGAACATGGGATATCTTATCATAGGTAAGTAAACCTTACATTAATTTTGTTATAATTAAATTTTCAACACACAGTTTTACAGTTAGTCAGCTTAGTTACGTTACCATGATTACGCCAGAGTTGGATTCAGACCCTCAAAAATATTGTACATAGAAAATAATATTATATTATTTTCAAAATATTATTGTCCAAAATTATACCACGTTTGACATTTCATGTTTCTTTTTCCCATGCGCCGATATATTGGCATCACGCGAATAATCTATACGTTTCGTTATTTGACGGTTTTATTTTTATTTCTGTTTTATTTTGTATGAAGTTAGAGTAAGTTAAATTTTGAACATTGGTACCTAATTTTTTCTATATTCAATAGGAGTAAAACAAAGAAGTACAAAAGAAACAATAACTACTTAATTGAAACTGAAAATCTGATTCATAAAATATTTTTAAAATTCTGTTTTCTTTTCAACACGCAAACTTAGAGAAGCTGCTGTCGTCGTCAAGCTTCTGGTAAAAATGGATAGGCGAAGACTTATAAAGAATGTGCGATGACGAATTGCGTTTCAAATACATACATACATACATACATAAACACTCACGCCTGTCACCCAGAGGGGTAGGCAGAGACTACGGACTTCCATTTGGCACGATCCTGACATACCTCTTTCGCCTCCTTTACATCCATATATCTACGCATACATGCTCGTCGGTTAAGGGTACTTCTAACGTGGCCCATTTTCAAAATATCGCCAATTTGGTCGATAAACTTTTTTCTAGGGCGTCCCTTTCCGACTCGGCCATTCACATCTGCCATATAAATTTGCTTTGTCACTCTTTCCTCATTCATTCTTTCTACGTGACCAAACCACCGAAGCATTCCTTTCTTAATCCTGGTCACAACATCATCTTGCATACCACATTTATCTCTTATCACGCAATTTCTCACCCTGTCATTCAGATTAAACCCTAGCATATTCCTTAAAGACCGCATTTCTACAGCATTTATTCTACTTTCGTGCTTCTTCTGCCACACCCAGCTTTCACTACCATACATTAAAGTAGGGACTAACACAGCATTATGAATTACCATACGTGCCTGTTTTGACACATTCTGGTTCTTCATAATAGAGTGTAGTGCCCCATTCACTCTATTCCCTGCATTTACTCGTCGTTCTATTTCCCTATCATATCTACCATCCCTGCTAAATACACATCCCAAATACACAAACTCATCCACTCGCTCAATTAACTCTCCTTCTATTCTTATTTCACATACCGTTTTGCTTTCTTCTCTTTCAAAAACCATCACTTTCGTCTTACTTGCGTTCACTGCGTTTCAAATAATTTATAAATTACAGATTTCCAAATGATTCAACACGTAAAGAGATTTGGAGTCATATTATTAGGGAACAACGAAAAGAGCCTTATTTCAAGCCTCATAAAAACGCAAGAGTATGCTCTGCTCATTTTGGTGACAAAGATGTTGACATTTCAAAAGCCGGACTACGAAGGCTGAAAGGATCGCCTATACCGCGATTGGAGACTGAGGTATTGGTCTCATGCATACCTACTTATCTACAGTAAAATAAATTTTGTTTACTTGTTCTCCATATTCAGAACCCTATCTATATAAATTATTTACAGGTTTGTGAGAACGAAAAACTCCGGCCTTCAACCGATCTCAATTCAATATTTGACACTCCAAGGGAAGTACACCTAAAAGAAAGAATTCATAGGTTAGAAAAACGTCAAAGGGTTTCCGCTAAGAAAATAAAAAAAATTAAAAAAAACAGAATGCTAGGTTAAAAAAGAAAAACAAGTCACTGCTATATATAATTAAAGATTTGAAACAGGAGAAGTATATCACAGTGGGAATTGAGTCTGCTCTTGGAACAAAAGCCGAAATAACAGAGTTTTACAGACTACAAATAAATAGAGTAGAAATAGAAACAAGCCAAGAAAAACAAAGCGACCGTCTTATCCACCCGCCCTTCGAAAATTTGCTATGACATTAAATTTTTACTCTCCATCTGCCTATAAATATGTACGGCGAAAATTTTATTGTTGTCTTCCTCACTCAAGAACCTTGACTAAATGGTAAATTAATAAAGACTTGTTAGTTATGTGTTATAAACCGGACGCGAATATGTCTTACTTCATAGGTTTGATTTGTACTCTTTGTTATAGGTATAGCTCCATTAACGGCGAACCTGGATTCACACAGGAATCGTTTGAAATGCTTAAACTCAAGAGGGACAGTATGTCAGAAAATGTTGAATGCTGTCTAATTTTTGATGAGATGAACATTCGACAGGCCAAATTATGGAAAGGCGAAAGAAGTGTTGGTCACGTAGACATGGGGTATGAAAAAATTGACAAAAGAAAGCCACTAAAGCTTTTGTAATGATGCTCGTTAGTCTTTCTGAAAATTGGAAAATACCAGTCGGTTATTTTTTAGTGGATGGTTTTACTATTGAACTTATAGCAAATACTGTTAATTCTCTCGGCTTGTAACTGAGTTATACTAACCAACTACGATAAAATGTGATAAAAAATCATGTATGTATATACAAAGTTATGTCGTCGACCTATGCAAGGCAGTATTCACGCACAATACAGAAATTCTCGATATTGTAGGGTTAATATTAAATAGTAAAAGGACCCAATAATAATACAAGTCTGTTGACCTTAAAATAAAATTACGGTATTTTCGCCTAGTTTTATTAAGATACTACACACTATGAAATAATGGAAAAATTGTATAATTATATTACGAAATCCGACCCTGGTTACGTCGTGTTATGACGTTTGAATTATGACAGATGCGCTCCTTTTTCTTGTATGAAAATGTTATGAGTAAATTATTTATATGGGCCTATCCTTACGCTAGTAATATATAAGTCAATGGCCGTCTTGTTATTAAATAAGTACGATCTACCAAAATGCCTTTCGAGTGGAATAATGAAAATACAATAAAGTTTTTAGAACCGCTGAAATCAGAAAAAACTATGGGATTTCGACGATAAAAACCACAATTCATCATCTTCTACGAATACGAATTTTCTTTTTGAGATAACATAATACCTATGTACATAATTAATTATAAATTCGTCAAATTTATTATTTTAATATAAAATTTAGTTTAAGGAATTAATGAACATTGACATTTTATTTCTAAAAATGATTAGTAACTCATATTGATTATTTATTTATTAAAATGTAAAATAAGTTAAATGGCAATATTTGCATAATAGCCTGAGATTTTTAAATTATAATTTTATTGTAATTAAAATTATGAATTAATTTATACAGTAGTGTAATTATTAAAATAATAATAGCTTAACTAATCTCATATAATATTTAATATTATTTATGTAACAATAATGTAATAATTCAATTAATAATTTATGAACAATTTATTGTATAAGAATTCAAATAGAGTGGATCTGTGTAAGTATTTAATTAATACATAACATTTAAATTCAAAAAGAATGTTTGTACCTAACTTTTAAGCAATGCAATAATTTTAAAATATAACATTGGGTTTGTATAATTAGCTGTATTTCATATCATTTTTACATGCCAATTATGGCAAAACATGTCAGTTCCACGTCATTGATCATCTTATGTACCATGTTTTTACGCTAATAAATTTTCTATCTATCTATCTATCTTCTTTTGAACTTGATATCTTTTTAAATTATCAAAATAATTTTGTATTGCAAGACACAGCGCGGACGCTGTAATTATTTCGACGTCTGCTATAGTCGAAAGCCGAAAGCGATGTGAGTGGTAGGGCAGAGTGTAATACACACTTCCCGCGATCCTGCTACGGCAGTATTTAGCGAAGTATTGCCGGCAGCGCGAGGAGCAGTGGCAGGGGCTGAATGTAAATGAGGCTTAAGACATCAAATTTATTATATTTTACATAAAAATTCACAAACCAACAATCGTCTTGGTGTCATGGCATGCTTGGACCCAACTGAGGCCCACTATCGGCCGACCTAGTCCCACCGCGCAAAGCAACTTAAATGTCCGTTTTATTTGCACTGTCAGCAATACTGTACACGTCGTTACATCCGTTACAATAACCGCACCTGCAAATTTAAAGAACACTAAATGATGGAAAAGACAATCATATAGTCAATATTTTATTTGTGATTTTTTAGGTCAGAAGAGTCAAAAATTACAATTAACAAAATTTTAAAATTTTTTAAAGAGCCACAAACTTTTTCTTGCCAACCATAAATCATCATCATCATCATCACAAGTCCACTGCTGAACATAGGCCTCCCCCAAGGTATGCCACAAAGCACGGTCCTGAGCCACCTGCATCCTCGACTTCCTGCCTGTAATCCAGTATCAACTTCAAATGGCCCCGTGTAGATTTCGTGTGTGTGGGTGCGGTGAAAAGCGGGTACAAGTGGCTGAGAGATAGAAATGGTGCCTAATACTAGTTAGCCAGTTAATCGATTCAGAACGATTCTTAAATATTTTTTTTATAAAATAATTAATATTTTGCGTATGGAACTAAAGAGCCGCAGCTTCACATCCAAAGTGCCGCATGTGGCTCGCGAGCCGCAGGTTGCCGACCCCTGGTCTAGGTTTAGGGTGTCCATTGCCGACTCTACCAACCATTTCAGCAGCATTTTGCTATGTCAGTTTTTTCTCATTCATTCTTTCTAAGTGAAGACCTAACCATCAAAGCATACATTTCTTAATCCTGATCACAACAGTGTCTTGCGGATGACCCACACTTATCACACAAACTTTCACCCTAACATTTAGAGTCACACCAAAAATACTTCTTAATTATCGCATTTCCACAGTATTGAGTATAATTGCTTCCATCGAGTCAAAAACCTCCGCGACTATATCCCGATTTTTATTATGACAATATTTAGTGAGGTGACATTAAGAGGGAAAGGAAAGCAATATCTCAGTCACAATACTGTTCACAAAAATATATTTGTTATGCTGAGAGATTACTTCGGGACATATACAGACATTAGCTGCAGAGTAATCAGTATTAGCCACGTGAAGGCAACGTAGGAGAAACCTTAGAGAAAAGCCTGGAAGATCTTGTTGCCTTCAACAGATGGTTGTATAACTATCTCATATATTAGGTCGACTCCGTCCCACGATAGAAAACTGTGTTAAAAGTGCTTCCCCATTGTAGGAGAGTTTCAGGCCCAACTAACAGTTTACGAAACAAAGAAGGAAACAGAGGAAAACGAGGAAGTGTAAATAATAGTCCTTATGTACGTACTAATGGTTTCTCTAGTCCAAATCTGTTCAAAAAACAAAAATTATTGAATTTCGAGCCGAGGAAATATGATTTTTTTTATAGGATAGGGTGACAAACTAGCACACACTCCACCTGATGGTAAATGGTAGCTGCGAGCAATAGACATCTACATCTATCCTCGATTACAAATCAAAACGCAGATGCGTTGTCACCCGTGAGGACTATGATGGAACGCCTCTTTTCCAGTACTACACTCTCTACACTCACCACACGAAACACAGCAGCATTAAGCTACTATTTTACGCTGGTATTCTGTGAGAGCGTGGTCCTTCCCCGGTCGAGCCGACCCATTCGTGTTACAACTATATTACTAATATAACTGCAGCATGGCTCTACCACGTATAAGAATGATTAAGCTTGTACCTCTGAAACAGCATCTCAACCCACTTCCAATGTTCTTATGTTATGTACGAGTATGTTAAATTGGATAAAAGTAAGTTAGTGTGAATGAAGTTTCTAAAAAACAGAAAAAAAATTGTCAAACTTTGACATTTAAATAAATTCGTTGACGAGCTCGACTTTACCTCGCCTGAGGCTATATACTAAGCAGCTTTTACGGTTATCATTATGTTCCATAGGCGACAGAGGGAAACTGTAACGAGATGGGCAGTAGCTTCTTTTTTCATTCATTCATTCATTACAGCCCTTCACAAGTCCACTGCTGAACATAGGCCTCCCCCAAGTAATGCCACAAAGCTCGGTGTTGAGCCACCAGCATCCATCGAGTTCCTGCATATCTTACCAGGTCGTCACTCCATCTAGTGCGGGGTCGCCCTACACTACGCCTACCGGTACGAGGCTGCCACTCGAGAACCTTTCTTCCCCATCGGTTATCGGTTCCTCGAGCTATATAGCAGTAGCTTCTGCCTGATCACAACTCAAAATAACAAAAAGTCTTTGGTTGCTAACTTGCCTGCCAAGCGTGGCGACTGGCAACTGTGACAAAATCTTTCCCTTATTTGATTGCCCGTATCAGGCAATCTATGCGGGAGGCCTATGTTCAATAGTGATGAAGTTTTATAGGCTGTAATGGATGGATAAGTGGACTATATTCCATAATATTGAGTATGTCTGCGTTCATCTTGGTACCATACAAAGTTATCTAGTTTCAATTGGAGTAATGGGAGCGAGTCGCGGCACGTTCACAGTCGTATTTGTCAAGTAAAATAAGATACACTCACCTAATATAAGGAAATGTAATTATTAGTAGTCAAGACGGCTTACCACATTTTTCCAATTTTCCTTTGACTTCGTCAGAGGGAAATGCCGTAAATAAAACTCGATGTGTTTTTATGTTTCTTGGAGTAGATCTTAACGACGTACTGTCATCCGATTTTGTTTCTGACCTAGTTTTCTTGACATTTGGAACTACTTCGTCTTTTGAAGGCCTCTTAAAACTTTTATCATTCGGAGAATCTCTTCCTGATTCTGACGAGATACTATGAATACTGTATACAGTACTTTGCTCATGTTTAACTGGTTTATTTTTTTTTGAGTTAGATTTCGTACATAGTTCAATATCTGCTTCCAAGTTATTTTTAACTGTCCTCTGTCTCTTGCTTCGTCTTATCTCTTTTTCCGCTGATGAATTGTTGTAGTTTTGATCTTCATAACTACGTTTTCTTTTATCACCATTTTCTGACAACTTGGTCTTATCTTTTGTTTCTTTACTAGTACATTTGATTTCATCTTTGCAATCGTTTTTCTTACGTCTAGTTCTAGAACGAGTAACACTTACTTGTTCTTTAGACGTTCGATTTATGTCGTCCTGATTTACTTTAGGATTTGACAGTTCATTTGCTGTTTCAGATCTCGTTAGAAGCTCTGTACTATCTCTTGCTTTATGAGAATCTTTACGTGATTTTTCTAATTTATCACTCCTTTCTAAGGTGTCTTTTGATGTTATATGTGATTTACTTCTGTTGTTTATTTCAACTATTTTCTTATCATCGTTTTTCGTTTTATCACTTGTCGTTTTGTCGTCATTTTTTATTATATCTGTTTTTTTGTGGTCATTGATTTTATGTTTCTTGAAGTGTTCACGTGGATTTTTCTTAGTTTCGATTTGTTTTCGTTCATACAGTTTATCGTCCTTTTTATTTTCACTTATTTTTTCTACATTAACTGGCTGATTTTGAGTGTCCTTGGGTAAATCGTTGGTGTCTGATTTCACATGTTTTGAATTATTTTGTTCATCACATTTTTTATTACTATCCGACTTCCCACTGTCACTGCCATTTTTACGTTTATCAGTTTTGCCTTTAAGACGAGATATATTTTCAGTTATAATTTCTTTATCAATATTTTCTTCTTGTTCTGTGATAAATTTAGGTTTTAATATATTTTTGGCAGTATTTTTTGAATTCATGTCACTATTTAGTAATTTCGCGGAAGGTTTTCTTACTCGCGTTATAATTCTGGAAGGCAATTTTTCCACTTCGAATTTCTTTGATAAATCTAACTTAGCACTTTTATTTTTTTTATTTTTTCGGAACAGAATTGGAGTAAACTGATCTTGTGAATCGTGTTCCGTATCAGACTCACTTGATGAATCAGTAACTAGTGTTCTTGAACTTAGTGTCACAGACGTTTTTATTTCTTGACTATTTGGCAACTCAGTTTCCATTAATGCATGGGGGATTAGTTTTTTAGGCGTAATATCCATATCTGAGTTATCACTAAGCGTCTTTTTTACTTTGGTTATTTTATTGCCTTCAACTCCGATAATATCTTTAACCTGCTGATTTGATAAATTAGTAACAAATCTATTTATTTTATCATCTCCGTCAGTACCTTCTGAAGATATGTCAACACCGAAATTTCTTGTAATCAACTCTTTTTCTTCGGAACTTAGAGTTATGACACCACAACCACCGATGTCCGTACTTAACTGCTTAATATCTGAACATGTATCCTTCTGACTGCATAAATCATTAAATATGTCTTGGGTTGCTTCATAGAAATTATCATCATCGATTACAGGATTTTTCATTTTTTTCTCTTCAAATTTATTTAACAAATTAGTTGATTTGTTAACTTCTTTTCTTTTACTTTTTTTAAAACATGACATTGGAACTTTAAAGGGGCTTTTATCTATAGCAATCTCATTTTGTTTAAATACTTCCGTTGGAGATTCGACTTCTAATAATTGGGTTGGTAAATCTTCAAATGAAGATTCTTTTGCACTTTTACCGATATTCATCGAATCATTTTGAATGTTTATTTCTTCGATCACCTGTGTCGGCATATCTTCAAACTCTAAGTTCGCAGATACTGTTTTATTTTTTATGTTGTCTGCCTCATTAGGCCTATCAATTGCCATATTCTCAAAATTAATCCATTCATCATCTTTTTTAATAATGGCATTTGAATTACAAGGGATGATATCATCTTCACAGTCAGTAGAATCATCATCATCTGGCTTATCATGAGCATTTTGATTTACTTTTTTTCTAGTTTCCAATAAATTATCTTCGCAGTCAGTACTGTCATCATTTGGCTTAAGATTTTCTAGCATATTTAAAGTATTTTTGTTCCGTAATTTATCAGCAGAAGGTACATTTTCTTTACACCCAGATGTAAAATTTTGATTTTCTTGAATTTTCTGAGTAGGCAACATATCAAAATCTTCACAATCGGTTGAACTGTCACTGTTTATCCGTACTCCTCTCTTCATAAGTTTCTGGTCATCATTGTTTTTATTTACACTTGTATTAGTCTCCTTGGAATCTAATATTTCCGCTTCTAATATTATAGGTTGAGATTCAAAATCATCTTGAAATGGTTCATTGTCCACTTCATCAAAGAGAATTTCTTCATCAGATATATTCAGACTTTTTTTGGGAGCGTTCTCAAGAGCTTCTGCTACCTTTTGATCAATCTTTTGTCCTGTATTTCTTTCTTTTTCCTCTTTGCTTAAAACAAATTGCTGTGTTTCTGCATTATAAATACAATTATTATTTTCTTTATTTTCTACAAACAGATCAAGTTTCATCTCAAGTTGGTTGTGAATCTTTTGTATGTCAGGTAAATTATTATTTTTTGGTAAATTTGTTTCCGAGCTAGAAGTATTAGATGATAATGAAATATTTGACGGTAGCTGAGTGTTTGCATTATATATAGCATCTGAAAATTGATTTTGTTCAGTAAGAAAAGGAACTTGAGTATCCATTTCATAAATGCTTTTATTAGAAACTATATCAGTAGATTTCAATGGAGTTTCAACAATATCATCACCCGAATCATCTAAATGCATTTCAAATGAAGCAGATTTTTTTGAGGAGTTCCAGTAAATATTATCGATTTTATTTGTTCCTACTGGCTGAATAGCAATTGTTCTTCCGGGTTTAATAAAGTGATTGTTTGGGCTTTTAAATCCTATTTCATTTTTATGTTGTGAGGCCACAATAAATGATTCATCCTGAAAATATTGAAATGTATAAAAATATTATGACAGTGAATTAATAAATACCTACACAGTGTTAAATGTTTACAATATGTATTACAGTCTAATAAAAAACCTTTTTGTAAGGAGTTCCAATTATTATAATATAATATTATTATTGAATAATGGAAATTGTAAAATTGTGAGTCATGGCAACTTATAGCCAATCAGAAAAAAATACAAAAATCTTATATAGAGTAGTTTCTGAAAGACTATTAAGAACTTTGTCAAGTGTGTATAAAACACATCGCGTACTGAATGCTTTATCGATACCTATGCTCATGACATACCCAGATATTGGTATGTTTCAGTCTCAGAAAGAAGTCTCAAAGAGGTTAGGGAACGACTTCTGGTTTATAGGTACATTATTATTGATATTCAAAACCTGTATTCTTCATGGGTAGGTAAAAATTAAAGTATATTATTGATCACGTTCAATAATTGAGAAGATTCTGTATTCTGTATTCGACGGGTATGTTCATTTTATTTACGTTAAACGACTAAACCAATTAAAATTATTTTTTTATTTAATAGGCCAAATTAACAGAACTAAAAATATTCATCTTCATCATCATCATCATTACAGCCCTTCACAAGTCCACTGCTGAACATAGGCCTCCCCCAAGTGATGCCACAAAGCACGGTCCTAAGCCATCTGCATCCATCGACTTCCTGCATGTCTTACCAGGTCGTCACTCCATCTACTGGGGGGTCGCCCTACACTACGCCTACCGGTACGAGGCTGCCACTCGAGAACCTTTCTTCTCCATCGGTTATCCGTTCTTCGAGCTATATGGCCGGCCCATTGCCACTTCAGCTTACTAATCCGTTGGGTTATGTCGGTCACTCTGGTTTTACTGCGGATATCCTCATTTCTGAGTCTATCACGCAGAGAAACTCCGAGCATAGCCCTCTCCATAGCTCGCTGAGCGACCTTGAGCGTCCTCATACGGCCAGCAGTGAAGGACCACGTCTCAGATACGTAAGTCATCACTGGCAACACGCACTGGTTATACATACTGGTTATATATACCTGACGAGAAGATGTGTCGTAATTTCCCGAACGCTGCCCAGCCGAGTTGAATCCGTCGATTGACCTCTACTTAGTCGGACTATTTGTCCCAGGTAAACGTACTCGTCAACAACTTCGAGCATAGCGAGCATAGTGCTTCCAACAACTACCGGCACAGGTGTGACATGGACATAAAACATGATCTTTGTTTTGTCCATGTTCATCTTAAGACCTATCCGTTGGGAGACACCATTGAGGTCATTGAGCATAGTGCTAAGGTCCTCCAGCGATTCTGCCATAAGGACTATATCGTCTCCGCTAAATAAGTTGTTTTGGTTGCGAAGAAATTTTTTTTTTAATATAATGGATTTCCGCAAAGTAACGCCTGATTCTATCAATTGACTATATCGTCGGCAAATCGAAGGTGAGTGATGTACTCGCCACTGATGTTAATACCGTTCCTTTCCAGTCCAGTAGCTTGAAAACGTCTTCCAACGCAGCGGTGAAGAATTTCGGAGATATAACATCACCCTGTCTTACACCTCTCTGCAGTTGGATAGGTTTCGAACTCTGGTTCTGTACTCGGATAGCCATCGTAGCCCTACTGTACAAACACTTCAATATAGCGACAGTCAACTTGGCACCACTGAAGGGACTGTAGCACCGCCCAAATTTCGACGGAATCAAAGGCTTTCTCATAGTCCACATATGCCAGGCAAAGTGGCAGATTGTACTCTTCGGTCTTCTGTACAATCTGCCGCAGGGTATGTATGTGGTCTATGGTACTGAAGCCTTTTCGGAAACCGGCTTATTCGGGAGCCTGGAAGTCGTCGAGTCTGCGTGCGAGACGATTCGTAATGACTCTCGCAAACAGCACGTAGACGCGGCTCAGAAGGGAAATCCGTCTGTAGTTCTTCAAGAAAGCGTTGTCGCCTTTCTTAAAGAACAAGACCACCGCGCTTCTGCTCCACGCCTCCGGAGTAGCGCCACCATGGAGGACGGAATTGAAGAGCTTCTGAAGGACTTTAAGTACCGGTGTTCCACCCGCTTTCAGAAGCTCCGCTGTAATTCCATCCTCGCCTGGGGTCCTGCCGTTTTTAGTGTCTGGAGAGCCATTCTAATCTCGCTCAGACTGACATCCGGGATATCATCGGAATAGTATCGGATAAGACTTGCTCTTGGATCATTACTCACACTTGCGTGTGGCTCCAACGATGATGTGTACAGCTGCCCATAGAACCTCTCAATCTCACTCAGAATCTCAGGTGTCCCGGAAACGATGTCGCCACACTCAGTCTTCAGCTTTGACAGTTGACTCTTTCTGGCAGACAGATCTCTGGCAAAGACTTTGGAGCCCTGGTTCCACTCGATCGCTTCTTTAATACGAGCAGTATTAAAGTTGCTTAAGTCTCGCCGCACGCATTTGGAGATCTGTCTGTTCAGTTGCCTGTAACTGTGAAATCTGTTGACGATTGCAGCCTCATCTCCTGTCTAACAGCCATGAGATTAAGAGTGTGATCGGAGAGTTTTTGTGTTCTTCTGCGGCGGGTCTTGCAGAACTTAGCTCCGACCGCATGGACAGATTCCACGAGCTTGTCATTCATATCGTCCACTGCATTGCAATCTTCTAGGCACTGAAAGCGGTTACGTAACTCGAGCTGAAAGGTTTCGGGATTCTGGATTAGAGCATGAGCTAAAAATATTAAATAAGCAAAATTAACTATAAAAAACTTACTTTATCGTTAACATCTGGTGACTCCGGTATAGTGGTAGTAGCAAAATTGTTTAATTTTGATATATGCCTATATACAATAGGTGTTTCAGGAATTTCTAAAACCTGTGTCATGGGTAGATCATTATCCTCTTCAAGCAATCGGAAAACACCGAAAATTTGACCAAATTGAACAGTGTCGCCATTTTTAAGAGGTTGAGGTATATATGGTGGCAAAGTTTTCTGTAAAAGTGGGCACATAATTTAACAGATATGACAATACACAGAGTGATATTACGTTAAATACATTAAATGATACCAGGTACACTAAAAAGCGTTTTATCAATGTACACTGAACATCAAATACATTCAGTCGTTTAGCTACAGTAAATAAATTTATTGCATTTTAATAATTTTTACATGTAATGTCAATGTATTTATAACTTTTAACGAAGCAATGTTTGATAGGGGTTAGTAAATTGAGGATCCTAAATAAAACGACGTTGACATTTAGATATTCTATCCTGACTTCTATATGAATCTAGCCAGCACGGCGGCGTGCAACAGCAAACGGGCAAACAAAGGTCTCACATTTTTCATTTTATATTTTGTTTGAAAAACTCATTATAATCGTTACAGCCCTTCACAAGTTCACTGCCAAAGACAGGCCTCTCCCAAGGAATGCCGCAAAGCACACTTCTGAGCCTCCTGCATCAATCGACTTCCTGCATGTCTTCGTGACACCATCTAGTGGGGGGCCGCACTACACTTCGCCTACCGGTACGATGCCGCCACTTCACATTCCCCATCGGTTGTCGATTCTTCGAGCTATATAGCCGGCCCATTACCACTTCAGCTTACCCTAATTCCTTTGAAAAATTATATAAAAACAAAAATAGCCATTTTAAATATATTGAACTCCGTGGCGCAGTGGCTTAGCAATTAGTTACGCCACTAAGAGCCGCGGGTTCGAATCCCGCATGAAACAAATATTTGTATGGCTTACAAATAAATGTTCCGGGTCTGGATGTTTGTCCTTAATTAATGTATGTAAACTCTCTCTACAATACAGGAGAAAATTCAATTGTTTGATAACGTTTTCGTAAAAAATTAAAAAAAATATTACAAAATACTTCAATCTAGCTAGTATCATTTAGAATTTTTAATTTATTAAGAAAACATCACCATGTTTAAAGACACCATGCACCATGCTTAATATGTAAATGCTAAATATTACTTTGTGAATTACATTGTACAAACAAAGAGTAAAACATACTCACATCAAGTAATCTTGTTTTGTTGGCTGAATCTAAATCCATGATCATATATTCTTTATCGTTTAAAATATTAATAACAGCATGTTGTCTGGATACAGACTAAAACAAAATATAAAGCATGTTATTTAAAATATCCGTGTCGCATCGTTGCAGTATAAATATGAAACATACGGTTGATCCTACAGGCCATCCCCTGAAACTTTCCGCTAATTTCAAATGCAAAGCACTTCAAACTCTCTGTTACGATGTTTAGAGCTTTATTTATTTTTATGTGGTTTGCTGCAATCGACGCGGTTTTTAGAGCTTAACAAAATCATTTATCACAAAAAATTGATTTGACGAAAATTTTTCAAGTTATTTTGAAAAAACACACAACGATATCTCTCGAACGAATCAACCGAATTTGATGCGGTTCACGGCAATCAAGTCGTTTTATGAGTAGAAGAGCTTAGCTTAGAGATTATAGAAGAGCTTAGATTAGCTTAGCTTAGAGGTTAGATTATAGAATAAAACAGGGGTGTCGAAGTAATTCCAAGAAAAAATTTCCTTACTTTTAATGATGTAACGAACTAAATAAATAAGTATAATATGTGTACTCAGTCATTTTTTATCAACTGCCGTCTAAATGACTTCCCTATACGATTTTTTTTTTAAAAAAAACAGGTACAAGCGTTTTTTGTATGTACAGAGTGTATAAAAACAAATCATATACATCCGATATGAAGGGAGGAGCTGGAATCATAGAGCTGAGCCCACATTTAATACAAAAACATTCCAAAATAGAAAAAAATTGACTGATTCTTCATACAAAATGTACAAGGTAGAGTCGAAATTTGTATAAAGAGGCAGTTTTATTTACCTTCGGTTGTATATACCCTTTTCAACCTACAACCAGTATAAACATTACTGTAAAAGACATTTATGATATATAAATGGGTAAAAAATTATACTACCATGACAAAAGTAAAAGGAATATTTTTGGAAAAAATTAATAAGTTATATATTTAATGAAGTAGAGCAACCTTCACCTGTGACCTCGAATGTATTTATGCAAGGGAGAGTGCCAGTGGGAAAGTAAAAATAGCAAAGCTAGACCTTTGAAGCCTTTGTAAGCTGGAAGCCTTAATATGGTAATTAAAATAATATTAACTAATCTGAAAGTAATAGCCTCTTGGTTATAATAAGTTTGACATTATTTTATAACCATATTATCTCATAACTCCTAGCCATACTACGACGAACATAGGTAGAAAAATACCTACAAGATCAGTAAATAACATTTTTTGCAATTAAAAGTCAATTTTGCGTTAATGTCGAAAAATCGCTTTTAACGTTAGCATGGCAGACTTAGCCGTCAAACTTATAACACCCCACTTTTTTGTCGGTGTTTAAAAATCAGTCAAGCAATTTTCAAATTTAAGTGAGACTAATGAACAGCAATTGACTTTTATATATAGAGATAAGATAATAAATGAGTAAACAATATGGATAGCAATCCAAGGGGGAACCATTAGCCGTTAGTTTGAACATTATAAAGGCCTTCAATCGGTTTTGGCACAAAGCGCTTCTTTCGAAGCTCCCTTCCTATGGGCTTCCCGAGAAATTGGGCAATTGTATCACCAGCTTTCTTAGATTGGAGCATCAAGGTCGTTGTAGACGGTGCAAGCTCTGATTACAAGCCTATTAACGCTGGTATTCCACAAGGCTGCGTGCTATCACCAACCGCCGCCGCGGATTAATCCC
The DNA here is from genome assembly GCA_036936625.1 of Parnassius smintheus behrii. Lineage (NCBI taxonomy): Eukaryota > Metazoa > Arthropoda > Insecta > Lepidoptera > Papilionidae > Parnassius > Parnassius smintheus. Next base: position 37,676,607 of record JAUPFT010000019.1, on the reverse strand, counting down.
AGGCACCAAATTTCATTAACGCACTATGCGACAAACCTCCCAATACCATCCACACATTACATAAATTATTACACATATTAGTACATTTCAATGCGTGGAATAGTTTACCACCAGCGATTTTTCTGGACTGATACGACCTAGGGACCTTCAAGAAAAGAGCTTACTCCTTTCTAAAGGGCCGGCAATGCACCTGCAATTCCCCTGGTGTTGTGGTTGTTCATGGGCAGCTATATCACTTAACATCAGGTGAACCGTATGCTTGTTTGCCCCCTCTTCTATAAAAAAATATAGCACTTTGGGGCTACTGTAATCCGTCCAAAAATAGATACATTTTATAGCAAGCAAGATGTTAAGAACATACACTTTTTTGATATTTTGTACATTACCCACTAGTATAACATATATCACAGAATAAATACGATACAACATAATTTAATATTTTTAAACCATTGTTCAGAAAATTGATTAAATAATTTCAGACAAAACTTATTTAGTAGACCAAATAGTTTTTATTTATTTTATTTCATCCTTTATTGCAAATGGGTGAATCAACTTTTTTTTGTCAAAACGTGTCCCCAATAGTGTAAATTATTTAAAACTTACATTTTGAGTATTAAGGCTTCAATTTTAGTACACTTATAAAATCAGATATTTCGTAGTTAATTTGAATTAATACTTAGCTGCAGTTTATACTCAAAAATTCAAAAAAAATCTCGTGACCCAGAGGACTAAATAGTCTTCCCATACAAATTCGTCCTGTCCCCACGGAGTGTCGGCCTGCTATCTAGCAATAATACTATATTTTTTTCCTAAGGATGCAATGAACTTTTGCAACGAAAATTAAATACTGTATGCTTCCTTTCTCTGTCTCTTTTTATACATCCCTAAGTTTAGTTTTCGGTATAATAATTAATATTATAATTTATGTCCCCGCGATAGCAGTAGAACACGCGTCTCCTGGGTCACACACATAAAACATTGTTTAATACGAGAGAGATAGCATGTGAGTGGCTTAGCCAATAGGAAATAGTTCTGTACATTGGAAGATCCTACCTGCTTAGACTATAGCAGTGATTTGGCTCGACCATTTCGTCCGTGACTTCAAGAGTGCATGCGTGTGTTCATTGTGCTTCCGCTGGCTGACGTCGTAATATTTATTTAGGTAATATTTTAATACGTTACTCTTATACTAATTTCTTAAGTTTTAAATCTGTAATTCCTCTTATATATGTAATTATTTATTTATCGAAACTTTTCTAAAGAAAAATCGTATTATTTCTCTTGGGTCACAATTCCACTGAGTCACAAAACGAGTGACCCAAGAGACGATTTTTGTGAGCCAAGAGACATATTGCATTTTCTTTACATATGATAACAAATAAGTCTCCTTAACCTCTCAACCCTCTAGCGGTCTCATGAAACCGCGGCCATATTCCGTCAAATCCCTAGTGGTCTCATGAGGTCGCACCCACCCACAGCACTTTAACCCATAAAAACTTGTATATAGACACTACTTTTCTATGAAGAAGTTTAGTATTATATAATCAATATGAAATACTCTATCCTCTAGTGCAATAAAAAACTGTTTTCCTGTGAATATTTATTTATAATCTGCGTTTATTTTGTACGCCATTTTCGCATGAGCGTAATAGAAAGAATAGTGTTTTATTATAAAATTGTAATGAAAGTTTTGTGTAAATATAATTTATCTTTTTACGTAAATAATTTCGAGTTTTTTTACAATGAAGTAAAGTTTTTGTTTAGACCATAAGATAGAGAATTTTGTATAGATTTTATAATGCTAAACTTTTTCTTATTAAAGTAGTCTCTAAATATAAGTTTTAATAGTTTTAAGTGCCGTGGGTGGGTGCGGACCGCTCAGGATTTGCTGTGCGCATGTGACTGCATGGAATTTTTATGATGCTTGAAGGGTTAATAAATATTTACATGCTATTTCAATGTTCCATTACCAATTCCGTTTTCTCTGCAAAGTTTTACATCTTAATTATTAGGTTTGTTTTGGTCTAATGTAAGTTTAATTGTTTTAGTAAATATGCCTTTAACAGCCGCCGAAAGGCAGAGGAGATATAAAGAAAAACTCAGACTGAATTCTGAAAAGTACGAAGAATATAAAAGAAAAAAGCGTGTGAATTATCATACAAAAAAGAGACTTATCAAGGACTTAACACCACAAGAGAAATATAATGCAAGAACAATTTGGAGACTTAGGAAGAAAAACTTAAGACAAAACAGGAATAATTTAAATCGCCTTCTTGATATAACACCTCCGAGTTCTCCTTCTATATTGATACCTGAAGCTGATGCTATAGTAGCCTATGAGGCTTTTTAAAATTCACCGCATCGAAACAATGACGATACGGATATATCTGGTAATAACAGTCCGCAAAATATGCTTCCACGTAAAAATTTATCAAGGAAGACTAAAGGACTACAGAAAATTAGGAGAGATCGATCAAAATTATATAGGGAAAATTTAAAGTTGCAGGAAGAAATTGAAAAACTAAAACAAAAATACGAAAAATACAAAAAACGTTGCCAAAGAAACAAACATGAAATAAAAGCAAATAACAATGCTGATGAAACGACAAAGTACAAAAAGCTATCCGGTGCTATCAAAGAAAGGTAACAAAAAACAAAGAAACACAAAGATAAGAAAATACTGAAAGACATATTTGAAAGTATTGATGACTGTGCAAGAAAAGGAATAGTTAAGGAATCTCTTGGAATAACGGGACAAATAAGGACTAGTTTGAAAGTCAAAGCTAATACAACAGAACTAATAAAAATAGTTGAAACCTTTTTCTTGAGAGAAGATGTTTCAAGACCCACAGCTGGTAAAAAGGAAACGATTACACGGCAAGGTCAAAATCTGCAGAAAAGGTTCCTATTGGAGACAATGAAAAATCTTTATAAAGCATTTAAATCAGAAAATCCGAATACAAAATGTTCATATTACTACTTTACAAAAAACAAACCATTTTATGTTATAAAACCTTCTGTAAGTGCACGCGAAATGTGTTTATGCAAAATACATACCAATCCCGAGTATAAGGCCAGGGCATTAAAAAACAAGGGCATTATTAACAACGACGGCATGAGTCACCTTATTGCTTCTACAGTTTGCAACCCCAAAGAACAAGCCTGTATGTATGGAACTTGCAATCAATGCTGCAGTTTAAAAATTAATTCTAATGTCGATAAAGATACTGATAAAATTCAATGGAAAGAGTGGGTAAGAGTCGAAGAAGCATATGAAAAAGATGGAAAGAGATTTAAAGCTTTTAAAAATATTAAAAAAGATTAAGAAGCAACTTCTAAAGCGTTGTTAGCCGAATTTAATGATGAATTGAAATTATTAAAGAGACATGTCTACAACATGAAAGTTCAATTTATAAACTTCAGGCAGGCCATTGATGATTTACAACAGACAGAAGTGGTCATAGTGGCTGACTTTAGTGAAAATTACTGTTGTAAGCATCACGAAGAAATACAAGCGCATCATTTTGGTGGTTCTAGGCTACAGGTATCACTGCACACAGTTGTTATATATATTCTCACTGATAACAATAAAAAAATTGAGTCTTACTTCACAGTGTCATCTAACACAAATCACCAACCTGCAGCAATATGGGCACATTTGAGTCCTGTACTAAAGAACATTAGAAGCTCGTACCCCGACATTTCCGCTGTTCATTTCTTCACAGATGGTCCCTTTAGTCAGTACCGGCAAAAACAAAACTTTTATCTTGGCTCAACTGCATTATTTGACCACGGGTTTAAAGCCATGACTTGGTCGTTTTTTGAAGCTGGTCATGGAAAGGGGCCAGCAGATGGCATTGGAGGCTATTTAAAAAGATCAGCAGATGATTTGGTCGCCAGGGGTAAAGATATTTCATGTGCAGATCATTTTTATTATGCATTGAAGAATGTGAGCAAAATAAAGCTTTACTTAATTGCATCAAAGGACATAGAAGCCATCGCAAAACAACTACCATCCAAAATCCAGCCTCTCCCAGGTACAAAAAATGTTCATCAAATATTTACTACTGTTCGAGTACAACTTTAATACAGAATACTTAGCTGTTTTTGTAGCAGAGGTTTTTGTGAATGTTTAGCACCAAAGACATACAGGCCTCTTCCGCTTGTAACTGAAATTTTGACAACCGATCCTGATAACAATCGGGATCGGTTGTCAAAAGCTAAAGCTTATGCAGTAAGCGATAGAAATAGCGAGATTGTTCCTGGATCGTACGCTAATGAGAAAAGCGTTGATAAGAATATGCCGTGCAGCTCCAATGATTATGATGTCCCTATAAGCTCCGAGGAAGACTTACCTTTAAGCCACTACAAAGTTTCTAAGGAGAAATCCCTTCTTAAAGAAATCGGGTTGAAAGAATTAAGCCAAGCTCACAACAAGAATTGGTATCAATTTGTTTATAAAACACCTGAAACTTCTGATGATGAGCCTGTAATGACATCTCTAAAACCAAAAAGTTCAACAGCACTTTATAACAAAAAAGAGAACCAAGAAGTTAGACAGGGGGACTTTTTATTAGTAAACGTTCATGCCACAAAAGGTAAGATTTTTAAATATGCTTGTGTAGTCGATGATTTGCACGAAGATGGCGAGATCAGAGTCACATTTTTACGTTCTGTGAACAAGAAAAACACATTTCGTCTCGAAAAGAGTGACGTAGCTGACATCGACTACACTGACATAATAGAAATTCTAGCTGAGCCTATAACGACTACCAAAAGAGGCCAACAGTATTACATATTCGAATATAATATACACGTTTTAGAGAAGTGATTTGGCAATAGTTATTTACTTCGCTACTTAAAGTTTCTGTTATTATATACATATTTGTACTTATTGTGATTGTGATTTTTGTTTAACTTTTTATTGTAATTTGTTATTTAGACTACACAATAGAGTTTTTGACAGAATTTTTATATTATTAACAATTTTAAAATTTACTATTTTTCCTTTAATTTTGGTTGGTATATCGTTATGTCTCTTGAGTCACTAAGTTTGTCTCCTGGCTAACAACAATCTCCCCTAATTTTATGACGATTCTCTCGACATTTAAATAGAACAAAATATCTTAGGTATATTTTGTTTTTAGATAATGGTTGATGAATAAGTGACGGTAAGTACAGTATTAGTTTGCCTTACATGTGTTATTTAAAAAAAAAGTTAAAGTAAAAGTTAGTATCGATTTAATTTACCAGTGACCCAAGAGAAACAAGGGACGTCATTATTTTAAGAATAAGGCTGATTTGTTTAGTTTCAAAGACTTGTAATAATTCCTTTAAACTGTAATAAAAAATAAATATACTGATTAATCTTTTCTGTTTTGTTTTACTTACGATATATTGTATAATATACCCGTTACCCAAGAGACATTCAAAATTGTCAGTTCTGACATTCTTATTTAAAAACCCTAATAGCATTTAAAAAAGTTCGATGCTCTACATAAAATAATAAAACTAGATGGTTAAGTTATCTATATTTAAAGTTAAATAACTGAAAACACTACATTTATTTTTTAACACAAAAAGTTGATCAATTACAGTAAATAGTTGATTCACCCAAATAACTTCAACTAGATGTTACAAAGGGCAGACTTCCTACATTGCAGGAAAGATTGAATACAAAAAAATAAACAAATTAGTACTTACATTTAAATTTAAAACAATGTTGCATGTCTGTGGATCTCTTCCTATTTTGTTTGGACCTTTCTTCACGGGATATTTTGTACCACATATTCCCAAAAACCCAATCTGGACAAAATATTTTTATTGAATATTTAAATTTAAATTAATTAATATGCAACAATGAGTATATTACAGCCTTAGAAAAGTTATTAAACAAGATTTTTAATATTGGGAAGCAAAGTTGCAGCTATATTATACTTGTAGCACAAATAGATCAGCTCAACTTGGGAATGTCCCAAAACATTCTTTATCATATACATATAGCTCTAACACTTTCTCACACTTAGTTTTTAAATTCTGAATCACATTATTTGTGATATAATAAGATACAATAAACCAATTCAGCTATTACTAACCCCATTTTATATTTATTTGTTGCCATGAATACTCATTATCAGCTATTTTAAATGACACTTAATGGTAAATGACTACATCACCTGGTTTTACTTTTGGATATCCGGACTGTGACTATGGAAAAGGCCAAAAGGACGCAAGACTTTCGATAGATGCATTAAAACTATTCCCTTTACACTAGATGTAAAATATACAAACTGGTGATGGTCAGCATTGTCAAAAGTGCGCAATGTCTGTACTGCGTTCTTCTGTACACCTGCCCTTTGAAACTACATTTTTCTGACTATTAAGACTTAATAAGAGGTTAATAACCAAATAGTATTCTATTAAATTTAAATGACTATTATATTGTATTAAGCTTGGTTTCTGTAGGTTTGTGTTTGTACTTAATATAACGCAATACATTTTATCTAAATGAGCAAAATAAATATTTATTTAAACCTGCTCAGGAAAAGACTTTTCTTGCGGACTGCCATTAACTTCTTGTGTACACTCAAGTCTTTGAGTACACTCCATGTTATTTAATAATTAATAATATGTTATTGATTAAATAATTCGTTTTCAATAAAACATTTTGTATTTGGTAATATGAAATAAAACAAAACAACAGACAATTCAAACAACTATACACATTACCACAGACTACCACAGACTACTAAGAGCACAGAGTACAGCGTTGCGACTGTATAAAATTGAGTTGCCGTATCTAAAAACGAAAATTGCCGTATTTATGAAAAAATACACAAAATTGCCGTAAAGTATTTATTTCTACGAATAATTAAAGAAATCACATAAAATCTGAAATGTCTTCACCGTATAGGTTTCTGATTGATTGAAAACATCACTCGTTTGTCTATGCAATGAATATTTTTCTTTGGTTTTCATTTTCTTACACATATCATTTGTCGCTTGAAATTTCGTACAACCTCCTTGATTTTTAACCGCTTGTCTTGCTAATAGAGCTCCGTTGACTGTGGATGTTAACAATTTATTTCTGGATTTTGTTTTCATATTGTTTACTTCACTGAAAACTTTTTCGCAATCTGCATTGCTATGTTGTAGATATACATAATACGTCTAAAGCAAAATTTGCTCATATTTAGCAGTCAATTACGTTAACTGCAGCCGAAGGACCCAAAAAAAACCGAAACTAATATAAAATACTTTATTATAATATAAAAATTACAATATAATTATTACAACTAAAAAAGAAGTGAATCAGATCGATGCTCGATCTAGATTGACTTTTAATTATTACATTAAAATAAGGTAAAGTAATATTGCAGAGCTCCGATTGCATCCGTTGACGTCAATGCCCACGTTCTGCTGAGTTGCGCCTCGTGCCGCTGCAATGTATCGGGGTCGCTGCTGTGTAGGCTCTTTACCTATGAGTCTATGCTATAACTCCTCCACCCTCAGATCAGCAACTATTTTAGAACTTTGAGAGAAAAAGTTGCTGGTAATGTCTTTTCGACTTTTGTTCCTTCGGGGTTTTCACAGCTATGTTGGGTGTTATCCTGGGTTTGTTCTTGCTTCCTAGTCTTGTAGTAGTAACGAACTGAGATTATGATAGCGAATACTACTAGGCTTGATAACACGGCGTAAAAGGGAATAGTAGTATGATATAAGGTTAGGGGGTGCATCTCTCGCAGATGAAGTGGTGGTTGCATCATGAGTTGGTCCTGGGCTGCGTGGAGTCCTTTCAGGTTGATAGTATTAAGGCTGATTCGTGGTACTGCTGGGGTATCTTTGGCGCTTATATCCATTGGTATTTTCATTAGTTTCTGGGGATGGCCTTCTACTTGATCATTAATATTAGTGATGGTGAATTCACAAGAATTCACCATCACTAATATTAATGATCATGAACACAAGTTCGCAGGAAGCAATTGATTGGTATTGTGGCTAAGTAGCTGCCCTGTAATGTAGTAATGTCTTCACGCCCGCATACTGTGTGGACCTTAGTTGGTTGAGGGAAGGAGATGGTATAGTGCTTGTCGTCAAGACGTTCCATGGCTTCTTTTGATAGTGCGATGTCGGTTATCTTACAGGATTTTGCTATAGACTGATTGATGATGAGGTTCTGGATACAGTCGGATTGTGTTCGAATTTGGGTGTTTGTTTCCTTTTCGCATAGGTACCGATTACTCAACTTCGGACATTCTGTCTCCATGTACACGAATTTTTCTCTATTGATTGCTATTAGAGGATAGGGTGGAATAATAGATTGGTGGTTTTTGTTAGGTACAATGGATAAGCGGAATAGGTCGAAGGTGTCTTTGGAAATAACGGGGAATTTCAGAACAATTACTATTTGATTCTCCGTGAAATAATAACCTGACTTAATGATATCGTAATATTCTCTAGTCTCTAAATTTAATATATGTTCCTTATCATAAATTTGCCTTAATCTTACTAACATGGACTTAATTATTTTAACACTTAAGGTCGAGCACCCACCATTCTGGTGGGTGCTCGATGCACGACTAAATGCTAACATATTTTCTATCCTATTAAGCTCATTGAGCACATCATCGATATTTTCGGTTAAAATTATTAGGAGTTGGGCAAACTTAGCATATTTGATGAGGCTACTATCTCTATAAGCGGCTCTATCTAATAACTGGATAAGTGTTGAGTTAATTTTGTTTTGATTTTCAATTATCTGGGATATTACACTATTGTGTTGAGACATCCACTCCTTACTAATGCTAATGTGACTATTGAATTCCGATTCGATCCTATTTTGGTTATCCTTTAAAACTTTTATGACATTATTATATTTCGCGGCATCTAAATAATCTAAATTACCGGTTACGCTTTTGATTACCGAGCCTAAGCCGTCTACTAGACCTCTCTTAGTACGACTAGGCTCTAAGCTATTTAGTTAATTTACTATAAAGATAGTCCATTTGCAATTCGTACAATATGGAAGCTGTCTCTGCGTATGTAAGTTAACTTCTATTTTGGCTTTTTTGAAGAACGAGCCTTTTGAAAATCCTGAGTTGTACTGCTTGTAGAAGGTTGACAGTCTACGTTATCGTGTTCATCTATCTCAGTCACGTCTTGGTAAGGGCAATGCTGTGTGTCGTCACAGTCATAGGTCACAGTATTGGTATAGTCATAATTATCATCATAGTTGTATTAGTCGTATTGGTATTCGGGATAATAGTAACTATTGTAATCCGCACATTCGTTAAAATTCATTTCCCTACTTTTGAAATAATTTGAAGGCGGTGGGTTACCGTATCTACGCCAATCGTGACCAGTCAGACCTGTTGGAGTCATTGCTTTAGGTACGTAATGGCTAACGCCACTCATAGGCTTCGGACCTGAGTCATGGGGTTGATTCCTATTTGGTAATCTAAACATATTACTATGGGGTGTGTAATTAGGTGGCAAAGCACGGAACATTTGTTGAGTTCGCGTAGGCATGTTAAACTGTGGTGGCACGTTAGGCCTAAAGGCATGTTGCTGTGGTACATGTTGAGGTTGCTGTAAATTGGGCATTGGCATCGGTGCAGGAAAACTGAATGGTTTTTGCAAAGGTAAGGTCATATAACTAGGTTGGAGAGACTTAGTTGCTTGAGGTTTCCTCTCAGCGAAAGATTCACCGCGATGTTGTAGGTACATGACATTCAGTTCTTCCTGTACAAACTCCAAGGCTTTTTCAACTGTATCAGGACGCATGCAACGTATTCGTGAGCCAAGTGGCTCCTTTAAACCGCGTACGAAAGCTTGCTTTGTTAAATTTTTATACAGTACACGTTTGGCTTCTATTGTAGTAGGCAAGGTTTCATGAAGCGTAACATACGTCATGATAGTGCTGAATAATGTCTGACATCGTGCATAAAATTCTTGGGGTGAGCTGTTTCCCTGAGTAGCTATCGAGAGGTCATTGTAGAGTGCCGTTTCGTCTCGTTGGTCAGAAAAGTTATTGATTAAGGCTGTGCGTATGCCATGCCAGCTTTCAGGAATACCATTTGAATTTAAAGTGGTCGCGGCGGGTCCAGTTATCTTATTTAATATCCCGTTAAGCAGACATAAGTTTGATAGTTCACTGCCAGGCTCATTACTTAGGTATGCCGCACATATTTGGTCACATAAATTTATAAATCTAGTCAGTACATTAGGGTTACCGTCGAACTCTGGCACTGGGCGTAAAACCTTGAAAATAGTGTCAGGGTCGTGGGCCATTTTTGGTTCCTCGGTAATTATATCTAACTCTAAATAACAATCTAAATCTCTATTATAGTCTAAACTTTGTCTACGTGGCTGCCTACGCGATGTAGGTTCGCAGTGGGATGATTTCCTTGGATGGAAAATTTCGACGGGAAAGATTTACACTAGGAAAGAGGAAGCAACACTAGATAAAATTCTGGTGTACTTACATAGATTTCATCTCGGTTTTCTCGGGATCGATGTCTTGATGTATCCTCCTGGTTTACAGTTGGTCCGTAGTAGATCGGATACTCGGTTAAAGCTTGAAAGCTACGATAGTCTAACTAACTTTTGAGTATCCTACCGACTGCGCCAATTACGTTAACTGCAGCCGAAGGACCCAAAAAAAAACCGAAACTAATATAAAATACTTTATTATAATATAAAAATTACAATATAATTATTACAACTAAAAAAGAAGTGAATCAGATCGATGCTAGATCTAGATTGACTTTTAATTATTACATTAAAATAAGGTAAAGTAATATTGCAGAGCTCCGATTGCATCCGTTGACGTCAATGCCCACGTTCTGCTGAGTTGCGCCTCGTGCCGCTGCAATGTATCGGGGTCGCTGCTGTGTAGGCTCTTTACCTATGAGTCTATGCTATAACTCCTCCACCCTCAGATCAGCAACTATTTTAGAACTTTGAGAGAAAAAGTTGCTGGTAATGTCTTTTCGACTTTTGTTCCTTCGGGGTTTTCACAGCTATGTTGGGTGTTATCCTGGGTCTGTTCTTGCTTCCTAGGCTTGATAACACGGCGTAAAAGGGTCCGCTGCAATGTATCGGGGTCGCTGCTGTGTAGGCTCTTTACCTATGAGTCTATGCTATAACTAGTCTGTTTCAATGTTTTTATTTCTAATTCTGAAAATTTGTTTACATTTGGTAGCAACCTCCACTCGTCATCAATTCGTTGCTTATCTGATTCTCTACCAATTCGTGGCAATTGCTGGGTCAGTGGCGACAACGACGGAAAACAACTACATATGACGTCTTTGTCCTTTTCGCGTGTTTTGAAGTAAGAGTTTAAGCTTTTTGTAGAAAGTGCAGCTATTCCAACAAAGCCAACTTGGATCCAAGTTTAATTTACTGCCAGAGTAAATACTACAAAAGTACGGTACATATCTTAGAGTTCATAATATTGTACATTCATTCAATAATATAAACAAAGTAAATATGTGTATCTCTTTCATTCATTACTTCTATCAATGTCAACCATGTGTCATGTTCATGCCATCTTTGTTATTCTCATAAAATAACAGATGGAACGGTAATTTCCCGTCATAGACAACCACACTCTTTATTATCACTTAAGGGATGACGAAAGTGACAAAAATATGGATACCGATACAGGTGTTTATGTATTTTTGTTCATAATTTGACATCGTGGTTTATCGCAAAGCTGAATTGCCGTAATACTTTATACGGCAATGAAAAGCCTGCCGTATGCCGTATAATCTTTAAAAAAAATCGTGGAATGCCGTATATTACGGCAATTGCCGTATCAATCGCAACGCTGACAGAGTACATTATATATACCTGACACAATAGCACAACTTTGCTTTGGTTGTTTTTTATGAATAATATGAAGGCAAAGAAATCTACGCACATACAGCCTAATCTGATGTGCAAGCACTGACCTTTATATATACAAGTACGCAAAAATTTAATTTGTGCCTTAACTTCGTAGCGGCCCTACTTTAGTTTCTTTCTTATTTACAAATTCTGGCCATCGTTTACATTCACGGTTTTTGGCAGCTTCCTCTTCCGCAACATCCACCGACAAAGGTAATCAAGTATTCGATCAAGAACTCATGGATTGCAATACGTTAAGTCCCCCAGAATACGTGGCACTGCCAAAGCTGAAAAGCTTAGGAGCTAGTGCAATATGCGCCGATAAAAGTGATCCGTATTTTGATCTCGAAACTATGGAAGGCGGTATTCCGGAATACATGGAACTGCCCAATATTGAGAGCCTGGAAAGAAGTTCTTCTTTTTTACGTTGGTATCTTGATTTTTCTTTTCTTTATTATTACAAACAAACTGTGGCAAATGTCATGTGGAGTTTTCTTAATTGTTGTTTTTTTCGTGTTATTTATCAATATAAATTTGGTATTTAGGTCGGAACACAAGTTGTTACCGGGAACAGACTGTCACTTCAAAGAAGGTTTTGCCTGCGTTACGGGTAGAGTCCATCTATCCATAGAGTACTATTTATGTATAGGTAAGGTATAGAATTTTTATCGATATAATTTGGTACATTGTCTCATTCCTATTATAAGTTCCGTGGACGTGCACTTCGCTTTTCGCGCTGACAGCGCCAAAATGGCGAAAATCAAATCGCTTCACCATGTCACGGTGTATATCCAGTCCAGCATACTTGTATATATAGCGGTCAGTGGCCCTAAACCACCTTATATATACAATCGTAGACAGAGAAATCTATAGACAAATTGACGCCTTCTTTCGCATTCGCACACGAAAAAGATAGATTTATGCATACGTCTTATATAGAAATGAGACAGAGCGGTGTGATTGTTTGTACCTTTCTCCGTGCCGGTTTTTTTGTTTAGCAAACTACACTTTGCTAAACAACTTTGACAATTCGTAGCAACCTAAGGTGTTTACAAGTTGGTTTAAGTGAGAAAAAAGTGTTTTGTGAGCTTAAGATTGGTGAATCTGGTTCAGTTCAGTTCTTAGAATATTTAAAAAATTTATCTAAATATGTTTAAAAGTCATAAAGATTATTTTATAACCTAAAGCTACGTTACTTATCGTCCTTTCTCACTCGAGGCCACGCTGAGCATTAGTCCATAGCAGAGTTCCCCAAACTTTTTTGTGTCGTAGACCCCTTGCCATGTTTTTCCGTATTGGGTAGACCCCTACATACCTGATATTGTTTTCCTGTAAATTTCTAACTGTAGTGAAGTTGTCGTGAAGCGACAATTAAAAACAAAAGAACCTAACCTAACAACAACGAAACAACAAAAATAGAATAAAACGAATAATTTATTTAAAATTTTAAAAGATATTTACAGTTTTATATAAAAAAAGTATGAAGATGATGATGGGTGACGTGAATTACAATTATTTTATTAAAAAAATAATAAAGATAAATGAGTACTGAAACGGAGCCCGAAGACCAAAGTGGCACACCGCGCTTGGCAGTGGTGCTCACCGCTCACGGAGTATGCACAGGCTGTGCCTGTGGTAGGTGCGCAGCGCCTGATCTAGGTGCACGCATCACCTGGAGTAGCATAATCTTCACTTCGTATTCGAGTTCGGCCTTGTTAAGGAATTCGTACTTAATAACCCTTTTCATTATTACAATTAAGTGCAAAGTTAAGTTTAAGAAATAAAAATTTAATTAAAAATTGTACCTCTTTAAGTTATCTAGAATAAAAATACTAAAGTGATGAATGTAAGTGAAGTGTTATATGCAGGTCTAAATATAATCCAGATAAGTTGAAAAACTAGATGAAGTTTTGTTTTAGAATTTGGAAGATATGAAAAGGATTAATAAATAAAGAGTTAAGAACGAAAGAGAAAGCAATTAAATCAAAAGGAAATGGATAAGGCGCAGTAAAGGTGAAGAAAAGAGAAAAAAATTAAGAGAGAAAGAGAACTTTTACGTTGGGCGCCAAAATGTCGTGAAGCGGCAATTAAAAACAAAAGAACCTAACCTAACAACAAAAATAGAACAAAAACGAATAATTTATTTAAAATTTTAAAAGATATTTACAGTTTTATATAAAAAAAGTATGAAGATGATGATGGGTGACGTGAATTACAATTATTTTTTTAAAAAAAATAATAAAGATAAATGAGTACTGAAACGGAGCCCGAAGACCAAAGTGGCACACCGCGCTTGGCAGTGGTGCTCACCGCTCACGGAGTATGCACAGGCTGTGCCTGTGGTAGGTGCGCAGCGCCTGATCTAGGCACACGCAGCGTCTGGAGAAGGCACACGCAGCGCTTGGAGTAGGCACACGCAGCGCCCGGAGTAGGCACACGCAGCGCCTGGAGTAGGTACACGCATTGCCTGGAGTAGGCACACGCAGCGTCTGGAGTAGGCACACACAGCGCCTCGGTAGATGCTCTCAGCGCCTGAAGTAGGCGCTCGCAGCGCCTGGAGCAAGCACGCACAGCGGCTAAAGATAGCGCGGGCACTAGTAGGTGGAGGCGTAGGCGTGGCAAGGCGACGACTTCAGGTGAAGGCAGAGGCTTGCAGGATCCCGGGGCAGTGCGGCCCCGGGATAAGGCCTTTAGGAGATGCTTCTAGTTTGAAAGCTGAAGCGAGACTGCCTTTATTGGCCGATTGTTCGGCTTTTATACTTTTTTAGAGAGCTCCGCGCTCGACGACGGATCTGGGATAAGAACGGGAAATTATTTAAATAAAAAGCAAATTTTTGTAAATGGCCAAGAGGAAAAGAGTATTTTTGTGGAAGTATTGAAGTAAAAACATCAGACCGGTAACGAATTTGAATAAAAATTGCCATGACAACCAGATAAACAACGATGTCAAAACATGTCAAATTTTGGTTTCAGGCTCGTAATAGAGAAACGGCAAGATTTAAGTGAAAAATGAGATATTATTGATATAGAAAAAAAAAGTAGCGCAACAGCGCGCACGAAGCCCGAAATTGCAGAGTTACGGAGAACTAAATAAAAGATCGAAAAAGGTAGACTCCATCGACACCGATTTAAAAAGTGCTGATAGCGTGAAAATACGAAGTGAAAATGATTTGTTATTGTGTTCTTATGGTTTAAAAACGTTACTGGATCCTATGGAAATAAAGGTGATGCAAAATATCCAGTTTTGAGGTGAATGCAGAAAATCAAAAACAGAATGGAAAAATAAATTTTAAATAGTGTAAAATGATATGTAAGTAGCATAACACTACAAAGTTTAGTGTTAAAAACTTAAAGAAAAAACACATGTTAATTAATACATTTATTAATTGAATTTAAATTAAAACTACTCAGAATAATTTTTTTATCTTTTATGTAAAATATACGTTTTTTTTTTTTTTTTTTTTTTTATAGAAGAGGGGGCAAACGAGCATGCGGCTCACCTGATGTTAAGTGACTACCGCCGCCCATGATCAACCGCAACACCAGGAGAATTGCGGGTGCGTTGCCGGCCCTTTAGAAAGGAGTAAGCTCTTTTCTTGAAGGTCCCCAGGTCGTATCGGTCCGGAAAAATCGCCGGTGATAAACTATTCCACAGAGAGGTTGTACGTGGAAGAAAACTCCTTGTGAAACGTACAGTGGTGGACCGCCAAGCATCCAGATGGTGTGGATGGTATCGGGACGTTTGCCGTGTCGTGCGTTCACGAAATTTGGCGGCTGGGATTAATCCGAACAATTCCTCAGAGCACTCCCCGTGATAGATGCGATAAAATACGCAAAGAGATGCAACATCTCTTCGCAATGCCAATGAATCGAGCCGATCTGAAAGCACTGGGTCGTCGACGATTCGAGCCGCTCTGCGCTGGATGCGGTCAAGTGGAAGGAGCTGGTACTGGGGAGCCCCAGCCCAGAGATGGGAACAGTATTCCATGTGCGGCCGAACCTGCGCCTTGTAAAGTTGCAGGCGGTGTGCCGGCATGAAATACTGTCCCGCTCTGCTGAGCACGCCAAGCTTTTTAGAGGCCAATTTGGCCTTCCCCTCCAAGTGACCACGAAACTGCACGTCACTCGATATGTCGACGCCGAGGATTCCGATACTAGCTGAGGCAACAAGGGGAGTGCCTTGAAACTGAGGGGATACGACAAAGGGGTTCTTTTTAGCGGTTAACGCGCAAACTTGTGTCTTCTGGGGGTTAGACTGGACTAGATTTAGTCGTCCCCAATCCGAGACTCTGTTTAGCAAAGACTCGACTTCAGACACAAGTTTGTCCCGGCACTCGGAGACGTTTTTCCGAGAAATATTGGCTCGGCCGGTGTAAAGAGCATCACCAGTGCTGTCATCTGCATAGCAATGAATGCTACGGGTATGCAACATATCATTGATATGCAGAAGAAACAGCGTTGGCGATAGCACGCAGCCCTGTGGAACACCAGCATTAATAGGTTTGCAATCGGAGCTTGCACCGTCTACAACGGCTTGATGTAGCATTAAATAAACATAAAATAAACTATAAATAAAATAACATTAGCAATAAGTCAATATTTTTAGTGAGAAGGATGAATTCGATGCTTTAATAATAAATTATCAACATTTGGCGTCAAATTTGTAAGGGTTAATCTTAAATCTCCTCGGCTAATGATGTCCAGCCTGTTTCTTTTTTCGTTAGGAGATTGGTAACAGCGCTGAAGCCCCTTTCCACTAGGTATGACGATGGAAAGGGAATTAAAAATTTCCTCGCTATATTCCATAATACGGGATAAGTAACGGGTATGTTGTTTTGCAGCCAGAATTGCTGATATCCGTTTATAAACTGAACCTTAAGTTCTTCCTTTGTACTTAGTTCAGTCAGATCCTCCTGTATTATGACATCCGTTTCTTCTATGTCACCATATGGATTAATTATCCACGGTGGTATTCTTATTCACCATAGTCAAAATATCCTCAAACCTAGATTCAAAATCTGAATAGAGGACATTTAAATGTTGAACGTAAGTTGAAACGTCGTCTTCCTGGCAGCTTGTCTGTGACAAATTGGGGAACTGAGAAAATTCGCCCCGTCCAATATTTTGCTTCATTAGTTAAGAAACGCAGATAAAATGGACTTTGTTTTAATCAAATTTAAACTGTCGCCTTGTAATTGCAAATTAATCATATTGAATTTTGTAAACAAATCTGTTAAATAGGCGATGTCTGTTTTCCTCTTCATTAAATTTTCTTTTAAAATTTTATCTTTAGTATCCAGAAATTCTAAAATAGTCTCAAAAAGTGCAAAAAATCTTGTCAAACATAAGCCTTTCGACAGCCAGCGTACTTCAGTGTGAAGGAGTAATTGATGAAAGTGTTCGTCATTTTCTTCACACAACTGCGCAAATAATCGCGTATTGAACGCGTTGCTTCGGATTCGGTTTACTGCATCAATGACTAAATGAAGTGATTCATGCAATCTAACACTCAAATTTTTAGCAACTAAATGTTGTCGATGGATGACGCAATGTATTGCTAACACCCCTGACACATTTTGTTTTAAATAGCATATAAATCCACGATAACGTCCAACCATGGCAGGTGCTCCATCTGTAGCTACTGATATTATATTTGATAAAGGAATTGCTTTTTCAATGAAGTAATCCTTCAAAACATGAAATATATTGATTCACATTTAGTGTCGGTTATCAAAGATCTTGCGAAGAGCAGTTCTTCGTAGATTTCTTGATTCATAATAAAACGAACATGTGCCAATAATAATGCTGCATTGTCAGGTAAAGTTAACTCGTCCAGTTGTATAGAGAAATGGGTCGTTTGCAAATAATTACATAAGAAGCTTTCAATATCAGAACTCATTTCATCAATATGTCTTTCAACAGTATTGTTGCTTAAGGGAATTCTTTTAATGATATCAGATGCAGGATTGTGTAAAACAGTTTTTAAGACCTCTTCAACGCCTGGCAAAATTAACTTCTCTCCGATAGTATGCGGTTTTCTGGATTTTGCTATAAGTAACGAGATATTGTAAGACGCCCGCAAACCATCATCATTTCTTTGTGACGTCGAAGCGAACATTCTCTCCAGTGTAGGTCTCTTCTGAAGTTTATCTTTGAGTGTTTGAAAGTATTTCAAATCTTTCTCTGTTTTATCAGGGTGGCATCTTCTCAGATGATCTTGCAGTTTAGATGGTTTCATAGCGTCATTGCCCAAAACTTTGTTGCATAAAGGGCACATAGGCAGTTGTTTGTCCGGCAACGATGGAATTAAGCCAAATTTCAAATAATCGACACTGTACTGTCTACATTTCTTTTTAGATTCGGACATGGCATCCGTAATCTGTGGGCAAAATTAAATTATTTAAATAAGACAGAAAATCCAGCAGCTGTATATTAAAAATATATTTTGATTTTTCCGAAAACATTCCATAATTCGAACATCTTCTTGCAACAATTAGCTCGAATTACGGAGATTGCACTATAATTATTATACCGATTGCTAAAACGTTCAAAAAGAAACTATTGGGGAGTACTCGTGTAATAGTATATGATTGAATATCAAACTACTAATAACTAAAGTCATGATTGGCGTAAATTATCTATCTTTGCTATCTTCGAGTACAAAACTAAAATTTTATAAAAAATAATGTACTTACTTTTCTCCAGCACTCTCAAACGAAATAACATTGACTCACTATAATTTGTGTGATATACTATCTGTTTATATTTTTAAAATATTTTCTTAGCACTTTCCTTTTCAAGATTCAGGAAACGAATAAACGTATTTGTCCCACATTAGTATTTATAGAGTGAGGAATTGAACAAGTCAGTGCAAGGTAGCGAAGCTCTGAGACTGCGACTCTCAGGTTTTTACAAGTTCAAAATGTTGTATTGCGACCACAAAGCGAATACCAACATCCTACAACTTACACAATTTTATAAACATATATAATAAATTTTTTGCTTCATAGGTACTTTTATAAATAATGTTTATGTTTTGATATTATAAGATAGTATGATGTAAGTAAATAGGTACTATCAGTGTATGTGTTGAGATCCACTATCGTGGACCCCCATTTTCGTTTCATGGACCCCCAAATTTTTTTCGCTGACGTAGACCCCTTGCAGGTTGTCATAGACCGCTAGGGGTCGATATATACCACTTTGGGAATCACTGGTCTATAGGTTTCTCTGTCCACGTATATAATGTACTCTATGGAAACCACCTTGTAAAAGAAAGAAGGTGAGAATTATATATGTAGCTATCTTATTTTGTAACTTTGTACAATATATATATATATATATATATATATATATATATATATCATTTTATGTATTATAACCTTCATGCTCAATGTCATTATTATAAACCGTAGACAGAGAAACCTATAGACTAATGATCGGCGTGGCCTTGAGTGAGAAAGAACGATAAAAAATTTTTAGGTTATAGAATAATCTTTATGACTTTTAAACACATTTAGATATACATTTTAATTGTTCTAAGAACTGAACTGACTGACAAGATTCACCAATCTTAAGCTCACAAAATACTTTTTTCTCACTTAAACCAACTTGTAAACTCCTTAAATCGCTACGCTGTCAAAGTTGTTTAGCAAACTGTAGAGTTTGCTAAACACAAAAACCGGCACGGAGAAAGGGACAAACAATCACACCACTCTATCTCATTTCTATGCAAGACGTATGCATAAATCTATCTTTTTCGTGTGCGAATGCAAAAGAAGGCGTCAATTTGTCTATAGGTTTCTCTGTCTACGTAACGTAGACAAAAACACTACATCTACACTACACATTTATTAATTTGTGTTCTGTGTTCTGTGTCTCTAGTACATTATGTGTCTCTTACCCTTAGTTCAGACACGGCGGATACCGCGCGGACGCAAACCGCGCGGGTCAACCGCGCGGATCTTATTATAATGGCATAGTACTAGAACGTTCATACTACACCGCGCGGACCATGCAACCGCGCGGTAGCCGCAACTCGACCGCAAGAAAATGAATTCGCGCGTTCGCCGCGCGGACGTAATTCTATGACAATCCCTGGGCGTGTTCAGTTGCTCCGTGGAATCCGCGCGTATCGCACGTATGACAATGGAGCGCTTTGACACCGAACTATTCATTGACGAAGTTGAAAAAAGACCAGCAATATGGGACATCCAGTGTGAAGATTATTCTAATAAAATTGCCAAAAATAAGGCTTGGCAGGACCTGGTAGAGATTTTTGGTATAAACGAGGATTCATTGGAAAAGAAAAAACTTTTTGGTTAGTAGGTACTTTATTTAAACATTTCTCCTAGTAGTTACTTTACATTGTTTGTGATTGTGTTTACATAATATAGATACCTACCAATGTAATATACATATTTATAAGTTTATATTTTAGTATCTTGCCATTCTACACGACCCTCATTCACAAAGTAATTAGCATATCTATCTCTAATGTTCAAAGATGAAGGTGTACCTCTTCCTGCATGTAATTTATTAAGACTACTCATTGGCGCAGTGTACAAAGTGTCTATATACCGTACACCACCTCTTGTCCTAACAAAATTGTGTAACACGCAACATGCCTTTATTATGTCTTCGGCAAAGTCTATGTTAACGTTTATAGGCCTATGAAAAATACGCCACTTGTTTGCTAAAATACCAAAGCTGCATTCAATATTACGTCGAGCCCTAGATAACCTATAGTTAAAAATCCTTTTTTCGTATGATAACCCTTTACCCGCATAGGGTCGCATTAAGTTTTCCGATAAACCAAACGCTTCATCGCCAACTATAACGTATGGTAATGGTAAAGGATCTGCGTTAGATATTGGTTTAGGTTTTGGTATGTGTAATGATTTTTCTATTAATCTTTTATAAAATATTGAATTTTTAAATATTGCAGAATCACTACTTTTTCCATATGATCCAATGTCAACAAAAGTAAAACAGTAATTAGCGTCACAAAGTGCCAAAAGTACTATAGAAAAATAGTTTTTATAATTATAATATAAAGATCCAGAATCATCAGGCATTATAACCCTTATATGTTTGCCATCTATGGCGCCTATGCAATTGGGGAAATTTGCATATCTTTCAAAATCTATAGCTATTCTCTCCCACACATCTTCACTCGGTTCGGGCATGACTTTTTTTGCGAGTATTTTCCACAAAGCTTTACATACTTCACGGACAATTCCTGTGGTTGTAGATTTGCCAAGACGAAAGTTGTAACGAAGTTCTCCAAAGGAACAACCAATAGCCAGATATCTGAAACAAAAAAAAATACCAGCACATATTATGAAAACCTTAACATTTTTCTTAACGATAAATTTCTTATTCAGGTGTAACATTGCAAAAAAAAATGGAAGAACATACGTGATGCCTACAACAAGGAATTCAAAAAAGGCAAGTCAGCTCCTTCTGGTTCAGGTGCATGTAAAGGTTCAAAATACATGTATTTTGACCGGCTTTCCTTTCTTCAGAAGACGGTAGAAAATAAAGAAACAACTAGTAACATAGAAGAAGCGAAAAATGAGCATAATGAAGACAGTGACAAAGACCAAAATAATTTTGTGAATGCACGTGAAATACGCTCCCCTCCCCCCAAAAAAAAGAAAAAAAAGTAAAAGTGCACCAGAAGATCGATTGGCTAACATATTAGAGGAAAGCATTCACTCACGAGATAAATTACAAAGAGAATTACAAGAAAATATTTCTAACCAAGATGATGATAAGCTTTTTTGTTTATCTTTGTACAAAGAATTAAAAAAAGTTCCAGAAAACAAGCGTTTGGCTACTAAAATTGAATTACTTCAAGTAATAGAGAAGGGACAGAAATTACCATTGCCATTTCGCATTACAACAAACCAGCAAAACATGCATAATACAGCATATTTAAATAGCCAACCATATTCAAATCCACAAGGATATTTTACTGGATACTCTACAATTGTACCAGCGGGATCTCCATCGCCTTCATCATACACTACTGATGACTCACAGTCTTCTATTGTAGAAAATATATATTCTGATATTATGTGAAAATAAATACCCAATATATATTCTAATATAACATAAATATAAATATATATATTCTTATATTACATAAATATATATTCTGATAATTATTAAATAAAAATAAATACCTTACCTTAAAGTGATCACGAGTTTTTCTTCTGGTGATACGCTTGACCTCATATGGGTATTAGAAGATGTAATTTGTTCACTGATTATTTCCAATAATTCGTCAAATGACTTTATTGACATTCTTAAATAGTTAAAAAATTCGGAATCATAATTCCTTAACTTTGCATATAAAGACACAAACTGACCATGAGTGAACCGATCTTGTAAAATTGGATGCACCCAATACTGCCGTTTCCTTTTTTTTTGTGGAGTAGGAGTAAGTACACACATATTGCCTCTTCAACTTCCATGATTGAACTGAAAGGCTGTCACCCTACCTCGCAGTCCTCGCACCGCACAATAACCGCGCTTGTCTGAACACTTCACTATTCTCGCGGATCGGACCCGCGCGGTTTGCGTCCGCACGGTTTCCGCCGAGTCTGAACGTGCTCTAATACATTCAGTATATTAGAAAGTACTCTGTGGTACATAGTCAGTAATCTATGGTTCTGTGCAGGAAATTCTTAATGGAAGGATGGTGTGTTTTCTATTTTGGAATATATATTTTCTTCAGTTTTAGGGTTTGAAACTGAAAACTCACGAGACTACTAAGTAGATATAATTTTATTTGTATTATAAGTTGTAGAAAAGTATTTTATTTTATAGCTAAAAATATAATTTTACCGCGTTCTGTTTTGTTTTCTTCACATGGAGTCACAAAGGCAAAACGAATTGTCTGACGAAGATATTCCAAGTGATTTTTTTGATGACTTTAGTAAAGATGAGTTTATAGAAGGTCTCAGTGTAATAGACAGCTGGGAGGTTGAAGAAGGGGTCCAGAAGCGTAGTTCCCGAAGTCGCATTGACGCTGTAGCACTTGATGGCGTTAGAGATCTACGGGAGCTCATCAGGGATGGAAGAAATGAAACAGAAAGTCGTCGTCAAGAAAAATACGAAGATCGATACAAACGGAGGCGATATGAGCGTGATTCTTCGTTTAAAAGGCATTCCAGCGGCAAGCGGCGTGAAAGCAATTCAAGTCAGTTAGATAATTACATTAAACCTGGTAGTCGTCGAGACCTTCGCAAAACCAATGAAGCAATTAGAAAAGACAAGCAGGTGAAAGTAAAAGAATACCTAAGCAAACATTTGGATTCAATTGATGATCTTAAACCTCCTGGAACGGAACTTGATGATTTTCTTAATGAACCAACAATTACTACCAAAAAAAGAAATATATCAAGTAGTCCAGTAGCACACTATTCAAAACAGCCATCAATGGAAATTAAATATAGAGAATCACCGAGACGACATTATCAGCATAAGGAAAGACGCAGCATTTACCGCAGTCCTCGACGCGTCAATTATAGCAATCATCATCACTCTCGTTATAGCCCACACCATAAGCCTCGTCATTTTAGTCCCAGTTGGAGACCAAGAATACACTATAGCCCAGGCTTCAGTGCAAGACGTAGTAGTAGACCTCGATATAGCCCTGTACAACGGAGTCCATCTCGACACAGCCCACTCGAACATAGGAGAGAATTTCATTCACCATCACCTGTGGCATATTCCTATACTGAGAGGCACTCTCCGTCAGTTCAACAGAAAGATACCTTTCTATACCCAAATGAACATCACTCTTCAAATCAAGTTCCGCCAATCTCAAACCAATACCAAACTGGACAAGCTGAGTTTTATGCAAACCCTGGGTTAAATGCATATCCTGGAGCACCACAGTATTCATATTCTCAATGTGAACCTTATGTTGGTTATAATGCTTCATATGAATATGGAGCACCACCTAACATAGGCTTGGTGCAGGCTGTCTCTGCATCAGTTGTGAACTCAGCTCCATCTATGGTTCCTCCACCTCTGCAAAGTACTCCTGCAAATCCTGCTGTTATTGCTGCAGTTTTAGATCCACCAACTCCACAGGAAAAACCATTTGATGCTTTAGCAAAAGTAAATATATTTCTAATATTCAAATATTTATATGAAAGTTTAATTTAGAGATAGACTGAATACGGATTTCACCGAATACAAATATTTGGCCGAAAGTTCAGTAAAACTTTTACTGAACCGAATATTCGGCTGAACATTATTCGGCAGGATCACCTCAGTACCTAACCAATTTATGTTGAAACTTGTTGCCTTTCATGTATATAAAAATTACTCTGTGCTTGTTACCTCCTCTAACCCTGCCTCTCGCTCCTCCACCACACCTGACATCTTATTGCATTATCAAGATCTAATACTGAGCAAATTTCCAGCCATGTGCTGGAAATTTCCAGCCATGTGCTGGAAATTTGCTATGTTTTAACTATTTTTGTGAGAAAAAAAGTATTTCATTATGTTATTCTTAGTGGAAATTGATAATTAATTGATAAAAACGAGTGATGATCTACTAATTGGACTTATTTTAGAGAAACTGATGACCAATGTAAAGTGAAATGTACTAATGTAATGTAATGTTTCTTTGTTTGATTCCAAAAACGTTTTATCAAGCTTTGTAAATCTACAGTCCCTCAAACACATAATGCTATACAAGTAGATTTAACCCATAAATAAAATATACCTTCAAGAGTAAAGTTATGAACATGGCATTACTCAATTCATACGTTTCAATAAAGTGGACACTTTGAGTACACTAACTGTTTGGTGATTTAGCCGAATATTCAGCTGAATATGAACATTCGGTAATAATTTAGAATATGCCGAGTACGAAATATGAAACGAATATTTGGCCCATCTCTAATTTAATTTATTAAGGATAGCTTCAACTTTACATAATTTTTACAAAATAAAATATTTCAGTTGGTTGTGGAAGGCAAGATTTCTAAAGAAGATTATCTCAAACTGGCACCAAATAAAGGTAAGAGATGTAAATTATATTTAATGTTAAGAAAAATACCTACATGTGATAATAAAACTTATTGTAATGTTAATTGATGACTTAATATAAACTAAATGGGTGAACAATATTATGTAATTTATGAGATATATATATATATATATATATATATGGGAATCTGTATTTCAGGTACAATTATTGACAATGCTGCAGACACGCATGTGAGAGTTAAGGGTGGGTAGTGAATTTATGTATTTAGTATTGTTTTGTGTTCTAAAAGTATTTGATTAGCAAACAAATCAGTGTAAACATATTAAATAGTTGAGTAACTTTTAAACTACGAACTGTCATGTGTACCTTTTTGGAATGACACAATTTGGTTGAATATATTGTAATGTTTATGTCTATCTCCTGATGTCTATCTCCTGCATTCAATGCATTATTAGTATACAAAATAATGGCAATAATATTTTAAGTTAGGTGAAGTGTTCTGTGTTTTTGAATGATTGGTTAAGTGGCATGTTTTCTTATGCTATTAGTCGTTTACTTTCATTCTATACACATAGTAAGTCTGTAAAAAAAATCTAATTAAAATATTTTAAGAACTAACAAATCCGCTGGATTTATATAGAGGACACACCAAACATTGTTTTTAAAATGTTTGTGTATCATCTATTGTACTTAAAGTAAGCAAAATGTTAAAAGTAATGACCCCAGGTTATATAAAGGCTATTTTTATCTGGCTATATCTGTGCAAAAAATTGCTGATCATTATTTTAGTCACCAGGGGTATGATCAAAATAATGATCACGTCGGGGGGGGGGGGTTTATAATATAGGAAACTGCGTTAATAACTATTTTGAAATTTTTAAAATATACAAATATAGTATAAAAGAAGAATTTTGCAATATGATATCAGTGACAACGTAAGCTACTGTGTCAACAAAATTGTGATAAGAAAAAACTTAGAGTATGTTGATTAACTAGGTATATGAATGATAATAAATTCACATACTATCCACATGAACAATATCTCCGGAAAAGTTATTGTTAAATATTTTATTATTACCAAATGAACTGTATCCTGCCCAATAATTAGTTTAGGTGACTATAGAAAAGAACCTATATTTTTATAATCCCGTCAACGGTCCTGCAATTCCTATTTTATATAAAAATAATATATAATTTTTATAAGTAATATGGTTGACAAGGTCCCTTTAGAGTTTAGACTGAAACAGGTACCCAGCCATTGTCAAACCACATCAAAGGTAGCATGTTGGTGAGAAGTGATTTTAATTAGTAGTGTGCTAGTTACTTTGTTTTTTATTTACTCATCAAGATTTTTTGAGGAGCTCAGTATCATTGATACTGCAGTTGCTCTACATTCCTGAATTTTATTCCCACTTCCTATTTCTCGGAAAACATTGTTTAGTGATTGACTGAATTGATCAAATGAATTATACTTATATAAATATTTTATATCCACAGTGTTAAATCGCTGCCATGAAGCATTGAATAAACTTAGTAAATTAGAGTTGCCCAATCGTTTGTTAATAAACAATGCACTCATTGGCCCCGAAACCAAGAGTATTGCGCCCAAATATTGTTCTCCGTTAAAGAGGCAAGCTGCAGTAGATTTTTACTTCACAAAAGCAAGTGGTAAAGTGGAAACTGTGCACCAAAATCAACAACTAATCGACAGCATAATTTCAACGTTAGGACTTAACGATATAGTCTCACGGTCATCAAAGAAAAATCGAAAGGGTATGAAGGATGCAGCAGTACAAACAACGAAACCGAGTTGTGAAGTTTGTAAGATTCGCGAATCTACTCAATCTTACGAGATAGGGACGTGTATCGACCGCGAGGATTTCACCACCACAGTTCACACTCAAGTTTTGGAACAAGATTTGATTAGTTCTAAGGCGATTTTCAACCCGAGTGGAAGCGTTTCGGACAGTGCGCCAATTTCAATTGCGCACCTCACTCCTGCACAACTGGTTTCGCAACTAGCGGCGCGTGCGAAGACCCTGAAACAATCTGAAGTTACACACCATTCGCAATTTTATAGGAATCCTGGAAACAGCTATGACTACGATGGACGCGGAAACGGGAACCAATATAATTATAGTTATCGTTATTAAATAGGTGGTGCGAAAATCGAAATATGCGTACGTATGCTTTTATTTTTGATTAAAACACGCAAAACGTTTAATTTACTACTACAGCTTTTGTATTTACGCAATAGTTTGTTTTTATCCCTTAAAAATATTATGTTATTTGTGTAAATTACGAAAACTGTGTTATTCCATTCGAGACCAGACTCCGTACAATTATTTCGATTCCAAACCAGACTTTTTCATTTGTTTATACCTATCTGAATCTATCAATCTATTAGTCCCAAATTTAAGAATACCGGTTGCCCAGATGTTAAAACAATTGCGTTGTATCTACTTCTAGATTATTGAAATCTCAAATATACCATGGCCATTTACTCTTTTTTACTTAGGCCACTACAATACCTACACTTAAAATAAAAACCTACAACCATGGACTAATTTCTTTTCCTAGGTCCTTTTTATTTTGAAAATGGACATTTGGCGCCACATCAATCTTGCTTGGTATGATTGTTATTAAAAAAAATTCAAAATAATGGAATAGTTAATCTATATAGAGTCCGTTTCAAAAACGAAGTCCCTTAGCCGCGGCACCACAGTCTGCAAATTTGGCATCTGGTGTCAAATTCCATACATTAAATTTTAGTGCGCGCATTTGCCGCGGGATTTCTTTCGTGAAACGAACTCTTAAAATAAAAGTCAGTTCATTAATGTACACTTGTAAAACTATAATGCCACCTGCGCAATTGACATAGGTAATATTGCGAAGCTCTTGCCGTGGTCGAATTTGGTTTGGAATATTTTACCAAATGTTTGAACTCTTGCGTTTCAATTGTGTTTTATCTACTTACTGCTTTTCTTTCTTAAGATGTTTAATACATTTAGCATCTAATACAAAGAATCATAGAAGTAAACACACATACACAAATACAAATTAAACTCTATTATGGGTTAAAACATCATACTTAAAATAATTGTTTATAATCTATAGCGTCCGATGCATCCTCTGCCAGTTTTTATAAAATATATTGTCAGGAGACACCTGAGTAACGACCTTGATTAATTCGTTTGTTGAGTTACGTACAGTTACTGGCTACAACGTAACACTGCGTAAAAGCCTGGGACAGCATCCTCCGCGAACATTGCGGACGCGCTGTAGTACCGTGGATGTTTCCAGAACATACAAAAAGTATCATATTAGGTGGACTGTGGTTGTTTGTCAACCTTATGTAAAAAACATTGTAATTATTTTTTTTGTGTTTTTGACTGCATTATTAATGAACTGACTTATTGTTTTCAAAAGTTCCATTACTTAGCTGCATTAGGCCAATAAAAAGCAAGCTGTGACAAGTCCTTGATTTAATATTGTTTTTTTAAATTAAAATTATATTTTGTTTACATACCAATTATAAATTAGAAAGCATTTACCTCTTCAAAAATTAGATAGCATATGAGGTAAAATGCTTTTTTCTACTATGACCAAAGCTCGGCACATACATACGAAATCCGGTTTCGGAATTCCGACCCGGGATTCTGAACGCAGCAAGTCCATATAAAATTAATTATCCGTCACACCTACGGTAGTTTCCGCACGGAATTTTGCGGGCAAAACGGGATTCCGTATGTAGTATGTGGCGGGTCTAAGTGGACAATGGATATAACTAAATTATGGCACAATTAAAGCTGTCGTGTCTATAGTGGCAAATCAAATTTTTTTATGTGTTTTCGTGGAAGTAGCATTCGATTTCGTCATGTGTCGATTTCTTTTGATTCAATACGACAAGCTACATGACAGCGATGATGATTGTATCACGAGCTGAATAATGAGATAATTTAACCCACGACCTGCAATTTACGCCTATACTTGTAGATCGATTATTGAATTTTTTTTTAGTTTATTAGGATTTTATTAATTACTTTAAAGAGAGATTTAAATGTAAGCTCGTAGTATTATTTAGTCACAAAAAAGGAAATCAGCTTATGTAACGATGATCGATCGAAATTGCATAGGTCGTTATAAATTATCGAACTACATAGGACTATGACGATTTGGCAGAGAATTTTGTGTTATCGCGTTTTTGCGCATAATCTGTCTTAGAGACAGAGAGTTATATCTTTAGTTGTTCAATCTTAGTTTTTTTTACATATCAAATAATTGAAGTTCATCACTATTTGTTCATCAATATTTTGTTGAAATCCTTTATTTTATAATCTTGTTTTCGTTTCCCTTAAAATATTATATAAACCGGTATAAAATAAGTATAATAGTGGCGTAAGTGACGAACTGTTGTGTACTTGCTAGTTCTTAATTTTGCCAGATGATTCTTGAATTATGCTTAAATACCAAGTCTAATAGTAATTGTAATTTAGCTAAATAAATGGTCAAACGTGTTTTGGAATGCATTGTTGTTTAAATTTTATAAGAGGCGTAGCATTTTGAATACATGTTGAAAATGTATTTTATCTTGTAGAAAGGTATTTTGAGATAAGGGAAAATAAATTTTAACGCGAAATTGCAGTTTTCTTTTTCGGTAATCGTAACAACTGAACAATCAAACAAGCTTACCTGTAAGCGCCGTTCGATTGAGATTATCCCTGTTGTAGTTTCGTCCGAAGATGATGAAAGAATCACAACCACTTTTGTGGTTCTTTCATCATCGAGAACGAGACAACAGGTATTATTGTTTACAAAGGGGTCGTTAAACTGGGCAAGTGCGGTTGGATTTGGAGGAGAATTAAGCACTGCCGCGCAAATGTCTTCAGTTTATCTGTGTTGGTAACAATCGCCATATGTATAATATCAGTCTTCTTTTTTATACTATGCTAGTATTAACCGAGACTGTATATTTGCACATAGTGCTATTAGAAGTTGTTACCTTCGCGGATTCAGAAGTAACGTAACATAAAATACAATTATTTACACTGCTAAGTCCTCTTTTAAATCCAACGTCCTCTTGCAACAGCCGCTGATGATAGACTGACGGCGGAGAAATTATCCTTTGGAAGCCAAACTTGGAAAATATTCTAGTGCTAGGGTGTCAGTATTGTCTACCCAGCCACAGTAAATATTGGATCTTTACATATGACTTTAGCGTTTTGTCGTACTGACCACTTTGATCTGAAATATCTCCAAGAATTCCAAATTCAAATTTATAAATTCATTTAGCTGGTACATTTGAGTTCATTCATTTGTTTTTTCCTCATTATTTTTTTCTTTGGCGTCACTTATTACCGCACAATAGAAAACATGAAATATCGGTATATTTAAGAGTACGATTTCTACCGTGGCACCAGTGCTGCAGAAACAGCTCGAAGGATTAATGATGTGTACGGCGCTGATGTCGCAAAAGAAAGCACGGTACGTTTTTGGTTTCAACGTTTTCGTTCTGGAAATTTCGACCTTCAGAACCAACCCCGTAGACGGTCGGAGACCAAAGTGGAAAATGAAGAATTAAAGGCTATTGTAGAAGCGGATCCATCACAAAGCACTTTAGAGATAGCTGCAGGCTTAGGGCTAAGTTATAAAACTGTATTAATCTACTTGAAGGAAATCGGGAAAGTAAAAAAAATTGAACGATGGGTACCTCATGAATTGAGTGAGTCGAACTTGCATACACGCGTCGACTGCTGTGTTATTTTACTCAACCGACACAAAAATGTAGGGATTTCAAATCGAATCATCACTTGTGATGAAAAGTGGTTACTGTGAGATAATCGGAAGCGCTCATCGCAATGGCTGATGAACCCTGAAGACGCAGCCAAATCCTGCCCTAAACGATAATTGACTCAGAAAAAGTTACTTGTGAGTGTTTGGTAGACTAGCGCCGGTGTCGTTCACTACAGCTTTCTAAAATCTGGCCAAACGATTACGGCAGATATCTATTGTCAGCAACTGCAAACCATGAAGGAAGAAATAGCTGCTAAACAACGCTCTAGGCCACTGCTGCTTCACGACGACGCAAGACCACACTGCACAACAAAAAACCACTAAGTTAGATGAGCTACAATTGGAATGTCTGCGATCATCCACCGTACTCCCAAGACCGTGCTCCAACAGATTACCATTTTTTCCGGAATTTGGACAACTTCTTACAAGGAAAAAAATTCAACTCCGATGCGGCAGTCCAAACTACCTTCAGAGTTTATTGATTCTCGCCCCCAAGTTTTTTTTTGTAAAGGAATCAATGAACTACCTATAAGATGGCAAAAGTGCATAGGTAACAACGGCATACTTTAATTAATTAAATATATTTTACAAAAAAAATTACTATATTCCTCCCGTACAAAACGCCAATTTCATATGTAAAGACCTATTATATAGCTAGAGCAGTATCGTAACCGGCTCGTTTTTCGAAAGTTATTCTTCACGACGTTTTTTTTGCAAGTTGACGCGACGAGACGCCCTGCATTTACATATTAAAATATATCTGATAAAAAAATATATTTTTCAGCAGATGGTGGTCGTAGTGTTCCATTGCTTTGAGTTTGCCTATTTGGACATGTTTTAAAGTCCAACTGTGTGACTGAATAACTGTCATTTTTTTTTAATTCATAACATTTTGGTATTGAATAATATGTTTTTTTCGCATTCTTCATTTACTCATGTAAAAATTTTATCTAAATATTTTAGATAAGTTTATATTGATGTTCTAATGAAACAACGTCATGGTTGCTCTAAAAATAGCATGTGATCAGACAGACGGATGAGCAGAGAGAATGGTTTCTTCAATTCAGCATCGAACGTCGCATTGAGAAAATTGCAATTGTGAAGTTAGAAGCCGAGGCTTGGTCATTTCTGTCGACGGATAACTAAGAAAATAGAAGGTTTCATCTGCTTTAAAGAAAAAATCGCTGCACCGGAATAGTGAAAAAAGCAAGTCACTGTAACGTGGCGAACCAACAAATCATACGGTCACGATCAAGATCAAAGGTTAAGTTTTGTTTTAAAAATCAATCTGACCATATTCTGGGCTTTTAAACATATATGGACCGTTTTATTATATACATATTGTTGCGCGCCTAAGTTGACGTCATGTACACGGCACTAGCGTCGGGGACGAGAGCGAGAAGGGCTTCCTAGAAAATGTCAATCTTGACTTTCAACCAACAGCGCCATCTAGTATCGAATTGAAGAACTAAGCTTTCTGGAAGCCCTACACTCGAACTTTCTGCGTCTGGTCGGTCGGCGCCCGTATCTACTGGAATATTCTGGATGTTTCGGTGAAAAGGTGTATAAAAAGGTGCGGCAAGACGCGATCGAGTCAGTATTGAATTTGGCGAGACAAGCGAAGCATCGGAGCGAAATAAAGTGGATCAGTGTGATTAATTATTAGTGTCTTTTAAGTTTTAATTGGTGTTCGGTAATAGAAGTGTAAATGTTGGTAATTCAATCCGCAGTTTTTATTGTCACGAACCTCAAGCTCGTAACAATATAAAACGATTTAAATTCATATCTAAATGATTTCTTTACTCGATACACAGGACATGCCCAAAATTATACGAATAAGAGAATAAACCGATAAAAACTCCTGTAGATCTGATACGCTGGTAGAAAACTCATAAATGTGCTCTTTACATACGAACAAAATATTTTACGATTAAAGAGTATTACAAAAATCAAAATGGTGTACGTTCCTACGTCTTAAGAAGCCTTGCAGTCTTTAAAACGAGTTGTTATATGACGAATCAGACGATAGAACTAATTACAACCCTAGAAGCTCTAATCAACATTAATACATACTTTGTACAGGCAAAGGTGTGTAATTTTTACGTACAGAAGAACGTTACATTTAAATCGGTGTGCTTCTGGCATCTTAATGTACCAATTTCGTATAAAATTCTTACAAAAATATTGAAAATGTATCGCAGGCATAGATTTAAGATTGCCATGGGTTTCATTTCATATAGGCTTAAAATTTAACGAGGAGGTTAACAAATTAGCTATAATTGAAAGTACAGACATTTTTTTAATCCACAGTATTATTGAATTATTTATAGAATATAAAATTAATTGTTATAAAAAGTTAAAAGAATATTTTATACAACCAAGTAAAGGAAATGGTATTTGGTACAAAACAATACAATGTTAATCTCGTCGTATACGTGGGTATGTTGAGGTGGAAATAAGTAGATCAGATATTATTAGGGCCCATAGAATTACGTTCCGGGTGGACACTTCCCATCTAAAAAAATGGAGATATACTGAAGAAAACTCAATCACCGAACTGACACATGTGAGGTAAGTTTTACGATGTTTAACACTTATGTTAAAAATTAGAGAAAGAGGGAGTCATTAATGCTACATATGTGAATATGACATGATGATTTTTTTTTGTATTTTATTAACTTAATTATCAATGACTCTTTTAATCTATAGTTCAATTTTTGTTAAGTAATTAAGGATACAACGAGATTGACACCCTTCTAGGATAGCCAAAAAGGAGCCTTGCAAGTTGAACGTTAAAAATGGTCATCATGCTGCATCAATTATCGTTTGTTGGAAGTGTCTTACTAAAAAATCACGAAGCTTCACTTTTGTGAAATAGAAGTACACTGCGACCAAAGTTTATCAAGAAACCGTTTTGGACCGTTTAGTGAAACCTTTCAGTGATTTTTATTATTTTTTATATATAAAACCACTCTATAACACATACATTGATAATACCTCTTCGTTATCGTCACTAGTAAAATAGGAAAAAATATCCTTAAGTATCACGCAAATACGCCTAAATATGGATGCGTTTTTGCGTGATATTTGAACGCATTCCACACATATCAGACGAAGACTTATAGTTTTAAGTAATTTTAATTTTGCCCCTGATCACCATAGACCGCCAGAGAGACATTGGTGATAGCTTCTTTTAGTAATTCTACCAAAGTGGAAAATCAAGGTGAGTGATATATTCGCTATTTATGTACAGTATCCTTTTCAGTCCTGTCGCTTGAAAAAGTTGGGACAAAATTTTGGGGGATCCATGTACGAGTAAGGTGTTTTGCCCTTGTGAGCAGCCAACGCTCCACATGGTAACATTGATCGTTTTATGTATAGTAATAGTTAATAAACTTCAATAGCGTTATTTTCAGAATTCCATTGTTGTTTTTGATGTGTTAATGATATTGAGGCGCGAGGACACAGCACCATCACTTCACCCTCAGGTTCAGATCAGAGATCGATCAATGGAGCAGTCAAGTTATCGACGAAGGTGTAAATGCCAGGATTCGTCTTGTAATCCGCGGTATTTCTAGAGGAAGACAAGTAACCTGCGAATGCCGTGAAACATATACGAGTAGTACGGGCTCTCGACCGAGCCGAACACTATCGCAGAGAGTATTTTTAGGAAGAGGAACAGTGTAATTTCAATATTACGAACCTTGTAATAAGCTAGACTGGTTGTAGGAAGTGAAGACAAATTATGTTTGCCTGGGAGCAAATGAAAGGTGTTCTTGAGGACGATGACAAAAGCTTGAAGATTCCAAAGGTGGAAGGAAAACGGAGAATCTCCTGCTGGGAAAGGTGTACAGCTTGTGGAACAGCCAACGCTCTACGAAATGAAACATATTCATGTCATCGACGTAAGAAAATAAAATTGCTTACAATGCTACCTACGTGGTATATTTTTATATACCCAAGTAGTCCGGGCTTCCGTGGTTGTTCGATTTATTTACGCTAATGGGGCGGCAACTGCGCTGCCACACGACGATTTTGTAATTTTAATATGCGTACTGCTATGATGTTTGTATGTACCTACTTCATATTATTATCTTTAATGCTCTTTTTTAAATCCACAATTTATCCACCAAATCATTTCACGCCAAAACGAAAAATAAATATAATTTTTTTTTATTGACCTATTTACTATTCTCATTATTATCTGTTTGATTATTATTTATTAGTTAAATTAAAACATAGCAAAATAATAAGCATCATTAAATATTAATATACAGGATGTGGAAGATGGGTGCAAAGCCTGAAGGGGATACCTTTAACCAATTGAGCATATTAAGCTAAACTTGTTTTAGACAGTCTGCAAAAAACTTTTTTCTCATTTAATTGCTAAAAGTGTCCAGTAACAGTTATTTTATTATTTTTTATTTATGTATTGTGAGATTACTCGATCAAAATAATTTCCAAACATCTTCATTATAAGAAAAACATTCTAATTTAATGTAATGGTCATAACTATTTTATTCATTAACGATGTTATAAACAGGTATAAAATTAACTAGTACTTAGAATTAATTGTAATATTAGCGAGGTTTAGCCATCCAAGAAATCGTCAAGCCACTTCTCGAGGTCTTCTGGAGATTCAATGATAGGATTTTTCGATAATTTAGTTTCTTTTACTGAATCATCAGCACCTGAAACAAGAAAGGTATGAGAAAGGATTGCGATGCGGAGAAATATCGGACAAAAGGAGACAAATCATTTTTGGGCCCACTAGAAATTTTAGAGTTTCACAATAGTATCAAACATAAAAAAGATACCAATTTATTATATATAGCCCAAAGATTGTTTGAAATCCTAAACGGAATCAAGAAATGTGAAAAAATATATTTTTTTGATATTCGTGTTCATATCATTGGTTCTGGTAATTTATTTATTTATTTATTTACACTTTATTGCACCATAAAAAGATTACAAAGGGCGGATTTAATGCCATTAGGCATTCTCTCCCAGTCAACCCGGAAACCCGGTAATGTATTATTCAAAAAAAATTGTCGTTACGCAATTCAAATTAGCTGAACGAAGCTGTGTCAATTTATCACATATTATTTATCTAATTGTTCTTCCATCCAACACAATTATCATTACTTAATATATTTTGGTTTGCGTATCGACAAACTTAATAAAATAATATCACTAACATTATGACGTAAGTCTTATTGTTATTTATAATTTGACTATCAGAAAGTATATTTAATGTAAATTGATATACATAATAAACATATAACGTAATATCAATTTATCATATTACATAATATATCAATAAATTGCTTGAATTAGTCGATTTGATCACTAAATTGTAGACGGCCAATGCAGTCTGGCCGTAAGATGCAACTTGTGTAGAATATTGTGACTCGAGCCACTTGTGTTAATTTAAGTAGGTATGTCATTCTAGTTGTACACGAGTTTTCGAGTAAATCGACTATTTACAGACCTTACATCCAGTAAAAGTTTATTACCAGAGTTGAGAGTAGCGATTACTTTAGCTAAACCATTTTTAAATATGTACTAATGTAATAAGTAATATGTGGCAATATGAGAAATTAAAATATTAAATATTTATTTATTTGTAGTATTTACATGTTCTTTTTCATGTTCGTAGAATTTTGAAATCTATAAACAGCTTTTTACATATCTCCCCTTAAGTTTGCTGAATTACCTCAAACAAATACAAATAACAAACAGATCTTAGATTGTTTGTTAAAAGTGACAAAGTATTTAGTTTATGTCATTAGTATTTTAATGTTAAAGGAAAATTAGAATGTTTGGATTGAGGGCTAAGGAAGCTTCTCTATTTGATGCAACTTCATCGGTTTTGAAGAACAATTCATTTAACTGCATTTGTGTACAAATAGGTACCCTACGTATTCAGCAAGTTGGTTAATACTAAATAACTTATTTGTTAAGCCAGACACGGATCCAAGATTTATACCACCCATAGATAGGCAATATAAATGGTACATACATATATTTATGTGTAAAAATGTAGTAATTATTTGTACTAGAAGCAAATATAAAGTTTGAATAATAATAGTTTGCATAAAAAGTGTAATGTTTCTATATGTTATGCTTAGACAATTGTGTTGTTCACTCAGCAGAAAGGAATTGAAATTTTGTCAACTAGAATCAGATGTACTTAATATAACAATAATATCTTTTTCTCATAATATGTACATGATACCAGTGAAAACAAAATGTGAGACAACTTTTACACAGTCGAATATCGTTGATGTTAATCAATAATTACTGCTTCTGTATTTGATCAGCTGGAGCTGATTAATGCTAATTTATAATAATTTCTTTTTTATTTAACATGAACAGGCAGATAAGAAGATAAGAAAATGCTGACAGAATATTTTGATAAAATATCGCAAGAAAAAGGGATTTGGTACAAAACCATCCAGAGTCAGCCTCCGAAAGTGCTTTGGTTTAATTAATGTCTTGAATAGAAAATATGTTGTATTAGCAACGCGACTTCGTTTCGGACACATTCCGTGTAACAAGTTTGCTTTCATGATGAAAAAGAAACAATCTCCAAATTGCGAAACATGCAAGACAATAGAAGATGTACAACACTTGCTCGCGGAATCAAAAAATCATCATGAAAGGAAACTATTAGTTGCCAAAACTGACATTATAATATGTAACCTAGGGGAATATCAAAGCATTCTGTCTGAACCAATGTCTAATGCTGCTCAAATGGTATATAATTTAGTTAATATTTTGTGTAAATAATTTAAGAAATTGTAGTGTGTTATTTAGTTATAAGGTACAATGGGACTGACATGTTAAAAATAACGTAAGTCCCTAAATAAAAAAAAGAATAAAAAATATCTTTTAAAAATGTCGTTTCAATTCCTATATAATATAGAAAAAATAATATATTGTTAGAATTATTATTAAGTTAAGACACCTTTACAATATTCATTAACTTATTTTCAGGTGAATCGCTTAAAACAAATCTGTATGCCTTGCAGGCTGAAAGCTTGCAGAGACAAAAAGTGTATGGATGTTATCATATCTCTTATCATTGAAAATGCACTTTTGATTGCTTACAAAATCATAAATGGGCATGTTACCATCAAGTTATTTTCAAAAAACCTTCAGGAATATATCTAACACAAAAATGTTTCTACCTATGTCCATTATAGACAAAACATAAGAAACCACCCAACTAATTGTAATGAAAATGTTTGTGTGTTTGAATGGATCCCTAGATGGTTTATATTTACTTTTGGACCCGGTAGATGGCACTGTTGTCGAGATCCATAAATCACCAGTGCAAAGCTGAAGCGCATCGCTAGTAATAAATACATTTACATTATGTCTGTGTTTTTGTAATCTTTATACAAACAGTTTAAAACATCTTACTTTCTCACCATTTATCATTATGTAATAACATGGATAAGCATGTTAATTTTGACACTGCTATTGTCTGTCTGTTTATACCTATGTCCATTATAGACAAAACATAAGAAACCATCTAACCAATTTTAATGAAACTGTTTGTGTGTTTAAATGGATCTCTAGGTGGTTTATATTTACATTTGAACCCGGTAGATGGCACTGTTGTCGACATCCATAAATCACCAGTGCAAAGCTGAGGCACATCGCTAGTAATAAATACATTTAAATTATGCCCGTGTTTTGTAATCCTTAAACAGTTTAAAACATCTTATTTCCTCACTATTTATCATTATGTAATAACATGGATAAGCATGCTAATTTTATTATGATGTATAAGTACTTACTAATTAACCAAAACATATTAAAACAAAGTTTTGACACCGCTCCTGCCTGTCTATCTCAGTCAATCATCAATGTTCAAAAACTTTATTAAACTAAGTTTGTATAAAAAGGGTTACTATATAATAATATAAAATAATATAAAGGAATTTATGGATGATAATAAATAATGAGGGTAAGGTGATCGCTACCAAGCTATTTCTAATTTGTTCTGTGTTGTTAATTATAACGAACATGATTGAAGCTGTTATTTAAAAAAAAGTCCCACTGGGTATTTTGCTGGTTCTCTTCAGGAAAGAGTTTTTTTTCGAACCAGTATTAAATTAAAAAAGTGACTTTCAATAAATATTATTTATAATCTAAATTGAATAAAAGGTTTCTGTTTCTGTACCTAGTGTTTTGGTATTATTATAAATATAAATAGACATATTATCCCGTAGCAATCTTAGTATTTGCAATTTACACTCACAATCAATCAATACATGTCAAAAATAGAATCCATACGACATTTGTGCACAGACGGGCACTATGTTTTGCCGGAACTAGTGAAAGGTTTTACATCGATTTTAAAGTATCTATAAATGCTAAATATACCCACAGCTTTATTTTATATGTATTAATGTTGTGGTTATAATTCAACTGTGCACTATTTTAACTTATAATATCGATGAATACTACTAGAAAATGGCTTTCAGTTTGTTTTTAGGTCATTGTTAGATTCACATTTTATTTGTTAATTTCTCAGGACTCCATTTAGATATAGTAAAACTAACAACATTATTGTAATCTATGGATTATAAGGAATAAATCGACATGCATTTCATTGAGAATCTTTAAAATGTGTAGTGGGCCCATTCTCCATACAAAAATTGATTGTCTCCTTTGGATGGTTGTATGATGAATTTCATTATGTTAATCTTCGTCACCAGATCACTCAGTCAAAAAAGCATATTTATGTCGGAAAATAGGCAATATTAAGTCCCTTCCAAATGCTCATTTTTACCTCATCATCATCATTACAGCCCTTCACAAGTCCACTGCTGAACATAGACCCCCCCCCCCCAAGGAATGCCACAAAGCACGGTCTTGAGCCACCTGCATCCATCGACTTCCCGCATGTCTTACCTACACTTTGTCTACCGGTAACGAGGCTGCCACTCGGGAAACTTTTCCCCATCGGTTGTCGGTTCTTCGAGCTATAATGGCCGGCCCATTGCCACTTCAGCTTACTAATGCGTTATGTCGGTCACTCTGGTTCTACTGCGGATATCCTTATTTCTAAGTTTATCACGCAGAGAAACCCCGAGCATAGCCTTTCCCATAGCTCGCTGAGCGACGTTGAGCGTCCTAATACGGCCAGCAGAAAAGGACGACGTCTCAGATCCGTAAGTCATCACTGGCAACACGCACTGGTTATAGTCACGTTTTCAGGTTTTGTTTCCCGAACACTGTACAGCCGGGTTGAATCCGTCGATTGACCTTTCGGCCGAAGTTTGACTTACCTAGTCGGACTATTTGTCCTAGGTAAACATAATCGTCAACAACTTAGGAGGATAGGAGTGATATGGACGTTACTCATCTATCTTTGTTTTCGTAGCCCTACTGTAAAAACACTTCAGCACTTCGATATACCGACATTCAACCCGGCAACGATGAAGAAACTGTAGCACTGCCCAAATTTCGAGGGAATCAAAGGCTTTCTTCCCTCGAAATTTGGTCACATTACGTCATAGTCTACATTAAGTCAGGCAAAGTGGCAGACTTTTCTGTCTTCAGTACAATCTGCCGCAGGGTATGTATGTGGTCTATGGTACTAAAGCCTTTTCGGAAACCAGCTTGTTCCGGAGGCTGGAAGTCGAGTGCGAGACGATTCGTAATGACTCTCGAAAACAGCACGAAGACGCGGCTCAGAAGAGAAATCGGTCTGTAGTTCTTCAAGACAGCGTTGTTACTTTTCTTAAAGAACAAGACCACCGCACTTCTGCTCCATGCCTCCGGAGTAGTGCTACCATGGAGGACGGAATTAAAGAGCTTCTGAAGGACTTCAAGTGCCGGTTTTCCACCCGCTTTCAGTAGTTCCGCTGTAATTCCACCCTCTTTTGCCGTTTTTTAAGGTACTGGAGAGCCATTCTGATCTTGCTCAGACTGACGATCGGGATATCATCGGAATAGTGTCGCGTAAGACTTGCTCTTGTATAGTTCTTGTACAGCTTCGACAGTTAGCTCTTTCTGGCAGACAGATCTCTGACAAAGACTTTGGAGCCCTGTTTCTTCTTCAATACGAGCTGTATTGAAGTTGCGTAAGTCCCGCCGCATGTATTTGGAGATGTCTGTTCAGTTGCCTGTATGCTGTCAAATCTGCTAAAGACTGCAGCTTCATTTCCCGTCTAACAGCCATGAGAATAAGAGTGTGATCGGAGTTTTTGTGTTCTTCTGCGGCGGGTTATGCAGAATTTAGCTCCGACCGCAAAAACAGTTTCCACGAACTTGTCATTCATAACATCCACTGTATTGAAGTTTTCTAGGCACTGGAAACGGTTTTGTAATTCGAACTGAAAGTTTTCGGGAGCGTTGACTTCATTAGACGGGACCTATCCAGCTTAATGGTTGAGTTGAGTGTGCCTCTAACTATACGGTGATCACTGCCAGTTTTCACCCTCGCGATCACAGAGACATCACTGAACTGTTGGCGTCTGGTCGTCATAATGAAGTCAATCTCATTTTTTGTCATCGGTATGAGACCAATAAGTAGTTTATTAATGTGGCCAACAGAAGTACCGAGTAGCCGTTTAACGACCAAAAGGTATGCGTAGATATGAATGTGGAAAAACCACGAGAGAGGTGTGTAAGGATCGTGCCAAATGGAAATCTGTAGTCTCTACCTACCATTTTGTTTAAAAAGATTGTGTTTTAAAATGTGTGTATAGCAGGTCACTTCGTCCTGAGTAAAAAACACATATTTATTGCCAAACCCGCGCTGGATACTCGGATTTACATTTGAAAGAAAAACAAACAAATAGAGAAGTCTTCCTTTTTGCATTCGGTTAAAAAATGATAAAAATTACCTTCATATAATTTTTCTGTTTTCTGCTCTACATCAGCACTCTTTTCAGTATTTTCTTCCTTCTTCATATCATCTGCATTATTTTTTACAATGTCTATTATGTCTTCGATATCATCCACAAATTTCTTGTCTACTTGTATCGTTTTAGTATTAGTAAGTATCTTTATATCCTCTTTGTTTTCTTCTAAGTTGTCAGGCTCACTTGGTTTAATTTCCTCAGTTTCTATTTTATCTAATTTAGGTTCATTTGTAGGTGTTTCTTTATGCGTAGCCAGACTCTTTTCTGATATTTTAATTACATTTTCAGACGTAAGTTCATTACTAATATCTAGGCTTTTAGTAAAATCTAAAAGATTAGTTTTTATATGAGTAATATCTTCTTTGTCTTCGTAAGTGATATTTTTGTCGTTTTTGTCATTTTCGTCTGATTTTGTTAAACTATTCAAAATCTTTTCTTGAACATCTAATTCTGGTGTCGTATATGATTTGTCATTATAGTATTTTTGTTTGAATTTAGTAACTCTATTGTTCATATTTAATATATCTGTTTC
This sequence comes from Parnassius smintheus behrii, assembly GCA_036936625.1. Classification (NCBI taxonomy): domain Eukaryota; kingdom Metazoa; phylum Arthropoda; class Insecta; order Lepidoptera; family Papilionidae; genus Parnassius; species Parnassius smintheus. The sequence goes on along the minus strand of JAUPFT010000019.1, from coordinate 37,634,492 downwards.
GTTAAAAATAGATTTATCTAAACTATTTCTTTCATAGAATGGTATTGTTGAAAGAGCTATAGCTAGTTTGTCCATGTCAATTTCAAAATATTTGTCATATAAAGAAGGCCCCGAACTAATATCCCAGGATTTTTCGTGTTTGAACTGAAAATGTCCTCCAATTGATAAAGGTGCTTGAATAAGAGTCTGAAATAATAAAAAAAAGCTTTTTTACGTTAGCTATAGTCATGCTTTAACATATTATCATAATACACTGCTAAATAAAAATAAATGAAAACTCATTACAATTTATGTTTAATACTTTAAAATTAACAGAATAATAAAAAATGGCAAAGGGGGCGTTCATGTATTACGTAACGCAATTCGCAAGTTACTGGGGCGGGAGGGGTTTCGAACAACGCGTTACGTAATATTGTTTTTTTTTTCTAATTTAAATATAAAAGGACTTAGTCTTCCAAGTTGGCAATCCTTTTCGTTTATGTTTTATGAGGAATCCCTAGATTGTATTGTACGTCATTTTTATTTTGTTCTATGTTAGCAACCGTTTTCGTTTATGTTTTACGGGGAATCCCTTGACTGTATTGTACGTTATTTTTATTTTGTTTTCGTTGTCAGTATACGTTAGTGTTTAGTTAGAAGCACATTTTATTAGTAGTATAGTTGTAGCACGAATGGGTCGGCTCAACCGGGGAGGGACCACGCTCTCATAGAATACCGGCGTCAAATAGTGGCTTAATGCTGCTGTGTTTCGTATGGTGAGTGTAGGGAACCGGGGACCCTTTTTGCTGGAAACGAGGTTCTCACGGGTGACAACGTATCTGCATGATTCGTAATAGAGGATAGATGTAGATGTCTATGGGCCACAGCAACCACTTACCACCAGGTGAACTGTGTGCTCGTTTGTCACTCTCTCGTATAAAAAAAACATGGCAGAATATAGAAAGCCCAAAAACAGCTTGCAGGATACAGTAGAACCTAATCTGGCGTGGTATAGCACGCATGTCTGTGAATCACAATATTTCTTGCAAGTGATTGAATGCGTGAATTACCAATCCTCCTGTTCCCGCTCGAAGGAGTACATCGAAATCTCTTTCCCGATAATTTCCTGTCGCTACCTTACCCAAATATTCATACCCAAAGCAAGCTCGTGGTACCTAGTCAGCTAGACAAAGTATCATACAAGTCTTCACCACTTCTTGTGAGGTTGTCAGTTGATCTGTAGCCTCCTCTAGGTTTTAGGCAGATGACTTACGATTTCTTTTTCCCATTGGCATAATCCCACCTAAGAACAGAATATGTCCAACCTGTGGGATCTATTTCATATCCCACAAGAATGCACAGTCCTTAAGTGCATGGCAAGACTGCCTAAGACCGTCGTGAAAGAGGAGTAAGAAACAGCGAGCCAAGATTAGTAGTTAGTAGTAGAACGACAAATTTGAAACCATTTAACATATTTCAAATTTAAGCAAATGTTTATTACATTATGTGTAATTGTTTTATGAAATACCAATATGAATAAATAAAATGAACAATATACGCATATATTGCGAGTTAGAAATCTCTTGTCTTATTTATTATTACCGCGAAAAGAAACGCGATTAAAACAATAACGAACGAAAATACTTTAGCGACTTTTTTTGCGCAACATAATTATGACTTTTAGATAAAAATGGCCACTTGGGTGTTACGTAACGTTTAGGTAGGGGGAGAGATGGTACAGAAAAACGTTACGACGCGTTACATAGGGGGAAGGGAGGGTCAAAAATCTTCAAAAATTGCGTTACATAAAACTTGAACGGATTGGGATTAGATTGTCAAACCTTAATCAAATCGATCTCGATGTTTGTACACGTGGATAAAATACGTTCACGATACTAAAGATATTCTTAGCATAGGGATAACGTTACAGAAACGAAACGTTAAAAGGTTGGGCGGCATTTAGTCCACACAAAGGTATTCCCCTATTTTCTCCCTGGATACTGACACCAGAGCAAATATTTTTTGCGATACAGTCTTTGTCCACCACTGCCATCATTCTATGATTTACCTATTTCTAATATATGAACTAAGGATGTGACATGGTATCCCAGTACATACTATATTATTCATGGTTACGCGGATTGCTTTTAATAGAATGAGGGTGACAACCCAGCACAAAATCCACTTAAAGGTACCTAAGAAGATACTATATCCCATGCACATCTACACCAGATATCCTCAATTAAGAATGTAGATGCATTGTCTACATTCTTTATCGAAGAATATTTCTTAATCGAAGAAAGCTGATGTTGTGTGGCGTTGTTTGGACTAAGATGGAATACCTTATTTCCAGTAAAAATGGTCTCCAGTTCTGTACAAATACGAAACAGCAGCACTGAGCTGCTATAGCACACCCCGAATACGAAGCGAGAGGTTGGCCTTTACTGTTGATTTGACAAGGTCACACTACAATTCTGTTGATAACAACGTGCTGCCGCAGTAATTTCGTTATGACATATGGAACTTGTTCTCCGAATTCGAACCTAACCTCATGCGTTTTTAAAGACTCCAGCAAAACTATGAAAAAGTGTTATAATTATAAGTCAATTTTGCTTAACTTATTCTTGTTTTTAATCGGTCCGTAAAAGTCAACGGCTTGCCATAGAAAAATTTCTCAATGTAGAGAGGATTTGCCTAAATCGGGTGAATGGTGATGGATTGGCAAATAGATTGACGTTCGCAGCACCAGATGTTTTGCACCTTTGACGCTGCTTTCCGTCACCGGTTTGGGTATTTTGGGTGTGGCGTAAGCGAACTTGTTATACCACCTCTCGATCTATCGAAAGCCATAAGATATTTTCGGCATATCCCATAATCGCCTTCTACAGCACACAGCAAAGGCAAAGGTTAATTTTATTTACTGATTTTGACATTGTGCTACTTTTTCACTTATTGAAAATTTAGATTTAAGCTCAAAAATTTGATAATTGACGATGACGATGAAAGATTTGATTTTGAAACACAGTTCAAGTCCAGTGAACAATTCGAAATTGGGATGCGACTTTTTGGAGCTGGATGTATTCTGAACTCGACTCCAAATCACTTCAAGACCTCACAATGACTAGACTAAATAATTTAAGTTTTGGCGATGATACTTGTGAAAAGACAGACTCACAGTGGAAAAGAAATTAAGCCACATTCCGCCGAGATGGCAGCTCTTGATACAGCAGAATGCTGCCTTGTGGCAGGCCTCTGTCACGTAGGTAGCGTGAAATAATAACCTACGATCGTGAGGCGCTCCGGGCTACGCAGTCGGGGCTAGCGCGTACGGGGCGATTGAATGTTAAAGTTTTTAATGATGTTTACGTAAATTGTTTTTTGAGAATACTTGTTGAAATAGTTTTTGTTTAGTGTTAAGTATACTTAATTGTGGGATAAAATAGTTGAGAAGGTTTAAATGTAATTTAAAAAAATGTATGTACATATTACCTACCTACGTAAGCATCGCGATTCGCGACGAATAGCCTTGCAAATTGCATGCGTTGGGCATCACAGAACTCACATAGTAGCGAAAATGTGATCGGTCGATCTTAGTCAGAATAGGTACTTTAACTAAGTAAGTTACTTACCCAGCCCTTAGTAACCACATAAAGTCCGCTGTGACGTAGGAAGCGGAAAAGATGCAGTGATATGGACACGCGCGCAGCGATACTGTTTTATTTAGCTTGCGTGCACGACTTATCTAATTAATAATAATTATGTGGGTTATAAATCGTCGGCAAGCAGTTAACATCAAAGGAGTGCAACTTCTGTACGTAGTACTATAATTTATTCTGTCTTGTCCGTTTAAAAGTTATATAAAGACAATTTAATTAAAATGCTAGTGATTTTATAGGATGCCAGTTTTGAATCAATGAGTTAAACATCCAATTAACTGATTGATTAAACCATGATATTATGTGTGCCCTAAGTTTAGCCAGTATGTAGTAAAAATAAATAAATACCTCAAAATCAGCTCCCATATTCTCTTGTTCTTCAATTTCATTATAGCTCTCAATTGGCATTTCATATTTGGCCCAATTACTTTGTATTTCCTTCTTTTTATACTTTAAGTTGGCTTCCTCTGTTATTTTAACTATTTCAGCTGTTTCTCTTTTTAAGCTCTTATAAAATTCTGGTCCAGGTGGTTCATATGCTGGTTTTTCTGGTGCTGTAACTACAAAATAATTCAATGTTCAACTAATATATTATACTCAGTAGAGCCATGCTATAGTGGGTTGGCGCGACTGGCGAGACAGTGTAACGGGCACAATCATCATAATAAGGTAATGAGACATTCTATCTTAGTCCTCAGGTGTCAAGACCTTAGCATTTTGATTCTTAATCAAGGCTAGATGTGGGTGTCTATGGGCCACAGATACATATTCACATACCATCAAGGAAATTGTATGTTAGTTTATCAACTTAATTTAGCAAAATAAATCATTAACCACATAAAATATATAATGTTAATTCAAGAATCTCACTATTATAATATTTCCGTTATGAATGAGATCAAAGTATATACTCATGGTTTCTTAGATGTTTTTTTTCTTATAGGAAAAGGGTGATAAACGAACACACAGTCCACCTGACGGTAAGTGGTTGCTGTGGCTCATTGACATCTACATCTTTCCTCGTTTGCGAATCAAAATGAAGATGCGTTGTCAGCCTTGAGGACTAAGATGAAATGCCTCTTTTCCAGTAAAAAGCACCTCCGGTTCTGAACACTCACCATACAAAACACAGCAGCATTAAGCTGTTATTTGATGCTAGTATATTGTGAGAGTGTGGTCCTTCCCCAGACAAGCCGATCTATTTGTGCTACAACTATACAATTAATATAGCTGCAGCATGGCTATACCACGTAAGTAATGTTTAAAATATTTAACCAATACAAAATATAAATTTGGTAATATGTATATTAATCTAAAATAAAAAAGAATAATATTTTTTTATACTTGGTAAAATACAAAGTATAAAAAATATCATCCTCTCTTGAATGTTATATTTCTATTAGAAAACTTTCTTCTTACTTTCAGCCTTCTAGCCCATTGTATGTCCAGCATAAGTTCTACAAGAATATGCCTGCTGACATAATTTCTTAAAGCAGATTTCATCATGTTACTGTGGTAGATTAGTAAGCATAACGCTTTGTCCTCACACTGATGCAGCCTTTACTTACCTTTTCCATTAGCATTCAATACACCAAAAGTAGGTGAGCTTGAGCGTGAGCTTTTTTTAAAAAAATGTTTAATAAAAAAAGAGTGACAATTGAGCACACACTCCACCTGATAAGAGGATGCTGTGGCCCATAGACATTTACATTAATCTCGACTAAGAATGAAAATGCAAATGTGTTGTCACCCCCGAAGCTATCAAATAATGCCTTAATTTCACAAAAAGGACCTCCGGTTTTCTACACTTACCATGTGAAACGCAGTAGCATTAAGCTGCTTCTTCATGCTGGTATTCCATGGGAGTGTGGTAATTGCATTGTCTAGCTCTAGACTATTAATTATTGCGCTACAACCATAATAATCCTGCAGTCTTGCTCTAGCACACATAAAACAATAATGAGTACAATCTTGAGCCACCTTCACCCATTGACTGCTTATGTGTATAAGGGATACATACACTATTCCTAATTCCACTCCTATACCAACTTTTATATTTTTAACCCATGATGAAAACAGAGGTGGGTTATAAGTTTAACATATGTATCTGCATGTTTGTTTATGGAATTGCAGTGCCCAAATGAACAAACCGATTTGGACCAACTCCTCATAACTCACCTGAGAATGCCTCGTGTAGAGGCGAAACACGTGTCGTATTATCGTCGATGGTGTGTCTTACCTGGAATAGTGGTGTTGGAAGTAGTGGTGCCGGGAGTAGTGGTGCTGGGACTAGTGGTGACGGAGTTAGTGCATGCAATTGAGGGAGGGCGGGAGGTGCTCTTCAATCCAGGTAAGACACATCATTGTATTTAGTTAGCGGAAGGTTGCGAAGTAAATTTTTATTATAATGGATTTCCGCATAGTAACGCCTGATTCTATCAAAACCGATTTTGATTTAGTTGCTTTAATTGCAAGGTTACTTGAGTGTTCTTAGCTATGATTCAAAATAATCTGTTTAGTCGTTGAGAGATCAACAGCTCTTTTTGTTTCGGAGGATTTAATTTTTTTTAATTTAAGTTATATTATATAACTAGATGTGGCTGCGACTTCGTTCGCGTGGAATCAGTACTTTTGCTATTCTATGTGATAATGATTTATTATCTATTATATATTATTTTTATTCAGATTAGTGTCTTTCTAAGTCATTACATATTTAATGACTTAGAAAGACACTAATCTGAATAAAAACATTCATTAGTCAGTCAAACAAATAAATGGCTCCACAAACTAACCAAGAAACAAATACGGCAAACTTTACGCTTGTGTTTTATTTTGTAAATATAAACAACAAAATGACCGCAATAACATAATCCCTAATTTGCTCCCGAATTTTTTTAGCCAATACTTGGTTTCCATACAACAAATACGATATTGCCCTAGATAAGCAAGTACCATCACTAATTATTGATATTGAATAAAAAATTTGAAATGAAAACTACAATCCAATGCCTACCTAAAACTAAGTAAATACGCTAACAAATATAATGAAATTGCATAAGCATCTATATTTTGTCTCATCCTGCAAACAAATAAAAAACTAAAACTAAACTCAACCTAGGAAAGTTTATTGACCTTTAAGTAATAGGTGTCATCGGGTTTAAAATCAGTTGGGTTTTCTATCCAGAAATTCTCAGGTAGCAGCCCGGAGTCAAGGGTTTAGCAGTGTTTCATAACTATGCCTCAGAAAACACATAAAGCTTTTTCGTTTTATCTGTATCTGATCTCACTATATTTTTGTCGGATTACTAACTTGGACACAATGATTAATAGACAATTTTTCATATTTTGTATATAATGATCAATAGAGTAGATTTTTGTAAAGTTCTATGATAAGTATTATTCATAATTTCGTTTTACGTATTTCCCCACTACCATGCAATGTATGCAATTCAAAAACATTTTTTCTGCGCAAACCATTTATCTTGGTTTTAACACTTTAAAGGTGAGAAATTAGGAAAATGAAAAAAAAAATTAACTAAGAAATCATTATAAAAAAAACTAATTGCATTACCTATTTTAATCCCAAAGTATTTGTACTAATTTTAAAGTTACAATAATCATTTAATAATGTTTCCCTATACAAATATGAAATCACCCCGTAAAAAACATTCTTAAAACCTTATTTTACTGTCTAAGGATTTTAATTTTTTAAGACTTCTTTCTTAGTGGATGCCTACTTAATAAAAGGAAGTTATTGTACCAATTTCACGCATCTAAATCCTGCGGTTTGAGCCGTAGATTTAATACAATATTTTTCATACAAAATTTGAACACTTGTTTTAAAACCATAAGAGGCAAATTTTATTATTTAATTACTTTAAAGCATGAATTTTTTTTCCCTTGGAATTAATCATTATCTACACTTATCCTTTCCCTGGTAAGAGGTTGTTTTAAGAAATACCAAAATATCTTACATCCATACAAAATTGCATACCGTCTGCCCCTGCGCCCTCTACCATAACAGATTATTTTGAAATTGCAAAATGCATATTTATTTACTTTTTAAATACAGTAATCTCAATAATTATCGAGTCAATCGCCCTGTAAAATATTTTTGTAATAAAATAATAAACTATAACACCCTTATTTTACACTCTCAGGGATCAAATTTTCCAAAATGATTTTATAGCGAATTTCCACGTCATAAAAGGTACAACTACAGTCCAAATTTTAGATATCTACTTCAAGCGGTTTAGGTCGTCACTCAGTGTAGTTTAGTATCTATGACTCAGAATGTAAAGAGTATATTATAGTATACGCAGTGAACAGTGACATCTGTCGGTAAATGGTAAAACTAACTTTACGGTAAATTAAATTTTATAAATGCTATTTGTAACAAAATAAAAAATACTTCTAAAATAAAATAAGAATTTTGTGTAATTTTAAGTACCTACTAACTAAGCAAATAAAAACATAAATTAATAATATACACTTTATCACTAATTCCAAATTTTAAAGAAAAGAGAAGAAATGCATCTGGATGGCACTATGGAATCTTCCCCGCTCCAAGAAGTATGGAATGCCTACAATGACATCCTTTTTATATATACATTTCATTGAATGCATTACTCAGCCGTGTACTGATCAGAGCCGTTCCATAATCAGGTTAAGCATGTGTGATAGATCGTGAAAACTATACCAACCATTGAGTTGTATAAATCATTGATGTCAAATATGAGGCAATCAATGGGGTGGCCTATGTTCAGCAGCGGGAAATGCTGTAATGGTTATTGGATAATATGGAAGAAACATATTTGCTGGTTGAATACAAAGATTGTGTTTGCGTTGAAAGCAGCAAGCAAAATAATTATTTACATATTATATTATGTCCTTCATATCTCGTTTGTATAAAATTATAGTAGTTATTTATTATTACAGTAAAATAAAAATTGTATGATATTTAGAAAAGAACAGGTAGGAATAATATAAGAAAAACTCAAAATCAGGTAACATAATTTTTCAATTTCACAACAATGTAAATTTTAAAACTTTTGGAAGTGCAAAAGGGAAGTATGATATGTTTACTGCCAAACTTCTATATGATTGAAATGATCCTTGCTAAAACCAAAAAAAATGTTAATAGCTCTTTCAAAATTTGATTTACGTAGTTATTTATTATTACAGTAAAATAAAAATTGTACGATATTTAGAAAAGAACAGGTAGGAATAATATAAGAAAAACTCAAAATCAGGTAACATAATTTTTCAATTTCACAACAATGTAAATTTTAAAACTTTTGGAAGTGCAAAAGGGAAGTATGATATGTTTACTGCCAAACTTCTATATGATTGAAATGATCCTTGCTAAAACCAAAAAAAATGTTAATAGCTCTTTCAAAATTTGATTTACGTAGTTATTTATTATTACAGTAAAATAAAAATTGTACGATATTTAGAAAAGAACAGGTAGGAATAATATAAGAAAAACTCAAAATCAGGTAACATAATTTTTCAATTTCACAACAATGTAAATTTTAAAACTTTTGGAAGTGCAAAAGGGAAGTATGATATGTTTACTGCCAAACTTCTATATGATTGAAATGATCCTTGCTAAAACCAAAAAAAATGTTAATAGCACTTTCAAAATTTGATTTACGTAGTTATTTATTATTACAGTAAAATAAAAATTGTACGATATTTAGAAAAGAACAGGTAGGAATAAGAAAAACTCAAAATCAGGTAACATAATTTTTCAATTTCACAACAATGTAAATTTTAAAACTTTTGGAAGTGCAAAAGGGAAGTATGATATGTTTACTGCCAAACTTCTATATGATTGAAATGATCCTTGCTAAAACCAAAAAAAAATGTTAATAGCTCTTTCAAAATTTGATTTACCATGTCGTAGGTACTCTGCGATTAAGAAAAAAATTATAAGCACATCTTAAAATTTAATAAATAATTTGCACAACACCATCTACCGATGACATTCCCTAACTAAAATATTGGGATTTATACATTTTTTATAAATATTTATTATATTCTTTATGATTTTTTTACTGCATTTAGATACAATTATATCATTATAGAACATTATTTTACATTATTTAATTACAAAAATGTCCTAGAGCACTCAATGCCACCATTAAAAAAAATTCATACTACTATTTCATACCCATACTTCAGAATATGAATAATAACTTTAGATAGGATGAACCGATTTTAATAAAACAAAGACTAAATTTAAAACAAAGATATGCTTCACAATGTTCCTAATGATTATTTTGATATATATCAGTCAGTACTTTATACATGATATGTTAACAAACAAACAGACAGACAATTCTAAAAATGATAGAAATATATTCAGTTACTTATTTTTAGTCCCTCTCAATCAATTTTGTTATAAAAATATAAAATGTCCAGACATCTGCAATTATCATTTTTAATATATGTATACTACAACATCTAATAGATCTGTTCAATGCTTTTAGAAGATGATTGTAAGTTGCATTAATGTTGTCTTTTTAATCTAATATAGGACAATAATTTATCTTTTCTACTCACTTATTGTACTTTTCTGAGCAACTATAGATATTTATATACAGATTTTAGGTTTGCATAATGTGATAGACATCATTACATAATAATGTTAAAATGAAAGGGTTTTTTGTAGAATTTTAAAACAATTAAGTACTAAGAAATTGGAGAAATTGTTGTAAACCATGTGAATAATACATTAATCTTACTTTTGGGATTTATCTCCGGTTGTTTAGACGTTTGCTGATTTTCCTCTCTTTTCACAACTTGTTGATCATGTCGCCGTCTAGATCTCCTTTGTTCTTTAGGATCATTTTTTCGACTATAATGAAAAGCACATCCCTTGATAATATACATGTATTAAGGTTACCCGCACAATTTGTTTAAGTATGTACTTACTTCGATTTCTTTTCTTCAGGCATATTAATTAATTTTATATTTTTAGCTTCTAATATTGGCGTTCTAATTAATGCTAATATCAATTGATGATCAGTACCTATAATAAAATGTTACACAAAAAAACAGGAGTTTTACGAGACGACAGTAGTTTAGCGGGAAGGAATGCAAGGAAAGCGTATAAAATCACTACGTATTTGGCGCACGTAAGATTAGGCTAAGCCACCACTCCTTGCATCGTTCACTAAATTGACAAAACAAAACAAATTTCAGGAATTTTATTGAGTATGTAGGTATGTAGGTACACGAAGAAAGAAGAAATCAAATTATTTTTCAAATGACATTGACAATTGACATTGACAGTTCTCGAATTGACACTTTTGTCTTTCCTGGTAAGGGAATGCGTACGATTGTCGCTACATTTGGAAATGCCGAGTAATAAAAAATTACCTATAAATAATTACTTATAATAATTTTATTTAAAGACTTCTTTACAATATGTTGATGCATCACATTGCGGAGTATTTGAGAAATTTTGAAGGCAGTTTGAGTCAACAGACCTTCAGCAGACAGTCATATGGTCTAAGTAATCGTGCGACAAAATAACTTGAGGCTTACATCACCATCAAAGCACTTGTTTCATAGTTTCCACTAATGGTTGGCATGATCAGGCATTTAACTGTTAGATAACTAATAAACCTACTAGATATGGAATGTAGAGATTAGAAGAACGAACTCTATATAAAGCCCCGCTCAGACCCGTCCTAGTATAGGCCTATCGCCATCACCTCCTTGTTGTCCAAACCAATTGAGTGCATTGTAAATTGCTAGCTCATGAGGTACCTTGAGGATCACGAGCTGATTAGTGATAGCCAATACGGTTTTCGTCGTGGTCGATCAGCTGGTGACCTTTTGGTCTACCTGACTCATAGATGGGCGGAGGCAGTAGAGTCCAAGGGCATTGTCCGTTAGTTTGGACATTGCGAAGGCCTTCGATCGGGTTTGGCACAAAGCGCTTCTTTCGAAGCTCCCTTCCTGTGGGCTTTCCGAGAAATTGTGCAATTGGATCACCAGTTTTCTCGCAGATCGGAGCATCAAGGTCATTGTAGACGGTGCAAGCTCCGATTAAAGCCTATTAATGCTGGTGTTTCACAAGACTGCGTGCTATCACCAATGCTGTTTCTTCTGCATATCAATGATATGTTGCAAAACCCTAACATTCATTGCTATGCAGATGACAGCACTGGTGATGCTTTGTACACCGGCCGTGCCAATATTTCTCTAGAAAACGTCCGTTCTCTAGAAAATGCCCCTTGGACTCTACTGCCTCCACCCATCTGTGAGTTAGGTAGACCAGAAGATCACCAGCTGACCGACCACGGCGAAAACCGTATTGGCGGTCACTAATCAGCTGGTGATCCTCAAGGTATCTTATGAGCTGGCAGTTTACAATAGACTCCATCGTTTTAGAGAACAAGGAAGTGATGGCGGTAGGCCGGTAGTTGGACGGGTCTGAGCGGTCGCCTTTTTTAGGGATCGGGTGGACGAAAGCCGCCTTCCATGATTTCGGGACTATGCCTAGGGAGTAGGAGTACCGGAAAAGACGCGTTAAAACCGGTGCTAACTGTGGAGCACACGTCCTCAGCAAAATTGGGGGGATTCCGTCAGGCCTACTCGACTTGTGGATGTCCAGGGAGAGGAGTGCTTTGCGAACCGAGCGCTGTGTGAACTGCACTTCCGGCATGGAGCACTCACACCGCGGGATGGTCGGCGGCGTACTACTCCCGTCATCGAGAGTCGAGTTGGACGCAAAGAGAGAGCCTAGAAGATCGGTTTCTCCTTTGCGGTATGGACCAGTGAGTCGTCCTCCCTGTGCAGAGATGGAAGAGATGGCTGACAGAAATTCCCCTGGACAGCCTTGGCGAGAGACTAGAATGCACGGTTTCCAGAAGGAAGGCGAACTAGTTTCTCGCCAATTCTGCCTATGTGCTCTGACTTTGCCTTGGCCACGACTCTTTTGAAGGACCTAGAGGCGGAATTATACTTCTTTCTTAGAGCGCTGATGTTTACATCCCGGGACGCTGATGCGTCAGCCCAAGCTTGGTAGCACTCCTGCTTATAGCATGATAATAAAAAATAAAAATATCAATTTCTTTGCAACTTTCCGCTAAACATATAAAATGCATCATTTTATATGTTTAGCGGACAGTTGCAAAGAAATTGATATTTTTATTTTTTATTATAATGGATTTCCGCAAAGTAACGCCTGATTCTATCAATTATCTTATAGCATGATGCTATTTTACAAACCAAACCATGACTGAGATTTGCTCCAATGGGCACCACAGAGGAAGGAATAAAAAGTTCCATACCCTGAAGTACCACATCAGCGACAGAATCCGCAACAACGTTGGTATCGTCCGGCGAGAAGCAAACCCGCCCCCAAGGGTAGGCTGCAAAGAAATACCGCATCCCATCCCAATCGGCTGATCTATAGTGCCAAACACGGCGGCAGCCTGCAGAATGCAACCGCGATTTCAGCGTGAGTGGCACAACACTCCGGACCAGACAATGGTCCGAGGAGCCTAAATGGGCGTCGACGGAAATCTGATATCCGTCCGGGTGAGAGGTCAGCAGAAGGTCCAACAGGGAAGGTGCATGATCCTCCACATCTGGAATCCGCGTAGGCGAAGTAACCAGTTGTGTCAGACTATATGCCAAGGCAAAATCATGAACAGATCTCCCCGCATGATCAGTTAAACGTGAACCAAGCCATTCGGCGTGATGGGCGTTAAAGTTGCCGAGGATCACGATCTCTGCGGAGGGGATCTGCTGTAGCAGCGAATCTATAGCCATTTGGACATTACCGCTATGGGGCCTATAGAGGGACCCGTAGACGCGCGGATGGTCGTCGCTGTCTACGCGTGGCCAAAGGATGGACAGGTCCGAACCTTCAAGTCTGCCGAAAACAGATGTTCTGACCTCTCTGATGTAAACGCAAACTCCAGCCCGAGGCACAAAGGAGTGTTCCAGTTGTACCCCGGGTAGGAGAGATACGAGACATCAGCCGGAGAGGACACCTGCGTCTTGGTCAGAAAGGGCAGAGCCGGCCTCGCCGTCTCGAGATGGTAGATGGCAGAAATTCACGGACAGCGTGGCAGGGGTCGCCTTGGTCTTGTTGCTCCATTTGCCCCTAGCAGTTGTAGTCTTGAGTGCAGGTTTGCCCCCCCCCCCCCAGAACACGCGGGGTAGCCTGAGCACCCACGCTCAGAAGTGGAGAAACATTGTCGTGGATGCTCAGAGAGGGATTCTCAAGGGGTGCTAGCACCCTTCTGGGGTAGTCTATCATCATTTAATTCCGCTACATTGGTTGATGGGGGGGGGGGGGGGGATTTGGGCCTCCGGCCACCTGCACTCACCAGACGAAACGCGGAAGCAGAGCTTCCACTTCACGCCGGTATTCTGTGAGGTCGTGGTACCACCCCAGTTTGAGCCGGCCCATACGTGCAACAACAAAGCTGCCGCGTGGCTCTACCACAGTTAAAATATCGAAGTTACTGTAATAACTTACTCAAATTAATGCGCAAATATGAAACACTGCAACATATGCTTGCACACTTCAGACTTTATGCATTTTTCGATTATCGGGCCTATTTAAATTCTATGCATTTATGCGAGGGTGATGGTAAGTGTTGATCGCCACCCATAAACAACTACAACATCAGCGGAATCGCAAGTGCGTTGCCGGCCTTTAAAAAATGTAAGCTCTTTTCTTGAAGATCCCTAAGCCTTATCGGTCCGGGAAAATCGTCGGTGGTAGTCGATTTCACAGGGAACATGTGCGAGAAAGAAAACTTCTCGTAAATCGCGCAGTGGTGGATAGCCAATCATCCAGATCGTATGGATGGTATTGCGAGTTTTGTCGCGATGTGTGATGGTGAAATTGAGCCGCTGGAATTAGTCCGAACAATTCCTTAGAGCACTCTCGTGGTAGATGCCATGACATACGCAAAGAGATGCAATATCTCTTTGCAGTCCCGGCGAGTCCGCCGATCAGAAAGAGCTCGGCCTACGATTCGCTCATCTGGCACTGGGTAGCCCCGACTCAGTATTTTTTTTTGTTTTTTTTATAGCACTGGTGATAAACGAGCGCACAGTCCACCTGATGGTAAGTGAATGCTGTGGCCCATAGACATCCACATTTATATTCAACTAAGGATTTAAGTGCAAATGCATTGTCACCCCTGAGGACTAAGATGGAAAGCCTCCAACAAAAAAGGGTCTCCGGATCTGTACACTCACCATACGAAACGTGGAGCGTGGTATTTTCCCCAGTCAGGTCGACCCATTCGTGCTACAACCATAATATATAGCTGTAGCGTGGCTTTACCACGTAAGATGGGAATAATATTCCATGTGAGGCCAAACCTGTGCCTTGTAAAGTTGCAGGCTAAATGAGACGCTATTTCTAGTCCCAACTCGTGGATTTTAACAACGATAACTTCCATCCCAACAGAAGACAGAGAGACGAAACAGACAACAGAAATTAATTACTTCGGTGTTAGGATGCGCTATTTCCAGTCGTAGATTTTGACAACGACGTCTTCTGTCCCAAGCTCTGCAACCTCCTCGGCGCTAAAATGCTGTCGTCGTCTTACCACACGATTTCTACCAACCGCACCACTCGCTAGGTTTCACTCCGGATCTATCCACTATTAAGATAGTAGAAAGATCATATGAACAGAATATATAAGTACCTGTCCTGCCTGACCTACTATATATCTTACTTATCGCTGATCAGTGTCTATGCAATGTAAAATGCCTTCGCGCCTAAATTGTTTTGGTTCTGGCACTCAGCGATCGCTCAGCTCAGCTCAGCTCAGCCCGTGCTACTTATTAGTAGCGGTTCTAACTTAACCTAACATCCTGATAGGATATTACTTAAAATTCTTACTTTAGCGCTTTGCCAGCCACTACTGTGGCACGCTTACTTCGCTCATTCAGCGCGCACTTTGTGGTCATCAGTAACCAAATTTCCTCCTCACTTCGCTTGTCGTACTCTAAGGTGTAGACACGTCATTAAAATCGCTCTTGTTTATTTTACCTCAATGTATAAATTACTTTAGTTCGCTTTCTATTTATGCTAAAGAATGTTGCTATAGTTCCTAATTTTATAATAAAATAAGTCGAATATCAAGTAAAATTGTACCACAAACCGTTTGTTATTTCTCACTCCTACGCAGAGAGCAGTATTAAAATAAAAATATTGGTTGATCCTATAGGCCATTCTTGGAATTTTTTGCTAATTTCAAATGCAAAGCGCTCTAAATTTCACCAAATTATGTTGCGAAATCTCGAAGTTATGTTAAAAACGGTTTTTTTTCAAAAAAAAAAAGGAGAAAGCCTTTGATATCTCATGAACGAATGAACCGATTTTCATTTTCCAAACGGCATTCGTCGTCATTTTTTGAGGTTAAGAGCTGACTTGTTTTTGGAATCGATCGGTCAATCCGTTTAAAAGTTATTCCAAAAAAAAAACAGTTTTTCAAAATTTTTAGTTTTGAGATTTCTTATAATCTACTCGTCGGAATCAGTTCATATTATCACCAAATCTATTCCGTTCGTTGCTTGAAATAACAATTACTTGGTAAAAAATAGTTCATTTTCTCTAATACAATAAGCTCAAGGCAAATTTAAGATAACTTATTTATTTATTTAGTAATAATCATTCTCCCGATGCATGTTTATGCCAAAACACTGAGAGACTTGATTTGGGAGCTCTAATTTGTAGATTCATTTAGCTGATCATATCGACCACCGAAAACAATATTTTTGTCTCACAAATATCCTATACTTTAATAATGATTAAATAAATTTTCGTTTTATGGTGTCCGGCCTTTTTACCAAAATGTCCGGCTAAGCTCTTTGGTCCGTCCGGTTTTTTGGTCTTAAGACCTGGCAAGCCTTGCCGTGGCGCTGCTATTTTGTGCTAGAGCAGAGTTCCCCAAACTTTTTTGTGTCGTAGACCCCTTGCCATGTTTTTCCGTGTTGGGTAGACGCCCCACTTACCTGATATTGATTTCCTGTAAATTTCTAACCGTAGTGAAGTTTAGTGTTAAAAATTTAAAGTAAAAACACATGTTAATTTATACATTTATTAATTGAATTTAAATTAAAACTACTCAAAATAAAATTTTGGATCTGTTATGTAAAATATACGTAGCATTAAATAAACATAAAATAAACTATAAATAAAATAACAAAAGCAATAAGTCAATATTTTTAGTGAGAAGGATGAACCCGATGCTTTAATAATAAATTATCAACATTTGGCGTCAATTTTGTAAGGGTTAATCTTAAATCTCCTCGGCTAATGATGTCCAGTCTGTTTTTTTTTCGTTAGGAGATTGGTAACAGCGCTAAACCCCCTTTCCACTAGCTATGACGATGGAAAGGAAACTAAAAATTTCCTCGCTATGTTCCATAATACGGGATAAGTAACGGGTATGTTGTTTTGCAGCCAAAATTGCTGATATTCGTTTTTAAACTGAACCTGAAAGTTCTTCGTTTGTACTTAGTTCAGTCAGTTCCTCTTGTATTATGACATTCGTTTCTTCTATGTCACCATATGGATTAATTATCCACGGTGGTATTACCATAGTCAAATTATTCTCAAACCTAGATTCAAAATCTGAATAGAGGCATTTAAATGTTGAACGTAAGTTGAAATGTCGTCTTCCTGGCAGCTTGTCTGTGACAAATTGGGGAACTGAGAAAATTTGCCCCGTCCAATATTTTGCTTCATTAGTTTAACTCTGGCAAGAAACGCTGATAAGATAGACTTTGTTTTATTCAAATTTAAACCGTCGCCTTGTAATTGCAAATTAACCATATTAAATTTTGTAAACAAATCTGTTAAATAGGCGATGTCTGTTTTCCTCTTCATTAAATTTTCTTTTAAAATTTTATCTTTAGTATCCAGAAATTCTAAAATAGTCTCAAAAAGTGCAAAAAATCTTGTCAAACATAAGCCATTCGAAAGCGTACTTCAGTGCGAAGGAGTAATTGATGAATGTGTTCGTCGTTTTCTTCACACAACTGCGCAAATAACCGCGTATTCAACGCGTTGCTTCGGATTCGGTTTACTGCATCAATGACTAAATGAAGTGATTCATGCAATCTGACACTCAAATTTTTAGCTACTAAATGTTGTCGATGGATTATGAAATGTATTGCTAACACCCCTGACACATTTTGTTAGGGTTCCGTAGTCAACTAGGAACCCTTATAGTTTCGCCATGTCTGTCTGTCCGTCTGTCCGTCCTCGCTTAATCTCTGTGACCGTTAGCACTACAAAGCTGAAATTTGGTACCAATATGTGTATCAATCACGCCGACAAAGTGGTAAAATAAAAATTGGAAAAAAAATGTTTTATTAGGGTAGCCCCCCTATATGTAAAGTGGGAAGTGATTTTTTTTTAATTTCAACCCTAACGTGTGATATATATTGTTGGAAAGGTATTTGAAAATGAATAGGGGTTTACTAAAATCATTTTTGATAATGTCAATAATTTCGGAAACAATCGCTCCAAAAGTAAAAAACAATGTGTCCCCCCCCTCCAACTTTTGAACCATAAGTTTAGAAAATATGAAAAAAATCCGAAAAGTAGGACTTTCTAGGAAAATCATTTTGAACTTGGATGGAAACAACAGTACCCACTACCGGGAGCAGTTGCAGGTGCGCGGAGCGCTGCTGGAGCGCGAACATAATGGATACCCACCTTTAAACTCATAAGTGGGAACACTTATTGTGACGGAAGGGAAACTATGGAACGCTACACTGAGCGTGGCCCGACACGCTCTTGGCCGCTTTTTTTTAAATAGCTTATAAATCCACGATAACGTACATGGCAGGTGCTCCATCTGTGGCTACTGATATTATATTTGATAAAGGAATTGCTTTTTCAATGAAGTAATCCTTCAAAACATGAAATAAATCAACATTTTATGACACCTTTAGTGTCGGTTACCAAAGTTCTTGCGAAGAGCAGTTCTTCGTAGATTTCTTGATTCATAATTAAACGAACATATACCAATAATAATGCTGCACTATCAGGTAAAGTTGACTCGTCCAGTTGTATAGAGAAATGGGTCGTTTGCAAATAATTACATAAGAAGCTTTCAATATCAGAACTCATTTCATCAATACGTCTTTAAACAGTATTGTTGCTTAAGGGGATTATTTTAATGATATCAGATGCAGGTTTGTGTAAAACAGTTTTTAAAACCTCTTCAACGGCTGGCAAAATTAATTTCTCTCCGATAGTATGCGGTTTTCCGGATTTTGCTATAAGTAACGAGATATTGTAAGATGCCCGCAAACCATCATCATTTCTTTGTGAGGTCGAAGCGAACATTCTGTCCAGTGTAGGTCTCTTCTGAAGTTTATCTTTGAGTGTTTGAAAGTATTTCAAATCTTTCTCTGTTTTATCAGGGTGGCATCTTCTCAGATGATCTTGCAGTTTAGAGCAGTTTCATAGCGTCATTGCCCAAAACTTTGTTCCATAAAAGGCACATAGGCAATTGTTTGTCCGGCAATGATGGAATGAAGGCAAATTTCAAATAGTCTAGGAGTCTTTTCGACGACCTTGACCCAATCTTCTTTCGTAATTTTGCTGCAAGCATCTTTTAATAGACCCATCATTTTATTAGTACTGAATGGCGGGGTCGTATTATTACGAGCTGCGTAACCTGTAATGTAAACATTAAATAACGTTAATTTATTACATTAAATAAACGAAATGTTACACAATTACCTACATGTCAGGGATGAGATATTTATTTCTTAGTTATGTATCTTTTTACTTATATGCTGAATATTGGATGTTATAATAGTACAAATTATTCATATTCATAACTGATGCGATAAAAAGCAATACCTTTGATTTGTGCCCATATTAGTTCAATGGCATTGTACTGGCAGTGATAAGGCGGAATGCGAAGTACCCGATGTCCATGTGCTAGAGCTATCTCATCTACTTCATAACGGACTCTTGATGTTTTATTTTCGCGTACCAACTTTACTAAGTCAGACTTTAGCATTTCGGCAGTAGTTTCAATTCCATTTTGGTGTAGCCATGCTACGAGATCAGCTTTCTTGTCGGCCTGAGTAGGCGCTTTATTCACTTGTTTCGAGTGATATGGAGCGTTGTCCATTATTATGATAGAAGGCTCTGGCAGGCTGGGTAATAATTGATTTTCGAACCAATTCGTAAAAGTGTCTGTATCCATCTCCTCGTGGTAATCGGAAGTACTTTTTTGACGCGAAAGCCAGCAGTCCATTTTCAAAGAAACCACTTCCAGCAGAACCGGCGTGACAAATTATCAGTCGCGATCCTTTTCCAATTGGAACCTTTGAGGTTGATGCTTTTGTTTCGTCAGTCCAAGAGCATGACACAGCGTAGTTCGCATTTAACCATATTTCGTCAACAAAAACGACGTTG
Organism: Parnassius smintheus behrii; assembly: GCA_036936625.1. Lineage (NCBI taxonomy): Eukaryota > Metazoa > Arthropoda > Insecta > Lepidoptera > Papilionidae > Parnassius > Parnassius smintheus. Next base: position 37,614,419 of record JAUPFT010000019.1, on the reverse strand, counting down.
TCCCAAGACTCGATTTTTCTGGCTTCTCTTAAAAACTCGCTCCTTTTAATTATTAAATCAAATCTTTCCATTAATATTTTCCTTTTATTCGTTTTTTTATATTCAAACCCAATTTCGTGCAATAGTTTTGACAACGCCGTTTTACCGCCTTTAAACAAGCCAGCTTCTTTTAAAGAGACCAAAAGCAAACGTCTATTTGGAAACTCGTTCCTAGTATAATAACCATATATGCGGTTTCTTATTGCATCTGCATCAAAAATATCAACACCTGTCACGGGCTTTCGTCTTCGTTTTTTCTTAGGAGTGCGTAAAACATTATCATCACTTCCAGAAGCACCAAATTTTTCTTTATTTATATTATATAGTGTTTTTGCACCAATTCCAAGAGCTTGTGAAACCCGATCTTTCACTTGAGTGACAGGAATCAAAGGGCCGCCATTTTGTGACTCACGCTCAAAGTAATCCTATAGCTTTAGTACAAGCTCACGACATTGACTATTCAATGTTTTTCCTCGTTTCGGCATTTTCAAGAAAATTACCAAACACAAACAAAATTAGTCCAATAAAGCGCAACGACAAACAGGAGAAAGCCGAGTCAAAAAACAACGTAACCGTTGTTTTATACACAAGAGAACGTAGTCTGTGCGCACGAGAGTACGGAAGACGACTAAACAGATTAAAATAGCGGTGGTAAGGGTGTTGCCAGAATAGTATCGCCAATTACTTAAAAAAATACACCTATAACATTGCTTAATTGAGGGAGAAAATTATATTTATTAAATGTTGTTTTATATATTATGAATGTTAAAAATTATACATAATCATTTTAATTGTATTTATTTTTAAATCATAGAAAACAGTATTTCTGTCTTTGGATCACACATAAATCTTAAAAATCATAGAGATACTGGCAACACAGTGCAATTAGGAGACGCAGAAAAATGGTGACATTATAGTCTAGTTGCTCGAAGGAATAAGTAAAATAAAAATATCCAAATAAAATAAATATCATATCTATTCCAATGAATTCGGACCGAATACTATCAAGTACATCACTATGAAAACTAGACGCACGATGTAACTTTGTACAAGCGCGCCAAAGAACAAAAAATAAATGTTTTCATATTATTTACAAACTATTTTAAGTTTTGAAACAGAGTTTATTGGAAAATTACTTGATTCTGACATTTTGACATAAAGTTTTATATTAAAGAGGTATTCTAAATCATTCGGCAAATGTCGCTCGTGCAAGGTTATATCGATTAATTTAAGAATAATCTGTCAAATCGGTAATAACTCAGCGGCCGTACTATATCTGTTTATGTTTTTTAAAATATTTTCTTAGCACTTTCCTTTTCAAGATTCAGGAAACGAATAAACGTATTTGTCCCACATTCGTATTTATAGAGTGACGAATTGAACAAGTCAGCGAACAACAAGAAAACAATGTAGCGAAGCTCTGAGACTGCGACTCCCAGGTTTTTACAAGTTCAAAATGTATTGCGACCACAAAGCGAATACCAACATCCTACAACTTACACAATTTTATAAACATATATAATAAGTTTTTTACTTCATAGGTACTTTTATAAATAATGTATATGTTTTGATATTATAAGAAAGTATGATGTAAGTAAGTAGATACTATCAGTGTATGTGTTGAGATCCACTATCGTGCACCCCCATTTTCATTTCATGGACCCCCAAATTTTTTTTCGCTGACGTAGACCCCTTGCAGGTTGTCATAGACCCCTAGGGGTCGATATAGACCACTTTGGGAATCACTGTGCTGGAGCGTCATCAACTACGCCTGCAAATTTTAATCGTTGGAAATATTTACTTTATTACAGTATATTTCAATTAGTATAAAGTTCGCACATTATTATTATACTAGATTGTTCTCATTATAGTTATTTTGATTTTAGCTGAGCTTTCCCACCAGTCCGAATAGGAAAAAAAACAAGTGTCACTTAACGTAAAAAAAGAAATATCCTATCTCTCGAGAAAAAATGTGGTGAATAAGAATACGACAAGCATGCAGACATTCTCAAATTACCCAAAAATCCATGTCAATTTCCCCTCAATTTTAATTTATGTAATTAATAAAAAAAATGTTGATTTAAAAAAAGATTTATTTTTAATCAACATTTTTTTCTTTTTTACCGAAAAATGTATCTTCACACTTTTCATATTATTGTAACAAGCAAGCTAAATGGAATATTTTTATTTCCTTCCCTTGTTGCCATTAAAAAGGACCACAGTAGCTCCCATTACTCTGCTGTTAAATTAAAAAAATTAAGAAATGAAAAGCATTAAATGATCCATAAAAGGCTTTGAGTATTAAACCAAAGGAGACGGCATCGTAAGGCATACCCCTCTGTAAAAGGTGCGAGAGTCCGACTCATACTCGTTATACAAAACTAGCTGCTCCGCGTCGTGCGTCATTTCGAAATGATCGTGCCAGTAAATCGAGCTCCGACAAAATGCCGAATTGCAGTGTATTTACAAGAAAAAAACAATCAAAAACGTCAAGTATTCAAAAGGACAATGTGACTTTTCATCTGTGTGTATTTTTAACATAATATTAAAGTAATTTTATCATTAAAACTCGTACTTTGTGAATATTATCGTCCAATACCGAGTGTGGCCATCATAGTTAATAAAGTGAAAAATAATCTATTTAAAAAAAATATAATTTACTACACAAGTCAAATCGAAACTTGCTACCTCGCAGAAAAAGTGTGCAATTTTTATAAAAATAAACTGGTATCACTGCAACCGAAAGTATTGCACTATAGTGATGAACACCGCAACTTTAGCTATCGATAAGTTAATTAACCATGCCCACGGGTTTGTCTGCTGAACCGGTTTGTAGTTTTTATTTAGATTTAATAATAAAGTATTACAAAAGTAGTAAATTTTCTATTATTGGTTTGTTATTACAGATTTCCAAGAGATCCTCTTAGGCGGCACACTTGGATTGTAGCTCGTAGAAACCATGAATCTGACACTGCAGTACCAACCTTGAATTTGTGGGAGGTAATGTTGGGCTTTAATTATGTTTAGATTAAATATTTTTGTTATTACCTTTGACACCAATACTATTTTACTTGAAAATATTTTATTAAGTTTACAAAAGCACTAACCTATCAATCAAAAAGTTTACAATTATAAATATTAATTCATATATTTGTAGTTGTAAACTTAATGTAGTATAATTTTTGTACGCCATAAATGGCAAAATATGTAGCTCGTTTTAAGTTTTTTAACACTCGTATTTTATTTACTCACGTTTTACAAAATAAATATCTTTATCATATATATATATATATATATATATATATATATATATATATATATATATATATATATATATTGGAGACGCCAGTAACTTAAGGTATCTTCGATAAAGATTTAGTGGACTGTAATTTTGGTGCATACGGCAAAGGGGAAAATAAATAGGTGGGATAGCACGCACTGACCTGATGAGGGCTGCCGCGCCTCCCTCCTGGAGTGTCTGCTATGCAGCGAGCTCGCCACGTGGTTCGGCGCACACGCACTCTCGGAACAGTCTCGTGAAGTCCCACACTCTCCACCTTTGCCCTTACGGGGGCGTCTCACTCTTTTATGAGTTACAAAGACACAATGTCTGATGCGGTGAATATTAAACATAAACATGAGAACTCAATGTTCGTCCTGCGCGGTTTGCAGTTAATGTACATAAGACGCGACGGGTGGCCGTGCGTTGCGGATGGCGTAATATCACTTAGTATAATGACGCGCGCCGAGATCCTCTTTTTCACCTCGGCGGCAGCGCGTGCGGTAGGAAAGGGAAGGAAGGAAGGAAACAAAAAATATGCACTAGTCATGTTGATAAAGTAGATATAACTTAGGACGAACTCAATGCGATATGTAATGTAATGTTGATAAAGTAGATTGTTAACTGGCTTTACCATTTCCTCCCGCCCTTAAAGAGTCACCTTTAAAAGACAACAGGTAATATAAAAGTAAAAGGAAAACAAATAAATAAGCGGTATATAAAGTGAGAGGATGCGCTCAATGCGCATGTCTCATCTACTAACCTTACTTGGTAAGCGAGAAAATGTATACATAAATATAATATTGCGGTTTAATACTTTTTTAATATATATAAATATAAACTTAATTCCTAATTTAGATAAATAATTATAATCAAAATAATCGTGATTTATTGTCTTGGGAGAGGGCAAATACGAGCAACAGGACGGAGATATGTTCCCTTAGTAGTTCTCACGGTCACTACTCGAACTACGCCATCCTTCGAAGGATGAACAGACTCGACAATCGCTAATGGCCAAGCAAGGGGCGGTTCATTATCATTTATCACAATTACAACCATGCCTGGTACGATAGCCGTAGACGGGGTGTTCCACTTCTGACGAACTTGTAATCCGTGAAGGTATTCCGTCCTCCACCGGTCCCAAAACGACTGAACTAATTTATCCAGTAAAGAATGCCTGTGTAACAGACTGGTAGAGTCAGATTTGACTTTGGGTGCGGGTAGTGACAATAAAGGTGCGGTATTCAAAAAATGACTCGGAGTAAGAGCTGAGGGCTCTGCAGGATCAGAACTCAATACTGTCAAGGGCCGCGAGTTTAGCAAGCACTCAATTTGCGCAAGAACAGTATTAAGCTCTTCGTATGAAAGTAACTGATGTCCGATAACTCGGAACAGATGCGTTTTTACGACTTTGATCATACTCTCCCAGGCGCCTCCAAGATGAGGAGAGTTGGGACAGATGAACTTCCATGTTATACGATTCTCAGCACACTCTTGCTCAAGCTTTGGGCGGTATTCAACGTTTAGAAATTTATAGAGATCGCGAAGATACGAAGCGGCACCTATAAAATTCGTTCCATTATCCGAATATAAAAACCGAATCGGCCCTCGTCTAGAGAGGAAACGTTTAAGCGCAGCGAGGAAACTAGAACTACTAAGATCTGTAGCGATTTCTATATGTACAGCTCGAGTCGTGAGGCATGTGAAAACACATAAGTACGCCTTCTCGCTGCGTACACCACGACGACGTACAGGAGTGTATGCGATAGGACCGGCATAATCGCAGCCCGTGTGTGTAAATGCCTTAATAGCTTGTCTTACACGACTATGGGGAAGATCAGCCATCAAAGGGTAAGTTGGACGGGGTCTAAGCCGGAAACATGTATTACACTTGTAGACTCTGCTTCTCACAGTGCGGCGTGCGGAAAGTATCCAAAATTTTTGACGGAGCAATGACAATAACAATTCAGGCCCAGCGTGTAAATTTTTAATATGATAATAGTCAATGATCATGTTCACTACATGATCACTGCGCGGGAGTATAATTGGATGTTTTTGTGTGTAATCTAATGCGGAGTTCGAAAGACGACCACCAATGCGGATTAAACCATTCTCAATAAAAGGCCTTAAACGATTGAAAGCGGGCGAGCAAGGTTTGTTACCTTCAATATTTAAATATTCCACTGCAAAATGCTGTTTTTGCAGGGCGCGGAGGATTATAACCTCAGAGAAACTGAGATCATCAGCAGTCACTACAGTAGTGCTGCGGCGGGGCAATAATTTAGCAAACTTACACACGTACGCAATTATACGTAGAAGTTTACTCCAAGAAGAGATGCGGAATGCGAGCTCATAAATCGCAGAATTGCAGACGGATGTGCACACAGTGTGCGACAAAATCTTCTTCTCAGGCATATTTGCAATAACCTCATTGTCTAAAGTACGAAGAGGCCATTGAGATGGATCTAACGAAGTCCACTGAGGCCCATGGGGCCACAGGGGGTTTGAAACTAATTTATTTGGCGTAACGGCACGTGAAAGTATGTCAGCGGGATTCTCAGTACCTGCGACATGATAAAAGTTATCAGCGCGAATATTGTCGGTAATCTGAACAACGCGGTTTGCAACAAAGGTCTGCCACTTGTGTGGCGAACTCTTTATCCAGTACAGAGCTACTTTTGAATCTACAAAGGCATAGACTGATATTGCAAGGTCAAGAGAATAATTGTCGAGTACTCTGCGAAGCAATTTTGAGAGTAAAACCGCTCCACAAAGCTCAAGGCGTGCAATAGATAGTGGTTTCGTCGGTGCGACTTTAGTCTTTGCACAAATCAACTGGACGGTGTTACCATTGACGCTCTTTACATGTATGTAGACTACGGCACCGTATGCGTGCTCGCTGGCGTCGGAAAACCCCAGGAGTGACGCAGTACAGTTTTTGGATACACCAACATGTCGCGGGATACGTAAATCATTAAGAGCTGGTAATTCAGCACAGAATTGCCTCCACATCTTAATAATTGGCGGTGGTGGTATGTCGTCCCAATCTAAATTAAGTTGCCAAAGCTGCTTTATTAACAATTTGGCGTACGCGACTGTGGAAGCAACGAAACCCATTATGTCCCACAGGCGAGCGACAGTAGATAAGATGGCGCGCTTAGTGCACGTCACATCAGCGGGAACAGATATCTTAAAATAAAAGGCGTCACTATCGGTAGACTAATGCAAGCCTAGTATTTTATGTGGCATTGATTTATCGAACTCTACTTCTCCTGTAATTTTATGGGAAGTAGGGAGGTCATCTAAAGCAGATCGACGGTTGCTATGCCATTTTATCAGGTCCCATTGGGCACCCTTGAATAAGTCTATCAGCTGCCGAGAGGTCTCACTGGCCTCGGATTCACTGGGCATAGAGAACGCGATGTCGTCCATATATAGCGAAGTAAATGCGATACGACTCGCAAGCGGATACTTTGCGCCGTCGTCATCAATGAGCTGTCTTACCGTGCGCAATGCATGGTATGGACTCGAAGTTAAACCGAAGCACACGCGATTGAAGTTGTATAACACAAGTGGGTCTTGTGGACGGAAGCGGTATAGGAAGCATTGGTAACGACGATCAGAATCGCGAACAACTATTTGCAGAAATTGTTGGCGACAGTCGGCTGTCATAGCGATTGGATGTAAGCGGAAAGTTAAAATTATATTGAACAAGTCGCCTTGCAAATTTGGTCCTGAATGCAGAATATCATTTAATGATCGCCCAGTGCTAGTCTTACTGCTAGCATCCAGGACGATGCGCAGACGCGTTGACTTCTTATCTTCGCGTAAGACTCCATGATGCGGTATGACATATATTGGAGCGGGTTCATGAGAGTCATACGGCGGTGCGGGGGATATATAATTTTTAGCTAAGTATTCCTTTATGACGTCATCATATGCTAACCTTAATGTAGGCGAGGCTTGAAGTTTCCTCTCCAAGCACATGAATCGTCGTCGAGAGGTTTCATAAGAATCTCCGAGAGAGTAAACGTCATCTTTAAATGGCAGGCCAACAATATATCTACCAGTAAAAGGATCGCGGGATGTCGTAGATTTATAAAACTCTTCACATTCAATGTCTGAAGGACACTGAATGGGCGGTGCGGAGGGTGGCTGTTCAAGCTCCCAAAATCGTTGCACTAATTTGTCAACGATAGGAGACTCTAGAACTGAGCAGCACGTTAAAGAATGATTTACCTGAAGTGTCGGCACTGAGCCCATAATAACGTAACCAAATACCGTATTCAAAGCCGAGGGCCCGGACAAGTCGTTGGACGAATAAATTACGTCTGGACATAGTAAGTGCGGGAAAAGGGATGCGCCTATCAAAACATCAATTTTATTAGGCATGCTATAACATTCATCAGCGAGTCTTATGCCATGGAAGTGTGATAAGACAGATGTGTCTACCACAGCAGTGGGCAAAAGGTCGGTGATTTGATCAACAACTAGCGTTGAAATATTGAAGTTAATATTCGAGTCGAATCGTGAGAAAATTTTAATATCAATCGATTTCGATTTTACAATTTTTTCAACTCCACCGAATCCCTTTACTACAGTACATTCGGTATCGTGTTGTTGAACGCCTAAACGATGACAGCACTCTTTAGTCATAAAATGGCTTTGAGCCGCGGAGTCTAATAATATACGAATAATTTGTTTCTCTCCCTTAGCACGTAAGCAAATACTTGAGCGGTTGATAATAAAACAGTTCTCTGCGAAGGACTTGCGCGCGCGGGAGGCGGTGAACGTTGAGAAACATTCTTGAACGAAGTACACAGCGCGACGTCTGAACGCGCACCTGCGGTGAGGGGTGGCGAGTGAGCGGGCGCGGGGGTTGTAGACTTCAGTGTAACTGGCTGAAGCGGTGGAGAACGCGCCAGCGCAGGGGAAGCATTATCGCTTCTGCGGTGGAAGTGCAACAATGTGTGATGTTTAAATTTACAAACTCGACAACTATAATTTGAAGAGCAACTAGACACTCGATGACTTAAACTGAGACAATTCACACATGCATTGTTACTCTTTACGCATTTAAATCGTTCCTGCGGCGTCATTTTATTAAAGTCTGCACACTTAAATAGGTGTTGATGCACAATATTATCGCACAGACACTTTGAGCAACTAGTCGTCGTGCTTACGTACGCCTGATACTTCGGCGACGAAGTATTATTACAGCGACGATTATTACCGTTACCTCGTCGATTGTTTGGTGCGCTATTAGAATTTGTACTAGAATCGGTGCGTTGCAAAACTTTGGAGCGGGTCTTAATAAAATTTACTAAATCATCAAAGGTAGGTACCATCGAGTTATGACTATATTCGAAAGAGCGAATGGTATCCGGGTCCAGCTTCTTAAGCGCGATATGAAGAACAATTAAGTCCGCGAGATTATCTAACTTTAAGTTTTGTAAAGCGCGCACTGCACTTATAAAGTTATCAGTAAATAAATCAAAATTATTTGCGGTGGCCGATTGCAATGGCTTAAATTCGAACATCTGATTAATATATGTAGATGCTAGCATACGCCGGTCTTCATATTTGTCGACGAGTGCTTGCAATAAAATTTTATAATTTTCAGCGCAAGGAGTTATACCTGAGCATACAGATAGGGCTTTGCCGGTTAGTTTACCTAGCAAATAGTATAACTTTTCAGCGTCGGTAAGCGATGTGTTGTCATGGACGGTTGATTTAAAGCTAGCATAAAATAAAGGCCATGAGCGAATGTCACCCGAAAATGGCATAAGTTCGATAGGCGGAAGTGAGAATCTGGCTTTAGATGGTGTACTAGTACTTTGTGAATTAGATTGCGAATATTGTAAATAAAGCCTGTTTATTCTACCGCAAAGAGACTCAAACGCAATGAGGCTGTTATAATCAGGTTTAGCAATAGGGTTTATTTTTAATAAATGTGAATTATAATTATCTAAGACCTGTTTAAACTCAATACGTAAAGCATTAATATTAGAACTTCCATCAAGAAAACGCTCCATCGTGGAAGTGTTTATGTGGATGTCCGAGGACATATCATATATTTTTTGCACTATTTCAAATAAAGCATCTCGTTTAGCTAACAATAAAACCAACTCAGCATCAGGTGTGCCCTCATTATCCGAGGAATCGCTATTATTCGATGCTATTTGTTTTTTAGGCGGCATTACAACTTAAGTTATGCGGCAAAAATAATATAATTATAAGCGGGTAGTCAGTAAGCGACCTCGCTACGCGGTTGAATTATTAAATATTAGTTTTGTTAACGATGAACTTTAATTGTTAACTTTTATAATAATTATGAAGTTATTTATAACGAATATAATGCTTAAATATATGTGCAAATAATAAATGTAATTTAACAGTATAATCTGTAGATGTAGTTAAAAGTTGATGACGTGATGTGAACATACAACAAATAATTTATATAGATAATTATATGCTTATTCATTCTATGAATATAGTTTTAAAATTACTATGAATGTCACCTATTAGGACCTATTCTAGTGTTCTAATAAGGGCGGGGTTAATCCGAAGTCGGATTAAAATATAAATAATTAATTATATAAACGCTTATTACGATAACGATCTAATAAGGGCGGAAAGTCAAGGTCAATCCGGCTCGAAGGACCATTAAAAATGGAGACGCCAGTAACTTAAGGTATCTTCGATAAAGATTTAGTGGACTGTAATTTTGGTGCATACGGCAAAGGGGAAAATAAATAGGTGGGATAGCACGCACTGACCTGATGAGGGCTGCCGCGCCTTCCTCTTGGAGTGTCTGCTATGCAGCGAGCTCGCCACGTGGTTCGGCGCACACGCACTCTCGGAACAGTCTCGTGAAGTCCCACACTCTCCACCTTTGCCCTTACGGGGGCGTCTCACTCTTTTATGAGTTACAAAGACACAATGTCTGATGCGGTGAATATTAAACATAAACAGGAGAACTCAATGTTCGTCCTGCGCGGTTTGCAGTTAATGTACATAAGACGCGACGGGTGGCCGTGCGTTGCGGATGGCGTAATATCACTTAGTATAATGACGCGCGCCGAGATCCTCTTTTTCACCTCGGCGGCAGCGCGTGCGGTAGGAAAGGGAAGGAAGGAAGGAAACAAAAAATATGCACTCGTCATGTTGATAAAGTAGATATAACTTAGGACGAACTCAATGCGATATGTAATGTAATGTTGATAAAGTAGATTGTTAACTGGCGTTACCATATATATATATATATATATATATATATATATATATATATATATATATATATATATATATATATATATATAGTTACCTGAGTTTCACATCACCGTCAAAGCAATTGTATCATCATTACCGCCTGTTGGCGTTGGTTTCACATGATATGCATATATTTAATAAATAAAATTTTACACCACACTCATCAAAATCTACTTCAAACCATTATTAAAATGTTAATAAAGGAGAAGCGGTCCCTCGGCGGTCAAGTTACTGCTAAAACTACTTCTTAGGGGTTATTATTATTAGGTATCAATCATGTACCAATTCTTTAATATTTACGTCACATACGTTATGATATGATGCCAGTTTGGACTTAGATAGATAAAATATTCATAATCTTATATTTAGATCGTCAATCCGCTCGCAAAGCCTGACGATTGAGGTATATACCTATCTGGGGAGGAGATAATTCAAGCTATATATATATATATATATATATATATATATATATATAGCTTGAATCTTCTGACTAAAATAAATTTATTTATTTCTATATATATGTCACCCTAATATATATATATATATATATATATATATATATATATATATATATATATATATATATATATATTATTATTAGGGTGATCGTGGTGATTGCACAATATCGTCTACATCGAAAAAAGAAAGCTGGATGTTCCGGCAAAATTCCATAAGTTATCTCGAAAGTCACAATTCGAAAAAAAATCCTTATATAGCTCGAACTAGTCCTACTCCCACCGCGAGTACGAGCCAACACTTAGGCCAAGGAAAATTAAAATGCAAAAATGCCCTGACATAAAAAACAATAGCATATACAGGCTTCACAAGTTTGCAAGAAATACTATGCCCTAACACTTAACTATTACTCACCAAAAGCCTATCGCTATGTACGTAAAACTTTTGGAACATGTTTGCCTGCATCCTTACAATGACTAAGTGGTACACTACCATCGATCGCCGACCAGTGTTTACTCAAGAAGCGCTGACGGCATTAAAATTGAGAGCGGAGAGTAACCCTGATAATTTTTTTTATTGTACCTTGGTAATGGATGAAATGAAAATTAAGCAATTGACAGAATACCATGCTAGTAGCCAAAGGCATTATTTATTTTATTTATTTATTTATTTTATTCTTTATTGCATCCTTAAACAAAAGAATACAAAGGGCGGACTTAATGCCTTGAGGCATTCTCTACCAGTCAACCCATGGAGTGGTGAGAATTTGACGTAGGTGTGGCAATATAGAATAAGAGAACACAATACAAATGATAATTAACTACATAATATATACAAACTACTAATAAATAAACAATACATATATGATCTAACCTTACATACATATATACAAATATATAAATAAATGGATATACATACAAGTATACATATTTAAATACATACATAATTAATATATACAAATGACTATGAATATATACGTCTGTTTGGCAATACATATTGAATAAATAGATGAGTCATATAAAATGCGTTGTCTTTAATAAATGATCACAGACCAACTTTTTAAAAGCGTAATTATTGGGAGCTTTTCTGATGTCATCGGGCAAGGAGTTCCAAAGGCGTGTAGCCTGAACTATGAAGGAGTTACCATAGAACTCGGTGAATTGAATTGGAGTACAGATTTTGTTGTTAGAAGAAGAGCGTAGGACCCCATCATGAGATGAGGAAAGATAATTAAATTTACTCTTAAGATAAAAAGGCGAAGATGGATCATTTAATATGGAAAAAAGTACAAGTAATATTCTGGAGTTGCGCCAGTTTAGCTTAGAACCGTATTGCGAAATACGATCATACTTACGAAGCCCAAGGATAAATCTTATACAGTTATTGAGGAGGTGTTCCAGCTTGTTCAGAAGATCTTGGGACAGATCTGGGTAACACACATCTGCATAATCAATTATGGGTAATATAAGTGAATGGACAACCATGATCTTAGATTTTGTGGGAAGAAAAAGTTTTAAACGATACAGAGAGCATAACGTGGCAGTGACTTTACGACTCACATCTGAAACCTGAGTTCTCCAATTCAGCGTGCTGTTGATGTGAAGGCCAAGATTCTAACAGTGAATAGAATTGTAGTATTATCATAGTAAATAGGAGGTACGTCTGTCAGATTAATCTTAGCCAGCATCCTTGAGCTACCCACCAGTATAGCTTGGCATTTCAAAAGATTGACCAAAACTCCATAACGAGTAGACCAATCCTTGATAGCTGCTAAGTTGCCGTTAAGGTTTTTGATCCCATTATGGATTTCCCAAATCTCAGTTTTCACATAAATCTAAAGGTCATCGGCATACAAATGGTACGAGCAGTCGATGATGGAGGTAATAAAGTTTACAAAAATTTAAAACATTATAGGAGAAAGAATACTAATAAAAGAATGTGGAGGGACACACGGGCAGAGGAAGGCCGAATAAAAGATGGATCGATTGTGTGAAGAGTGATATGAGAATGAAAGGAGTAAGTATGGAAATGACGGCTGATAGAGAGGAATGGAACAAGAAGGTTTACTGCGCCGACCCCAGATAATGGGAAATGGTTTAGAGAATGATGATGAGGAGAAAGAATACCGCCTTGCGGCACACCAGGATCCACATCAGCCCAAGCTGAGGACAATTGCCCTACACTGACTGACTCCTGTTGACCGCGAAGATAAGATGCAAACCAATCCAATTCAGTAGGGCCAAAACTCAGATGAGACAGTATGGAAAGAAGGATTTCATGATCAACTGTGTTGAAAGCATTTGAGAAATCAACTAGTACCAGTACTGTTATTTTTTTTCTTCTTGAGAAACAGGAGAAAAATTAAAGGTAGGAATGTTAGGAATTTGCATAGAAGCAATGGAAGCCATAGTTTGGGAATGAATTGTAGGGTCCAGTGCTTTTACAGAAGCGAAATGTTGGTTGATTTCATCAAGTGACAGAGAAGGACCACAATCCAATGCAGCTGTTCCACAAAGACCGAAAGATTTTAGGAATTTCCACACTAAAACTGGAGAAGAGTTATTAATACAGTTATGGAAATATCGGCGTTTAGCTGCACGTACCATCTGATTACAACTATTCCTGGCTGCTTTAAAAGATACCCAATTTTCTTCAGTTCGATCTCTTGAAACGAAGAAAAGCACGATTTCGTCTAGCCATTGCCATCCTTACGTCCTCTGTCATCCAAGGGGTAGGGGGACGCTTCAATCTAACCTTGTGAACAGGAGCATGAGCATCATAAAGGCTAAGAATATTGTGGTTAAGGATAGTGACTTTATCGTCAACAGTAGATGCTGCTATTAACGAGGCTAGATCAAGATTAGGAGCGTCATTCCTAAGCTTGTCAAAGTATATTTTAGCAAAACTGCGAAGATGCATTAAAGTAGGGGAATATTTAGGAGGTTTAAGCTTATACGATGCATAAATTGAGTCGTGGCGTGAAAAACCCAAAGCGGGTAACTGTCCATGCATCATCACATGTTCAGGAGAAGCAGCAAGGATTAGATGATAAATGAGTCATTGGTTCCGATATTATGATGAGTAGCCTTTAAAGGTAGAGTAGAAAGATTAACCGACTCAATAATTGAAAGAAACCTTTTGGAACGAGGGCAGTTTTTGAACAGATCAGTATTGAAATCACCCATGATTATACAGTGAGTGTACTCAGAACAAATATCAACAAGGGCCATATCTAAAGTGGCGAAGTGGTCGGTAGATGGGGGGCAATACACTACCCCTAGAAGCATCCTGATGCCCTTGACATCGAGTTCCACAAATAAAAACTCAGAAGAGCAGAATAGCAGGAGGGAGATGCTAAGACAATTTTATAAGGAATTGATGCGTGCTTCGTGATTTTAGGTGTTTATCGATCGCCGGCTAACAATAATGCAGATGCTTTTATTAACTCTATGAACATACATACATATAGGTACAACATAGTAGGTTGTACTAGAGCTACTTAAATCCCGACGAAATGTTATACTGACAGGTGATATAAACATAAACATAATTCCAAAAGCATCTGAACAAACATATGAGCAAAACAATAGATGTAATTATCTTAACGCTTTATCCCTTCACGGACTACTTCCTGGACACTACTTACAAACAAGGGAAAATAGCTGCATTGATCACATTATTATAAAACTTAAAAAAAAGAAGTATTCCGCCTTTACCGCAGTTCTTAACACCACAATAACTGATCACTTCATGATATTCCTATCGATTTCTTGTAATAGAAATCATAATGACAATAGACTTTACAAAACTGTCATAAACTTTGATAAAGCTTATCATAGTTTAGTTTTACAAAATCTTTCAGAGCTAGACAAACAAAGTGACCCCAATACCTTTGCCAACATATTGATTGAAAAGATTCAAACAGCCCTAAAAGAAAACACCAAAATCACCCCCATCACAAGTAATAAACGCCTACTTAAACCGTGGGTAACTGAGGGAATTTTACGCTGAATCCGCGTAAGAAATAATATGCAAAAAAAGCTACGTTGTAATCCATATGATGAAATTTTAAAAATTACATATAAAAGGTACAGAAACTTCTGTAACAACCTGGTCAAAAAATTGAAACGGCAGTATTACAAAAAACAACTACTTCTTTCTACGAATAACACAAAATTATTATGGAACACAATTAACGACATAACACAATTTAAAGCTCCAAAAATTCCTAGCTCTGATCTTCTTACCCTAACACAGAATCCTTTACATTCAGTCAACCAGGTAAATAGCTCTCCTTTTCGGTAATAGGAAAATCTCTCGCCGAAGCCATTATCAATAATGGTAACATCCAAACCTCTACTAACGTAGTTATTGCTGACTTTCAGATGAATTCATTTGTCTTATTAAATACAGATCCAACTGAAGTAGAGAGTACACTTATGTCATTAAATTCAAA